>CM054059.1:161843908-162443908 GCA_028641055.1 Alopecurus myosuroides | reverse complement strand
GTTTCTTATTAGGAAAACGCATTGTTTTTTGTACCCAAGGTTCTCTTTCATTACCATGTTTATTAGCAATGAAATCCTACTTACTGTACTTCACAGTTTTAGTTTGCTTTTCAGGTTCAGCTACAATTTCTTCTTTATCAGAAGCATCACTTTTATCATTACCACTTTCAGTTTCAGCATCAGAAATAGATATACTATTAGGATCTTTAGCAGGTTCAGGAGATTCTACAATAGTTTTATGTCTCTTCTTCTTTTTCTTAGAAGGAGAACTATTGTTTTTAGGTTGCTGAGAATCTTGTTCAATTCTTTTAGGATGTTCTTCAGGATACAAGGGGTCCTGAGTAGAAACACGACTTCTAGTAATTATTTCATGAACATGTTTTTCTCTAGAAGCATTAGCTAGCAAATCTTTTTGCACTTTAGTGAGTTGATCAATTTGAGTTTGAACCACATGAAAATGTTTAACAAGCATTTTAACATCATTAGAGGTTCTCTCAATAATACCATGCAAATTATCAATACTCTAGAGTTTTCCATTAGATGAGTTTGCACTCTCATATTAAAGTTGGCTCGCTTAACAACATAATTATCAAATTCATCTAAGCATTGATCAGGTGGTTTAGAGTAGGGAATATCTCTATTATAAAAGTATTGGAGAGAGTGTACCTCAACTGTTGATGGATGAGTAATTGGCTTACATAATTATTCTATAGGTGGTAGATTCTTCACATCTTCAGATTTAATACCCCTCGCTTTAAGAGATTTCATGGCTTCCCTCATCACTTCATCATTTAATTCAATCATCTCTCTCTTCTTGGGTGTTGGCATTGTTGTTGGCCCTAGTGTTGGTGTAGACTCAGGTACAGTCCAATCATCATGTTTTTTTTGCTATTTTAGCCAATAATTCCTCAGCTTCTTCTGGAGTTCTTTTCCTGAAAACACAACCAGCACAACTTCCAGGTATGTCCTAGATTCAATAGTTAGTCCATTATAAAATATATCTAGGAGCTCATTTTTAGGTAATGGATTGCCAAAGCTAGCTCTTATTAAAGAACAAAACCTTGACCAAGATTCAGGCATTTTCTCTCCTTCAATTTGCTTAAAGTTAAAGATATTCTGCAAGGCAGCATGTTGAGCACTAGCAGGAAAATATTTTTGAAAGAAGGCATTAACCAAACTCATAGGACTATCAATAGATCCAGGTGACAAATTGTTAAACCAAGTTTTAGCTTCATCCTTCAATGACAAAGGGAAGATCTTGGGAACAAAGTAAGTACGCATCTTAGTATCATCAGAAAATAAACTACTCAATGATGAAAGCTCATTCATATGTTCCATTGCACTTTTACTTTCAGTACCACAAAAAGGTTCTTTCTCAACAATAGATATATAAGATAAATATAGAGAGAAATCATAATCCTTATTTTAATGTGTATGGTAGATGGAGCAAACTTAGCATTAGGAGAAGATTTATATTTAACAACATGTCTTGCAAGAAGACTCTTAAGAGCACTTTCACTAGTAGTAGCTTTAACTTACTCAATAAAGTCATCATTATGTTCAATTTAGGTTTCCTCAAGATCGTCACTAGGAATTTCAGGTGAATTAATAGGTGTGCCAACATTTTCAACATGAATTTCAGTGTTTTCAATTTGTTTAGCTCTAGAAATTGTAGCATCTAGGAAAGGACCTAATGAACCAGTATCATCATGCATAGTAGAAGCATCATCAAAAGTTTCAGAAGCATTTTCAGACTCAACAAAAGGAACAGTGTGTGTAGCATGTGGTGGTGTATGAAGCTTACTCATTACAGACGGTGAATCAAGAGCAACAAAGGTATTCAGAGTTGTACCTCTCCTTGTAGTGGATGGTAATATATGAACTTTTCCATCATGAGCTTACCCGTGATGAAAGGCTTGCATGGAACAATATCATGTTCAAGCAAGCAGATAAATAAAGCTATACTACCCGGCAACAACGCCAGAAAATAGTCTTGATGACCCACAAGTATAGGGGATCGCAACACTCTTCGAGGGAAGTAAAACCCAAATTTATTGATTCGACACAAGGGTATCCAAAGAATATTTATAAGCCTTAACAACTGAGTTGGCAATTCAGCTGCAACTTGAAGTAGACTTGCTCGCAACGTTTTATCAGTGGTAACAATTTTATAGCAGCAGTAGTAGTAAAATAATAGCAGGAATAAAATAGTAACAGCAGTAGCAATTGTAGGAAACATCAAGATGAAAATATTGTAGGCATAGGGATGGATGAACGGGCGTTGCATGGATAAGATAGTTCATATAATAATCAAAACATGGGCATTGCGGATAGATAATAATAAAACATCCAAGTTCTAGGTAAACCATAGGCATGTGTTCCAATATAGTCATACGTGCTCACAATGAGAAACTTGCACAACATCTTTTGTCCTACCAGCCCGTTTCCAGCGGGACCTCAAGGGAAACTACTTGTAATTAAGGTGCTACTTGTAATACGGAGCAAATCATTAACACTCCATGAACACACGTGATCCTCACATCACAGCCATCCCCTCTGAAAGCTCATGATCCCTCTAATGATTTTGGTGATGATGATAACACGGATATATCCTATCTAACAATGTTGTTTAGACTGTGCAGCTAATATCTCAGGTGATCATCTTTATATCCTCATCAAAAGATCAAAGAGAAGAACTATATTCTGGAATTACTGCCACCGGATTTTTCAGATCGCAGGCCGTAAATTCCGGAACTTAAAGGGCGGATTATCCGGCCCCCACACCGGAAATTTCCGGCCCCCTTCCTGGCACTCTCGAAAACGACTAAGTTCTTTTCGGCCCGCGCACAGATGCCAGGGCGGAAATTTGCCCCGGAAATTTCCGGTGCAAAATCCGGCCCTCTGGGACTTAGCAGAAATTGGATCATTACAAGTTGCCCGCGCACAGAGATGGGGGCGAAATTTCTGTCCGGAAATTTTCGGGCCCGGATTTTTCAATTATCCGCCCCCCAGATATTTCAATATTCCGGTCATCAAGTCCTTAGCAGAAATTTGCTAAGAAGGATTTTTCATTGGTTGATGCCCGCGCACAGAAGGTGGGGCGGAAATTTGTCCCGGAAATTTCCGGAGCAAATATCCGGCCCCTGGTCCTTAGCAATTTTTCATCAACAAGTTGATGCCTGCGCACAGAGATGGGGGCGGAATATTGGGGCGGAATTTTCCGCCCCCGGATATTTCAAATATCCGCCCCCCGGAGAATTCAAATTTCCGGCCAAGACACACCGGAAATTTCCGGCCTTTACTCCGGAATATTCCGGTCCCGCAGGACTGCAACGGTCAGATTTTGGAGGAGCCTATAAATAGCTGTCTTCTTCCTCTAGATAGGGAGCTCGTCCATTCCTCTCTCTCCTCCATTGTTGTAGAGCTCAAAACGCCCCGATCTCCCTCCTCCTCCAACCAAACTCGATGCCCTTCAAGGATCTCATGGAGGAGGACTAGATCTACCTTTCCACCAAGCCAAAACGTGTGTACCCACACCACAACTCTTGGGATCTTGTAATCTCTTGGTTGCTTTGACATCCAAGGGAAACCCTAGTGCTTGTAGCTTCCACCTTGTAGCAAGAAGCTTCGATTGTTGAGAGCCTCCATCTCACTTGTGGAGTAGCCTCAACCCCTTGTAAAGGTTTGGTCAACGCCTTCAAGTCGACCTCATAGTGGAAACGAGAATCTCCCTCACCGGAGAAGCTCAAGGAGAACAAGGTGTGCACATCCGTGCTATTGAGGAGCGCCTAGGTGGCTCCCCACCTCTCCAACGTAGACGTACTTCTTTCAAGAAGGAACTACGGGAAACATATCCTTGTCTCCGTGTTTTTCACTTGTTGTTTTCTTGTACCGTTCCTTTATTTCCGCTGCTACTTGCTTCATACCACCTAGGGTGTTCACTTAGTTGCACATTTAGGTAATCAAGCATTTACTTTCTTAAAGCCCCCATTAAAAGTGAAAAAGAAGTAAAATTTGTAGGTCACCTATTCACCCCCCCTCTAGTTGACCATATTGCACTTTCAATTGGTATCAGAGCCTCGGCTCTTTTATCGGGCTTAACCGCCTAAGAGTAATCATGGTCAACGGAGATGATCCCGAATCTTCTAAGGAGGAGCTCTCCAAAATGGCCGACACTATAGCCAACCTAGAGACAACGGTTTGTACCATTCAAACCCAATTGTCCAAGGTTAGCTCTAGTGTGGGCTCGGAGGTTTCCTCCATCAAGAAGATGTTGGAGAACATGATGGGTAGAACCAAGGGGCCGTCTCACTCTCCCCATGTCACCGATGAGGATAGTTCGGATGAGGAAACAAATCCGGATATTTCCGAAATCGAAGAAAACATTGCCAAAGCTAAGGCTAAAGCCGCACAAAAGGCTAAAGCCAAAGCTAAGGAGAGTGACGGTGGCTCCAAGTCTCAAACGGCTAATGGTTCGGGGTCCAATTCAAAAGTTCCACCACCACAAAACTATGATTCTATCCACCCAATCGTTTCCATGCCACACATCCTTAATGTTGGAGTTCCACCCATCCTTAACACTAACGAATTTTCCTCTTGGAAGTTTGAAATGGAATCTCACATTTCAGGATCGTGTACGGCATTGTGGAGAAGCGTGATCCATGGATTTCATCCTCATGACCCAAGCAACTTGACTCCAAGGGAGGATGTTGAATCTCAACTCAACAAAACTGCTCTTGTTATTATCCAGAAGGCTCTCCCAAGGGAGCATCTCACTCACATCCGCGGTTGCAAGACCGCCAAGGAAGCTTGGGACAAACTTGATACCTTGTTTCAAGGAAATGCTAGTATTCAGTCTTCCAAGTATGATGTGGCCATTGACAACTCCGAGAACTTCATTATGCAAGAGGATGAGACTCCTGAAGAGCTCTATAGACGAGTTGTCACTCTCGCCAATCAACTGAGAGACTTTGGCAAGGAAGAGATCACCGATGAGTGGATAAATAGGAAATTTGTCAAGGCTATCACACCCTACGAGAAGAATCTCGCCACTAGTATCCGGACAAGAGCGGACTACAATACTCTCAACTCCATTGGTGTTCTTAGTGAGTTCATCGCAATTTCTCTCTCACACAAGAGTGCGGATGATGCTCTAGCTCGCTCTAGAGGTATAGGAAAGTCTCCCAACCTTGCATTAAAGTCAAAGGCAATGGCTCGGGTTGATGAAAGTGAAGAAGATGATGATGATGAGGAAGACTGTGAAGATACTTACACGGGAGCTCACAAGTGCATTGCCCTTGCTATGCATGGATATTGGAAGAGATGGGAAGCTCACAAGGCCGGATCTCCAAGGCCTCCACAAAACAAGAACTACAAGAAGAAGGGGGAGCGACCAAGGACATGCTACAATTGTGGTAGCGCTAACCACTTCGTGAAGGAGTGCCCCTTTGAGCCAAGAGAAGAAAACGAAGGCAAGCTCATTCGCAATAACAAGACCAAGCCTCCTCAAAACAAGAACTTTGCATGGAAGGTGCCAAGGGCTCTCTGCGTTCAAGAAGGGGCGGTTCTTGAGACTTACATCTCCGGAGATGAAGGAGAAGATGAGGTAGTTGGATTTGCTCACATCGCCAAGGCCACCGCATCATCACCTTTGATCTCTCTATTCGAATCCCCCAATGAGAATGTGGCTACCCGACCTACATGTCTTATGGCAAAAGCCACTTCGGTATGCTCTCCCAACTCCAAGACCATTGTCACTAACCCTCCTTCGTTATTGGATTGTGTTGAAAATGCTTGTGAGGAGGATAGTGAGTCTAATGAGTTAAGCATATGGCTATCTAGCCTTAAGGGTGAGACTAAGGAAAAGGTGAACTCCCTTTTGAGGCAACTTGATGAGGCTAACTCTCTTGTTGATGAAAAGGAGGAGATCATCATGACCTTAGAAAGCCATGGAGGTCACACTTGCCATGAGCAAGAGCTTGAAAAAGCTCTTGATAATGAGTGTTCCATTAATTCGTGCCTCACTTGAGGAGAAATTGTCTTGTCTTGAAGAAAACTTTGACATAAGTGTCTCTAAGCTTAGGAAGGAAAATGCTCAATCTCTTGCCTTAATTAAAACTCTTGAACATGAAGAATTGAAGCTAGGAATTTCCCACGAGGAACTTGGTACTCGTTATGAAAAACTTGAAGAGGAGTTCATGTCTCTTAAGGAAATTCATGACAAGTTAACCAAATCTCGTGACAATCTTCTAGCTCAACAATCAAACAAGCAAGTTGTATCCACTTCACTTTCTACCTTGAATGTCTTGCCTAGCAATGATTGTAGTACAACTAATCTTGTAGGAAATGAGAAGAGTCCCCATGAGATTGCTTCTCAACGTGCCAACAATGGAAAGGAGGGACTTGGCTATATAGCCAAGTCAAAGAAGAAGTACAAGAAGAAGAACAAGAAGAGAGTCACCTCCCCCTCACAAGAAGTAAGATTTGTGAAAGAGGGAGAGGTGACCAAAGGGAAGGAGACCAACACCATTTTGGGTGGTGAGACCTCTAGGGGGAGCACCACTCACAATAACTTTGCCGAGAAATATAATCCATCTTATGTTCTTATGAAGTCTAGAGATGGTCATGTATATGCTAAATATGTTGGTACTTCTTATGGTGACGATTATCATTGGAGTATTTGGGTTCCTAAGACCCTTGTCGCTAACATGAGAGGACCCATTCAAAGATGGGTCCCTAAATCAAGAAACTAATCTATTGTAGGGAAGTGCTTCCGGTTCGAGCAAATGGACGGTGGATAGTGGTGCATCCCAACATATGACCGGAAGCAATGACTCAATGAGTGATATTCATCCTCCATTACCTCATCTCAATTGCGTTACTATTGGTGACAACTCCGAACTAAAGGTATTGGGACGAGGCAAGGTAGCAATCTCAAATGACTTGTCAATTGAGAATGTTCTTCTTGTTGAGTCCCTTGGCTACAATCTCATCTCGGTTCTTCAACTTGCTAAAAGTGGTTTTACCTCTTTCTTTAATAAGGAGAATGTGATTGTCACTTGGGAAACGACTCTTAAAGTAGCCTTTGTTGGGCATGTCGAGAACGGCATGTATGTAGTGGACTTCTCCAAAGGAGACACGTGTGCCGCGACATGCCTAATGGCTAAAGTTGATGTGGGTTGGCTATGGCATCGCCAGTTAGCCCACACCAATATGAGGACGTTGCATGACCTTCAAAGTGGCAATCACGTTCTAGGACTAACAAATGCTAAGTTTGCCAAAGATCGTGTGTGTAGCTCTTGCGTTCTAGGAAAGCAACATGGAGAAGCACATCCCACCAAGACGAACATCACTACATCAAGAATCCTTGAGCTCATTCACTTGGACCTCTTTGGTCCTCTATCATATGATAGTCTTGGAGGCAAGAAGTATTGCTTGGTGATTGTGGATGATTACTCACGATATTGTTGGGTGTACTTCTTCAAGAGAAAGAGTGAGACTCAAAAGCGGGTCATCGAGTTCATAACTTTGGTGGAAAGACAACATAATACAAGCATCATGGCTATCCGAAGTGATAATGGCTCCGAGTTCAAGAACTACACCGTAGAGGGATTTCTTAGTGAGGAAGGCATTGCTCATCAATATTCCACTCCCTACACTCCTCAACAAAATGGTGTGGCGGAGAGAAAGAATCGGACTCTTATGGATGCGGCTCAAACCATGATTGCGGAGTTCTCTTCTCCTTATAACTTTTGGGCCGAGGCCGTCTCCACCGCTTGTCATGCTAGCAACCGATTATATCTCCTCAAGATCTTGAACAAGACCCCCTATGAGATTCTCACGGGCAAGAAGCCGGACGTTTCATACTTCAAGGTCTTTGGATGCAAATGCTTCATTCGCAAGAGAGGGAAACGCTTGTCAAAGTTCAAGACTAAATCCTATGAGGGTATCTTTGTTGGCTATGCCTCAAACGCTCATGCTTATAGAGTCTATAACAAGTCCACCGGACAAGTTGAAGAAGCTATAGACGTGGTATTTGATGAGGATAATGGGTCCCAAGGGGGCCGTATAAATCATGGTATTGTAGGAGATGCAATTCCTCCCATCGTCATAAGAAGAATGGGGATTGGTGAAATAATCCCCATTGAGGGTTACCGGATGACGGAGGGAGAAGGACTATGCCTCACTCAAGTGGAGCCATTGACTACATCCATTGATAACCAAGCTACCCAACAAGACGCACCAAGCCCTCACGCTTCACCACAAGGCCAAGCTAACAATCAAGGTCAAGCTCATGATGAAGGCCAAGCTCACAATGAGGAAAAAGATACACATGGTGATGATACAACTAGGAACATAAGGGATCCACCTCCCGTTGATGATCAAGATCAAGGTGGTCATGTTTCCGATGATGAAGGTGATGATCAAGTACTATCCAAGGAAACTTTGGAGGAGATGCTAGCTCGTAGGACAAAGAGAAGACTAGATAATCTTGCTCGTGCCGGTCACACGGAGGACATGATTCTTGGGCAAGTTCGTGGAAGGGTCGTCACAAGGAGGCAACTAGCTGATTTTAGCAAAGCGCATGCATTCGTCTCTCACATTGAGCCAAAGAAGGTCTATGAAGCTCTTGAAGATCAAGATTGGCTTGAAGCTATGCACGAAGAACTCAACAATTTCGAGCGCAACAAGGTGTGGAAATTGGTGCCAAGACCCAAAGATTGCAAGAACGTCATCGGCACTAAGTGGATCTTCAAGAACAAACAAGACAAGGACGGCATCGTCATCCGCAACAAGTCTAGATTGGTTGCTCAAGGTTTCTCTCAAGTCGAAGGTGTCGATTTCGGTGAAACTTTCGCTCCCGTTGCTCGTCTTGAATCTATTCGCATCTTACTTGCTTATGCCTCTCATCACAACTTTAAATTGCAACAAATGGATGTTAAAAGTGCATTTTTGAATGGTCCCATCCACGAGTTGGTTTATGTCAAGCAACCTCCGGGTTTCGAAGATCCCAACCACCCCGATCATGTCTACAAACTCGTTAAGGCGCTATATGGGCTTAAACAAGCTCCACGTGCGTGGTACGAGCACCTTAAAGAGTTTTTGGTAGATCTTGGGTTCAATGTTGGTTTAATCGATCCCACCCTTTTCACCAAAAAGGTTGGAGGTGACTTGTTCATATGCAAACTCTATGTGGATGATATCATCTTTGGTTCTACTAACGTCGCATTCAATGATGAGTTTTGCAAGCTTATGACGGATAAATTCGAGATGTCAATGATGGGAGAATTGGAGTATTTTCTTGGCTTTGAGATCAAGCAACACCCTGAAGGCACATTCATCAAGCAAGCCAAGTATACTCAAGACATGCTCAAGCGCTTCAACATGCACGATGCCAAACCTATGAAGACTCCCATGTCCACGACTATTGACTTGAAACCCGACCCGAATGGTAAAGAGGTAGATCAAAAGGTATACCGCTCCATGATTGGCTCTTTGCTCTACCTTTGTGCATCTAGACCCGATATTATGTATAGCGTTGGTAAATGTGCAAGGTTTCAAGCTTCCCCGAGACAAAGTCATTTTGAAGCGGTTAAGCGTATATTTCGCTATTTAGTTCATACCCCAAACTTTGGTCTTTGGTATCCCAAGGGTTCAAGCTTTCAGCTCATTGGGTATTCGGATGCGGACTATGCGGGAGAGAAGACGGATAGGAAATCTACATCCGGAAGTTGTCAATTTCTTGGCCGCTCATTGGTATGTTGGTCTTCCAAGAAGCAAAACTGCATTGCTCTCTCTACCACTGAGGCCGAATACATCTCCGCGGCGAGTTGTTGTGCTCAATTACTTTGGATGCGGCAAACATTGAGAGATTATGGCATCATCTTCGACAACGTTCCTCTCTTGTGCGACAATGAGAGTGCCATCAAGATCGCCTACAATCCCGTTCTTCACTCAAAGACGAAGCACATTGAGATACGGCATCACTTCATTCGGGATCATGTTGAGAAGGGTGATATTGACCTCTCCTATGTTGCGACCAAGGATCAACTCGCGGATATCTTCACGAAGGCCCTTGATGAACCAAGATTTCGGGGTTTGAGGAATGAACTAAATGTGATAGATGCGTCTAACTTCTCTTGAACCCTTGCATGAGTACCTTCACTATATGTGCTATCTAGTCTAGATGTAGGCATGGACATAGGGGGAGCGTAGTTCAACTCATGAACAAACACTCCACCTATCATGCGTAAAACAATCAAAACGTCATGCATATCTAGTCAATTTGTGACTTATTGTGCTTAAAACGTGAGTTATACTTTTGAGTCCAAGATACATCTTCGCGACTCCTTGGTATCACTCAAACACGGTGGCTTCGGCCACCAACTCTTTCCTTTGAATTTGTATTTGATGTGTTTTTGGTGTTTTCTTCGTGTTCGTGCGTTTGTTTGTGGTTTTCGTTTTTGGAGGCTCACGACTTGTTCCATCTTCCACAAATACTCGGATGGCGTGGAAACACCGGAAATTCCGGCCTAGGACCCGGAATATTTCGGCCCCCAGACTTTTGTCCCAGAAATTTCGCCCATTTCCAATGTGCCCGCTCGCAGAAGGCACACCGGAAAATTGGAGCGGAAAATTCCGGGGTAAAATTCCGGGGCCCGGAATATTCCGTGCCTTAAGCCCCGGAAATTTCCGGGGTTCGAAAATGGACTCGAATAGTCCCCCAACTATCCCGCGTGCCCGCTCGCAGAGGGGACACCGGATATTTGGGCGGAATATTCCGGCCCAAATTTCCGCTCCCCGGAATTTCCGGACTTAATACCGGAAATTTCCGGTGTGGTTGGTCTGGGGCTATATAAGGGCGACGGGAGGGAGCAGTTCCAGGTTGCTTCCCTCCCCTCGCCCCCAGCCGCCGCCGCCGCCTCCGAGACTCCCGGGAGGCTCCTTTGCCTCCCCTCCTCGTCATCTACTCATCTTTTGCGGATCAAGAGACCGCACGTCCGTTCCTACATGGATCCCGATGGTTCAAGCTCTAGGCCCGGAAAGCTGCCCAGTACCCGCAAGCGCCTCCGCCACCTGACAGAAAATGAAGAGGGTACGTTTGTTGAGGATAATGAGACTCGCCGGCGTGCGAGGGATGCTGAGAGAGATTATGAGCGTCAACGTGATGCTGAAAGGGCTGCCCGTAAGGCCGGCAGACAGCAAGGCAAGGCCACTCTCAACGTGGGCACCATTTCAATTCTGGAGTTCAAGGCATGGAGGGCCAAGGCATGGTACACAGAGGGTCCTCAGGACCCCACCATTGATTCATGCTTTTGGCATGTTGAGCAGGAGACCCTATTCAAGCAGGTGTACACTGTGATGAGCAAGCCAGTGTGCCCCATGAAGGTGATCAACTTTGCTCATCTGGCTGCCAACCCCGCCTACTTCAAGAACTCTGTTCAGCTAGCTAAGGTTCTTGGTCTGCGTCCGCTCATGGAGACTAGGTGCTCCTTCAATACCACATTCATTCAGCAGTTCTATGCCACACTTGTCATTGATGATTCTGAAGAAATTGAGATGTCCTGGATGTCTGGCCCTCACTTTCTCACAGCCAACTTCCATGACTTTGCTTCTGAGCTTGGGTATCCTTTTTCTGGCCTCAACACTCCCCAGAGTCACCGCATGCATATTCACGGGGTTGAGTATGAGAAGAACAAGCTGGCTGAGTTGTATGGCTCCACATGTGTGATTGGCTCGGCCAAAGGACTGTATCCCATATATGACATTCTGCTGCGCATGTTCCGGGAGTCTATTGCCCCAAGTGGTGGTAATAATGATGCTATTCGTGGTGGCTTGGCCAACCTCATGCACCACGCCTTCTTGACCTTCACTGAGAGCGACATGACTGACATGGAGGCTCACAAGATTGATGTGATGGATTTCATCTTCCATGAGCTCCACCTTGCTCTCTTCCACCGCAAAGTGCCTCCATATGCTCCCTATATTATGAAGCTCATCAAGGCTCGCTATCCCGCAGCACTTCGTGAGGACCTTGAGCTTGACTGTGAGGAGCACAAGGACGTCACCCTGTACAAGAAGGCTGCCCACACTCAGCAGGCTGCACATGATGTTGGTGCCACAGGTCAAGGCCACCGGGATCCTCGCATGCGTCCCCCTCCTCCTGGCAAGAAGAAGCGCTCCTGGCTTGTTCGCGCAATTGAAAAGGTGCTGTGCATGAATGTGTGCCTCCACAAGGAGAACTACAGCGCCTATGTGGAGCGCCGCAGCATCCTCGAGAACCAGCATCACATCATGACTGCTCTTGGTGCCCCCAATGTGCCACCACTTCCTCCTCCCAGGATTGCCTACAAGAACTGGAACAACCGCGACGTTGACTGGGACATCGGTGTGGATGATGATGAGGACATGGAGGACGTCACCGAGGATGAAGCAGAAGAGGAAGAGGAGGACACCCAGGCCTAGAGTTTGCTCCATGGGACGTAGCTCTCTCTTTTCTCTTTTTGGTATCC
Organism: Alopecurus myosuroides; assembly: GCA_028641055.1. Lineage (NCBI taxonomy): Eukaryota > Viridiplantae > Streptophyta > Magnoliopsida > Poales > Poaceae > Alopecurus > Alopecurus myosuroides. The sequence goes on along the minus strand of CM054059.1, from coordinate 162,431,396 downwards.
TGATGCCAAAGGGGGAGAAGATCTAGATGATCGCGGGCATTTGCTTGGGAGGGTTTCGTTCTTCATTTGCCGTTTTTTATCATTTCGTGCGTCTTTTCGAACTTCGTTCTATCGTACTCATTATTCGTTGGTGAACTATTATTATTAGGAGGCATGTCTCCTATATATGCTATCTGTGTTGTTTTCGTATCTTGCATTGTTAGTTTACTTTCCCGCAAATACCCGTGTTGTCATCATTCACCAAAAAGGGGGAGATTGAAAGCTCATGATCCCTCTAATGATTTTGGTGATGATGATAACACGGATATATCCTATCTAACAATGTTGTTTAGACTGTGCAGCTAATATCTCAGGTGATCATCTTTATATACTCATCAAAAGATCAAAGAGAAGAACTATATTCTGGAATTACTGCCACCGGATTTTTCAGATCGCAGGCCGGAAATTCCGGAACTTAAAGGGCGGATTATCCGGCCCCCACACCGGAAATTTCTGGCCCCCTTCCTGGCACTCTCGAAAACGACTAAGTTCTTTTCGGCCCGCGCACAGATGCCAGGGCGGAAATTTGCCCCGGAAATTTCCGGTGCAAAAATCCGGCCCTCTGGGACTTAGCAGAAATTGGATCATTACAAGTTGCCCGCGCACAGAGATGGGGGCGGAATTTCTGTCCGGAAATTTCCGGGCCCGGATTTTTCAATTATCCGCCCCCCGGATATTTCAATATTCCGGTCATCAAGTCCTTAGCAGAAATTTGCTAAGAAGGATTTTTCATTGGTTGATGCCCGCGCACAGAAGGTGGGGCGGAAATTTGCCCCGGAAATTTCCGGAGCAAATATCTGGCCCCTGGCCCTTAGCAATTTTTCATCAACAAGTTGATGCCTGCGCACAGAGATGGGGGCGGAATTTTCCGCCCCCGGATATTTCAAATATCCGCCCCCCGGAGAATTCAAATTTCCGGCCAAGACACACCGGAAATTTCCGGCCTTTACTCCGGAATATTCCGGTCCCGCAGGACTGCAACGGTCAGATTTTGGAGGAGCCTATAAATAGTTGTCTTCTTCCTCTAGATAGGGAGCTCGTCCATTCCTCTCTCTCCTCCATTGTTGTAGAGCTCAAAACGCCCCGATCTCCCTCCTCCTCCAACCAAACTCGATGCCCTTCAAGGATCTCATGGAGGAGGACTAGATCTACCTTTCCACCAAGCCAAAACATGTGTACCCACACCACAACTCTTGGGATCTTGTAATCTCTTGGTTGCTTTGACATCCAAGGGAAACCCTAGTGCTTGTAGCTTCCACCTTGTAGCAAGAAGCTTCGATTGTTGAGAGCCTCAATCTCACTTGTGGAGTAGCCTCAACCCCTTGTAAAGGTTTGGTCAACGCCTTCAAGTCGACCTCATAGTGGAAACGAGAATCTCCCTCACCGGAGAAGCTCAAGGAGAACAAGGTGTGCACATCCGTGCTATTGAGGAGCGCCTAGGTGGCTCCCCACCTCTCCAACGTAGACGTACTTCTTTCAAGAAGGAACTACGGTAAACATATCCTTGTCTCCGTGTTTTTCACTTGTTGTTTTCTTGTACCGTTCCTTTATTTCCGCTACTACTTGCTTCATACCACCTAGGGTGTTCACTTAGTTGCACATTTAGGTAATCAAGCATTTATTCTTAAAGCCCTCATTAAAAGTGAAAAAGAAGTAAAATTTGTAGGTCACCTATTCACCCCCCCTCTAGTTGACCATATTGCACTTTCACCCTCCGGTTGTCCCAATTTCTGTCACTTTGGGGCCTCGAGTTCCGGACAACAATGTGTGTAAACAACTTGCAGATATGATCAAGAAACAAAATTATACTCATGAAACAATAACATGTTCAGATCTGAGATCATGTCACTTGGGCCATAGTGACATGCATTAAGCATAACAAGTTGCAACAACGGTAGAAAACACTAACAGTGGATAATAGACACTATGCCCTAACAATCTGGCATTATTACATGATCGATCCCATCCAATTCCTTCCATTCCTCTCAGCCTACAGCGGTGATTACTAACACATGGATGGGGGAATCATGGATGATTGACGGGGAAGTGGTGGCGGTGACGATGGCGATGATCTCCTTCGAATACCCGTCCCGGCAGGGCGCCGGAACAGGAACTTCTGATCCCTGAAATGAGTTTCGAGGTGACGGCGACGCTCTATTGTGTTTTTCTAGAATATGACGAACCCCCTGATGTTTTAGGGTTACGGGACATAAGTAGTCAAAAGGGAAGCCCGAGGGGTTCCTGGGGCCCCCACAACACCTAGTGGCGCGGCCTAGGGGCGCGCCCAGGGCTGGTGTGGGCCCCTCCTTGCCCCCCCCCCCCGGGTCTCCTTCTGGCTCCGGGGATCTTCGGGTGAAATAAGGTCATTGGGATCTCCTTTGGGAAATTTCCCGAAAGTTGATTTTTCTGCACAAAAACAAGACACTAGGTAATTCTGCTGAACACAGTGTTAGTCCGTGTTAGTTGCATCCAAAACTCACAAGTTTAGAGGCAAACAATAGTAAAAGTGTTCCGAAAAAGTAGATACATTTTGGATGTATCACACTCTGATAGGTCTCAAACGTATCTATAATTTCTGATGTTCCATGATGTTTTCATGCCATATGCTACATGTTTCCTATACACTTTATGTCATTTTTATGGATTTACTGGGACAAACCTATTGACAAGATGCCACAGAGCCAGTTCCAATTTTCTGCTATTTTTGGTTTCAGAAAAATTGTTCTGGAAGTATTCGCAGAACTGGATGAAACAAAATCCCAGGGTCTTAGAAATCTGTCACGTACACGGAGTCCGGAGGGGGCCCTTGTGACGCCCCGAGATCGGGCACTATGCAAATTTCAGCATTTCCGCCAAAATCCACATAATAACCGATTTCAGGTTGCCACTTGTGATAACATTACAACAGTTCACGAATAATCCACAACAACAACAGAGGAGGTATATACAAGACGACTCAAACGAGTCAAGGATACAGCTGATACAATACAAAGATCCAAATGACAGCGGAAGAAACAACATAGTGTCTGACTACGGACAAGATACAAATTGGACTAAGAGTCCTGAAGATAACCGATGGCGTCCAATCCCTGCCCAGGCCAAGCCGGAGGGATTCCCAAGCTAACGTCGTCAGACTTCAAACCTGTTGACTGCAATGTGGAATATGCAGCCACGAAATGGATTCGTGGGTCAGTACGGTTACGTACTGGAAAGTGGATAAACCATACTCACAAGATACCAGCGTAACCAATCATCACAAGATACAAATACTTTGGGTACAACGGAAAGGAAGGGATTATTGCAAAGAAGCGGCAGCTGGCTGCACTAACTAACTACAGAGACGCGCTACAACATCCGGCTAAAAGAAAGGGATAAGATAGCGTATCAGAACCAACTACAACTACTTACCAAACAATACCCATCCAATGTTACCCCCTACTAAGGAAGCAACCCAAGGAAACTCACACGGTTGATTAAGGTGACATTCATTTTTATGGTGGAGGTAATCTATATTACTAGTCAAGTTATCATCGTTAAGTGTAAGTTGTCTGAGTACTTGTTAGCCAGCACTTTCACCAAGTCATCCATAACCGCGGACAACACGGCTTCTCGAGAAGATTTAACCCTGCAGGGATGCACCAATTTGGCCGTACACGTAAGAATAACCCGCCAGGCGGGGAGCAAACCCACCAAGCAGGCCACTCAACACAACCCAACTCTTCTTTGCATCAAGCCCAAAGAACCACGTGCTGTGCGTGCGCGGCTAATCGAGCCCCCACGAAGAAAAGGGGGACCCTCATAGCACTGGAAGACCACGCCGCCCTAAATGCCGACTACAAAAGTTCCACCCTGGCGCCAAGGGATCGCACCTGCATATGCATGCATCAAATGGAAAGCCCGAACTAAGTGTGGCGATTTGGACGAGATGCGAATCGAATCAGAATTGCGGGGGGCGCCCATACTCGCTTCCCACATGCGGTTAGTGCGCTCATCATGGATCGGAGGACAAGACCCTTTTCCTAATTAAGTTCGACACTAGCAGGCCTCAAAACCACGCCGGGCCTCCTGCCGGTGCCTTATCATCAAATGGTTATTACCCAAGCATTAACATGTTGTTGATTAAGTTGAAACCCAAACTATCAAACTAAACAGGTGATAAGACGGACAACAAGACTTGAGCGCAAACAACACTAAGCATGCAACTACGACACGAGGGCCAACAAGGTAAACAAACAACAATTAATAGGAAGTGGAAGGAAGGCTATATCATGGTTGCAGGGTAAACATATGATAGGATCGAGACACAAGCATCGAATCATAAGGCTAGAATAAAGGCAAGGGAAGAATCGGTAACAAGTGATGAAAGGCAGCCATAGGTAGCAAGTGAGTATACTTGCCTGGAATCCAGCAAGTAGAGGTACATCCGAAGAACTTGTTGTTGCTCACATCATCTCAACGTCCTATCCGGGAAGAAGCAACGAACTAGAACAAACACCGGATGCAACAATTACTTCTACGGCAAAAGATCTAGCATGATCAAGATATGGATGCATGACAAGTTTAAGGATGCATCAAAGATAAACTAGTTGACATGGTAAACATATTTAAATGGGCCCATATGCCATTTGGGTTGCATATAGAAAGCTCATGAATTAAAGTTGAATTAAGTGAGCTACAAATAACTATCATGTGAAAGTTGATTAGAATGATGCATGGATGATGAAAACAATAAGAAAACAACAATAGCTTCAATTTGATATGTTGTTTACCAAGTTTAGAATTTTATTTATTAAGTTATGAACTTTGGCATTTTAATGATTTAAACAAACATTTGTTGTTTTCACCAATTTTAAATGTTCAAAACAGATAACAAAATTTATATATGGAAAGAACACAAAATTTTAGATGGAATAGATATTTCATTTGTTGAATTTGGATTTTAGATCAGCAAGTTATTAAAGTGACAATTTTAAATGCATTAATTAAGAAATAGTTGTTTTCAGCAATTTAATTTAATTAAAACAGAAAACAAAGTTGATATTTGCAAAGTTCATGAAAAATGGGATAGAAAACATATTTTATATGTTCAAAAAGAATTTAGTTTGACCAAGTTGTTAATTTAGCAATTTTAAATGAATTAAACCAGATTTAAATTATTTAACCAATTTTAATTATTCAAAACAGGAAACAAAGTTTATATTTGGAAAGATTGTTCAATTTTGCATGGAAAACATATTTTATATGTGCCATTTGAATTAAATCTGAAATAGTTATGAATTTAATCAAATTCAAAAGAGTTATTTGAATTTGAATTTTTGAATTGATTTGGAATGTTCAAAATAGTGCACAAATGGTGTAAACAGGTAGAGCATTTAATTCCACATGGAAAGCATATTTTATTTGTTGGATTTGGAATGTTTATGAGCAAGATATGAATTATGCAAGTTTAAGTGATTTATTTAAAGTAGATAAAATGGCATAAATTTTACTTGCTCAAATCAGTGAACAAACTGCATATTTGGAAATTTCATGATTTTATGATTGGGATACATATTTTGTTTGTGCAATTTGAAGTTAAATTGAAGGAGATATTAATTTTACAATGTTTAGGTTCAAATTACCATTTTTATAAAAAAAAAAGGAATTAAAAGAAACAGGGCAGTGCATTTTCTACAAAGGGTAGGGCTACCCACGCTGGCTGACAGTGGGCCACGGCCAGCGTGGAGCCACAGTGGCTTGGGTGCGGGGTGACGTAGCTGTGGGGTGGATTACAGGTGGGACCGGACTGCATGAGTCAAAGCAAAAAATGGGAGGCTAAATGCCTCCCGCAGGACTCGAACTCGCGACCTCGCGGGCGCGTACAGAGGGCTCGGTCCACTGGGCTATGCTCAAGTTGTTGGTACGTTACAGATCTGACAGTAGAAGATGTAAACGTAGCGATCTTGACTGAAACTGAATCTCATATCTGAACCAGACTGAACAACCACGTGATCGACATGACGACGGCGACCACGGCTCGCTCGACGGCGAGACCACGCAGAGCAAGAGGGGCAAGAGGAGGAGGGGACTCCCGAAGGACGGAGGCGCTCACCGAGGGTCGAGGAGGGCCAGCGTGCGAAGGGGGACTCCCGAGCCTGACGGAGTCATCCTCGGGTACAGCAGCTCGCCGGGGAAGAAGGTGGACGGCGTGGCCGTCGCAGGCGTCCTCCGGCCACGGTTTCTTCAGAGAAACGAAGGAGGGGGGCACCGGGGTTCCATTCCCGGTGCAAACACATCCCGGCGTCGACCACCGCAACCGCACCATCTCCTCCATCGGGCAGCCATGGCAGTGGTGATTTGGGTTCAGAAACTTCAGAGAAAGAGGGAGGGGTAGCAGAGGACGAAGAGGAAGGGTGGCGGCGGCTGGAGGAGGGAGAAGGGATAGAGTTTGGAGGAGAAAGGAGGCAGCTTTAGAGGGTGAGAGGGAGCAGGTGAGGAGGGTGGTTGAGCTCGGTTCTGTCCTTTTCCCTCAGCGATGGCGTCATCGCCTGTACGAAGGTGGGGGAAGGAGGCCTCGGGCCGAAAGATAGAAGGAGAAGGGGGTATGGTGGGCTGGGGAAACGGGGTCGTAGGTGGACTAGCTCACTTGGGCTGGCCTGCCTCCCCCTGGGAGTTCTTTTTATTTTATTTTTTTGATCTCTCTCTTTTTTTTGTAGAAGAGAGATAAGAGAGAAAAGAAAAGGGTTTTGGGGTTTTTGTTTATTATATTTTTATGCAATATTTTTACTGAGTTCAACATGTCATTTACCCAAGTGCATGACAGTTGAGTTTTGAAAATTTTGAAATTGTGCTCATGTTTGAATTTGAATTTGAAATTCAAATTAGGGTTTTAATAAAAGGGGTTTTATTAACCAAGCAATTTGAATAATTCAAATTCAAAACTATTGAAAACAATTTGAGTTGTTTAGTTTGCAACTTTTAATTGGAAACTTTGGACATGTTTGAAAGTTTTAAATTGGTTTGAACTTTTTAAGTTGTTTTGAAAACAAGTGCAATGCATATGATGCATGTGATGCAAAGCAAAAAAGGAAAACAACCAATTTTTTCTAAATTAGGGAAAACACCCCAGGTGTTACAGCCCTGGAGGGCCCACACCATAGGGCGGCGCGCCCGCCCCCTTGGTCGCGCCACCAGGTGATGCGGCCCCCCTGGCCACCCATCGACGTTGACCTTTTGCCTATTTAAGCTCCTCCACGGGTTAACCCTAAAGACCAGAGCCTTTTTCCACGAAAAGTTCTGTAGCCGCCGTCATCGCAACCCTAGTTCAGGAGGGTTCTGAAGCTCTCCCCGGCACCCTATCGGGAAGGGGAATCATCATCGGAGGGCTCTTCATCACCATGTGTGCCTTCGGAGTGATGCATGAGTAGTTCATCCTTGGACTACGGGTCCATATAAGTAGCTAGATGGTTGTTCTCTCCTCTTTATGCCTCATGTTTAGATCATGTGAGCTGCCTAACATGATCAAGATCATCTTATTGTAATCCTACAAGTTGTGCTTGCTGGGATCCGATAACTATTGATCTTGCATGCTCTCTATTACTAGTAGATGCTCTGGCCAAGTTGATGCTTGTAACTCCAAGAGGGAGTATTTATGCTCGATAGTGGGTTCATGACTCCCTTTCACTCATGCTCGAGTGACAGAAACATAACGGGTGGGGGATGTGTTGTGGCCATTAGGGAGAAAACAACAATGTTTACATTACACACTTTATTTAAGGCAATAATATGTTGCTTGCAACTTAATACCCGAGGTTTGATTGGATGATGCTCTGGGGGTGGATTATTAGTCATAGATGCAGTTGGATAACAGTCTATGAATTATGTTGTAATGCCCGCATGAATCACATAGTGATCATCTTGTCATGCATATGCACTACAGTGCAGCCTTTATATCTGTCAATTGCCCAGCTATAATTTGTTTACCCATCATGTTATCTATCTGTTTTAGGGAGACACCTCTAGTGAACTGTGGACCCTGGTCCATTTCTTTATACTGGTAATACAACCACTGCAACCACTGTTTTGCTGCAATTACTGTTTTCCTCTCATTCACTACCATCATTGTTCTATTTCAACTACTGCAAAAACAAGTACTCTTTTCCACACTATACGCCTAATCCTTTGTTTTTAGCAAAACCGGTGACATTAACAACCTCACTGCTTTGTTGAGGCAAAGTAACTTGATTGCGTTGTGTAGATTCCATGTTGCTGCTGAACCGGTAGTGCGCCCTGCCAACATGAGCTGGCAACAACCTTTGGAAGTGCTTTCTTTCTCCTACGGTCGATTCAACCTTGGTTTCTTTCTGAGGGAAACTTCCTGTTGTGCTCTTCATATGTAACATCCCTAATTTTTGGAAAATGCAAAAATCACAAAAATTTGAAACTTTTGTTTTCATGACAATGCAAGTCACCAAAAACAAATAAAACTCAAACAAAAATGATTTATGTGGTCCTATACCAAGTTTATTGGAATTAGAAATCCAATTATGCCTATGTTCCTTAAACCCTAAACCTTTATTCAAAAAAATAAGTTCCTTTATACAAAGGGAATATCTTTTGTTAACAAACCTTTATCTAAAATGTTCACAACTCCAATATTAAGTTTGAAGTTTATCTTATGGCAACATTACTCAATTATTTATAACCCTTAATAAAGTTCTAGGACTTAAAAGTATTTGATGAGAATAAAATTATTAGTAATAACTTTTAGTTGTTATTCCAAGTTTTAAACATGAAGGTGTGAAAATAAAATGCATTGCTTTGAAAATAACATAACAAAAGGATACTAATTGTGGTTTCACTAATATGTTGAAAATATACAATATGAAAGTTCCTAAAAGGGCCTTAGAAAACAATAGTTGAACCATAGAAAATATTTCTAAAAATTGTTTTAATCATATAAAAATTAATGTTTTCTATTAAGTGACTATCATCGTTTCTTCATATTTTAAAAAATCATAAAATATGAAAACCATTAAAAATGATTTTGGAAAATTTCATTTGATCACATTTTTGTCTCTGATATTTTATTCAACCAATAATTTGCATTTATATAATTGATATTTTTGAAATGGCATTAATAGGCTATTAGTGAAATCATTTTTATTTCAGAATATAAAATAACAAAACAAGTGTAAATGATTTACAAAAATGATATTTGACTTATATAATGTCTCTTTGTTTTTATAAAACCCTTTCTCAAAATTTAAATTTGATTTTCTATTAAAAATGCTATTAAGTCACTTTTAATGATTTATTCAATTTTCAAAATTCAAAAATAAAAATATTTTGAAAGTTTACAAAAATGGTACTGTTAGAAAGTATTTGAAATAATATGAATTTAGAAATTTGTTTCATGTTAATTGGATTCATAAAACAGAAGATATAAAATAAATGAAAAAAACAGAAATTAAAATCATTGATGACGTCATCATGACGTCATCGTCTTCAATCTCGGGCAGAAACTGCCACTACCGTTTCTCCTCGATTAATTTCCGCGAATTACTCGTGATTAAGGCCATAATTCTGTCTCCCGATTCCTCCTCTTAAATCCCCTCCTCCTCCTCTCTCTTTGCCCTCTATTTGGTCCTCGAATCTCGCCCTGGGTAAAGAGAAATTGATCACTGGAGTTCGTCGGTTCCGCCATGGTGGTTGGAAGATTCCGGCGAGGGAAACAAGTCCCCGAGGTCGAAACCACTCCCATCCATCTTGCCTTGCTCGTGCGCCCCTCCCTGATAACTTGTTCTATTTTTTTGCGCCCAGGAATCGTGGCGCCAAGTTCATCCGCAGCTCGCCGGAGACCGCGCAGCTCCGACCGTGAGTCACCGTCGCAGGAGAGAATCCCCGAGCCCTCCATCGCCTCCACAGTCTTCCCCGAGCCGTGCTAGACCCCGTCGTCGCCTCCCTAGGCCTCGGAACCCCCTGGAACGTCGCCGTCGTGGACGCCCGAGGCCAGCGCCACCGCCCACTCCATTTCCGGCGAAGAAATCCGGCGGGAGGTAACCCTAGCTCCCTCTCTTCAAATCTTCGCCGTTAGATCTTGATCGCACGGTCCCAAATAGATCACTTACCGAATCGTTTTCGGCGAATAGCGTAGCGCCACGTGTGCGCCAGTGAGCTGCGCCGATTTGGTTATTTGTCGCCCACGCAGCGCGTAACCGGCCCAGGCCCACCACTTATCTGTCGCCCAGCGCAGCAAATAGCGGCCCATTTTCTGTTTTTCTTCCGGAATAGAAATTAAATAGTAAATTTTACAGATTAGTCCCTGCAATTTCAATACCTCATAACTTTTAAACCACATGGCCAAATTTAATGATCTTGGACTTTTTGAAAAGCCCTTGACAATTAGAAACTTTTGGCACTGGCCAAATTCAAATTTGACAAACTTAAATTGGTTTAAATTTAATATGCTTGTTTGATGAAATTTGGCATAATTCAAATTCTACAAATCCAAAAATTGTAAATAAAATATATTTGGAAACCTTAGAATGTGTACTTTCATATCCTCTGTCCCAAAATAATATTTGAACAAATTAAAATTGAATTTAGAATTAAGTTGTCTATTTGAGTATTTTTGACATAGATTAATTTCTATAAATATTTTCAATATAGTTCCTTTTGCAAAATTGTTCCATTTGACAACCTTGGACCAGAAAAACCTTGCCCAACCATTTTGGACACCCTTGGACCATGACCATGTGTTTTTGACCAAAAACCTAACATAGTAATCCACCCATATTACCATGCCCTAGAATTTATTTCTATTTGTTTTTCTTTGATGTTGTGGCCATTTGGAATCCAAAACCAAGCCCCTAGTATATGCTAACCATATAAAAGACCAAGTAGTGAACCTCAAACAATAGTACCATAGTTTTCTATCTACTCCTCCATCCCCCTATTCTTGCTTCAAGAATCCATCAAGTTAGCAAATGAAAAACAAGACTCAAGCAATAGAAGGTTCTTCACTTTCAACTTAGTGGCAACAGGAAGAGGAACAAGGAAGATCATTGAAGAAATGACTTAGGCTCCACAACAATCTGAAGCATACCCCATCAAGTGCAAGCACATGAAGAAATGAAGAAGAAGACTCACCTCTCCCATTCTATCCTCTTGTCTCATTTCCCCTCTATTTTGACTTAGGGGTATTTTCACATTTGTTGAATAAAACACTTAGTAGTGACCACACCACTTGGGAAACAACTAGTGAGAACACCATGAAGACTATCAAGACCAAGAGAAGCACCACACCAAGGAAGGAAACAACTTAGATGGCATGATGATGATCTTCAAGAAGGCAATCACATGAGGCCTAAAAGCAATCCATACAAGTTGAAGAATAACAAGTTATTTTTGTCCAACCATTGACCCAAATGGAAAACCCAAGACTTAGTAATATTTTCCCTTTGATGATGAAGTTAGTAGACCTACCTTAGCCACAATGGAAAATACTAACATAGTCACTCAAATATTTTTGAAGGTGAATATGACCAAGTGTTTGCATGTATTACTTTAGTTGAAGAAGTAATATGTTTATTCTTAGTGAACTCTTGGAACTTCCTCGACAAGTATGGTTATAATAAAGTTTGATCACTACAAAATCCACCTAGTCCTTCCCAAGTAAACCATTGGAATTTCCTTAACAAGTATGAGACCATTAGAGAATGAATATTTCAACTCAAACCTAGACTTTGTCCTAACCAATTTGGTTAAGCCCCTTTTGATATGTTAGTTGCTATGTATGTTTTCTACACTTGTATGTTTGCTTACTAGCATGTTTGTTTATTTTGTTATTGTGTTTTCAATGAATAGATTGTACGGAGAGAAACGATCTTTTGTGAAGAGAGTGTGAATATCTTCACCAACTTCAACAAGGCAAGTAACACACCATCAACTACCCATTATTTTCTATATGCATTAGTTGATTTTGAGTAGCATGCATGATAGGAAATTTTACTAAGTTATATTATGCTATGCTATTATCCTAGTAGTGTGTAGCCATCTCTTTTACCCTTGTTATTTTGATAGCCTTAGAACTTAGTGGATGCTATGCAATATTACAAATTGTTTTACTAGAGGTTGAGGAAAAATTCTAAGTATAACTAAAGAATGAACCACCTGGGTGGAAGTGGTAAGACTGGGTTATGTTGAGTGTTGCCTCAGGGCCCTTGTTTAAGGGTTATTTCACTTGAGGTTGTCACTTGAGGATGGCCACCCAGGAACAAAGAGATTACTATGTCCTTCTAAGTTTAGTAGCTTCCCGTGCAGCCTTTTGACAATATGGGCTCTGTCTTGATCAATTAAGTTGTGAGGGTTCATCCCAGGCTTGACAAGCAGATGTAGCATAATTATAGGTGGAACGGGTCTTGCCGGTGGGTTTGGACTTCTTCTTCTGAAAGATCTCGTCTCAATTCTCTCCTTTCCATGATGCACTCCGGGTGTATAGGATGTTTGGGCTAATTGAAGACAAAGGGTGAAAGTGCACAACCTCTGCAGAGTCAACAAACTAAGATCTTAGCCGTGTCCCCGGTTATGGACAATTATGAGCAGCTGGACAAGGATTGACGGAAGAATCTCATCATCAATTTCAATAAGTAAAATTTTGACCAAGTGAAGAGTATTGTGGTGCTTGGATCTAAATCCAATGTTGCCACCCCTTTGAAAAGAAGAGTTTGTTTTACAAAAGAGATAGGACAAAATTGGCTTTATGCAAACTTAGCCTAAACTCCACTCAGCCAAATAAGCATGTAGTATTAGTCTTGCCATTTATATCCACCATAGTGTTACTTGCCAATACATTAAATTGTATTGACTCCCTTGTGGCTGCATATTCCATATTGCAGATATTTCTGAAGACGAGTGAGGATTTCGTTTAGGATCTCGAGACTATCGCCAACATGTTTTTCCTGTGGCACATGAAGAAGATGGGCTCAATGTTGTTCTATGTTTTCCGCTGTAATACTTTGTTTTCTGCTAGTCTTCTAAGACTATGCAAGTTGTAATACTATTTTGTAAAGACTGGATCATGCGATGTAATAGAATTTGATGCATTTGCATGATATTTTATTTTGTACTGTGGTGCTAGCAATTGATCCAGGGACTAGCACAATAACACAGGTATTCCATCTTTATTAAAAGTTGGGATGCTACATCATACCTTCCTCTTGGGGGTTCCCAACGAGTGCACTCCTGCACCATCAAGCATTTTTCTGGCACCGGTTACGGGGAGTGATACGTCTCCAACGTATCTATAATTTATGATGCTCCATGATCATATTTTGCCAATTGCTACTTGTTTTCTCCCTTATCTATAGCATTTTTATATGTTTTCCGGGACTAACCTATTAACAAGATGCCAAGTGCCAGTTCCCTGTTTTCTGCTGTTTTTGTTTTCAGAAAAGTTGTTCCGCAAACATTCTCGGAATTGGACCCCACAAAGCCCGAAGTTTCTATTTTCCCCGGAAGCATCCAGAACACTGAAGAGGAGACGAACACGGGCAATAGGGGGCCACACCATAGGGTGGCGCCCCCCCTTGGCCGCGCCAGCTATGGGTGTCGGTCCCCCTGGCCTCCACCGCCTTTGCCCTTTCTCCTATTTAAACCCCCGGATGGAAAACCCTAAACACCTGATAAAAAATCCCAAAAAAGTTCCACAGCCGCCGTCACCGTCAACCCTAGATCAGGGGGCATTCTGAAGCTATTTCCGGCACCCTGCCGGAGAGGAGATCATCACCGGAGGCTTCTATATCACCATGCCTGCCTCCGGAGTGATGCGTGAGTATTTCATCCTTGGACTACAGGTTCGTAGTTGTAGCTAGATGGTTGTATACTCCTCATATGCCTCCATGTTTAGATCTCATGAGCTTCCTATCATGATCGAGATTGATCTTATGTAATTATATATGCTGTGTTTGCTGGCATCCGATGAATATTGAACTTATGCCAAGTTGATTATAGTCTTTATTTGCATATGTTATTTGTGATCTTGCATGCTTTCTGTTGCTAGTGGTTACTCTGGCCAAGTAGTTGCTAGTGACTCCAAGAGGGAGTATTTATGCTCGATAGTGGGTTCATGCCTCCTTTTCACCTTGCTCGAGTGATAGAAACGTGAAGGGGGAGGATGTGCTATTGCCATTAGGGAGGAATCAGCGGTGAGAGTGCCCGTGTGCATAATCATTTCTTACATTACACACTTTGTTTAATGCAATTATCTGTTTCTTGCAACTTAATACCTAAGGGGGTTCAGATGATAACCTGAGGGTGGATTATTAGTCATAGATGCAGATGGATGTCGGTGTATGTATCTTGTTGTAATTCCTGCACTAAATACCATAGTAATCTTCATGTCATATTGTGCACTACGGTGCAACCTCTATTTTTCAAGTGCCCAGCCGTAATTTGTTCACCCAACATGCTATTTTTTTTGGAGAGAAACCACTAGTGAAACTATGAACCCCGGTCCATTTTCTTACACTGTTAAAACAAACCACAACTATTTCCTGCTTTCTTTAGTTACTGGAAGCATACACTGTTTTCCACACTATACGTCTAATCTTTGTTTTCAGCAAGACCGGTGAGATTGACAACCTCACTGTACCGTTGGGGCAAAGTATTTTTGACAGGGGGATGCTAACCCGGTATGCCAAGCTCTGAGGAAATAACCCGGCCCAAAGGATGGTGTGCAGGATTCGGCTAAGAATAAAGAAGCTTGTGGAGGCCCAAACTTGTGGGCTTAACGGCCCGGGTTATGGGCTATTGTAAAGGAAAGTTATGGTTAGTGCGCCGTGTCCATGTAGGATCCGGAATATGCCTTGCCGAATAAGCTAGGGGGTACGGGTGCTTTATAAACCGACCCTCAGGTATAATTTTAGATAGAGATCGAAGAACCCTAGCAATATCGCGTGATATCGAGCATCCAGTGTAAAGCCTAATCGAATTATCGTATCGAGAATAGAGATCCGGCGACTTCGATTGCCGGCTATCAGATCAAGTTGTACCATGTCTTCCCTTGAGCTAAACCCTCTCCCAAACGCCTGTGTCGACTTGCCCCAAGATCAGTTACCCCTGGTAACATCTGCCGTGATTATCCCACGACAGTTGGCGCCCACCGTGGGGCCTGCGTCCAAAGGTGTTTACATCACGGGAGAAGCTCGGAAGAATATGGAGGATCTTGTCATTGGCGAAATCTACATCGACCACGAAGGAGAAAAGATGGTGGACGATTCCGGCTGGGGGCCAGAGTCGGATCACCTCGAGTCCGGATCTATATTGACGATCGGCCGGATCAACATCTTCATCGGCACGGTACGAACGACTAATTTAAAAGGACAATATCATGTGCATACTACAGGAACTTCCAGCAGGAACAAAGAGACGTCAAAGCAAGCGGCAAATTCGGTTTCATCGGCCGCGCCGGGATATCTTAGATGGGCAGAACAAGAGATAACATGGAGTAGAAGAGATCATCCGGAAAAAGTAGAGCGTCCAGGAGTCTTGGCATTGGTGGTTGCTCCACAGGTTAATGGTTACGAACTGAAGAAGGTCCTGATGGACGGTGGAAGTAGCATCAACATCCTTTATTGGGAGACCTTCTTACGGATGAGTCTCAAAGAGTCCCAGCTGCAGAAAAGTTCGACAATCTTTCACGGGATCGTACCGGGTCACTCGGCGAGCCCCGAGGGAAGGATCACCTTGGAAGTTGCTTTTGGAGAATCGACGGATAATTATCGAGTTGAGTGGCTCACGTTCGAGGTGGTCAAGTTGCGCAGTCCTTACCACGCGCTGTTGGGGAGGCCGGCTTACGCCCAATTCATGGCTAGGCCGTGCTACGTGTATTTGCAGCTGAAAATCCCGGGTCCTAAACGGACCATCACTATACATGGGAACCGGGATATAGCGGCCGAGTGCGACGAAGGAGATTCAGTTATGGCCGAGCAGGCATGCAGGAAGGAAGAGCTCGAATATTACCGGTCTCAGGTAAATCCGGACGATAGAACAGCCTTGAAAAAGCCGAATACTGAGGATGAGAGAGCAAAATTCAAGGCAGCGCAAGACACCAAGAAGGTAGATTTTGTCGAAGGGGATTCTACTAAGCAGTTTACCATAGGGTCCAACCTGGGAAAAGAGCAGGAGGAAGCGCTCGTGGAGTTCATTCGCTCGAATGCAGATGTGTTTGCCTGGACACCTAGCGACATGCCGGGTATCCCTACAGAATTGGCAGAGCACAGTTTGCATGTGGATCCCAAGTCCAGGCCCGTGAAACAAGGTTTGAGGAAAATGAATGAGGAAAGAAGGAAAGCTGTAGGCGAAGAGATCGCTCGGCTATTGGCAGCCGGCTTTATCATGGAAGTATTTCACCTGGATTGGTTGGCTAACCCGGTTCTGGTGATGAAAAAGACCAACGAGTGGAGGATGTGCATTGACTTCACGAGTCTCAACAAGCATTGCCCAAAGGATCCGTTCGCGCTTCCAAGGATAGATCAGATTATAGACGCAGTAGCTGGAAGCGATCTGTTATGCTTCCTGGATGCATATTCCGGGTATCATCAGATTAAGCTCAAAAGGGAGGATTGGGATAAAACATCATTCATAACCCCTTTTGGGGCCTTTTGTTATAAAACTATGACGTTTGGGTTGAAGAACGCTGGCGCAACTTACCAACGGTGTATTCAAAAGTGCTTTGAGGACCAAATCGGACGTAACGTCCATGCCTATGTGGATGACGTGGTCATCAAGACTAGGAAGGCGGAGATATTTATCGATGATCTAAAGGAGACATTCAAAAACCTGAGGAGGTACCAGATGAAGCTTAATCCAACGAAGTGCGTGTTCGGAGTTCCGGCTGGGAAATTACTCGGCTTCATAGTTTCCGAGAGAGGAATTGAGGCAAATCCAGATAAAATCAAGGCAATCCAGAGTTTGAAAAAGGCGGAAAACTTGAAGCATGTTCAAAAGCTCACGGGCTGTGTAGCAGCCTTGAGCCGATTCATATCTAGACTCGGAGAAAAAGCAATACCCTTGTATCGGCTCTTGCGGAAATCAGATAAATTCGTATGGGACGAAGAAGCAGATGAAGCGTTTGAAGCACTAAAGAAGCAATTATCTGAAGCACCAGTACTAGCGGCGCCGGGTCCTAAAGAGCCTATGTTGCTATACGTGGCAGCTGGCCCCCGAGCCGTTAGCGCAGTGGTTGTCGTGGAACGCAAAGAGGACGGGAAAGGTTACCCGGTTCAGAGGCCGGTTTATTACGTCAGTGAGGTATTATCAGAAGCAAAGCAGCGCTATCCGCATTGGCAAAAGTTGGTGTTCGGGGTCTTTATGGCTAGCCGGAAGTTGAGGCCGTATTTCCAAGAGCATCCGATAACAGTGGTTAGTTCAATACCAATGTCGGATATCATCAGAAACTCGGACGCGACGGGAAGAATAGCCAAATGGGCGATAGAGATGGGGGATTATCATATCAACTACGAACCCAGGTCAGCGATCAAGTCTCAAGCTTTAGTTGATTTCGTTAACGACTGGACACATACAGGCATGACTGCAACGGTTCCAAATTCCGAGTCATGGATCATGCACTTCGACGGATCAAAGCAGTACGATGGATCAGGAGCTGGGGTGGTGCTAACATCACCCAAAGGGGACAAATTGAGTTACGTGCTACAAATTCACTTCGACTGTTCCAACAACGTGGCCGAGTATGAGGCCCTATTGCATGGCTTAAAGGTAGCCAAAGAGATGAACATCAAGAGGATACGGTGCTTCGGAGATTCGGACCTTGTGGTACAGCAGGTGTCAGGAACGTGGGATAGAAAGGACGCAACTATGGCGGCATACCGCAAGGAAGTTGATAGGGTTGCAGGATGTTTTTCCGGGTATGAGGTGGAGCATATAGACAGAAGAAAGAACGAGGCAGCCGACGCCCTCGCCAGACTCGGCTCGCGCAGAGAGCCGGTTCCACCTAACGTTTTCCTGGACGAATTATGGCGACCATCAGTTAAAATCGAGTCAGAGGAGGAATTGGCAAATCAAGACTCGGATTCAGGACTCGTAGCCACTGTACGTACTATTCCCGAGTGGACAGAACCGTTTTTGGCCTACCTATCACGAGGCGAGTTACCACAACAGGAGGTATTAGCAAGGCAAATTTTGAGGCGAGCAAAGGGATATTCTATCATCAATGGGGAATTGTACAAGAGAAGTGCAGCAGGAGTCTTTTTGCGCTGCGTAGCGCCGGAAGAAGGCAGACAGATTCTCAAGGAAATCCATGAAGGCGACTGTGGACATCATGCGTCCACAAGGTCTCTTGTGGCTAAAGCTTATCGACACGGGTTTTTCTGGCTCACGGCCCTAGCGGATGCGGAACGATTGGTAGCAAGGTGTGACGGATGTCAAAGGTACGCTCGCCAAACCCATGTGCCGGCTATGGAGTTGCGGACTATCCCGCTAACTTGGCCGTTTGCCGTCTGGGGTATGGACATGGTTGGCCCCTTCCATATGTCACCATGCAAGAAGACACATCTTTTGGTGGCTATTGATAAATTTACCAAGTGGGTTGAAGTTATGCCAGTTACTAATTGCGAAGCAGCTACAGCAGTCAAGTTCCTGAAAAGGATTATCTACCGGTTCGGGTACCCCCACAGCATAATTACCGACAATGGAACCAACATGTCCCTTGGAGAGATGGAGAAGTTTTGTGGCAACAATGGAATCCGGCTCGATGTGGCATCAGTGGCTCATCCCCAGGCCAATGGACAAGTGGAGAGGGCAAACCAAGAATTGCTTCGCGGATTAAAACCACGACTGCGAGTTCCCTGTGTCAGAGCTGCTGGTGCATGGGTCGAAGAACTTCCTTCTGTGGTTTGGGGTATCAATACTACACCTAACAGATCCACTCAGATGACGCCCTTCTTCATGGTATATGGTGCGGAAGCAGTGTTACCGAGTGACATTATTCACGATTCGCCTAGAGTATCAGCTTACGTCGAAGTAGAGAACGAAAAAACCCGGCAAGACGCCGTAGATATGTTAGAAGAGCAAAGAGAACAAGCCCTGGAAAGATCAGCCATATATCAGCAAGATCTACGGAGGTATCATAGCCGGCGTGTGAAGTCCCGGGTATTCCAGGAAGGAGACTTGGTTCTGCGCCTGGTACAGTCAAACGAAGGAAAACACAAATTATCACCACCATGGGAAGGACCATTTATCATAAGCCGGAATCTGCATAACGGATCATATTATTTGATAGATGCAAGGGAAGAGTCGGCTACAGTCAACGACACCGCACACACCACTTCATCTATGCAAGAAAGAGATAGACCATGGAACGTGGCTCAGCTACGTCCGTATTATACTTAGTAAGGACTGTATTGGCAAGTGGAATTGCACGATGTAATAGGCAGCAGGTTTTCTGACGTACTCTTTTCCTATCCAGGGCACCTTTGGGGACTGGACGGGTTTTTAATGAGGCGGCTTGCTGACCTACATTTTTCATATCAAGTAAAGAGATGGTTATCAAGAAAAGAGATGGTTGTTATCAGTTTTTCATATCAAGTAAAGAGATGGTTATCAAGAAAAGAGATGGTTGTTATCAGGTTATGTATTCTCAGTACGATGCGTATATCTAGGTCTTGGGGGCTGGTCGCTTAAATAGCACAGTTACAAACTCAAAGACCCGGCCATGATGCCTATGAGTTATAAGGGCCGATTACTTGCAAACGAGTACGGCTACAATCTTATAACCGGACAAAGAAGTCCAAAGTTCTTGGCTACTCTTACTTAAGCTCGATGTGACTCGCATTAAAGTGGCATGATTTGTTCGCTTACGATGGCAGTTAGTCATGAAACCCGACGGGGATTGGCTGGCTACGTCTTCGTATTGATGTAACAACATGGTATCCACGCGAAAGCCGGCTTACAGTACAAGACAGTCAAAAGGGTCATCTAAACCACAAGTTATGCAGAGTACAAGGCTGAATGGCTGGAAACTCAATGACTATTAAGCATAACTTCAAAACCTATGTGAAACAACTCGTGGATCTTTGCGAAAATAGCAATAAGCATCGTGTTCCCTTTTCAAGATCAAGTGTCCTAGACTCGGCAATCCGGGCCCGGTAGCTTGAAATCTTGAAAAGAGAAAAACTGGCTTACTTGTATAGTTGCAAAAATCCAAATATCCGAGTCTTGGGGACTTGGGGACTTCGAAGCAAAATCCGCTTGTCAATACCCATGAGACCCGGAAATTGAGTTTTCACAAAAGGAACAATAAATAAAACCAGATATCGAGAACAGATGAGCTTAAACTTAAAAAGGCCGGAACAGGCATCGAGTATATCAAGGCCTTAGTGTGCATTACAAAATGCTGGTGAAAAAATATCAAAGGTGCACAGGCGCACCGCCCAAAATATGACTGTTTCAAAAAGTGTGTCGACCGACTGGCGCTTAAGAAGAGGCATTGGAAACCATATATCACTCGGCGCCCATCTTGGCCTTACCCTTGCCATCATTGGTGGTAGCAGCAGCGCCCGGATCGGTGGTGCCAGCCCCTGCAGGGGGCGGAACGGCTGATGTTGAGGCAGCAGGAGCAGAGCCGGCTTCAGCTTGTTTCTTGGCAGCCTCCGCCTTATCGCAGCAGCTTCCTCCTTCCACCGAGCCAGCATGTCATACGGCTCAGGAAGATCCGACTTAATTACTTTATCGGCAGAATCATATGCTGGAACAAGTATGTTAACATCCAGTTCATCAGCAATTACGCTGGCCGGGTAACGGACCTCCTTCTGGACGGCCTGGAAATCCTTTACTGAAAACTTGGATCCGTCAAGCTTGAACTCTGGGAAGCCGCCCATAAGCCTCGCTAACTCGATCTTGGGGAGATAAGCTTTCGCAAGTGCAAGCCCCCGGGTCACTCCAACCCGGCAAGATGAGCGCTTCCAGTGCCGAATCCACTCGGGAATAGTGGATAGGGCGTCCAACAGCCTCTTCAGATCAACATGTCCTCTACCCGGACACCGCAACTCGTCAAGGATCCATCTGGTTCCGGCACATAGCTGCCGGATAGCACTCTTTATGGTTTTCAGCTTGGCAATGTCATCTTCATCCGGCATGGCTTCGTCCGGGCCTGAAGTAAAATGAAGATATAAGTCGGAAAACTTTTGTTGTTTGTCAAAAGGATAAACCCGGAGAAGGAAGCATACCAAGCAAAGAACGATAGGTGTCAGATATTTCGACGGAAAGGCTTGTCAGGTCATCTTCGGCTTGGTGAGCCCTTCTTCGGTACTTCTTCATTAATTGCCTATTCCTCCTGGCTTCAGCCTCGGCTGCTTCACGTAAAGATATCTCCTTTTCAATGAGCTTGGCGGCGTCCGCTAGTTTCTCCTCGTATTGAGTCACGAAAGACTGCATGGATGTTAAAAAAGCATTAGTCAGGTAGAAGAGCACAGTTATCAGTAATTGGTATCATAAAAGTACCGAGCAAGTCATGAATGAACTCACTCGGAACTTGGGGACTGGACAAAGGTACAAGCAATATTAATCGAACTTACCTCGTGTTTGGTTATTAAAGACCCCAAGATGTTTTCCTCGTTAGCCCTTAAGGCGCGCAGAGTTTCTAGCATCTGGGCAAAAGTTAACTCCTCGGAGCGAGTCCCGGAAGAGCCGGCAGCTTGATCATCTGGTAGGGGGGTTCTCCTCGCATTTGGAGTGGAGACCCGGACAGTCTGAGTGTCCGGGTTGGGAGAGCTCATCCTTGTATCTAGAATTTCTATCTCTTCGTCTACTGGTTCCGATAAGGAAGGAGATCCGACGGTTTGGGAAAGTGGATTGTTCAGAGGGCCTTGTTCCCGGTTAGTTGTCGCATCACCACCAGTTGCGGCGTCTGCGTCGTCAGTCGGCTTCTCCACCTGGAGGTTATCCGTTTCTGTGTTTTCCGGGTCACTGACAGTGACTTGAGCGCTGAAAGAAAGATGAAAAAAGGCAGTTATTAATGATGACGGCGGCTTGAATGAAAGTTCGTCAGATGCAAAAATAAATAGTATGGCAAAAACTTACCCGGCATTTACGGTGTAATCCGGTGGGAGCTCGCCACTGGAAGCAGATGAGGTATTCGCAGGAACCACTAGTGGAACCCGGAATTGTCCGGCACGTGGGTGGTTAGGAGAAGGGTGGCGCTGAGGAGAGTTGGAAGAACGAGATGGAGGAGCACTGCCACGAGGGACCGAGGGGGCGGAGATGCCCGGGTTAAGTGGATCTTCACCTGGGGAGCTCCGAGTTACTCTGCGCTTGGCTGGGAAGGAATCCTTCAAGCATGACGAATTTGATAATTGATGGTTAAGTCGTCGCATGACGTCAAAGGAGTAAGGTTCAGAGGATAATGAGGAAAAAGGAACCTTGGACACTGTCCCCCTGCCTTTCCTCTTGGCCCCGACTGTTGCCTCTGGGTCAGACTCGGTTCTCTCCGGGTCGTCTTCATTGTTTCCACCCTCGTCCTCTAGCCCTGCGAACCAGGTGTGCATTCATTGGAAAAAAAACAGACGAGAGGAAAGTAATGCAAGTAAAAATATGCAGATCCTGAGTGAGTACCTTCACTATTGTCAGTCGCCTCGTCCTCTTCTTTCGGGTCTCTGGAGGGGGGGAGTGGTTCAACTCTCCAGAAAGGGTCATCAGCCTGAGGTAAAAAGATAAGATTAAGGCTTAGAAGCAGTATCGAGTTGAAATGTGGAAACAAGCTATGAGCGCCGGGTATTACCGCTGGAGCTGGATTTTCCCGGGTAAACGGGGGTAACCCGGCGATGCCCTTTATCGCCTCCAGTTTCTCCGCCAAGAAGCCCTTGATAGTCTTTATAGTATCACCGGTAGCAAAGCTCTTGGTGGAGTAGCGGAGCGCGTCTGTGGTGTGCCCCGAATACTCGCACATCAATTTGGCGCGAACGGAATTAGGTTGGATTCGGAAATCGACCCAAGTTTTTATTAAATTGAGCCCTAGGAGGCCCTGGGCTGAGAGAATGGCTATCTTGGCTAGCGAAGGAAGGATTGCCTCCCTGTCTGAGTCTGATGCGAAGGCATTGAAAGACTCGGAGGGCTTGAGGGGGGTCTCTGAGTAACCCGGCAGCTTCTTTTCGTTGTCAGGGGAGGTATCGTGGCAGTAAAAGAAGGATAGCTGCCAATGTTTAACGTGGGAGTGCAGGTTGAGGGTTGGCATCAAAGAATTCTTACGGCGTTGGATGGATACCCCGCCGCAAGTGAGAAGCGCTCCGTCGCCGCTTTCGCGGCACGGCTTGCACTAGAATAACTCAATGAAAAGAGTCAGACTCGGTGGCATGCACAAGTACGACTCAGATAGAACAATGAAGTGGGTAATGTTCAACATGGAGTTAGGCCCTATGTCGAACACCCGGAGTCCATAATGATCTAAGACCTCCCTAAAGAAAGGATGACCCGGAGGACGAAATCCCCGGGTCACGTGGTCAACGAAGCAGATTACCTCGTTTTCTTCGGGGGTGGGACGAGTCTCATTACCCGGTACCCTCCAGTGGATGTCTTTTTGAGAAGGAAGGGTTCCTAATTCGGCTAGCTCGTCCAATTTGGCTTTTTTGGTTGTGGAACGCCCCCAGTTGGCAGATATGGTTTGGGTGGTCCTCGCCGGAGCCGGTTGTTTTCCTTGTCGCTTGGGAGCCATGGGGCCAGCCTGCAAAACACAAAGAGAAGAGGCGTGTGAAATAAGACCCGGGAATGCTGAGACATCCGAGTATAAAGGTATCAAGAAGGTGCGAAGCCGAGAACTGTCCGGGTATTGAGCACACTTGTGAAATTGTTGGTCACTTACATAGGGAAAGGTATTTGGGGATGACGGATGGTTGCCCATATTTATATCGCAAATGAAATAGCTGGAAAAGGAGGGTTTTTCCGGGTGTCAATGCAATAAGCGGAAAATCGAGGAGGAACGGATCTAGATGGAAATGCTTGCGGATGATTTTTAAGTAAAATTGGTAATCAATGAGGGTTGGAGGATCATTTGTGACTATAGGGCAGATGATTAAAGGAGTTGGCAAGCCTCGAGTCGATCTAATTTGGTGCAATCGGACAAATGACTTGCGGGTTGACCTAGATCCGATCTTGGATAAATTGAAAGTTGTGTGGTTAAATTAACTGGTTGCGAGGAGCTTACCGGGGAGATTGGAGTCTAATACGATGGCGACGGGCGGCGTGGCTCGAATGAGAGAAACGGAGGAGCAACGGTGACACTTGACGGTGGCGCAAGGCGACTCAAGGGCGGGCGCGGCCGCTGGTGATCTTGCGTTGGTAACAGGTGCGAGCTCCTCACGGTGGTGTTGCGAGGGTGTTGGGAGCAAGGAAGAAAAGGGGAAGTTGTGGCGTGGTGAGGGGCTTAGGGTTGCCCATTAAGTGCTATTTATAAGGCAAGGGTGAGCCTATCCTAACGGCCAGTAGCCGGAAACCGCGGGGTAAAGGTTATCAGCGAAGATCTTGCGAGATATGCGTCAAGTACTGGGCGAGGCATTGGGATAGAAGAAGGAAGGGATTTGCCCCGTAATGACGGGACTGATTATCGAGCATGAGATCTTGGCATTTTCGTTGTAGTCCGGACCTGGGAATTTGAACCTAAATGTCTGGAGGCCAAATCCGGGTTATCACATGGCCACCATGGAGTGAGGCCTAGCCGAATATCAAAACATCTTAACCCGGTCTTCATATGCCCGTATGATCGATATCTTTGCAGGGAATAGCAAGCGCTTCAAGGAGATCCATGAAGCCCAGGCTATTATGGGGACTACTGACAGGGGGATGCTAACCCGGTATGCCAAGCTCTGAGGAAATAACCCGGCCCAAAGGATGGTGTGCAGGATTCGGCTAAGAATAAAGAAGCTTGTGGAGGCCCAAACTTGTGGGCTTAACGGCCCGGGTTATGGGCTATTGTAAAGGAAAGTTATGGTTAGTGCGCCGTGTCCATGTAGGATCCGGAATATGCCTTGCCGAATAAGCTAGGGGGTACGGGTGCTTTATAAACCGACCCTCAGGTATAGTTTTAGATAGAGATCGAAGAACCCTAGCAATATCGCGTGATATCGAGCATCCAGTGTAAACCCTAATCGAATTATCGTATCGAGAATAGAGATCCGGCGACTTCGATTGCCGGCTATCAGATCAAGTTGTACCATGTCTTCCCTTGAGCTAAACCCTCTCCCAAACGCCTGTGTCGACTTGCCCCAAGATCAGTTACCCCTGGTAACATCTGCCGTGATTATCCCACGACAATTTTGGTTGTGTTGTGTGCAGTTTGCACGTTGTTGCTGACACTGGTGAAGCGCCAGCACCACTGTCAGTGGCATCAACCTTCCGAAGGTCCTCTTTCTCCTATTGGATTGATAACCTTGGTTCCTAATTGAGGGGAAATACCTACCTCTGTGCTCATCACACCCTCCTCTTGGGGTCTCCCAACAAACGTGTGTATCATGAGCATCAAGGATATTTTCTTGCGCCGTTGCCGGGGAGGAAGAAGTCTTATGGCAAGGGAAGTCTCTCACTCTCAACCTCTTTATTTTGCTTATTGTCTTGTTTTTATTTTTGTCTTGTTTTGCTTCTCTTTATCAAAAACACAAAAAAATAGTTTGCTCTGTAGCATAGAAAGCAACTCAAGTATTTTCAAGTGAAGCATTCTCTTGATATTTTTGCTTTATCATGCTTGCTATCAATGTTTGATGTCTTGGAAACTAGATCTTTTAGGCAAGGTGGGTTCATGGATGAACAAAAAAAACATTATAAAGAACACCGCTTGTCACAAAAAGGGATACACTTATGGGAGCAATTAATAAATTGCATGACTATGCTAAAAACTTGTGCTCCACCTATAATGTTACTTATTGCTTTGATGAATCTTGTTGCTGTAGGAGGTATAAACACCTCCCTTTTCAATGTGAGTATAATGATAATGTTACCATATCTTCTTATGTTAAGGGAAATTGTGAATTATATGATGTGGAACAAATTTGAAGAATTTATTGCTTGGAAGGGTGCATTCGAAATTGCTATTTGATGATGCACCTTATAAATATGAGATTTATGCTATACTTGAATATTGCTTTGATAATTACAAGGATTGTAATTACTACATAATGGAATATCTTAATAAATTATCTCAACCTAAGGAAGTAACTGAAGCCTTGCAGGAGCCTATGGAAGAATAAATTGCTCAATCTGGAAGCTCATTGGATGAATAAGAGAAGGAAGAATGGAGCTACCCATGTCAACCTCCCAATGATAGTAACTCTTTAACTCATACATTATTTGATGAAATTGATACTTTCTATACTTGTGACCTTGATACTACTATGAACGAAACTTGTGAGAATGATATTGCTATTGTTATTTATGATAATCCATGCTACTTGGATAAATCTTATGATAATGCTCTTGATGATGGTCCTATGTTACTTGATATTATAAATCGTAATGCTACTAAAAATAGGATTGCTATAATGTGTCCTATACCTTTTAAGAGTGAACAATTATCTTGTTTTTCTATTGCTAAAAGTGGGGGAAAAGAAGAGCTGGTTTTAAATTTTGATCCCACTATTTTTGAGCTTGATATGAATTGTGTGCTTTTAGACCATGACAAACATGCTTTATGTGACAATTATGTTGTTGAGTTTGTTAATGATGCTACTGAAAATTATTATGAGAGAGGAAAATATGGTTGTAGGAATTTTCATGTTACTAATACACCTCTCTTTTTGTTGAAAATTTTGAATTTGCTCTTGTTCTACCTTCCCATGATTTCTAGTTTGAGTTTCTTTAATTTTATTCTTTACAAGATTACTATGCATAGGAAGTGGGTTAGACTTAAATTTGTTTTATTATTGCTTCTTGATTCTCTCTTTTGCTTAATTCATATTTCTTATTTGAGCATCTACTTGAGTTGCC
The DNA here is from genome assembly GCA_028641055.1 of Alopecurus myosuroides. Lineage (NCBI taxonomy): Eukaryota > Viridiplantae > Streptophyta > Magnoliopsida > Poales > Poaceae > Alopecurus > Alopecurus myosuroides. The sequence continues at coordinate 162,404,393 of CM054059.1, read as the reverse complement.
CTTTTATGCCTAGCTGAAAGGCGTTAAAGAAAATCGCTACCGGGAGACAACCCGTTTTATTTCGCTGTTTTCAACCCGTTTTATTTCGTTTTCTTTGGTGTGCTTTGCACCTGGGTTTTTTATATTCCTTAGCAACCCTGATGTATCTTTTATTTTGAGTTTTTGTTGAGACAAGTAAAGCCTCTAGTGGAAAGCTGAGCCTATATTTCGGATTTCTGCGGAGGAAACAGATTTTTTCTGTCCACTGTTAATTTCCTTAAAAATCACAGAAATTCAAAATGGCCTGATCTTTTTTGTGCTTAATACTGAGTTATATACGCAACTTTTCTTATAATACCATTTTTTGATTTGACCAACAGAAGATTTTTTTAAAAATCGATCTTTACCCGTTGTTCTGTTTTGACAGATTTCTGCCATTTATCGCATTTGCATCTTAATCTCTTTCTTTTTGTGTTCTTTTGAGAAAAAGAGTTTTGAAAGAAGTTGTGACATTAGCTAATGTGTTTTTGAGTGTTAGACTTGTGTTGAAACTGAACCATGTGAATTTATTATTTCAATTGCACTAACGTTGCTAATGAAGATTGTGAGAATTTTGATGTGAAGGAAGTTTTCAAGGGTCAAGAGAAGAGGATGATATGATGTCATCAAGAAGAGTGAAAAGCCTAAGCTTGGGGATGTACCGGTGGTATATCCAAGAAAATTCCAAGAATACTCAAGCGTCTAAGCTTGGGGATGCCCAAGGCATCCCCTTCTTCATCAACAAATTATCAGGTCACTTCTGGTGAAACTATATTTTTATTCGGTCGCCTCTTATGTGCTTTGCTTGGAGCGTATTTTATTTTTGTTTTCAGTTTGATTTTGCTTTTTCTTTCCCTTTTTTTACTTTTTCAATAAGCTTGGTTGGACCCCAGCATTCTTTTATTGGAGAGTGACACGCTCCTGTTTTTCATGAGAATACGTTGTATTCTTAATCTCTGTCTAGCTGCTGCATTTATTTAGATCCTGTTTTGCATGCATCTCTTATTAGATCTGTTAGTTTTAGTAGTGTTATGTGAGTACTCTCAAGTTTTCTTGATGTATCATAAAGAGTATTTTTGTTAAAGCATGTTTTATATGGTGCTTGTTGGGAGAAAGAAAACTCTTGCTTGAAGTAGAATTTATAACAGTACTAGTAGAAGCTTGTATAGACTGTGGCTAGGACTTTTTCATGCCATGCTAAATGTTATTTTAGTTTTAAAGCCTTTTGGTTATTTAGTAGCATGATTATCCTCAAATATTTAAGAGTGTTTAATATGTATTGAAAGATTCATGAGTTGTTCTTGTCATAGTAAAGCATCAATATTTGGTATTCTCTTTCAAATATTTTATTTGGTTGACTTGGCGCATGCTCACACCATGTTTATGACTACAAACCAGCCACGATTAGAATCCATGACCAATTAGTTTTTGAACTTGTGATATTGCTTATGTTTTAATTAATGATGCTTATGTCTCTATGCATGATTATGGCTCTTATGCTCTCTTGATTTGTCGCTCCCAGTCTTTTGCTAGCCTCCACCTGTACCGAGTATGAGCTCTAATCATGCATCAAACTCTTTTAAACCAAAAATAATTCCCATTGTGTTCACCATACCTACCTACATGTGGTATTTAACTGCCATTCCAAAGTAAATTCCTCATGTGTTACCTTTAAAACCTTCAAAATTACTCCTGCTTTATGTTCCTGTTTTTTCTCATGAGGACGTAAATAGAGAATCTTTATCTCACTTGTTGATTGGATTTCACACCCTGGACTAGTGAATTCATCCGCTTATCCAAATGATATAAGAGCTGGCAGCAGGGTGCCCAGCCCCAAATTAATGAAACAAATTCTCTTCACTATTTATCAGTCAAAGCATAATTGTGTAAACAAAAGAGAAAGAGGGATGACCTTCTACACCAGCTGCGTACTTCACCATGGGAGATGCTCTTGTGAATCCAGTTGACTTGTGACATACTATATTTTTTGTTTACCATTCGTTGACATTAGCATACATCTCCCAAAATATAGACACTCCTCCACGGTATGTGATTGTTGGCAGGAACCCGAGGATTCGGTTAGCCATGGTTTGTGAAAGATGGATGGGAGGAGTGTCAAACTTTTAATACGTCTGTTTAATAAAATAAAAGCTCTAGCACATGAGTGATCCCTGCTTCCCTCTACGAAGGGCCTTTATTTTACTTTTATGTTGAGTCTCCATCTTCTAACTTTACGCACAGTTGAGAGAGCATTTTTTGCCATTCTGAGTTCTATGTACATTTGTCCCATAAGCATCAATAATTACTTCATGATGTGATATCATTTGTTCTTAAATTATTTTTTCTAGTCTTCCTCATGAACTTTGAAGGTGTCCTTACATTTATGTTTTGCCCCACTCTTAAGGACTATCGAAATATCACTTTGCAATGCTTTCTCTATACCTGAAACAAACATTTACCTTTCTTTGCATTATTATTCATGATCCTTTATTTGAGTTACTCTTCGTGATGCAAAGTAATTGCTATGCTTTATTGTTAAAGTTTTATTTATCATGTTTGTGTTTAAAAGTTTTATGATCTCAGCATGCATATGCTTTTACATTAGATTGATCAAGTTTATGTTAGTAGCATGTCACCTTAGAAATTATTGTTTTATCGTTTACCTACTAGAGGACGAGTAGGAACTAAGCTTGGGGATGCTTGATACGTCTCCAACGTATCTATAATTTCTGATGCTCCATGATCATATTTTGCCAATTGCTACTTGTTTTCTCCCTTAATTATAGCATTTTTATACGTTTTCTGGGACTAATCTATTAACAAGATGCCAAGTGCTAGTTCCCTGTTTTCTGCTGTTTTTGGTTTCAGAAAAGTTGTTCTGCAAACATTCTCTGAATTGGGCCCCACTAACCCGAAGTTTCTATTTTCCCCGGAAGCATCGAGAACACCAAAGAGGAGTCAAAGATGGGCAACAGGGGGGCACACCATAGGGTGGCACGCCCCCCCTTGGCCGCGCCAGCTATGGGTGTGGGCCACCCTGGCCTCCACCGCCTTTGCCCTTTCGCCTATTTAAGCCCTCGGATGGAAAACACTAAACACCTGATCAAAAATCCCCGAAAAGTTCTGAGCTGCCGTCACCGTCAACCCTAGATCAGGGGGTTCTGAAGCTGTTTCCGGCACCCTGCCAGAGAGGAGATCATCACCGGAGGCTTCTACATCACCATGCCTGCCTCCAGAGTGATGTGTGAGTAGTTCATCCTTGGACTACGGTTTCGTAGCTATAGCTAGATGGTTATCTTCTCCTCATATGCCTCCATGTTTAGATCTCGTGAGTTGCCTATCATGATCGAGATTGATCTTATGTAATTCTATATGCTGTGTTTGCTGGGATCCGATGAATATTGAACTTATGTCAAGTTGATTATAGTATTTATTTGCATATGTTATTTGTGATCTTGCATGCTTTCCGTTGCTAGTGGTTACTCTGGCCAAGTAGTTGCTAGTGACTCCAAGACGGAGTATTTATGCTCGATAGTGGGTTCATGCCTCCTTTTCGCCTTGCTCGAGTGACATAAACGTGAAGGGGGAGGATGTGTTGTTGCCATTAGGGAGAAAACAGCGGTGAGAGTGCCCGCGTGCATAATCATTGCTTACATTACACACTTTGTTTAATGCAATTATCTGTTGCTTGCAACTTAATACCTAAGGGGGTTCGGATGATAACCTGAGGGTGGATTTTTAGTCATAGATGCAGATGGATGTCGGTATATGTATCTTGTTGTAATGCCCGCACTAAATACCATAGTAATCTTCATGTCATATTGTGCACTATGGTGCAACCTCTATTTTTCAATTGCCCAGCTGTAATTTGTTCACCCAGCATGTTTTTTTTATGGAGAGACGCCACTAGTGAAACTATGAACCCCAGTCCATTTTCTTACACTTTTAAAACAAACCATAACTATTTCCTGCTTTCTTTACTTACTGCAAGCATACACTGTTTTCCACACTATACGTCTAATCTTTGTTTTCAGCAAGACCGGTGAAATTGACAACCTCACTGTACCGTTGGGGCAAAGTATTTTGGTTGTGTTGTGTGCAGGTTCCACGTTGTTGCTGACACCGGTGAAGCGCCAGCACCATCGTCAGTGGCATCAACCTTCCTAAGGTTCTCTTTATCCTACTAGATTGATTACCTTGGTTCCTAACTAAGGGGAAATACCTACCGCTGTGCTCATCACACCCTCCTCTTGGGGTCTCCCAACAAACGTGTGTATAACGAGCATCAGGGAGCAAGAGGATTTCTGCAAGGGGAGTCTCTCACCTCCAATCTCTTTACTTTGTTTTTGTTTTTCTTAGTTTATTTTATTTTGTCTTGTTTGCTTCTCTCTATCAAATACAAACAAATAAATAGTTCTTATTCTAGTTGTTATTTTTATCCTATTTTTAATCTTGCTAAAATGAGTATTCCTAAATTGAGGTTCGTTCTTTTAAGCAACAAGGAGGAGAAAGTTTTAAAGATGCTTGGTATAGAATAACTGATGCTCATCATAGATGTACTAAAAGATATTCTACCTTGATCGTTCTTAGAAATTTTTATGTTGGTATTACTAGTTGGTATAAGTATGTTCTAGACACCTTACAGGTGGTAATTTTCTGGGAACTCCTGCTTTTGGAAGCCTATAATTTAATTGAAAGTTTAGTCGGAACACCACCCACTAAAGTTGTTAAAATTGAGATCACTTTAGATGATGTTATAAAAAAGTTGAACTCTATGGATAAAAATTTGCCAAATTTCCTTGATAATGCTAGCAAAGTTAATGAATCAATAGTAAGTATCAATAAGAGAACTACTGTTTTAAAGGCTCGCAATACCTATGATAATCAAAACATTAGGATTGGTAAACTAGAGGAGGCTATGGAAACTTTAAGTTCAACTTTTTATTCTCTTAAGTTTAAGAGGGAGAAAGCTTTTATGGGAAAAGAAAAAAAAATATGTATGTCCCCAAGGTGTATAAACCAAAAGCCCCTAAGGTGCTTAAAATTGATAAAACTTTTAGTGAAACTAAAAGTGATTTACATGTTGAATCATCTTCAGGGGTACCGAAAGTACCAATTGTTACAAGTGGTGTTTTAGACAAAATTATTGATTTGGATGCTTCTTCACTTGAAAATACTTGATTCTAGTTTTCTAGGCCTAGCTAAAAGGCGTTAAAGAAAAGAACTTCTTGGTAGATAGCCCATGGTTTTATTTTTGCAACGTTTTCTTCTGTTTTCTTTGAGTCAAGGTGATGTTTACTTCTGTAGAAACTCCTTTGTATCTTTATTTTCTCGCATTTGTTGTGCCAACTAAAGTCTCTAGTGAAATTTGAAGTTAGATTTGGATTTCCACGAAGGAAACATATTTCTGCCGTCCACTGTTAAATTCGTATAAAATCAAAGAAAGATCAAAATGACTTGGAAAATTTTGTGCTTAATCTGCGTTTTTTGACTTGAGCAACGTAAGTGCCCCGGAAAATTTTGTCTTTACAGACTGTTCTGGTTTAGACAGATTCTTCCTTTTTACTTACATTCTCTCTTTTACTATGTTGAGTGGATTTCTTTGCTCCACAAAACATCAGTTGATGTAGCTAATGTTTAAAAAGAATTAATAATTCTTGTGTCCAAGGATAACATGTGAGTTTTTGATTGTGCACTAACCCTCTAATGAGAATTACTTTGAGTTTAGTGTGAAGGAAGTTTTCAAGGGTCAAGAGAAGAGGGTGATATAATGTGATCAAGAATAGTGAAACGCAAAAACTTGGGGATGCCCCCGTGGTTCATCCCAGCAAACTCTAAGAAGACTCAAGCATCTAATCTTGGGGATGCCCAAGGCATCCCCTTCTTCATCAGCAACTTATCAGGTCACTTTTAGTGAAACTATATTTTTATCCAGTCACATTATATGCACTTTACTTGGAGCATATATTATTTTTGTTTTGTTTTATTTTGTTTTCCTTGTTGCAATAAACTTAGTTGGAACCCAACATTCTTGTGTGGGAGATAGACACGCTCCGCTTTTTCATATGAATACTCATCTTCTTCCATGCTAGTATTCTTAGTTTTTCTTCTAGCTGCTCCAAATCCTTTTACCTCCTATTTTTCATGCATCTCTTATTGAGAGATGTTAGTTCTAGTGGAGGAGTAGTAGCACTCTCTTTTTTCATTGCTATATCTCTTGGAGAGTTTTTGTTTAGTATAAAATGATTGGTGTTGGAAAGCAATAGTACAATTTTTGTGCTTATAACGGTGCAAAAAGAAGCTCGTATAGACTATGGCTAGACTTCTTCATGTCATGTTGGATGTTATTTTAATTCTATGATTAGTAGTTATTATTGTAGCATGACTTGTCTCAAATAGCTAAGAGTGTTTAATGTGCCATTGAAAGAATCGTGAGTTGTTTTTATCACATTGAAGCATAAATTTGTGGTGTTCTCCTTCGAATGCTTTATTTGGTTGACTTGGCTCATGCTTACACCATGTTTATGACCACAAACCAGTCACTTATAGCCTCTATGATCATTTAGTTTTTGACTTGTAATACCATTTATGCTTTGATTAATAATGTTTTTGTCGCTATGCATGATTATGGCCATTACTCCTCTCTTAATTTGTCGCTCCCAGTCTTTTGCTAGCCTCCACCTATACCGAGTATGAGCTCTACTCGTGTATCCAACTCCCAAAAACCAAAGTTTGCCAAATATGTCCACCATACCTACCGACATGTGGTATTTAACTGCCACTCCAAGTAAATTTCTCATGTGCTACCTTTAAAACTTTCAAAATTACTCATGTTTTGTGTTCTTATTTTAGCTCATGAGGACGTGAATAGAGAATATTTATCTCACTTGTTGATTGGACTTTACACACCTGGACTAGTGGCACATCCGCTTATCCAAATTGAGAGAAGAGCTGGCAGCGGGGTGCCCAACCCCAAAAATGGTTACTAAAAATTCTCTTCGCTATCCCCCCCCCCCCCCCGATTTATCATTGAAAGCATAATTGTGTAAACAAAAGAGAAGAGGGATGACCTTCTGACTCCAGTTGCGTCTTTCAATGGGAGCCGCTCTTGTGAAGTCTAGTTGGCTTGTGACGTACTGTATTTCTGTATACCATTAGTTGACATAGGCATACACCTCTCGAAAAAATGTTTTCAATACCTCTATTTAATAAAATAAAAATCTCTAGCACATGAGTTAATCCCTGCTTCCCTCTGCGAAGGGCCTTTCTTTTACTTTTATGTTTAGTCTCCATCTTCTAACTTTATGCACAGTTAAGACAACGTAGTTGCCATTCTGAGTTTAATGTGCATCAGTCCCAAATATTATTATCGATTGATTCATTATGTGTTATTACTTTCTCTCAAATTATTTGTTCTAGTCATCCACTTGAACTTTCAAAGTGTCCTGGCATTTATGTTTTTTCCCACTCTTAAGGACAAGCGAAATATCACTTTGCTATGTTTTTTATGCTCAAAACAAACGTATAACTTTCATGTGCATTATTATTCATGACCTTATATTTGTGTTACTTTTCATGATGCAAAGTGATTGCTAAGTGTCATTGTTAGAATTATATCGATCATGCATGTGTTTAAAGTGTAATGATCTCAGCTTACATATGCTTTTCAATTTAGATGATCAAGCTTATGTTGGTAGCATGTCACCTCAGAAATTATTTGTTTTTATTGTTTTACCTACTCGAGGACGAGTAGGAACTACGCTTGGGGATGCTTGATACGTCTCAAACGTATCTATAATTTCTGATCTTCCATGTTGTTTTCATGCCCTAAGATACATGTTTCCTATACACTTTATGTCATTTTTATGGATTTCCTCGGACTAACCTATTGACAAGATGCCACAGAGCTAGTTCATGTTTTCTGCTGTTTTTGGTTTCAGGATAGTTTTTCTGGAAATATTCTCGTAATTGGATGAAACAAAATCCTAGGGTCTTAGAAATCTGTCACGTACACGGAGTCCGGAGGGGACCCGGAGGGGGGCCCTAGAGGGCCCACAACATAGGGCAGCGCGGCCCCCTTTTGGCCACGCCACCAGGTGGTGTGGCCCCCCTAGCCACCCACCGACGTTACCCTTTCGCCTATTTAAGCTGCTCCACGGGTTAACCCTAAAGACCAGAGCCTTTTTCCACGTAAATCTCTGTAGCCGCCTGATAAGTCCAAAATGTATCTCCTTTTCCGAACACTTTTGCTATTGTTTGCCTCTAAACTTGCGAGTTTTGGATACAACTAACACGGACTAATGTTGTTTTCAGCAGAATTGCCTTGGTGTGAGTAATCCCCGCTATAGGATGAGAGGGATGGAAAGGATTGGATGAGATCGTTCATGTAATAATGTCACATTGTTAGGGCATAGTGCCCAGTATCCGTTGTTAGTGCTTCATACCATTGTTGCAACTTGTTATGCTTAATGCTTGTCACTAGGGCCCGAGTGCCAGGATCTCAGATCTGAACATGTTATTGTTTCATGAGTATAATTATGTTTCTTGATCATACCTGCAAGTTGTTTAAACATGTCCTTATCCGGAACCGGAGGCCCCAAAGTGACAGAAATTGGGACAACCGGAGGGGATGGCTGTGATGTGAGGATCACGTGTGTTCACGGAGTGTTAATGCTTTGCTCTGGTGCTTTATTAATAGGAGCACCTTAATTACTAGTAGTTTCCCTTGAGGCCCCGCCGCAACGGGCTGGTAGGACAGAAGATGTTGTGCAAGTTTCTCATTGCGAGCACGTACGACTAAATTGGAACACATGACTATGGTTTGCCTAGAACTTGGATGCTTTATTAGTATCTATCTGCAATGCCCATGTTTAGATTATTATGTGAACTATCTTATCCATGCAACACCCGTTCATCCATCCCTATGCCTACAATATGTTAATCCATCTCTTTCCCGCAACTGCTACCGCTGTTAGTATTTTACTCTTGCTGTTATTTTACTACTACTGCTGCTATTAAACTGTTACCACTGATAAGCTGCGAGCAAGTCTAATTTCAGGTGTAGCTGAACTGACAACTCAGTTGTTAAGGCTTATAAATATTCTTTGGCACCCCTTGTGTCGAATCAATAAATTTGGGTTTTACTTCCCTCGAAGACTGTTGCGATCCCCTATACTTGTGGGTCATCAAGACTATTTGCTGGCACCGTTTACGGGGAGTATAGTTTTATTTATTTGCTCAGTTGAACGTGATATTGTTCGCTGCAAGCCTTTCATCATGGGTAAAACTCGTGATGGAAAAGTTCCTATATTACCATCCACTACAAGGAGAGGTACAACTCTGAACACCTATGTTGCTCTTGATTCACCATCTGTGATGAGTAAGCTTCTTACACTACCACATGCTACAGACACTGTTACTTCTGCTGAGTCTGAAAACGCTTATGATACTTTTGATGATGCTTCTACAGTTCTACTGTGCTTGATGATACTGGTTCACTAGGTCCTTTCCTAGATGCTACGATTGCTAGAGCTAAACAAATTAAAAACACTGAAATTCCTGTTTAAAATGCTGGTACTCGTGTTAATTCATCCTAGTCTAGAGAAATCCCTAGTGATGATCTTGAGGAAACTTACATTAAACTTAATAATGACTTTATTGAGGAAGTTCAAACTACTACTAGTGAAAGTGCTCTTAAGAGTCTTCTTGCAAGACATGCTGTTAAATATAAATCTTGTGCTGATGTTAAGTTTGCTACATCTCCCATACACATTAAAGATAAGGATTATGGTTTCTCTCTAGATTTATCTTATATATCTATTGTTGAGAAAGAACCTTTTTGTGGTACTGAAAGTACAAGTGCTACGGAACATATGAATGAGCTTTCATCTCTGAGTAGTTTATTTTCTGATGATATTAAGTTACACACTTACTTTGTTACCAAGAACTTCCCTTTATCTTTGAAAGATGAAGCTAAAACTTGGTTTAACAACTTGTCATCTGGATCTATTGATAGTCCTATGGGTTTAGTTAATGCTTTCTTGCAAAAATAATTTCCTGCTAGTGTTCAACATGTTGCTTTGCACAATATCTTTAACTTTAAGCAAATTGAAGGAGATAAATGCATGAATCTTGGTCAAGGTTTTGTTCTTTAATAAGAGCTAGCCTTGGAAATCCATTTCCTAAGAATGAGCTCCTAGATATATTTTATAATGGACTAACTGTTGAATCTAGGACCTACCTGGATAGTTGTGTCGGTTGTGTTTTCAGGAAAAGAACTCCGGAAGAAGTTGAGGAATTATTGGCTAAAATAGCCAAAAATCATGATGATTGGACTATACCTGATCATACACCTACACTAGAGCCAACACCAACACCGACACCCAAGAAGAGGGGAATGATTGAACTAAATGATGAAGTGATGAGGGAAGCCAAGAAATCTCTTAAAGAAAGGGGTATTAAATCCGAAGATGTGAAGAATCTACCACCTATTAAAGAATTATGTCAGCCAATTCCTCATCCATCAACAACTGAGGTACACTCTCACCAATATTTTGATAATAGAGATATTCCCTATTCTAAACCACCTGATTAATGCTTAGATGAATTTGATAATTATGTTGTTAAGCAAGACAACTTTAATATGAGAGTGCAGAATCATCTAATGGAAAACTCTAGAGCTATTGATAATTTGCATGGTATTATTGAGAGAACCTCTAATGATGTTAAAATGCTAAGAAAAAGAAGAAGAGACATAAAATTGTTGTAGAATCTCCTGAACCTGCTAAAGATCCTAATAGTATATCTATATCTGATACTGAAACTGAAAGTGATAATGATAAAAGTGATGCTTCTGATAAAGAAGAAACTGAAGTTGAACCTGAAAAACAAACTAACACTACAAAGTATACTAAGGAGGATTTCATTGCTAATAAACATGGTAATGAAAGATAGCCTGGGTACAAAAATCAATGTATTTTCCTAATAAGAAACACAAATCAAAGGAAGAAGAAAATTATAACAAGTTTTGTGAATGTATGAAACCTTTGTGTTTGCAAATTCCTTTAATTTATTCTATTAAATTTCCTCCTTATTCAAAAGGGATTATTACTCATATGCCCCCGATTCCTTAGTCTTGCTCGTTCTTCCCCACGCTCTAAACTTTTGCTCACTTTTCCCCATTCTGTTAGCTAAATCTCTCGCAAAAGTTGATAACTGGTGTTTTGTCGTGGGATAATCACGGCAGACGTTACCGGGGGTAACTGATCTTGGGGCAAGACGACACAGGCGTTTGGGAGAGGGTTTAGCTCAGAGGAAAACATGATGGAACTCGATCTGGTAGCCGGCAATCAAGTCGCCGAATATCCGATCTCGATATATCGACTTAACTCTCGTGTTACACTGGATGCTCGATATCAATCGATATTGCTAGAACTCTTGGATCTCCCTTAACCTAACTTAGGGGCCGGTTTATAAAGCACCCGACCCCCTGGCTTGCCCTCCAAGGCGCACCCTGAATCCTACCCGGACACTACGTACGAAACCCTAACTTTCCTTACCGTAACCCACAATCCGGGTTACGAGGCCTACAATCTTGGGCCTTCTAGAAGTTCTTTTATCCTTAGCCGGGTCTTGCGCAGTGTCCTTTGGGCCGAATTACACCTTGGAATTGGGCTACCGGGTTATCATCCCTCCTTCAGTAGTCCCCAGAATAGCTTGGGCTTCACAAGATCCTCCTTCAAGCGCACGCTATTCCCTGCAAAACTATCAAACTTACAAGTTCAATGGGGGCCGGGTTACATTGCTTTGATGAACAGCTAGGCCTAACTCCACGGCGGCCATATAGTAACCGGGCTTTCTCCAAGTCTTCACTTGTCTTCCCGGGTCAACACCCCGATAAGAATGTCAAAGATTCGGCTAACTTTACTCGATAATTGACCCCAATTTTGCGGAGAGGATCTCATTCTTGTTTCTGTCCGGATATCTTGTTTGGCACTCAAAGCACACCCCACGGAATCCAGGCAAATAGCCGTTTAACCCGAAATTTCCGGTTACCAACCGTTGAGCTAGGTTTAGCCGCCCACACCCTTATAAATAGTCACTTAAGAGCGAATCCAACCCCAACGGCTCATTTTCCCCCTTTCTTCTTCCTCCTCGCCTCCGCTCCCAAGCTCACAGAGCATCGCCACGGAGACCTCACGCGCATCACCAGAGCCAATCGGCCGCCGGCTGCGCTCCGCCGCGGTTCGCCCCGCGCCGCCGTCAAGATCCGCCGCCGCACCCCCGACCTGCCCGCCGGGAATCGCAAAGGGACACCAAGCTTGCGCTATCTGCCTCCGTCGGGCTTCACTTCGATCTCCTCCAGTAAGTCTCTTATATCCATTAACTTGTGCTTGCAATTTCTCGATTTACCTCAGATTAGATCTAAGTCAACCCGCCGGCCATTTTTCTGGTCACGCCGAATTAGGTCGCCCGAATTCATTCTAACTCATCCGATGACTTAAATATAGATTTCACTTTGCTCCCCTACTGCCCATAATCACTAATTTCACCACAAATCTAGAAATGGAATCTCCAATCTAGGCTCGGGCCGCCCAAAATTTCCGCGCTTGCCACTGACACCCGGAAAATTCTCTTTTTCCGGCTCCTTTGTTTGCAGTAGACACATGGGTAACCATCCATCTTTCCCAAACACCTCTCAACACATAAGCACTTCATAGTTTTCGTAACGATGTTTGATACCCGGACAACTCGTAATCTTGCTCCATAGAATGATACCCGGATAACTCTTTTACTTCCATGTCTTCTTGATATTCCTCGCAAACATTCGGATGACTCATGATTTCCGAGTCTCATTTCTTGTACTCTTCTATCTCGTGCTTTTGCAGGTTAATCTCATGGCTCCCAAGAGGCGGGGGAAACAACCGGCCAAGGCCAAGACCACCAACTCCATATCCGCCAACTGGGCGCGGTCCACGGTAACAAAGGCCAAGTTAGAAGAACTAGCCGAATTAGGAGTCCTCCCTTCTCAAAAGGATATCCATTGGAGGGTGCCGGGTGACGAGACCCGGCCCACGCCCACCAATGATGAGGTAATATGCTTTGTAGAGCACGTGACCCGGGGGTTCCATCCTCCGGGTCACCCTTTCTTTCGAGATGTTTTGAGCAACTATGGCCTCCGAATATTTGACATAGGGCCTAACTCTGTGTTAATATTTCCCATTTCATCGTTCTTTCCGAGTCATACTTGTGCACACCGCCAAGTTTGGCTCTTTTTATCGAGCTTTTTCAGTGCAAACCGTGCCGCAAAAGTGGTGACGGGGCACTTCTCGCTTGCGGCGGGGTCTCTATCCAGCGCCGCAAGAATTCTTTGATGCCACCCCTCACTCTCAACTCCCACGTCAAACACTGGCAACTCTCATATTTCTATTGCCGAGACACCTCCCCACCCGGCCAAAAGAAACTGCCGGGTTACTCGGAGGGCCTTCTCGATATCTCCGAGACTTTCAACGCCTTTGCCCCTGACTCGGACAGGGAGGCCATCCGGCCTTTATTAGCCAAAATCTCTGTTATGTCGGCCCAAGGTCTCATTGGGCTTAACCTGGTGAAAACTTGGGTCGATTTCCGGATCCAACCCAATTCCATCCGCACTAAGTTAATGTGCGAGTATTCGGGACACACCATGGACTCTCTCCGGTACTCCACCCATAGCTTTGCAGCCGGAGACACCAACAAGACTATCAAGAGCTTCTTGATAGAGAAGTTGGAGGTAATCCGGAATATAGCCGGGTTAGAACCCTTCACGCGTGAGAACCCGGCCCCCAAGGTAAAGACTCGGCTTTCATATTTTTATCTTCACACTTTCCACTCGATATGACTAATAACCCTTATTCTTATATCTTCATCTCAGGCCGATGATCCCTTTTGGAAGATTGAAACTCCTCCTAGCTCTGAAACTCCAGAGGAGAAAGAAGACGCCGCTAACTCGGATGAAGGTACATTCCGAGTTTCACTTAGCTTTTTTTCTTTCTTTTTTGAAATCACTGTTGTTCATTCTTCGTTTTCCGATTGTAAATCCTGATAACTTTCAGAACAAGAAGAGAAAGACGACGAAGAAGAAGAAACTGAAGGTAGGGTGGAGTCAGCGAGTGATGAAGACGACGCTGAGCCAACAGTCAAGGTCGTAACAAAGAGAAAACCCCAAGGGGTCGTCTTCAAGGTTCCATACCTTTTCCTTGCCTCTAAATCATACTTATTTGATATCGTGCACAAACTAACCCGGGATCTGTCCTTCTGGCCATATTTGAAGGAACCGCTCGCGACCAAGCGCCGGATGACTCGGAACTTTCCAGGTGATGGTGCTCTTAACCCGGGCACTTCATCGTCTCCGGATCAACGCGCCGGTATTTATCTAATCCTTTCTTGAATATCAAAGTCTTTCCAAACCATCTCCTTACAAGATAATTCCTTGTCTTACTTGATGTTTTTCAGCTTCATCCGGGTCCAGCAGTGAGCTCCCCTCGGACTTCGTGGTGAATCCCGGGTAAAGTTCCCTTCCTGATGCTTTATCACTGTTTCATCGCTTTTTTCCAGCCATACGCTAACTGCCTGCTTACATTATCCATAGAGCCGCGGTCACTGTTAGCGATCAAGAAGATATGGAGACCGATGACTCGGATACGGAGAACCGGACTGATGATAGGCACGCCGCAGCTGGCGGGGAAGAACAACAAGTGCCACCAATAAACCCCGCCGACCGAGAGGCCGAGTATCCCATAGCCTCTCACGTACTCGAGGAGGAAGACGCTGCAGACTTGTGCGCGGGAGAGAGGGCACCGGACTCCGATACTCGAACGACCCGGATACCCTCTTGCACCAAGAGGATAGTCCCTCCTCCAAGTCCCCAAGGTCCCGGGTCTTCCAATTTGGGCGATAAAACTTTCGACCAGATGATGAGCACTCTACTTGCTATGAAGGCCTCGGAGAAAGATGTGCTAGAGCGCATGGCAGCGGAGCACCAGGTAATGTTACCTAATATCTCTTCTTATCCATCTAGTCCCCAAGTGCCGAGTATAATTTGTTGAAATTGTGCTCGGTATTCTGCGCGATAATCGGCTTGCCATGATATCCGACTAATTCTCATACTTTGATTTCTCATAGGCACAGGCCACCCGGTCCGATGAACTTTTGCTCAAGACCGAACAACTGCTGCTTGCCGAGGTAAAGCGGAGGGAGGCCCTTGAAGATGAAGTGGAAACTTTGAAGAAAAATGTTTCCAAATATAAGAAAAGGTGTACCACTTCTCGAAGCGCACTGAAAAAGTTGTCGGAGCAAGTTACCGATACTTATCGTATCTTGCTTAGTAAGTTTCTTGACGCTGACTGCCTTCACGCCTCTATTTTGTTACATGATACTCGGGATTAATGATATGGCCTTTCTTTGTTTCAACTGCAGGTGCTAACCTTGCAAACTCAGAAGAAGATGCCGTTGCAAAGGCTAAAACCTTAAAGACTGTGCTCCGGACTTTCTTTGCCGGCACCAAGTATATACTAGATGCCGTGAAGTGGCCGACTGAGGTATATCCGGGTGAAGAAAATCTTATCCAAGCTTGCTCGACTGTGCCTGCATGGATCGAGATCTGGAAACGCTCGGCGTGCCGGATTGGTATGACCCGGGCCTTTGCGCTGGCGAAGGCTTATTTTCCTAAGCTTGAGCCGGCAAAAGTGATATCCGGGTTTCCAGAATTCAAAGCAGACGGCTCCAAGTTTGGGCCCAAGGACTTCAAGGCCGTACAATCCTCAGTGCGTCACTCGGCAACCGCTTTGGCCGATAGTATGGATCTGGGTACGTTAATGAGTTCGTACGATGCTGAAGGCAAAATCGTGAAGGAGGAAGCACCCCCACCCTTCGACATTTTGGAAAAATGGGCTGCTGATTCGGCCAGGAAGAGGGAAGAAACCGCGAAGAGGGAGGCCGAGTTAGGATCGGAGCCAACCACTTCTACACCGGCTGTCCTCCCGCCTGTCCGTCCTGATGCGAAGAACCCGGGTGATGATGCCGGGAGAGCTGCGGAGCAAGCCCAGGACCAAGACCCGGAGGGCAAGGGTAAGGGTGTGGATTCTACTCAAGAATCCGAGTAAACAAATGCTACCACGATACCTTGGCCGTTTTGCTGCTCTTGTTCGAAACAGATATTCTTTTGTCGGTGCATCTATGCACCTTTGATACTAGTACCAAGATTTGTAACACACTTTAATTCCTTGATATACCTCGTGCCTCTTCTGGCCTCTGGATGAACTTGATATTTATCTGGTTTTTTAAGCTTATTCTCGATATCCGGCTTTCCTTATGGTTCCTTTTGTGAGACTCGGTTTCCGAGCATCTTGGGTTCTGACAGGGGGACTTTTCTCCAAGTCCCCAAGTCCCCAAGACTCGGATGTTAGGGTTTGTTGGGCTTAGTAACAACTTGTTTCTGTTTCCAAATCCCCGGTCCCCAAGGCCCGGAATCCGAGTCTGGGATGTGCGGTCTTTTCCAGAGAACAAATTGTTTTTACTAAGCCCAAGCCCTAGAGCCGTTTCACGTGAGTATTGAAGTTATGCTTGATAAACGTTGAGTTTCCAGCTATTAGCCTTATACTCTGCATAACTTGTGGTTTAGATGACCCTTTTGACAATCTTGTACTATAAGCCGGCTTTCGCGTGGATATCATGTTGTTACATCTGTACGAAAACAGGGTCAGGCAAGTCCCATTGGGCTTCATGGCTGATTGTAATCGTAAGCGAGCAAATCATGCCACTTTAGTGCGAGTCACATCAAGCTTAAGTAAGAAAAGTCAAGAAAATTTGGCTCCTTTGTCCGGTTATAAGATTGCAGCCGTACTCGTTTGCGAGTAATCGGCCCTTATAACTCATAGGCATCAAGGCCGGGTCTTTGAGTTTGTAACTGTGCTATTCAAGCAATCAGCCCTCAAGACCTATATATATGTAACATACTTGATGATACTGATGTACTGATAGCAATAAATAATGCTTACCTGTAATCGAAGTAAAGATCATAAAATAAGGCTTGATAACCATCTCTTTATTGATACGAGAAAGTTTTGGGTCAGCAGGCCGCCTCATTAAAAACCTTCCAGTCCCCTTAGGTACCCTGGATAGGAAAAGAGTGCATCTGAAACCTGCTGCCCGTTACATTGTTTAGTTCTCCTTGGGAATCTGTCCGGAACTGTCATAATCGATACACATTCTCCACTTGTTGATCTTTTTTACTATGAGTACCGGGTTTGCCAGCCAATCCGGATAAGGCGTTTCCATGACGCGGCTGGTTGTGAATGGCTGCGCAATTTCTTCTCTTGTGGTGGATTGTTTGAGGGAATCACCTTTTACGAAAGCCACCATCTTGGTATCCAGTGCTGCCTTGAGTTTTGCCCTTTCGCCGTCAGTACTCGGCTTTTTCAGGGTTGTTCTGTCCTTCGAGTCTGTTTGAGCCCGGTAATATTTGAGTTCCTCTTTTCTACAAGCTTGTTCAGCCATTGCTGCATCTCCTTCCTCGCACTCAGCCGCTATGTCCCGGCTTCCATGTATGGTGATGGTCTGTTTAGGACCCGGGATTTTTAGCTGTAGATACACGTAACACGGCCTAGCCATGAATTTAGCATAAGCCGGCCTTCCGAACATCGCGTGATAAGGACTGCACAATTTGACCACCTCAAAAGTGAGCCACTCAACTCGATAGTTATCCTTTGATTCCCCAAAAGCTACCTCCAATGCGATTTTTCCCTCGGGGCACGCTGAATGACCCGGCACTATCCCATGAAAAATTGTTGAACTTTTTTGTAGCTGAGACTCCTTGAGACCCATGCGTAGGAAGGTTCCCTAATACAGTATATTGATGCTACTTCCACCGTCCATCAAAACCTTTTTCAGCTCATACCCATTGACCTGCGGTGCGACTACTAATGCTAAGACTCCCGGGTGTTCTATTCTTTCCGGGTGATCCCTTCTGCTCCATGTTACGTCCTGTTCTGACCATCTCAGGTATCTCGGGACAGCCGAGGACACCGAGTTTACCGCCTGTTTCGGTATCTTCTTGTCCTTGTTGGAACTTCCTGTAGTATGCACGTGATACTGACCCAATTGCTTGGGGTTGGCCTGGAAACCTCCTGCTCCCCCTTGGTTATTACCTTGATTTCCAGCTGCCGGGTTACCGGCTAGGGGTGGGCCGTTGCCCGGGTTTCCACCTGGACCCGGTCCTCCTCCCCGACCTGCACCTCGCATGGCTCTGTTCACTTCCTCATTCTTCCATCTTTGTAGGTCGGCGCACTGCTCCAAGGAGTGGTTAGCTGGCCTACCGTTCCTTCTGTGCTTCGGGCATGCCATTCGGAATATGTCCCAATTATTACTCGGCCTTGGTGGCCCTTGATAGTTTCCTCCATTGTGATTCCCAGTATTGAAATTTCCTTCTGCCCTGGGTCTGGAAGATCCGGCTTCAGTGTTGGCGACAAACTCGGAGCCTCCTTCAAACGGGCGCTTGTTCTGGCTGTTGTTACCCGGCGCTGATCCATTGCCGGTTCTTCCGTTATTACTTGTGTTTGCTTTTGCTTTTTTATCGTCAGTTTCCTCTTCCGTAGTGTCCGTTGCGGCATGTTTGTTGCATGCATCCATCAGTTCTCCCATTGTAACCTCCGAAGCATTCCGACTAGATTTCATGCGAGTTAACTTTTGTACTAAAGGTGTGTACTTGCAGGTCTTTGCCATAGCTTGCAGCGCATCCTTGGGCTGAATATCTGTAGATGAATGAAGTATTTCCATAACCCGGCGCACCCAGCTGCGCGCCGATTATCCCTTCTTCTGAACACATCGCTCTAGGTCATCAATAGTGAATAACTTTTTGCACGTCCCGTGAAAGTGCTTGATAAACGCAGTTTTCGATTCTTCCCATGACTTGATAGATCCTTCCGGTAGATTGGTGAACCATAACTTTGCTGCTCCCTCTGACATCATTAGATACATAAATTTGGCTTGAAGATTCTCGGACGCATTGCGAATCGACATGGCCATCTCATAACTGCTCAACCATGTTTCCGGATCGATAGTCGGCTCGTAATTCACTACTTTACCCGGTTCTTTGAACTTTTCCGGGTAAGGCTCAGCCCTGATGCTATCTGAAAGACACTTAGGTCCTACAAGAATGGTCGAAGCTGGTCTTACTCGGGAAACGTGTGATCCTGCAGGGGGTACAGCTGGACGCGGTACTGCTGGTATCCCATGTACCGCAGACCCGGCCATGGCTCTCCTGGCTCTGGAACTGTCCACGATGGCCTGTGCTGCTGATGCTGTTGGTACTGCCTGAATGTGTGGAGGAGGCGGCATTTGCTGCTGCTCTTCCCTCCGCCGTGCCGAACTTGCCTGGATATTGCCGGCGTTACCTTGCTATCGGCTGACATATGGTGTCCCATGCATTCCACTTCTGTGATCCGGGTAATTAACCTGTTGTGCCACCGCGGTGCGCAGCATATCTATCGCCCGCCGGGTCTCCTCTGCGTGGGGTGACTCTCTCACGGGGATTTGATTTAGTGCAAGCGTTGCCGCGTACACGTTGTCCATGGGATTGTTGTAATGACCCGCTGGTGTGTGAAAACGTGATGGTGGTGGTGGTGGTGGCGGTGGTACAGTATTGCCGGTAGTAACTCCAGTCTGTGGTACGGGTAACCCGGCCTGCGTGTCTACCGGTTGTACTCCTCCGGTTGTCGGCTGAGGGGCGGTTCCTTGATTTGCCGCTGGGATCGGCTGATCCTGAGGCGTGATAAATAGTGCGGCCGGGTTTATGACTCCTCCCAATGCTGGCAACTGGTTTGGTGCCTTTGATGTATTCTAGTCGTTTCCTCTCGGAGCCGGGTTTCCAGTGCATCCAGCTCGCGTTGTCGTGTGGCCATCCCTTGTCTTTCTGCTTCTACTTGCCTTCTCTGCTGCTCCAATGCACGACGGGCTACGTCCAAATCCCTAACACGTTCCGCCGCGTTCTCTGGAGTAATAACTGTGGCAAGAACTGTCGGACCTAGGATCAGATTGTTGTCGAACAAGGCCGGATGTTGTGGATTGGAAGGACCCGCTCCTGGCGTCCGGTTTGCTAGGAATCCAAACGTGTTCGCGTGTAACTCGTTTTCTGGCGCTTGACTGGTAACCGATGCCGACTCTCCGTCAATTTGGGCCAAAACCGTGTTCCCGTTAGCCGGCCCTTGCTGCCGGGTCAATGCTTGTGTTGTCCCGGCTGCGGCCGCGGTTACGTTCTATTGGTTTAGATTGGTCGCGGGAGCCGTGTAAACCGCAACCCAACGCACAATGCTTGGCGCGGATCCATACTGTTCCTCTTCGCTGCTATGTTCCTCGTACCGGTTCTCCAGTAGATGCAGGATAGATTCGGTATCATCTTCTTTCTCGACCCGGCCACGCGGGGTCCATGCCAGCTCCTCCGGCTGTTCCCACTTCGTGGTGAGCTCTTCTGTCGGGTTTGTTGTCCCAACTGATTCTTCTCCATCTGATTGGATATAGCTGGTCTTCCCTGACACAGAATCAAACCCAAAGTCGTCAGGGATCGAACCGGAAGTATGTACCATACCGATGCAGACGCTGATCTGGCCGATTGTCATGATAGACCCGGATTCGAGGTGGTCCGACTCTGGTCCCCAGCCGGAATCGTCCACCATCTTCTTTCCTTCGTGGTTGATGTAGATCTCGCCGATGACTAGTTTCTCCATATTCTTCCGAGCTTCTCCCGTGATGTAAACACCTTTGGACGCAGGCCCCACGGTGGGCGCCAACTGTCGTGGGATAATCACGGCAGACGTTACCGGGGGTAACTGATCTTGGGGCAAGACGACACAGGCGTTTGGGAGAGGGTTTAGCTCAGAGGAAAACATGATGGAACTCGATCTGGTAGCCGGCAATCAAGTCGCCGAATCTCCGATCTCGATATATCGACTTAACTCTCGTGTTACACTGGATGCTCGATATCAATCGATATTGCTAGAACTCTTGGATCTCCCTTAACCTAACTTAGGGGCCGGTTTATAAAGCACCCGACCCCCTGGCTTGCCCTCCAAGGCGCACCCTGAATCCTACCCGGACACTACGTACGAAACCCTAACTTTCCTTACCGTAACCCACAATCCGGGTTACGAGGCCTACAATCTTGGGCCTTCTAGAAGTTCTTTTATCCTTAGCCGGGTCTTGCGCAGCGTCCTTTGGGCCGAATTACACCTTGGAATTGGGCTACCGGGTTATCATCCCTCCATCAGTTTTGCCGTCCAGTCAATGCATTGACTGTCAACTTCTGAGTTTGTGCTAACAAGTGGGGCCGGGTTCTCCTTTGACCGTTGCGTGCCTAGTGGGACCGCAAGGAGACACGTAAGCGAGCTTGTATGAAGCTGAAACAGATCGACACAGCCGCATCGCGCAGCCTCGCCTCCTCCGCCTCCACCCCATCCCCTCTGTTGTTGTGTCGCGTTCGCCGCCGCCCCATCCCCTCTATCGCGTTATACAACTCATCTACCCCACCTCACCATCTCTGAAGCCATGTTGATCCAGGACCCCCAGAATGCCCTCAGCCGTGGAGAGGATTGGGTCGAATCAATGACATATACTTCATGGATTAGACCCAAGTAAGCAACGTTTCCCCTTGAATTGGTGTTCTAGCTTGTAAGTAGGGCCGTATTTGACATTTTGTAGCTTGAATCGTTCCAATTTCTCTCCTCTGTCCCGTCCCTAACTGCAGCCGTATGTTTGAACTAAATAGGATTGATCCTACGCTGGCTTTCCGGCTGGCGGTTAGAATGGAAACTAGTGTGCTGTGTGGTACTAAACCGCATTTTCTTCATTCGTTTTTCTATCCGGTTGTGATAGAAACAAACATTTGCTTTAGAGATTTTCTCACTACCCTCCGTTCAGCCTATCCATGGAGTGATGCCGATGCTGTTGAATTGAGTTACTTCAGCAGTACCGAGCAAAGATTTCTCCCACTAACTTGCGACGAGCATCTCGGGTTGTTTTTTTTTTACTCTGAATGCTGGCAGCCATTTTGGTAAACTTCATATTGACGTGCTTCAGCCACGCGCAGAACCAGTCAAGGGGAAGGGTATTCGGCAATCATCTATCTCTGCTAATAGCCAGCACCCCGGAACTCCTTGTAGGTTGAGACCAAATAAAGCAAGTGGTTCGTGGAGCCACAACATGTCTGCTGTTGAATCTGCTGCCGGTAGTGTTGTTGCTTCTCCTGTACCTGCTATGGTCGTTGTAGAAGAAGATGCAGAACCTGATGAGGAAGTGCCTCTAAATGATGATGAAGACGAGATGATGTACCCTGAACTGGTAGATAGAGCCAGTCAACAAGAAGTGGATGATGAATATCCGGAGGAGCCCATGAGCCGAGCTAGGTTTGATGACACTGACGATGAAGAGGATGCGGAGAACAATGACAACTTAATTTTGGATGAATACGATGGTGACGACGTGCCAAGAATTGAGTGGGACAGGGAGAATCCCGAGCTTATTGAAGGCACCATATTCCAATCGACGGTGGACTTTCGGAATGCAGTAACTACATATTGCATTCTTACTGAAAATTCGTATAAGATTAAAAGTAGTGAGCCAAGAAGGTTCACTGTTTATTATCCATATGATAGGTGTATGTGGAGGTTGCATGCATCCCGTATGCTAAAGAGCAAACTGATTCAGGTACTCCAAGTTGATTGATTATTTTATTTCAGATCATCGAGTAATGTTTCTTATCCATTATTTTTTACCCTTTCTTTTGTTTCAGATAAAGAAAAACCCACACAAGCACACATGTCCACCTGGAGGGGGAGGAGGGAAGGAAAAATCCAAACTAGCAAAAACTCGATGGGTGGCAGATGCAATATTGGATTGGCTAGAGAAAAACCTGGTCTTGGTCCAACATCACTCCAAGGGAAGCTTTTTGAGAAGTATAAGATTATAATTCCTTACATGAGGATTTTCAAAGCTAAAGAAATGGCTCTTGACGGGATTAGTGGTCAATGGAATGAAAGTTTTCAGTTGCTTTACACCTTCAAAGTTGAAGTGGAGATGGCTAGTCCAGGTAGTGCTATAGAAATTTACAAGCATACAGTTCCATTCAAAATAAAAGGGAAGTCATTTGAGAAGGAGTGCTTCAGAAGGGCTTTTGTATGTGTCAAGGCTTGTTGGCAGGGGTCTCTTGATGGATGCAGGCCTTATTTGGCTGTAGATGCTACCCATTTGACTGTAAGATGGAGAGGACACTAGTAGCAGCTTCTGTAGTTGATGGACACAACTGGCTATTCCCAGTTGCATTTGGTGTTTTGGGGGCAGAGTCCGAGGAAAGTTGGGTCTGGTTTCTGCATCAGTTGCGCAACATTATAGGCACACCCCCAGGTTTAGCTATACATACAGATGCTTGCAAAGGTCTAGAGAGTGCATTAGAAATTGTATTCCCTAGAGTGGAGCATAGGGAATGTATGCGACACCTAGCGCGGAATTTTAAAAAGAAGTTCAAAGGAAAAGTTTTTATGAGAACTTATGGCCAGCATCATAGACATGCAGCGAAAGGAAGCATGAGCACCATTTTAGAGTGTTGTATGCTCAGAAACATCCATAGGTGAAGGAGTATATGGATGCACATAATGGAAAGGTGTGGTCAAGAAGCAAATTCAACACCATATGCAAAGTAGACTATGTGACCAGTAATCTTGCAGAATGCTTCAATGCAAAGTTCAAGTCAGTGAAGGGTTATTTGGTTTGGCAAGCATTTGACAAGATGAGGCAGATGATCATGATAAAGATGGCTCTTCGCAAAAGAATTGCTGAAACACAATATGTTGGCCATGTTATACTCCCATCACTGATTAAGGCATTGAATCACAAGGAAAGAGGACTGAAGATGAGATGCATTAGATCGTCGACATACGAGGCTGAGGTAGCATACACTAACAGTAAAAATAGGGAATGGAGGTATCCAGTGAACCTAGCCACTAGGGAATGCAGTTGTAGGCAATGGCAGATTCGTGGGAAGCCATGCATACATGCTCTACATCTGATGACTCTGATTGGGGGTGAAGATGGTGAAGTTGATCATTATTTCTCCGTTGCTAAATTTAAGGATGTTTATGCTCACAATGTGCCTGCACTTGTGGGAAAAGACCAATGGAACATAGTAGATCCAGGGTTCAAACTCCACTCTCCTTTACTGACTAGACCACCAAGAAGACCAAGAAAAAACAGGTACAGAGCAGGCAAGAGGGTCGTGTACCAAAAAAGAGGGCGTGTAAAAAATGTGGAATTCTGGGGCACATTGCTAGGCTTTGTTCCAATTCAATGGATGCATCATTTGGAGAAGAGGACCGATGGACAACAGCAAATGTAGAGGAGAATGCATCAGCAATGGAGATTGAAGATAGAGGGGACCATGCAGCAACAATTGAGTCTAAAGATACACTCCTCATTGAAGCAGCACCTTGGTATGTGTCTGCATTCCCTTTTTTATGCATTTTGTTCTCTTTTCTCCATATGTCTTATAATTTTATTTCTCAGCACTAGAATAAATGGATGCAGAGGGAAGAAAAGGTGTAGAGAGGAAGCTATAAGAGAAAAAGAGGATAGAGCCCAAAAAAATGAAGGCTAGTCATCATCGGATGGCTTAGAATTTGAATCCATGGATCTTGATGGTTTTGAAGCTATAAGAGAAGAAGAGGACAGAGTAATTGTACCAGTTGTTCCTTTAAGGATTACTGAACACATAGATAACCGTCAACTTATCGTCGAGTGTTCGCCGAGTGGAATTACTCTGTCACCACCTCCACGGCCACAACCTCAAGGGAAGATCAGAAGGAACAAGATGATTCCAAAGAGTACTCCAGCTAGGGAAACCCGGAGCAAGACGGTGAAGCCATCTGATCACACAAGGAGCAGGTCAAAGATTTGAATTTGAACTATGAATTTGAATTTGAACTAAGAATTTGAATTTGATGGATTTGTAGTTAGGTGTTTGTGTTGTCAACTTTAGATCTTGTGATAACTTATAAGTCTTAATAATATTCTTTGTGCTTTGGTATTATATGTAAGGCATAATGCATATTTGAAACAAAGGTTGCATTTGAAGCAATATTTGAATTTGGAACAAAATTATAATTTGAGCCAAAGTTGAAGTTGTACAAAAATTCAAGTATGTTGCTCTTTAGTACTTGTTTGAGCTAAAGTTGAACTTTCGCCAACATTTGAACCCCAATATTTGAAGGTGATCAATCCGAAGGAGAAACATGTACAAATGAGCTCTGAATCTAGGGTAAACAGCCCCATTTGTAATCAAGTTTTTTTTTACCTTCTCTAAATGAGCCAATATTTTTTAGTGACACTTATTCCATCTAAATAGTGTCCAATCGGAGTCTCACTATTTATTGAATTGTTTTCCATATTAGTTATTTATTTTTTGAAAAAATTCTATTAATTGAAAACCACCAAAACACACGTTTGAGATATGAAAATGTAAAAGTAAGTTCAGAACCTTCTTATTCACTCCAAGAGGAAGCATTGGTGATTTTTATTTATTTATTTTACTTTTTTGAAAACCAAAACCCTCATTCACTCTCCATCGAACTCTGAACAGGTCTATACACGGTTGCTCATTTGTGAGAAGCCTTTTTCATGAAAATGTGTTGACACCGAGTTTTTTTTCTCATAACCATGTCACATATGACGGCTATGTGAGCTTTCCGTGCATTTTTTTGATTTTTTTTTTGAATTAGTTATGGTCATTTGAACCTGATTTTGATGGCTCGCTTGTGAAAATGATTTTTCTTGAAAATATTCCTATAGCATGTTTATAAATTTTTTTTCTAGTAACTATATCTTATAAGTTGACAAACTACGCTTCGTTTCCATTTTTCATTTTTTTTGAATTAGTTATAGTCATTTGAAGTTCTGTCATACCCTAATAACCCCAAAACCACAAAACCCCAAAACCCCGATAACCTCGTAACCTCAAAACGCTAGCGCCGAACGTCAGCCATCCGATCATACCCTACCGCTAATGCCATCCATAAGATATGACCTGCTAGAAGGAATTCTGGGGACAGGCCCGCCCACCGTCTCCGTGCCGTTTGATGGCGTCGACGGTTGAGATCAGAGTTCAGTCTTCTAGAAGGGCGGGTGATCCGCAGGAGGCTGGTTCTAAACCTGATTGGTCGCGCTGTTGTATTCCACTGACACATCAACACAGTCACACAGCAGCATGTGCCCTCCTCGACCCATCGACACAGTCACACATCAGCCCATGCTCGCCTCCCCTTTGGATCTCGACAACAGAGCAGTTCTTCTTACTCTCTGGTGAAATGTCGACCTCCACTTTATCCTCCCGACCCTCGTGGCCTACGTATGGTCCAGTGCCAATGCAGCGGTGTCCGGACTGCCCACGCATCGTGCCATTGAAGCGGTGGACTTCAAAGGAGGAGAAAAATGGCAACTTTGGGCGCGAGTTCGTCAGATGCGAGAGCAGGACGGAGGGACTGGTAGATCTTGGTTCCTCTCGCATCCTTTAGCTATGAATTTTTCGTTTCTAGATCTGGGTTCTCTCATCCAGGGAGTTGGGATTTATGCTTCATTATTTCATTTTCAGATCGTGAAAAAATGCAATCATTTCGAGTGGATGGATGAGTATGTGGAGAGGCTTCAAAGGGAGGGCTTGATTGATTTAAAGGGGGCTCCAACCCTCGAGCTCGATCTGCCTCCATCCGTGAAGAACATGGGGAATGCAGAGTTGAAGGGTGCTCCAACTGTGGGGGATGCAGATCTGAAGGGTGAATTGAAAAAGATGAACAAGAACTTGAAGCAGATGATTCAAGTGATATAGCAAGCAAATATGATAGCTTTAGGCTTTTATTTTTGCATTGTTGTTGTAGGATTTTTTTACGTGCTGGTCAACCTTCGTTAGAGATGTGTAATGTTAACTATATATTAAATCCATGTCATGAAACCTTAATGCGATGGATTTCAATGCGCCTCTCTCGAGATCATCTAAGTTTGTTTGTTAATGTACCTAGTTTTTTAGTTGACTAGATGACAGTTAGCACTACTTGCGCAACACAAATACCTCGAGATCATCTCTTCTTTGGAGGATCACTCTCTTCAGTTCAGTATAGCTTCAGTTTGGTTACACCGAGTTCTAGGAAAAATCTACAAACACGCGATGCTCTGATTTTTTTTCCTTTCAACGATTCAAAGAGATTTCATTTATTTGAGGTTTGATTGCCCACCCTATTCTATTTGCTGGAGGTGATAGTAAAATACAAAGTGTTCACAAAATGCAAAGGGTTTTAAGAATGCCAAAAAAGAAGGGAAAGAATATTATTTTTCTTTTTTTCCAAAATTTAGTTGCCATGCACGTGCAAAAAAAAGAGTTATTTTTTCGACTAGTTTGATATCTAACCTTGTTTAGTTCACAAATATGTTTTGATTTTCTGTGCTTATCTCAGCATATACAGAACTAATTGATAAATTTGTCTTACTTACTTTTTAGTTTGGGTTCTTTTCTTTTTCACAAACTAGTGTAACTACTAGTTCAAATATAGGAAAGAAAAGATAAAAAAAAGTATGCGTCTACTCTAAAAGGCTGCGTTGTATGTGCTCTTAGTCGTGACTTAATTAACTTGGGGGCAAACCACCTGAAAATAATATGAATACATACAAAAAAGAACACATAATGCACGGCCAACGATAAATAACTTAGATATGGGATTCTTAGATCCCTACATAGTACGGTACATAGTACGGGGAACACATGATATACAGTACATAGCACGGTACACTAGCTAGGACCGGCAACACTACGGGCGCGCAACACCAACACCATCTGGACTTCACCGTCGTCGTCTTCACTCCTCCTTGCTGTCGTACTCGTCGTCTTCACTGCTCCTCGACGCCGTCATCGCCGAGATAGTAGGGGAGGGTGTGCATGTGGTTTTCCTCGGGGAAGATGCTCTCGAAGTCGGTGTACATGTTGTAGCTTGTGAATGCGATGAACTTGCATCCACACCAGAACACGCGACTGAGCAAGTAGTACGCATCAAACTTGTTTGTGAAGTAGGCGACGAGGCCTACCACTGGAGCAGTGAAGTGGGCGCGCCGTTCCTCCAGACAGAACATGACTAGCGACCCTACCGGGATGTGGTTAAAACCCGCACGGAGGATGAGACGGGCCAACTCCGTATTGTTCCTCCAGCGTGAGAACGACCAAACGCGCAACACGGTCTCAACGACCCTGTCGGGGGGTAGCGGACCTCCGGCACGATGGGTGGAAAGCGGAAGGTGGGTGCGTTGAACTGCATCTTCATGTACGTCGAGTCGTCGGTTGTGCTTTGGCTCTGGTTGGAGAGAAGAGAATTGGGAGGAGGCGGAGATTGAAGATGTGGAGGAGGAGGTTACGAGACGCGGTTTAAGTAGCCAAGGGAGAGGAGGGGGTGGATGGAACCACCGGTTTTTCACACTACATGGAGGCGTCGCGGTTGTACTTTTTCCACACTGCATCGAGGCGTCGCCTTTTTTCACACTACATCGAGGTGTTGCGGTTGTACTGTGGTGAGGAGGGGGTGGAGGC
Source organism: Alopecurus myosuroides (assembly GCA_028641055.1). Taxonomy (NCBI): domain Eukaryota; kingdom Viridiplantae; phylum Streptophyta; class Magnoliopsida; order Poales; family Poaceae; genus Alopecurus; species Alopecurus myosuroides. Next base: position 162,375,736 of record CM054059.1, on the reverse strand, counting down.
GTCGCCTTTTTTTCATCACTCAGTACGGCCGTGCCCCCGATGCGTGGCTCAACGCTTGAAACGACGCGACAAATTAATCGAGCGTGCGACTGAATCAAGTTGCGTGCGTGGTTAGGTGGTTGCGTGCATGGAAGCGTTGCCACTGAATTGCAGCCGTGCATGGCTAGGTGGCGTCTGAATCGCAACCTTTTAATCACGTAAACTAGTCAACGATGCGCTCATCAATGCCAACGTCAGGCGCATGCATAGCAGGCTGAAACGATGGCATGCATAAAAGGTGACCACGCGCGTGGGTATGCTAGCAGGCTGAATTTAATTATCAACAAACTCGGCCCATTCTACGACGTACCAAGCATACAACGGCCCAACGGACAATGCCACAGAAACGCAACCGCACTTGTCCCACTTGTCAGGTCCAACGAGCGACACAGTCTCACACGGCCCCACTAGTCAGAGTTAACGGAACACACGGCAACATCAGATGTGAGCATTCGTGAGAGTTTCACCTAAAGAGATGGGGAAAAGTGAGTCAAACTTTCAACCGTGGGAAAAAATGAGCATAACTAAGGAATCAGGGGCACAAGAGTAATAATCCCTAATCTAAATATATGAAAGATATTGTGTCTAACAAAAGGAAAATTCCTAATGAGGAAATTCCAACCATGCTTGCTAATTACTCTTTCAATGGCAAGGTTCCAAAGAAGCTTGGAGATCCTGCTATTCCCACTATTCCTTGTTCTATTAAAAATAATTATGCTAGAACTGCTTTATGTGATTTGGGAGCAGGAGTTAGTGTTATGTCTTTTTCTCTCTATAAGAAGCTCTCTCTGAAAAATTGATACACACTGATATATCTTTGCAAATTGCTGATAAATCTACTGGTATTCCTGTTGGTATATGTGAGAATGTTCATGTTCAAGTGACTACTAACTGTTTGATATTAACTGACTTTGTTGTGTTGGAAATGCCTGAAGATGATAATATGTCTATTATTCTTGGGAGACCTTTTCCTAACACTGCAGTGGATGTTATTGATTGCAATCAAGGAAAAGTAACTTTTAATGTTAATGATAAATAGCACACAGTTTATTTTCCCAACAAGATCGATAGGAGATATGGTCTAAATTCAATTGAAAATATTAAGACCATCAAGATTGGAGAATTCTATTGTCCCATTCCAATGTCACCAAAAGAATATGATATTATTATGATTGGGACTATGTCTACCAAGGTTGAGGTAATTGATACGTCATAAACGTATCCCTAATTTTTGATGTTCCATGTTGTTTTCATGTTATTTCCCACATGTTTGCTATACACTTTATGTCATTCTTATCGATTTTCCGGACTAACCTATTGACAAGATGCCATAGAGCCAGTTCCCTGTTCTCTGCTAATTTTAGTTTCAGAAAAGTTGTACTGGAAATATTCTCGGAATTGGAAAATTCAAAAGCTAGAAGTCTTAAAAGTCCTGGAAGCACCTAGAAGTCCCGAAGAGCCCCAGAGGGGGGGCCACAGGGTGGCCACACCATAAGGTGGCGTGGGTCCCCCTGGCCGCGCCACCTGGTGGTGTGGGCCCCCTGGCCACCCCTCGGCATCGCCCTTTCGCCTATTTATACTCCCCTGAGGGAAAACCCTGAAAGAATCGACCTTTTCCACAAAATACATCCGTAGCTCCGCCGCCGCCGCCGACAAATTTCGGGGGACAAATCTCTGTTCTGGCACCCTGCCTGGACGGGGAAGTGCCCCCGGAATCCATCTCCATCGACTCCACCATCATCTCCATCGCCGTTGTTGTCTCCTATGATGAGGAGGGAGTAGTTCTCCCTCGAGGCTGAGGGATCTATGGTAGCTATGTGGTTCATCTCTCTCTCTCCCATGGTGTGATCTATATGTGATCGTGAGCTTTGTAATCTAGTTGAATAAGTAGATGTTACTCTTTTCATCTTGTGCTACTCAAGTGTTTTATTAATATGAACTTTGGAGTCACCTTGTCCCACGGTGTGAAGGTGACAGTGTTCACGTCGTGTGTGTCTCCTCTATGAATTGTGGTGTTTGTCTAGTACCTTCTAGGGCGCTCATAGTGACAGCGTGGGGTTAACTAGACATGGGAATGCTTACTTTAAGGAATGCTTTTTGCAGCCCTACGCAATGATTAGTGTTCGTTATCCAACCAGAGAGGGTTAAGAGTAGCATAGTGAAGATAAGATATTTAGTTATTCAATTATGTGATCATTATTGAGAGTGTCCACTAGTGAAAGTAGGATCCCTATGCCTTGTTTCCAAGCATTGAAACACCGTTTTTCACCTGTTCTGCTACATGTTTGCTTGCTGCGATATTTATTTCAGATTGCTATTATTACTTATAACCATCCATATTACTCGCATTCCACTATCTCTTCTCCGAACTAGTGTACCTATATACCTGACAAGTATATTGGCTTTGTTGGGACACAAGAGACTTCTTGTATCTTAATTGCAGGGTTGCTTGAGAGGGATATCTTTGACCTCTACCTCCCTGAGTTCGATAAATCTTGGGTGATCCACTTAAGGGAAACTTGCTGCTGTTCTACAAACCTCTGCACTTGGAGGCCCAACACTGTCTACAAGAATAGAAGCGTGCGTAGACATCAAGCTCTTTTCTGGCGCCGTTGCCGGGGAGGTAAGGTAATAGGTACTCACATCCTCGGGTGTGAGTTCTCGGAGTTATTTCCTTTAGATTCTGCAATTTTATCTTTTTGTTTCTTGTTTTCGCTAGTTAGGCTTATTTTTACTCGCTTCTTGTTTTTATTTTTTACTAGTAGTCTTAATGGAAAACAAAAAAAATGAGAGAGATTTATAATATTTATCTTGAGTTAGGACATGAAGTGTTTGAAGAGAAAATTAAAAAACCTATGGAGCTTTATTTGCATGCTAATAGCAATGTTATTAGTATGAATTCTTTGAACACCATTATTGCTAATGCTATGGAAAATTCTAAGCTTCGAGAAGCTAGTTTACATGAAAATGATCTTTTTAGTTCCCCAAGCACAAAGGAGAAAATTTGCTTTGATGATGAGCCTATGCCTGTTACATATAGTAGTGATCTTGATTGGGAAAAGCACACTACTTTTAATATTGAAAATGATGATATAGAAATCTCTAAACTTGTGGATGATGTGTTTGAAAATCCTTTTACTACTGATGATTATATGCTTGATACATCTCCTCATAGTAAAAATGATGATATGTTTACGAATGAACGCCTTTTGAAGGATAACTATTCTATTGCTTATGATGATATTATGCCTCCAATATATGATGATTGCAATGATGAATATGATATTTTCAGTCCACGTACTATTGAGGAGAAAATTTATTTTGATGATACCATGCCTCCTATATTTGATGATTATGGTGATGAGAATAATAATAATAGCTATTTGTTGAATTTGCTCCCACTACTATTAATAAGAATGACTATGCTTATGTGGAGAGTATTAATTCTTTTATGCATGTGGATCATGATAAGAATGTTTTATGTGATAGTTATATTGTTAATTTTATTCATGGTGCTACTGAAAGTTATTACGAGAGAGGGAAACATGGTTTTATGCATCTCAACAATATTAAGTTTCCCCTCTTTATGTTGAAATTTTTGAAGTTGCACTTATTTTGTCTTCCTATGCTAGTCACTTTGTGCTTCTTTGAGTTGTTTTTATACAAGATTCTTTTTCACAGGAAGTGGGTTAGAATTAAATGTATTTTAGATTTGCTTATTGATGCTCTCTTTTGGTTCAATTCATATTTCTCATGTGAGCATCTTCTCGATTTATCATGCCTAGCTAAAACCCATCTTTTTATTTTTTTTTCATTGTTTTTCTCTGTTTTCTTTGAGTCAAGGGGTTGTATACTTCTGTAGAAACTCCTTTGTATCTTTATTTTCATGTATTAGTTGAGCCAAGTAAAGCCTCTAGTGGAAAGTTGAGACTACATTTCGGATTTCTGCGCAGGAAACAGATTTCTGCTGTCCACTGTTAAATTCATATAAAATCACAGAAAATTCAAAATGACCTGAGTTTTTTTGTGCGTCATCCTGGTATATATACGCAACTTTTCTTAGTTGACCAATTTTTTTATTTTAGCAACAGAGGATTTTCGAAAAAAATCATCTTTACCTGTTGTTCTGTTTTGACATATTTCTGCCAATAATTGCATTTGCATCTTAATCTCCTTCTTTTAGTGTTCTTTTGAGAAAAAGAGTTTTAAAAGAAGTTGTGACAGTAGCTAATGTGTTTATGAGTTTTAGGCTTATGTTTAAACTGAACCATATGAATTTATTATTTCGATTGCACTAACGTTGCTAATGAAGATTGTGAGAAGTTTCGTGTGAAGGAAGTTTTCAAGGGTCAAGAGAAGAGGATGATATGATGCGATCAAGAAGAGTGAAGAGCCTAAGCTTGGGGATGCCTCCGTGGTACATCCCAGAAAATTCCAAGAAGACTCAAGCATCTAATCTTGGGGATGCCAAAGTCATCCCCTTCTTCATCGACAAATTATCATATCACTTCTAGTGAAACCATATTTTTTATTCGGTCACATCTTATGTGTTTTACTTGGAGCGTCTTTTATTTTTGCTTTAAGTTTGTTTAGTTTTCTTTGTCGTAGTTTATGGTTGGATCTTATCATACTTGTGTGGGAGAGAGACACGCTCCGTTTTCATTGCTTAGAACACTCTAGTTTTCATTCTTATTGTTCTGCGAGTGTTCATTTTTTGCTAGTACTGCGTTTAGCCTTTGTTTTCATGCATCTCTTATTCACAGCTGTTAGTTTTAGTAGTGTTATGTGAGTGCTCTCATGTTTTCTTGCTGTATCGTGTAGAGTATTTTTGTTAAAACATATCATGTATGGTGCTTGTTGGGAAACGAAACTGCTGCTTGAAGTAGAATTTTTAATGGTGCAAGTAGAAGCTTGTATAGAACGTGGCTAGAAATTTTTCATATCATGTTGGATGTTATTTTAGTTTTAAAGCCTTATGGTTATTGAGTAGCATGATTAGCCTCAAATAGCTGAGAGTGTTTAATGTTCCATTGAGAGAATCATGAGTTGTTCTTGTCATATTGAAGCATAAATTTGCGGTATTCTCCTTTGAATGTTTTATTTGGTTGACTTGGCGCATGCTCACACCATGTTTATGACGATGAACCAGTAACGAATAGCCTCCATGATCATATAGTTTTTGAACTTGTGGTACCACTTATGCTTTGATTAATGATGTTTATGTCGCTATGCATGATTATGGCTCTTATGCTCTCTTGATTTGTTGCTCCCAGTCTTTTGCTAGCCTCCACCTGTACTAAGTATGGAATTCTACTCGTGCATCCAACTCCCTAAAACCAAGTTTTCCCATTGTGTCCACCATACCTACCTACATGTGGTATTTAACTGCCACTCCAAGTAAATTGCTCATGTGTTACCTTTAAAACCTTCAAAATTACTCCTGCTTTGTGTTCATGTTTTTGCTCATGAGGACGTAAATAGAGAATCTTTATCTCACTTGTTGATTGGATTTCACACCCTGGACTAGTGGCTTCATCCGCTGATCCAATTGATAGAAGAGCCGGCAGCGGGGTGCTCAGCCCCAAATTAATGCAAACAAATTCTCTTCACTATTTTTTCCCCTGATTTATCAGTCAAAGCATAATTGTGTAAACAAAAGAGAAAGAGGGATGACCTTCTACCCAGACGCGTACTTCATATGGGAGCCGCTCTTGTGAAATCTAGTTGGCTTGTGACGTACTATATTTTCTGTTTACCATTCATTGACATTAGCATACATCTCCCAAAATATAGACACTCCTCCAGTGTATGTGATTGTTGGCAGGCACCCGAGGATTCGGTTAGCCATGGTTTGTGTAAGATGGATGGGAGGAGTGTCAAACTTTTAATAGCTCTGTTTAATAAAATAAAATCTCTGGCACATGAGTGATCCCTGCTTCCCTCCGCAAAGGGCCTTTCTTTTACTTTTATGTTGAGTCTCCATCTTCTAACTTTATGCACAGTTGAGAGAGCATTTTTGCCATTCTGGGTTTTATGTGAATTTTTCCCAGAAAGATTATTAATTGATTCATTATGTGTTATTGCTTGTTCTCAAATTATTTGTTCTAGTCTTCCTCATGAACTTTGAAGGTGTCCTGGCATTTATGTTTTGCCCCACTCTTAAGGACTAGCGAAATACCACTTTGACATGCTTTCTCCATACTTGAAACAAACGTATATATTTCTTTGCATTGATTATTCATGATCTTTTATTTGAGTTACTTATCATGATACAAAGTCATTGCTATGCTTTATTATTAAAGTTCTATTTATCATGTTTGTGTTAAAGTTCTATGATCTCAGCTTACATATGTTTTTACATTATTTTGATCAAGATTGTGTGGTAGCATGTCGCCTCAGAAATTATTTTGTTTTAACGTTTACCTACTCGAGGACGAGTAGGAACTAAGCTTGGGGATGCTTGATACGTCATAACATATCCCTAGTTTCTGATGTTCCATGTTGTTTTCATGTTATTTCCCACATCTTTGCTATACATTTTATGTCATTTTTATCGATTTTCCCGGACTAACCTATTGATAAGATGCCACAGAGCTAGTTCCATGTTTTCTGCCGTTTTTAGTTTCGGAAAAGTTAGTCTAGAAATATTCTCGAAATTGGAAAATTCAAAAGCCAGGAGTCTTAAAAGTCCCGGAAGCATCCAGAAGTCCCGAAGAGCCCCGAAGGGGGGCCACAGGGTGGCCACACCATAGGGTGGCGCGGGTCCCCCTGGTCGCGCCACCTATTGGTGTGGGCCCCCTAGCCACCCCACGGCATAACCCTTTCGCCTATTTATTCTCCCCCGATGGAAAACCCTGAAAGAATCGACCTTTTCCACAAAATACATCCGTAGCTCCGCCGCCGACAAGTTTCGGGGGACAGATCTCTGTTCTGGCACGCTGTCGGGACGGGGAAGTGCCCCCGGAACCCATCTCCATCGACTCCACCGCCATCTCGGTCGTCGTTGCTGTCTCCTATGATGAGGAGGGAGTAGTTCTCTCCCGAGGCTGAGGGCTCTATGGTAGCTATGTGGTTCATCTCTCTCTCCCACTGTGTGATCTATATGTGACCGTGAGCTTTGTAATCTAGTTGAATAAGTAGATGTTACTCTTCATCTTGTGCTACTCAAGTGTTTTATTAATATGAACTTTGGAGTCACCTTGTCCCGCGGTGTGAAGGTGACAGTGTGCACATCGTGTGTGTCTCCTCTATGAATTGTGGTGTTTGGCTAGTACCTTCTAGGGCGCTCATAGTGACAGCGTGGGTTTAACTAGACATGGGAATGCTTACTTTAAGGAATGCTTTTTGCAGCCCTACGCAATGATTAGTGTTCGTTATCCAACCGGAGAGGGTTAAGAGTAGCATAGTGAAGAGAAGATATTTAGTTATTAAATTATGTGATCATTGTTGAGAGTGTCCACTAGTGAAAGTAGGATCCCTAGGCCTTGTTTCCAAGCATTGAAACACCGTTTTCCGCCTGTTCAGCTACATGTTTGCTTGCTGCCATATTTATTTCAGATTGCTATTATTACTTATAACCATCCATATTACTCGCATTTCACTATCTCTTCGCCGAACTAGTGCACCTATATACCTAACAAGTATATTGGGTGTGTTGGGGACACAAAAGACTTCTTGTATCTTAATTGCATGGTTGCTTGAGAGGGATATCTTTGACCTCTACCTCCCTGAGTTCGATAAACCTTGGGTGATCCACTTAAGGGAAACTTGTTGTTGTTCTACAAACCTCTGCACTTGGAGGCCCAACACTGTCTACAATAGTAGAAGCGTGCGTAGGCATCAGTAACATAATAATTTAGTGATAAGCAAAGTTTTGCTTCATATAAAAATTGTTTTGGTAACAAGACTTGATCAACCTTATTAATAAAGTGATTTTGAATGAAGAGGACAATGTTTTCACTATGTTTTCACTTTTACCTTTATGTTTTCACCATGCTACTTTAGTGTAATCATGATTTCCACCATGCGTAGCCATGTTCTCATCACGTTTTATCTTGATTACTGTGGTTACTCATGTTTTCACTACCCACATTTTTGTTTTCACACCTTCCACCTTTGTTTTATTTGGTTATTTTCACTTTGGAGTGTCTTAGAACCTCTGTAGTTATAGTTTTGGTTTTGTTTTCCACCATTCTACATTTGTTTTTCTGATTTTAATTATTTATTAAATTCTGGAAATTGCTCAAAAATGTAGTTTCTCTAAATGTTCAAGAAAAATTATATTAAATTTATACGTCAAAAATGAGGCAGAGAGGCACCTGGTAGACCCAAGGGGGACCCACCATGCAAGCACACCATGCCTGGGCGCGGCCTGGCCCCTCGTGGCGCCTGCACATGGTGTGGGCCCCCTGGCCCTCCACTAGCTCTCGTCCTTGCCAAACACTCCACTCTCTCTCCCAATCTTGAAAACATTCCTAGAACCCAAGCTCTTGCTATTCTTCTTCGCGAATTTATCGATCTCTTTGTTCAGCCCATCATTGTTGCTGAAATTTGGTGCATTTGCTCTCCGGCATGTGACTCATCCGATTATCCAAGTAGAATTTTATTTGGTGGAGTATTTCTTGAGTATTTTGCTACTGTAGGTGTCAGGTTGTGTGAGCTAGCATTCTTGATTTGTGTGAAATAATTTAGTTTTGATGCATTTTAGCCTTCCTACAAGTCTCTATATTAGTTCCTATCATATAGTTGTTTGAAATCAATTTTTGTAATGCTTGTTTAAAAATTTCAGAAATGGAGTACAATGTGTATCAACTTAACCAGCATGAGTTGGAATCGCATGAGGTCATGCCGGTATACCGTGAACAAAGAGTATTTCCATCAATTTATCCATGCCAGGAATTCATGCACGCTACAGGAATTCTGCAAGATTTCCAAACTCTTGTGGCTAATGCAGGATTGGTACGTTTTATTGAGGATGAACCTACCCAACATATTAAACTAACTATGTCTATGGTGAAGGATTTTTGCTTTAACTGGTCCTCGTCTAACCCCATGGTCCATTATAAAATTTATTATAAAGCTGTCAACTTGCCTTTCAATGATTTTTGTTTAGCTATTAAAGTGCCACAATGGGGATCATGCGGGAAGATAAGAGGGCAGCCCAAATCATTGATGGATCTATATGACGAAATTTGTCAAGGTAGAAGTTTCACAGGAGAGAGTGGTAAAATTCGACACATTCAACTTCCATCTATTCGATATTTTGCCTATTTTATTGCCAAGTGTGTGCTTGCTAGAAAAACTCCCAACAAGTTATCTGTGTATGATCTATCTTTTATCTCAACTGCTTTGAGGCGTGATAGGTCTTATAATTTTTCCGCTTTAATTGCTTTCCATCTCGCACTTAACCGTGAGAAGGGCGGAATTTGTGGAGGTCTCATTGCCTCTCGTTTGCTAGCTTTGCATGGTGTGGAGCCACATCATTTATAGCTTCAGTTTCCTGTAGAGAGGTTGGATCTTAATTCCATGATACAACATAAGTTTGTTTCGTCCTATGATAACCTGAACAATTTATCCTATGAAATAACTTTCTCCAAGCAATAAGGTGGATAGTGACTAAATCTGATAGAGTAGTACTTTTGCTTGCACATCTTTTGTTTAACCTTAATAGCACGGAAGGATGGTCACTCTCAGAGAGAGTGAGTTGGATGCATACATTGAGCAGCATCCCTAGCATGTAGAGGGGGACGAAAATGATTTCGTCCAGCCCTCCGACACTGCGGGGTTTCCATACCAGCACCCCGGTCATGATTATGCGCATGCTGCTTCATCTTCTTCATGGGCGCCCGAGTACGATCATGCTAGGGACAACCCACCAGCGTGGGGATACTTCCCGCGTCGTGATTGATCTCCACTTAGGCCAAAAGTCTAAGCTTGCGGGGCAGGTATGCCAACATCACGCTCATCTATATATCACGCTTCTGTCGGTTCTTTGTATATCCATGTTTTCATTTATTTCGCTTGCTTTTGGTTCTTTCGCTTCTTTTCATTTTTATTGTTTTGTTCTTGCTTTCCAAAACACAAAAATACCAAACATATTTCTGTTGTTTCACTTTATTTGGTCCTTTAGTTTCTTTTGTTGGTTTGATTTACTTTCTTGTTTCGGTTAAATATTCACAAATCCAAAAAGATTTTGTTTTGTTTGTTTGTTTCCTTCTGTTCTTGTTTTTAATTTGAAAACCCAAAAATATTTGTTCTTCTTCTTTGGTTTTGTAAATTTTTCTGTAGAGTTCAGTAGTCCTCCGTGACTCCATTCGAGCTTGGTTATCATTCATATTATTCAATCCACACGAGTGAAGAGCAATAATGACGATCTACGACAATTCAAGTTGTGGTGAGAGGCTTGTATGAACTCTATTTGTTTTCATTTTTGTACATATACTCATCCATGTGGACATGCTTAGTTTGTTCGTGTAAGGTGTATGTTGTTTAATCGATGCTTAGTAGTTCGTGCTCTCTCATGATTAGTTCCAGCTTATAAATATTAGATAGCATGTCGTATAAATGTTTGCTTGCACTGTTTTATTCATAGAAGGGTATGAATTGTGGTATCTCCCTCTGAATGTTTCGCTTGAATCGACTTGGCACATGCTCACACATGCATAAGACTGAAAATAAAAAGTTAATTAAGCCTCGATGGTTTACTTTGCCTCGGAGTATTTGTATTACTTTTATGCCCCCGTTAGTTTTGCTTTGTCGCAAGCATGATTATGACAATTGTTGCTCTCTAGTTTGTCGCTCCCAGTCTATTGCTAGCCTTCACCTGTACCGAGTATGAGCTCTACTCGTGCATCCAACTCCCAAAAACCACAGTTTTCCAAATGTGTCCACCATACCTACCTATATGTGGTATTTCACCGCCACTCCAAGTAAATTTCTCATGTGCTACCTTTAAAACTTTTAAAAGTTATTCCTGTTTTGTGCCCATGTTTTAGATCATGAGGACGTAAATAAAGGATCTTTATCTCACTTGTTGATTGGACTTTGCACACCTGGACTAGTGGCTTCATCCTCTTATCCAAATGATAGAAGAGCTGGCAGCGGGGTGCCCAGCCCCAAAATTGGTTACTATAAATTCCCTTCAGAAATCTTGGCCCTGATTTATCACTCAAAGCATAATTGTGTAAACAAAAGAGAAGAGAGATGACCTTCTATACCCGTTGCGTCCTTCAATGGGAGCCTCTGTTCTAAAGTCTAGTTGGCTTGTGACGTACTGTATTGTATGTTTACCATTTGTTGACATAAGCATACACCTCTCTACAAAAATGTTTTCAATACATCTGTTTATAAAAAAAAGATCTAGCACGTGAGTTAATCCCTGCTTCCCTCTGTGAAGGGCCTTTCTTTTACTTTTACGCTGAGTCTTCACCTTCTCACTTTATGCACCTTCTTGAGAGCATGGATTTCATTCTTAGTTTAATGTGCTTGTCCCAGAACACGGTTGATTGTGGTATAACTTTGATGCTTGTATCTTTGATATGTTTATTTCTAGTCTTCACTTGAACCTCATAGGCTCCCTAGCATTTATGTTTTGCTCCATTATTAAGGGAAAGTGAGATAACACTTTATCATATCTTATTATGAACATTGCAATCCTGTAGATTGATATATTTCATGCTATTTATTATTAGTGTGTTGGTATGTCTTCATGGTTTGCATAACTATTAGGTGACTTTATCTTGCATACTTCTTATTATGAATTTCCTAAGCACTTGATCATATAGTGAGAATATTTACATCATATGAAACAAATGTGATCGTAAAAGTTCTTTTATCACACTCAGTTGTCAACTGAATTGCTTGAGGACAAGCAATAAGCTAAGCTTGGGGGGAGTTGATACGTCCAAAACGTATCTCCTTTTCCAAACACTTTTGCTATTGTTTGCCTCTAAAATTGTGAGTTTTGGATACAACTAACATGGACTAATGTTGTTTTCATCAGAATTACCTTGGTGTCTCGTTTTGTGCAGAAAAATCAACTTTCAGGAAATTGCATGGAAAAGATTTCGAAGTCCTTATTTTACCCGAAGATCCTGGGAGCCATAAGAAGAGCCGAAGGGGGCAAGGAGGGGCCCACACCATGCCTGGGCGCCCCCCTAGGCCGCGCCTACAAGTGGTGTGGTGGCCCCAGGCACCCCCTCGGGCTCCCGTAACCTAAAAACCGAGGGGGGTTTGTCATATTCCAGAGAAACACATCAGAGCGCCACCACCACCTCAAAACTCAATTCGGGGATCAGAAGTTCCTGTTCTGGCGCCCTGCTGATGCGCGTGATACACACATTCGTTGGGAGACCCCAAGAGGAAGGTATGAAGAGCACAGTAGCAAGTTTCCCTCAGAAACAAACCAAGGTTGAATCTAACAGTAGGAGGAAGGACTAACTTCAGAAGGTGAAGCAGCTGAGATGGCAGGGCGCACTACCGGTTCAGAAGCAACGTGGAACCTACACAATACAATCAAATCACTTTGCCCCAACGAAGCAGTGAGGTTTTCAATCTCACTGGTTTTGCTGAACACAAAGAGGTTAAACGTATGGTGTGGAAAATAGTAGGAAAACAGTAGTAACAGTATGAAAGCAGTAGGTGTTTATCAGTAGGAGGAAAAAGGACCGGTGTCCACAGTTCACTAGTGGTGTCTCTCCGTGAAAGATAAATAGCATGTGTGGTGAACAAATTACAACTGGGCAATTGACAGAAATGAAGGCTGCACCGTAGTGCATATGCAAGACATAAAGATTACTATGTGATTCATGCGGGCATTACAACTAGATACGTAGACCTTTATCCAACTGCATCTATCACTAAAAATCCACCCTTCGAATATCATCCAAACAAACATTGGGTATTAAGTTGCAAGCAACAGATAATTGCAGTAAGCAAAATGTGTAATGTAAACAATAACATCATCCTTAGACAAATCATTGTTGTTTTCTCCCTAATGGCAACAACACATTCTCCATCCGTCAAGTTTCTGTCACTCGAGCACAGATGAAAATGAGGCATGAACCCACTATCGAGCATAAATACTCCCTCTTAGAGTTACTAGCATCTACTTGGCCAAATCATCTATTAATAACGGAGAGCATGCAAGATCATAAATAACATATGCATGAAGATAAACATGATAGATTGATAATCAGAAGACATAGCATTCAAAATTCATCAGATCTCAACAAACACAACATGTAGCATTACATAAAGATGATCTTGATCATGATAGGCAGCTCACAAGATCTAAACATGAGGTACAAAGTGGAGAGAACAACCATCTAGCTACTGCTATGGACCCGTAGTCCAGGGATGAACTACTCACGCATCACTTCGGAGGAGGGCATGGTGGTGTACACCCCTCCGGTGATGATTTCCCCCTCCGGCAGGGCACCGGGGAGAGCTCCAGAACCCTCCCGATCTTGGGATGACGGTGACGGTGGCCTCGGGTGTTTCTCGGGTAAAAGTGGTCTATATCTAGGTTTTTTCTCTCGGGGGGATTAAATAGGCGAAAGGGCGGAGGCGGTGGAGGCCTGGGGGCCCCACACCACCCCCCGTGCGCGACCAAGGGGAGGGGGGCGACGCCCTATGGTGTGGGACCCTGAGGCCCCCCTCCGGGTCTCTTTGGGACTCCTTGGAACCTTCGGGAATTCTAAGACTTCCGGGCTTCGAATTTTCCAATTCCAAGAATATTTCCAGAACAACTTTTCTGAAACTAAAAACAACAGAAAACAAGGAACTGGCTCTGTGGCATATTGTCAATAGGTTAGTCCGGAAAATCGATAAAAATGACATAAAGTGTATAGCAAACATGTGGGAAATAATAAGAAAACAACATGGAACATCAGAAATTAAGGATACGTTTATGACGTATCACCTGCCGAGACGGGGATTCGGAGAAAATCTCCGTTGTCATCACCGCCACCACTTCTCCATCAACCATCCATGATTCCCCCATCCACGTGAGAGTAATCCCCGTTTTAGGCTGAGAGAGATGGAAGGGATTGGATGAGATCGTTCCTGTAATAAGTCGGATTGTTAGGGCATACTGCCTAGTATCTGTTGTTAGTGCTTTATATCGTAGTTTCAACTTGTTATGCTTAATGCTTGTCACTCGGGCCCGAGTGCCATTATCTCAGATCTGAGCATGTTATTGTTTCATGAGTATAATTAGGTTTCTTAGTCATACCTGCAAGTTGTTTACACATGTCATTGTCGGGAACCCGAGGCCCCAAAGTGAAAGAAATTGGGACAACCGGAGGGGATGACTGTGATGTGAGGATCACGTGTGTTCATGGAGTGTTAATGCTTTTCTACGGTGCTTTATTAAAAGGAGCACCTTAATTACCAGTAGTTTCCCTTGAGGCCCCGTTGCAACGGGCTGGTAGGACAGAAGATGTTGTGCAAGTTTCTCATTGCGAGCACGTACGACTAAATTGGAACACATGCCTATGTTTTGCCTAGAACTTTGATGCTTTATTATTATCTATCTGCAATGCCCATGTTTAGATTATTATACGAACTATCTTATCAATCCAACGGCCGTTCATCCATCCTTATGCCTATAGTACGTTAATCCTGTTGTTTCCCGCAATTGCTACTGTTGTTACTATTTTACTGATGTTGTTATTTTACTACTACTGCTGCTATAAAATTGTTACCACTGATAAACTGTTGCGAGCAAGTCTACTTTCAGGTGCATCTAAACTGACAACTCAGTTTTTAAGGCTTATAAATATTCTTTGGCTCCCCTTGTGTCGAATCAATAAATTTGGGTTTTACTTCCCTCGAAGACTGTTGCGATCCCCTATACTTGTGGGTCATCACCGCCGTCATTGTCAACCCTAGTTCGGGAGGGTTCAGAAGCTCTCCCCGGCACCTTGCCGGGAAGGGGAATCACATCGGAGGGATCTTCATCACCATGCCTGCCTCCGGAGTGATGCGTGAGTAGTTCATCCTTGGACTACGGGTCCATAATAGTAGCTAGATGGTTGTTCTCTCCTCTTTATGCCTCATGTTTAGATCTTGTGAGCTTCCTAACATGATCAATATCATCTTATTGTAATGCTACATGTTGTGTTTGTTGGGATCCGATAAATATTGATCTTGCATGCTCTCCGTTACTAGTAGATCCTCTAGCCAAGTTGATGCTTGTAACTCCAAGAGGGAGTATTTATGCTCGATAGTGGGTTCATGCCTCCCTTTCACTCGCGCTCGAGTGACAGAAACATAATGGGTGGGGGATGTGTTGTTGACATTAGGGAGAAAACAACGATGTTTACATTACACACTTTACTTAAGGCAATAATCTATTGCTTGCAACTTAATACCCGAGGTTTGATTGGATAACGCTCCGAGGGTAGATTATTAGTCATAGATGCAGTTGGACAACAGTCTATGAATTATGTTGTAATGCCCGCATGAATCACATAGTAATCATCATGTCATGCATATGCACTATGGTGCAGCCTTTATATATGTCAATTGCCCAGCTGTAATTTGTTTACCCGGCATGTTATCTATCTGTTTTGGAGAGACGCAACTAGTGAACTGCGGACCCCGGTCCATTTCTTTACACTGATAATACAACCACTGCAACGACTGTTTTTCCTATTGCAATTACTGTTTTCCTCTCATTCACTGTCATCATTGTTCTATTTCATCAACTGCAAACAAGTACTGTTTTCCACACTATACGTCTAATCCTTTGTTTTCAGCAAAACATGTGAGATTGACAACCTCACTACTTCGCTGGGGCAAAGTAACTTGATTGTACTGTGTAGATTCCACGTTGCTGCTGAACCGGTAGTGTTGCCTGCCAACATCAGCTGACAACAACCTTCGAAAGTGATTTCTTTCTCCTACTGGTCGATTCAGCCTTGGTTTCTTTCTGAGGGAAACTTGCTGTTGTGCTCTTCATACCTTCCTCTTGGGGTTTCCCAACGAGTGCACTCCTGCACCATCACACTCTCCTCCTCCTTTTCATCCAATGAGCTTCCAGATTCAGCAATTTCTTCTTCCATAGGCTCCTGCAAGGCATTAGTCTCTTCCTTTGGTGGAGAGCATCTATAAAGATATTTAAGAATATAGCCAATTTCTTCCTTGTAATTATCAAAGCAAAATTCAAGTATATCATAAATCTCATATTTATAAGTCGCATCATCAATATTTTCAAGCAAATAAGCAATTTCGAATGGACCCTTCCAAGCAATAAATTCTTCAATTTGTTCCACATCATAAAAGTCATAATTTTCATTAACATAAGAAGATATGGTAACATTATCGTTATACTCACATTGAAAATGGAGGTGTGATGGTGCGTGTTGGGAACCCCAAGAGGAGGGTGTGATGAGCACATCGGTAGGAAATTCCCCTTAGTTAAGAACCAAGGTTATCAATCCAGTAGGAGGAAGAGGATCTTTGAAAGGTTGATGCCACTGACGGTGGTACTGGCGCTTCACTGGTGTCAGCAACAACGTGGAACCTGCGCACAACACAACCAAAATACTTTGTCACAACGGTACAGTGAGGTTGTCAATCTCACCGGTCTTGCTGAAAACAAAGATTAGACGTATAGTGTGGAAAATAATGTATGCCTGCAGTAAGTAAAGAAAGCAGGAAATTGTGGTGGTTTGTTTTAACAGTGTAGGAAAATGGACTGGGGTTCATAGGTTCACTAGTGGTGTCTCTCCATAAAAGATAGCATGGTGGGTGAACAAATTACAACTGGGCAATTGACAAATAAAGGTTGCACCGTAGTGCACATTCATGACATGAAGACTACTATGATATTTAGTGCGGGCATTACAACGATATACATAGACCATAATCCAACTGCATCTATGACTAATAATCCACCCCTCAGGTTATCATCCGAACCCCCTTAGGTATTAAGTTGCAAGCAACATATAATTGCATTAAACAAAGTGTGTAATGTAAGCAATTATTGTACACGCGGGCACTCTCACCGCTGTTTTCTCCCTAGTGGCACATCACATCCTCCCCCGTCACGTTTCTGTCACTCGAGCACAGGCGAAAAGGAGGCATGAACCCACTATCGAGCATAAATAGTCCCTCTTGTAGTCACTAGAAACTACTTGGCCAGAGCAACCACTAGCAACGGAAAGCATGCAATATCACAAATAGCATATGCAATAAAGACTATAATCAACTTGGCATAAGTTCAATATTCATCGGATCCCAGCGAACACAACACATAGAGTTACATAAGATCAATCTCGATCATGTTAGGCAGCTCACGAGATCTAAACATGGAGGTATAAGAGGAGAAGACAACCATCTAGCTACTGCTATGGCCCCGTAGTCCAAGGATGAACTACTCACGCATCACTCCGGAGGCAGGCATGGTGATGGAGAGGCCTCCGGTGATGATTGTCTCTCCGGCAGGGTGCCAGAGACAGCTTCAGACCCCCCTGATCTAGGGTTGACGGTGACGGCGGCTGCGGAACTTTTCAGGGATATTTGATCAGGTATCTAGGGGTTTCCATCCGGGGGAATAAATAGGCGAAAGGGTAGAGGCGGTGGAGCCCTGGGGGCCCCACACCACCCCCTGGCGCGGCCAAGGGGGGGGCGCCACCCCATGGTGTGGGCCCCCTGGTGCCCCTTTTCGACTCCTCTTCGGTCTTATGGATGCTTCCGGGGAAAATAGGCACTTCGGGCTTTATGGGGCCCAATTCCGAGAATATTTCAAGAACAACTTTTCTGAAATAAAAAACAACAGAAAACAGGGAACTGGCACTTGGCATCTTGTTAGTAGGTTAGTCCCGGAAAACGTGTAAAATGATATAAAGAAGGGAGAAAACATGCATCAATTGGCATAATATTATCATGGAGCATCAGAAATTAAAGATACGTTGGAGACATATCAAGCATCCCCAAGCTTAGTTCCTACTCGTCCTAGAGTAGGCAAACGATAAAACAATAATTTCTGAGGTGACATGCTACGAAAATAATCTTGATCATAAAAAATGTAAAGGCATATGCAAGCTGAGATCATAGAACTTCAAACACAAATATGATAAATAAAACTTTAATAATAAAGCAAAGCAATCACTTTTCATCATGAAGAGTATCTCAAATAAAGGATCACGAGTAATAATGCAAAGAAAGATAAACGTTTGTTTCAGGTATAGAGAAAGCATGGCAAAGTGATATTTTGCTAGTCATTAAGAGTGGGGCAAAACATAAATGCTAGGACACCTTCAAAGTTCATGAGGAAGACTAGAGCAAATAATTTTAGAACAAATAATATCACATCATGAAGTAATTATTGATGTTTATGGGACAATGCATGTAGAACTAAGAATGGCAAAAATGGTCTCTCAATTGCGCATATAGTTAGAAGATGGAGACTCAACATAAAAGTAAAAGAAAGGCCCTTTGCGGAGGGAAGCAGGGATCACTCATGTGCTAGAGATTTTTATTTTATTAAACAGAGGTATTAAAATTTTGACACTCCTCCCATCCATCTTTCCCAAACCATGGCTAACCGAATCCTCGGGTGCTTGCCAACAATCACATACCGTGGAGGAGTGTCTATATTTTTGGAGATGTATGCTAATGCCAATGAATGGTAAACAGATAATACAATACGTCACAAGCCAACTGGATTCACAAGAGCGGCTCCCATGTGAAGGACGCATCTGGGTAGAAGGTCATCCCTCTTTTTCTTTTGTTTACACAATTATGATTTGACTTATAAATTAGGGGCAAAAATAGTGAAGAGATTCTGTGTGTATTAATTTGGGGCTGGGCACCCCGCTGCCAGCTCTTCTATCATTTGGATAAGCGGATGAAGCCACTAGTCCAGGGTTTTAAATCCAATCAACAAGTGAGATAAATATTCTCTATTGACGTCCTCATGAGCATAAACAGGAACATAAAGCAGGAATAATTTTGAAGGTTTTAAAGGTAACACATGAGCAATTTACTTGGAGTGACAGTTAAATACCACATGTAGCTAGGTATGGTGGACACAATGGGAAAAACTTTGGTTTAAGGGAGTTTGATGCACGAGTAGAGCTCATACTCAATACAGGTGGAAGCTAGCAGAAGACTGGGAGCGACAAATCAAGAGAGCATAAGAGCCATAATCATGCATATCAACATAAACATTATTAATTAAAGCATAAGCAGTATCATAGTTCAAAAACTAAGTGGTCATGGAGGCTATTAGTGACTGGTTCATAGTCATAAACATGCTGTGAGCATGCGCCAAGTAAACCAAACAAAACATTCGAAAGAAAATACCAAAAATTTATGCTTCCTTATGACAAGAACAACTCATGAGTCTTTCAATGACATATTAAACACTCTCAACTATTTGAGACTATTCATGCTACTCAACATCACTAGGATTTAGAACTAAAATAACATTTAGCATGGCATGAAAAAGTTCTAGCAACAGTCTATACGAGCTTCTACTTGCACTGTTATAAATTCTACCTTAAGCAGCAGTTTCTTTATCTCAACAAGCACCATACTAGATATGTTTTAACAAAAATACTCTTTATGATACATCAAGAAAAAATGAGAGTACTCACATAACACTACTAAAACTAACATCTCTAATAAGAGATGCATGCAAAACAGGAGCTAAATAAATGCAGCAGCCAGAGAAAGATTAAGAATACAAAGTATTCCCATGAAAAAGCGGAGCATGTCACTCTCCAATAAAAGAATTCTGGGGTCCAACCAAGCTTATTGCAAAAGTAAAAACAAACTGAAATAAAAAATAAAAGACGCTCCAAGTAAAGCACATAAGATGCGACCGAATAAAAATATAGTTTCACTAGAAGTGACCTGATAATTTGTCGATGAAGAAGGGGATGCCTTGGGCATACCCAAGCTTAGACGCTTGAGTCTTCTTGGAATTTGCTGGGATGTACCATCGGGGCATCCCCAAGCTTAGGCTCTTCACTCTTCTTGATCACGTCATATCATCCTCTTCTCTTGACCCTTGAAAACTTCCTTCACACCAAACTTCTCACAATCTTCATTAGCAACGTTAGTGCAATCGAAATAATAAATTCACATGGTTCAGTTTCAACACATGTATAACACTCAAAAACACATTATCTACTTTCACAACTTCTTCTAAAACTCTTTTTCTCAAAAGAACACCAAAGGAAAGCGATTAAGATGCAAATGCAATTATTGGCAGAAATATGTCAAAACAGAACAACAGGTAAAGATGATTTTTTTAGAAAATCTTCTGTTGCTCAAATAAAAAAGTAGTAAACTAAGAAATGTTGCGTATATAGCCCAGGAATACGCACAAAAAACACAGGTCCTTTTAAATTTTTTGTGATTTTATACGGAATAAACAGTGGACAACAAAAATCTGTTTCCTGCGCAGAAATCCAAAATATAGCCTCAACTTTCCACTAGAGGCTTTACTTGGCTCAACAAAAACTCAAAAGAAAAGATACATCGGGGTTGCTAAGGAAATATACAACACCCAGGTGCAAAGCACACAAAAGAAAACAAAGGAAAATGTGTTGAAAACAGAGAAATAAAACGGGTTGTCTCCCGGCAGCGCTTTTCTTTAACGCCTTTCAGCTAGGCATAAAAATCAACTCAAGTATTTTCAAGTGAAGAAGCATCAACATATATACCAAGAACTCTACTTTTACTCCTCTTACCCTTCTTCTTGGGTTTGGGGAATATGTGACCACACCTTGGTGCGAAGGCAAAATTTAACGTACATTTCCCCACATCTATTACTGCCCCTAGGAGTTTCAGCAAGGACCTTCCAAGTGTAATTTGTCCTTCTCCTACACATTCAATAACAAGATAATCAGTGGATATTGTCCTTCATGATTTTTGTAAGCACTCCCTCAGCTATCCCAATGGGTAAAACAACGGTATTGTTGATAAGGGGTATTTCTTCTCCCCCTCCAGAAAGTTTCCAAAGATTCAAAGACTCGTAGATATTTCTAGGCATAAGACAAAATTCAGTCATAATATCGCAATGAGCATGAAAAGTTTCACCATTTATAACAACTTTTACTGTAGGGATCCACATTGAAGGTTCAAAATTTATTGGCACATAATCATAACAAGCACGAATCCGGTTATAGGCTTCTTTTAAACATGATATATTTGTTTCAAGAGTATTTAATCTAGCTTGAAAGCTCACAAAAGATGAATCAAATTTACTAGTTGAGCTAGAAGTTGCAATCAACTTTTTAATGGCATTAAGAGATTGATCCCTAACACAACGTAGAAAGTCTCCTACTACTGTAGAGTCTAAAGCATATCTATAGCATAGAACAAGACCAAAGTAAAAACTACTAAGAAATAAATTCAGGGTCATTGTGGGTTCAGTTTTACTATAAGAATAAAAAATCCTAGACCAAGCTTCCTTGAAAATATCCTCACTCCCTTGTTTGAAAGTGAAGATTGTTTCTTCCGGTGACATAGTGACAGGAACAAAACTAGACGGAAAAGCAAGCAAATAAATAACAGCTATAAAGTAAACTAATTTTTTTTGTGTGTTTTTTATAACGAGAAGAAAAACAAGACAATAAGCAAAATAAAGAGGCTGAGAGTGAGAGACTCCCCTTGCCAGAAGACTTCTTCCTCCCCGGCAACGGCGCCAGAAATTCCCTTGATGGTGCGTGTTGGGAACCCCACGAGGAGGGTGTGATGAGCACAACGGTAGGAAATTCCCCTTAGCTAAGAACCAAGGTTATCAATCCAGTAGGAGGAAGAGGATTTTTTGAAGGTTGATGTCACTGACGGTGGTACTCGCGCTTCACCGGTGTCAGCAACAACGTGGAACCTGCACACAACACAACCAAAATACTTTGTCCCAGGTACAGTGAGGTTGTCAATCTCACCGGTCTTGCTGAAAACAAAGATTAGACATATAGTGTGGAAAATAATGTATGCTTGCAGTAAGTAAAGAAAGTAGGAAATTGTGGCGGTTTGTTTTAACAGTGTAGGAAATTGGACCGGGGTTCATAGGTTCGCTAGTGGTGTCTCTCCATAAAAGAGAGCATGCGGGGTGAACAAATTACAGCTGGTCAATTGACAAATAAAGGTTGCACCGTAGTGCACATTCATGACATCAAGACTACTATGATATTTAGTGCGGGCATTACAACAATATACATAGACCGTAATCCAACTGCATCTATGACTAATAATCCACCCTCAGGTTATCATCCGAACCCCCTTAGGTATTAAGTTGCAAGCAACAGATGACTGCATTAAACAAAGTGTGTAATGTAAGCAATGATTGTACACGCGGGCACTCTCACCGCTGTTTTCTCCCTAGTGGCAACAACACATCCTCCCCCGTCACGTTTCTGTCACTTGAGCATAGGAGAAAAGGAGGCATGAACCCACTATCAAGCATAAATACTCCCTCTTGGAGTCACTAGCAACTACTTGGCCAGAATAACCACTAGCAACGGAGAGCATGCAAGATCACAAATAACATATGCAAATAAAGACTATAATCAACTTGGCATAAGGTCAATATTCATTGGATCCCAGCAAACACAGCACAGAGAATTACATAAGATCAATCTCGATCATGATAGGAAGCTCACGAGATCTAAACATGGAGGCATATGAGGATAAGACAACCATCTAGCTATAGCTACGAACCCGTAGTCCAAGGATGAACTACTCACGCATCACTACGGAGGCAGGCATGGTGATGAAGAGGCTTCCAGTGATGATCTCCTCTCCGGCAGGGTGCCAGAAACAGCTTCAGAACCCACCTGATCTAGGGCTGACGGTGACGGTGGATGCAAAACTTTTTCGGGGATTTTGATCAGGTGTTTAGGGTTTTCCATCCGGGGGGCTTAAATAGGCGAAAGGGCGAACGCGGTGGCGCTCTAGGGGGCCCACACCTATAGCTGGCGAGGCCAGGGGGCGCGCCACCCTATGGTGTGGCCCCCCTGCTGCCCCTCTCCGGGTCCTCTTCGGTCTTCTGGATGCTTCCGGGGAAAATAGGACTTCCGGGCTTCAAATTTTCCAATTCCGAGAATATTTCCAGAACAACTTTTCTGAAACTAAAAAAATAGCAGAAAACAGGGAACTGGCTCTATGGCATCTTGCTAATAGGTTAGTCCGGAAAATCGATAAAAATGACATAAAGAAGGGAGAAAACATGTAGCAATTGGCATAATATGATCATGGAGCATCAGAAATTAGGGATACATTTATGACGTGTTAAGCATCCCCAAGCTTAGTTCCTACTCGTCCTCGAGTAGGTAAACGATAAAACAATAATTTCTGAGGTGACATGCTAATAACACAAACTTGATCAATCTAATGTAAAAGCATATGCACGATGAGATCATAAGACTTTAAACACAAGCATGATAAATAAAACTTTAATAATAAAGCATAGCAATTACTTTTCATCACGAAAAGTAACTCAAATAAAGGATCATGGATAATAATGCAAAGAAAGGTAAACGTTTGTTTCAGGTATAGAGAAAGCATGGCAAAGTGATATTTCGATAGTCCTTAAGAGTGGGGCAAAACATAAATGCCAGGACACCTTCAAAGTTCAAGAGGAAGACTAGAACAAATAATTTAAGAACAAATGATATCACATCATGAAGTAATTATTGATGCTTATGGGACAAATGCACATAGAACTCAGAATGGCAAAAATGCTCTCTCAACTATGCGTAAAGTTAGAAGATGGAGACTCAACATAAAAGTAAAAGAAAGGCCCTTCGTAGAGGGAAGAAGGGATCGCTCATGTGTTAGAGATTTTATTTTATTAAACAGAGGTAATAAAAGTTTGACACTCCTCCCATCCATCTTTCACAATCCATGGCTAACCGAATCCTCGGGTGCCTGCCAACAATACATACCGTGGAGGAGTGTCTATATTTTGGGAGATGTATGCTAATGTCAACGAATGGTAAACAGAAAATACAGTACGTCACAAGTCAACTGGATTCACAAGAGCGGCTCCCATGGTGAAGGACGCAACTGGTGTAGAAGGTCATCCCTCTTTCTCTTTTGTTTACACAATTATGCTTTGACTGATAAATCAGGGGCAAAAATAGTGAAGAGAATTTGTTTGTATTAATTTGGGGCTGGGCACCCCGCTGCCAGCTCTTCTATCATTTGGATAAGCGGATGAAGACACTAGTCCATGGTATGAAATCCAATCAACGAGTGAGATAAAGATTCTCTATTTACGTCCTCATGAGCAAAAACAGGAACATAAAGCAGGAGTAATTTTGAAGGTTTTAAAGGTAACACACGAGCAATTTACTTTGGAATGGCAGTTAAATACCACATGTAGGTAGGTTTGGTGGACACAATGGGAAAAACTTTGGTTCAAGGGAGTTTGGATGCACGAGTAGAGCTCATACTCGGTACAGGTGGAGGCTAGCAAAAGACTGGGAGCGACAAATCAAGAGAGCATAAGAGCCATAATCATGCATAGCGACATAAGCATCATTAATTAAAACATAAGCAGTATCACAAGTTCAAAAACTAAGTGGTCATGGAGTCTATTCGTGACTGGTTTGTAGTCATAAACATGGTGTGAGCATGCGCCAAGTCAACCAAATAAAACATTCGAAAGAGAATACTATATATTGATGCTTTACTATGACAAGAACAACTCACAAATCTTTCAATACATATTAAACACTCTCAGCTATTTGAGGCTAATTATTCTACTCAATAACCACAAGTCTTTAAAACTAAAATAACATTTAGCATTGCATGAAAAAGTCCTAGCCACAGTCTATACAAGCTTCTACTAGTACAGTTATAAATTGTACTTCAAGTAGCAGCTTTTTGTTTCTCCTAACAAGCACCATACAAAACATGCTTTAACAAAAATACTCTTTATGATACAGCAAGCAAACATGAGAGTACTCAAATAATACTACTAAAACTAACATCTCTAATAAGAGATGCATGCAAAATAGGAGCTGAATAAATCCAGCAGTCAAACAGAGACTAAGAATACAACGTATTCTCAAGAAAAAGCGGAGTGTGTCACTCTCCAATAAAAGAATGCTGGGGTCCAAACAATATTATTATATGAAAGTAAAAACAAACTAAAATAAAAATCAAAATCAAACCGAAAATAAAAATAAAATACGCTCCAAGTAAAACACATAAGATGCGACCGAATAAAAATATAGTTTCACTAGAAGTGACCTGATAATTTGTTGATGAAGAAGGGGATGCCTTGGGCATCCCCAAGCTTAGACGCTTGGGTCTTCTTGGAATTTTATTGGATGTACCACCGGGGAATCCCCAAGCTTAGGCTTTTCACTCTTCTTTCTCACATCATATCATTCTCTTCTCTTGACCCTTGAAAACTTCCTTCACAGCAAAATTCCCACAATCTTCATTAGCAACATTAGTGCAATTGAAATAATAAATCCACATGGTTCAGTTTCAACACAAGTCTAACACTCAAAAACACATTAGCTACTGTCTCAACTTATTTCAAAACTCTTTTTCTCAAAAGAACACCAAAAGAAAGAGATTAATATGCAAATGCGATAAATGGCAGAAATCTGTCAAAAACAGGACATCAGGTAAAGATCGATTTTTTCAAAAATCTTATGTTGCTCAAATCAAAAAGTGATATTCTAAGAAACTTTGCGTATATAACTCAGTATTAAGCACAAAAAAACTCAGGTCATTTTGAATTTTCTGTGATTTTTAACGGAATTTACAGTGGACAGAAGAAATCTGTTTCCTGCGCAGAAATCCGAAATATAGGCTCAACTTTCCACTAGAGGCTTTACTTGGCTCAACAAAAACTCAAAAGAAAAGATACAGCGGGGTTGCTAAGGAAATGAAAACACCCAGGTGCAAAGAACACCAAAGAAAACAAAGGAAAACTGAAAGAAAACATCAAAATAAAACGGGTTGTCTCCCGGTAGCGCTTTTCTTTAACGTCTTTCAGCCAGGCATAAAAGAGCAACTATGCTCACATAAGAAATATGAATTAAGAAAAAGATAGCATCAAGAAGCAAGTATAAAAAAATTAATTCTAACCCACTTCTTATGCATAGAAATCTTGTAAAGAAATAAATTAAAGAAACTCAAACAAGAAATCATGGGAAGGTAGAACAAGAGCAACTTCAAAACTTTCAACAAAAAGAGAGGTGTTTTAGTAACATGAAAATTCCTACAACCATATTTTCCTCTCTCATAATAATTTTCAGTAGCATCATGAACAAACTCAACAATATAATTATCACATAAAGCATGTTTGTCAGGGTCTAAAAGCACACAATTCATATCAAGCTCAAAAATAGCGGGATCACAATTCAAAATCAACTCCTCTTTTTCCCCACTTTTAGCAATAGAAAAACAAGATAATTGGTCACTCTTAAAAGTTATAGGACACATTATAGCAATCCTATTTTCATTAGCATTATGATTTATAACATCAAGTAACATAGGATCATCATCAAGAGCAATATCATAAGATTTATCCAAGTAGCATGGATTATCATAAATAACAGTAGCAATATCATTCTCACAAGTTTCATTCATAGTAGTATCAAGGTCACAAGTATAGAAAGTATAAATTTCATCAAATAATGTATGAGTTAAAGAGTTACTATCATTGGGAGGTTGACATGGGTAGCTCCATTCTTCCTCCTCTTGATCATCACTCTCCTCCTCTTTTTTATCCAATGAGCTTCCAGATTCAGCAATTTCTTCTTCCATAGGCTCCTGCAAGGCATCCGTTACTTCCTTAGGTTGTAAGAATTTATTAAGATATTCCATTATATAGTAATTACAATCCTTGTAATTATCAAAGCAATATTCAAGTATAGCATAAATCTCATATTTATAAGGTGCATCATCAATACTTTCAAGCAAATGGGCAATTTTGAATGCACCCTTCCAAGCAATAAATTCTTCAATTTGTTCCACATCATATAATTCATAATTTCCCTTAACATAAGAAGACATGGTAACATTATTATTATACTCACATTGAAAAGGAAGGTGCTTATACCTCCTACAACAACAAGATTTATCAAAGCAATAATTAACATTATAAGTAGAGCACAAGTTTTCAGCATAGTCATGCAATTAATTAATTTTCTCCCATAAGCGTATCCCTTTTTGTGACAAGCGGTGTTCCTTATAATGTTTTTGTTGTTCATCCGTGAACCCACCTTGCCTAAAAGATCTAGTCTCAAAGACATCAAACATTGATAGCAAGCATGATAAAGCAAAAATAACAACTAGAATAAGAACTAATTTTTTTGTGTTTTTGATGAGAAGCAAACAAGACAAAAATAATAACAAGACAATAAGCAAAATAAAGAGGTTGAGAGTGAGAGACTCCCCTTGCCAGAAGACTTCCTTCTCCCCGGCAACGGCGCTAGAAAAATCCTTGATTGCTGGCAGAGTTAAATCGTTTCTCTGCGTTGTTGGGAACCCCAAGAGGAAGGTGTGATGAGTACGGCGGTAGGAGTTTTTTCCTTAGTTAAGAACCATGGTTATCAATCCAGTATGAGAAAGAGAATCTTCGGAAGGTTGATGCCACTGACGGTGGTGCTGGCGCTTCACCGGTGTCAGCAACAACGTGGAACCTGCACACAACACAATCAAAATACTTTTCCCCAACGGTACAGTGAGGTTGTCAATCTCACCGGTCTTGCTAAAAACAAAGATTAGACGTATAGTGTGGAAAAACAGTGTATGCTTACAGAAAGTAAAACAAAAGCAGGAAATTGTTGTGGGTTGTTTACGAGTGTGGAAAAATGGACCGGGGTTCGTAGTTTCACTAGTGGTGTCTCTCCATAAAAGATAACATGTTGGGTAAACAAATTACAACTGGGCAATTGACAAATAGAGGTTGCACCGTGGTGCACAATATGACATGAAGATTACTATGCTATTTAGTGCGGGCATTACAACAAGATACATAGACCGACATCCATCTGCATCTATGACTAATAATCCACCCTTAGGTTATCATACGAACCCCCTCAGGTATTAAGTTGCAAGCAACAGATAATTGCATTAAACAAAGTGTGTAATGTAAGCAATGATTATGCATGCGGGCACTCTCACCGCTGTTTTCTCCCCAATGGCAATAGCACATCCTCCCCCTTCACGTTTCTGTCACTCGAGCAAGGCGACAAAGAGGCATGAACCCACTATCGAGCATAAATACTCCCTCTTGGAGTCACTAGCAACTACTTGGCCAGAATAACCACTAGCAAGGGAGAGCATGCAAGATCACAAATAACATATGCAAATAAAGACTATAATCAACTTGGCATAAGGTCAATATTCATCGGATCCCAGCAAACACAGCACAAAGAATTACATAAGATCAATCTCGATCATGATAGGAAGCTCACGAGATCTAAACGTGGAGGCATATGAGGAGAAGACAACCATCTAGCTATAGCTACGAACCCGTAGTCCAAGGATGAACTACTCACGCATCACTCCGGAGGCAGACATGGTGATGAAGAGGCCTCCGGTGATGATCTCCTCTCCGGCAGGGTGCCAAAAACAGCTTCAGAACCCCCCTGATCTAGGGTTGACGGTGACGGCGACTGCGGAACTTTTTCGGGGATTTTGATCAGGTGTTTAGGGTTTTCCATCCTGGGGACTTAAATAGGAGAAAGGGCGAAGGCGGCAGCGCTCCAGGGCCCACACCTATAGCTGGCGAGGCCGGGGGAGGGCCGCGCCACCCTATAGTGTGCCCCCCTGCTGTCCCTCTCCGGCTCCTCTTTGGTCTTCTGGATGCTTCCGGGGAAAATAGGACTTCCGGGCTTCGAATTTTCCAATTCTGAGAATATTTCCAAAACAAATTTTCTGAAACTAAAAAAACAGCAGAAAACAGGGAACTGGCTCTGTGGCATCTTTTTAATAGGTTAGTCCGGAAAATCGATAAAAATGACATAAAGAAGGGAGAAAACATGTATCAATTGGCATAATATGATCATGGAGCATCAAAAATTAGGGATACGTTTATGACGTATCAAGCCCTAGGGGCCCCACACCACCCCCTGACGCGGCCATGGGGCACCCCATGGTGTGGCCCCCCCTGGTGCCCCTCTTCGACTCCTCTTCGGCCTTCTGGATGCTTCCGGGGAAAATAGGCACTTCGGGCTTTGTGGGGTCCAATTCCGAGAATATTTCTAGAACAACTTTTCTGAAATAAAAAACAGCAGAAAACAGGGAACTGACACTTGGCATATTGTTAATAGGTTAGTCCTGGAAAACGTGTAAAAATGACATAAAGAAGGGAGAAAACATGCAGCAATTGGCATAATATTATCATGGAGCATCAGAAATTATAGATACGTTGGAGACGTATCAAGGTGTTTATACCTCCTATAGCAACAAGATTTATCAAAGCAATAAGTAACATTATAAGTAGAGCACAAGTTTTTAGCATAGTTATTCAATTTATTAATTTGCTCCCATAAGTGTATCCCTTTTTGTGACAAGCGGTGTTCCTTATAATATTTTTGTTGTTCCTCCGTGAACCCACCTTGCCAATAAGATCTAGTTTCAAAGAAATCTACCATTAATAGCAAGCATGATGAAGCAAGTAAAAATCAAAACAATAACAAAGTAAAGAGATTGGAGGTGAGAGACTCCCCTTGCAGAAATCCTCTTCCTCCCCGACAACGGCGCCAGAAAAGAGCTCGTGTAACACACGTTCGTTGGGAGACCCCAAGAGGAAGGTATGAAGAGCACAGTAGGAAGTTTCCCTCAGAAAGAAACCAAGGTTGAATCGACCAGTAGGAGAAAGAAACCCCTTCTGAAGGTTGTTGGCATCTGATGTTGGCAGGGCGCACTACAGGTTCAGCAGCAACATGGAATATACACAACACAATCAAGTTACTTTGCCCCAATGAAATAGTGAGGTTGTCAATCTCACTGGTTTTGCTGAAAACAAAGGATTAGACGTATAGTGTGGAAAACAGTACTTGTTTGCAGTACATGAAAAGAGAAGAGTGATGACAACGAATGAGAGAAAAACAGTAATTGCAGTAAGAAAACAGTGGTTACAGTGGATGTATTATAAGTGTAAAGAAATGGACCGGGGTCCACAGTTCACTAGTGGTGTCTCTCTAAAACAGATAGATAACATGTTGGGTAAACAAATTACAACTGGGCAATTGACAGATATAAAGGCTGCACCATAGAGCATATGCATGACATGATGATTACTATATGATTCATGCGTGCATTACACCATAATTCATAGACCCTTATCCAAAACATCTATGACTAATAATCCACCCTCGGAGCGTCATCCAATCAAAACTCGGGTATTAAGTTGCAAGCAACAGATTATTGCCTTAAGTAAAGTGTGTAATGTAAACAATGTAAACATCGTTGTTTTCTCCCTAATGGCAACAACACATCCCCCACCCGTTACATTTCTGTCACTCGAGCGTGTGTGAAAGGGAGGCATGAACCCATTATCGAGCATAAATACTCCCTCTTGGAGTTAAAAGTATCAACTTGGACAAAGCATCTACTAGTAACAGAGAGCATGCAAGATCATAAATAACATAAACATGAAAGAACATGATAGATTGATAATCACTGGACATAGATTCAATATTCATCGGATCCCAACAAACACAACATGTTGCATTACAATAAGATGATCTTGATCATGTTAGGCAGCTCACAAGATCTAAACATGAGGCATAAAGAGGAGAAGACAACCATCTAGCTATTGCTATGGACCCATAGTCCAAGGATGAACTACTCACACATCACTCCGGAGGCAGGCATGGTGATGAAGAGCCCTCCGGTGATGATTCCCCCTCCCGGAAGGGTGCAGGGGAGAGCTTCAGAACCCTCCCGAACTAGGGTTGACGATGACGGCGGCTACTATACTTTTGGTGGAAAAGGCTCGGGTATTTAGGGTTAACCCGAGGAGAGGTATAAATAGGCGAAAGGGCAACGTCGGTGGGTGGCCAGGGGGCCCACACCACCTGGTGTCATGGCCAAGGGGGCGCGCCACCCTATGGTGTGCTAGCTCCAGGGCCCCCCTCCGGACTCCGTGTACGTGACAGATTTCTAAGACCCTGGGATTTTGTTTCGTCCAATTCCGAGAATATTTCTAGAACAACTTTTTTGAAACTAAAAACAGCAGAAAACAAGAAGTGGCTCTATTGCATCCTGTCAATAGGTTGGTCCAAGGAAATCTATAAAAATGACATAAAGTGTACAGAAAACATGTAGCAAATGACATGAAACGTATCAGAGTCCACTCATAATACTCTAATGTTGATATTTATACAACATACGGTATTATCAATCGAAGAATTATAATCTGAATTAAAATCAATAAAGATTTGATTTTGTAATTCAACAAAAAATACATATGTGAATAATTCTCACAATATTATTTGTGCCTAATTCTTTACCTTTATCCATCTCCCAATCTTCAGTATTACGCTGAATTCTTTCATAAGGTCCATTTATCATCAATCTTCTTATTCGTGAAAGAACCATCAAGAAGATCCTTGTCATGACATGAAAGCTTTGCATAAAAATTATTAATGATAATCTCCTTGGGAATCTGACGATTGGGGCATTTAAACATTAATGTCTTTAATCCCGCCCAAGGTTGAGCAATACTTTCTCCGTCACGAGGCAAAAAATTATAAATATAATTCTATCTTGATGTATTTCATGAAGAGGATAAACTTTAAAGTAAAAGAGAGACATAAGCTCCTTCCAATCCAGCAAATGTGAATCATCCAATAGCCAATACCATTCCCATGCTCTATCCTTCGGTAATATAGAAAATAATTTTCTCATGATTAATTTTCTTGGTACACGTGCAATCTGAAACAACTCACATAATTCTTTAATATAAGGAAGGTGAATAGCGGGATTGATAGTTCCATCTCCAGCATAACGGTTATCCATAACACAATCAACAATTTTAATAGGTATTTCAAAAGGGACAATTTCAGTATGTGAGGAACTTCTCTCTACCACACAAGTGCTTGATGAGCCATTCCCAAACATCCAACCAATAGTGGGGGATTCCATAATGAAGTAACATAACATATAGAAATAAAAACAACACTTACAGTAAAAAGTTTCCTTACCAATTTCACTTCCTAGTAGCGCTACACTCCCCGACAACGGTGCCATAAAATAGTCTTGATGACCCACAAGTGTAGGGGTTCTATCGTAGCTTTTTCGACAAGTAAGAGTGTTGAACCCAACGAGGAGCAGAAGGTACTGATAAATATTTTTGAGCAAAGTTTCATTGTAAACACAAGAGAGCAAATGTTTTGCCATTTTTGTAATAGTAAATAAATCAATAACAAGTAAATAACAATAAAAATAAATAATTGTTGTAACTGACCCAATCCTTTTTAGCATAAAGGAAAATCTGGTGGTGTTTCTTACAATGACTAAAACGTTCCTGCGGACACACGAGAGGATTCGTCAAGTTATTTTCATCACACACTGTTGATTAATCTTTATCGTTTTTGTAAATGTTATGTGGGTAGACCTATGCTAGTGCACCTTCCCATCCAAGACAAATGCACACTTACGATTACACTACTTGCAAGCATCTACAACTACATGATAGTAATTAAGTAATAAATTTGACTGTAGCAATAAACTTCTGGTATCTACTATTCCCTTATGTAAAGTCTTGCGAACTGAGGTTCAGGTTTCTGTCACTCCGGCAACCCTCCATAAGCAATCCAATACACAAATGCATTCCTCTAGGCCCATAAAGGTGAAGCATATGTAGTCGACGTTCACATAACACAACTAGAGAACTAGCAACATAACTTAAATATCAAACCGGTAAATATTACTCAACGAATCATGACTATTAATAACGAGACTTCTCCCACGTCCTCAAGAACTAAATGAACTACTCACAACACATCATATGGATCATGATCAGAGGTGATATAATGATGAATAACAATCTGGTCATAAAGAGTAAACACCGATAATTCTCACAAGCATCAAGTACAAAGGGGTAATTACCACCGGTAGAGAGATATAATGAAAGACTACGATACAAAACCCTAATTGTTACTACGAGATGAGATCAAATGATAATGGTGATGATGGTGGTGATGATGTTGATGATGATCCCAATGATGCCCAGAGTGATGATGATGACGACGGTGATAATTCCAACCAGGAGGGAATTTTCCTGACAGAATATTCCCGACAG
Source organism: Alopecurus myosuroides (assembly GCA_028641055.1). Classification (NCBI taxonomy): domain Eukaryota; kingdom Viridiplantae; phylum Streptophyta; class Magnoliopsida; order Poales; family Poaceae; genus Alopecurus; species Alopecurus myosuroides. The sequence goes on along the minus strand of CM054059.1, from coordinate 162,342,450 downwards.
TAAGGTCGTTTCTTCTCTGTCTCATTTACATAGTGAAGAGGCGACGGAAAAATTATACGAAGTGGCTCCCCGAAGTTTTTAGGTCAGGGGGAGTAAGTACGCCAAAGGGGAGCCGGAGGTGGGGCTCAGTGCCACACGTGGGCCCCAGGCGTGGCATAGGTGGCACCCGCGTCTGGTGGGCCCCTGGTGTCCACCTGGCTCTCCTCCCGGTCTCCTTCGCCCCCCTGATTTTTGGAGAAAACTCCTTTTCTGTTTTTTCTCGAATTTTCTGACGTCCGGAAGATACCCCACCGACACGTGTTTTTTTCTCTGAAATCTGACTCTGATAAATAATTTTGGAAAACTATAGAACACACAGAAAATCATAAAATAACATCAGTATTGCACTCTAATGTGAAATATATCAATGAATAGAAAAGAATTAACATATAAAATAGTGATCCAAAATGGGCGTATCAGTGCTATACGACATAGTGGCTTATAGTTGCACTACATACATATATATAAATAGCATATGAATCAATTACCACTAATTGTTTATATTTTATCTTATTTATCCCACGAGTACTAATGCACTGCCGTAGGTGAAAATTTAAGCTATGTCGTATTTTAATCCATTGAACACAACCTATTTTTTGTGAATCAAGTTTAATCCGGTAAACGACAATTAATTTAAGCTTTATTATGTTCAATGATTGTCCTTATCAAGCACTTATTTTCCGATTCGATAAACCTAGCGTCACTAGGGAAAAAGACACATACTGTAATTCGGTAATCCGGATCGAAGGTATCAGGATCCCTAGCGGGTGGTGACAATTCACCGCATTGGATCCACATGTGAAGGCGATGTGTGACCTGCTTCACGCGACGATCTATGAAGATATGTGGACTGCACCACCCTCGGCCCCGACATCCTCGACACCCATGGGCACGACATCCTCGGCACCTGCGACGACAACCAGGGCGACGCCCAAGGCCACAACTGGCGGCACCCACGACGACCACGACATCGCAGGCGACACCCACAACGACAACGATATCACAGGCGACACCAACGACGACGACTTCCTCGACCACCCACGGTGTGGGCTTCCTCGGCGCCACAAACGTCGACACCGCCTGCTTTGTCATCCGTGCGCCGTGCGTGTTTGTTTTGTTGATGACCTAGAATTCCAAAATATGGCGTAGACTTCAAATTTATGTGCCCAAGACTTTAAATTCATGTCTAGTTTATGTTATTTGGACAATTTGAATCTACAATTTTTATTGCTATGGGTGTGAGTTTGTGGGCGGCGAGTGAGAAGGGGCGTCTCCCATACGCATCGTCTCATCCGGACGCCCCCATACGGCTTGATCCGCCTCAAATCCGGACACGATATGGGGCGCGCGAGTGGAGATGCTCTAAGTTTATCATGTGCGAGCGAGGCTATTATGCTCGGGCAAAGCTAGCTCGCTCCCAACAGATATTTTCCCCCTACACAGTGTTTACCCTACTCCCGAGTTAGGTATAACTAATTTTGCTGGAACCAAACGTACCCATAGAATTCTATGGCTTTTTAGAAACACAGTACAAATGCAAGCACTCGCATACACACACATACACTCAGCCCATGAACGCACACACACCCTAACCCTATGATCACATCTGTAAGACTGAGTCGGCAAATCGGTATTGAGATTGACGAAGTCAGCACAAATGCCTTGCTATCGACGGGAACATCGACTCCCACTAAAAAAATATTCTGTCTATATATTACACACATACATCAAACCTAGAGTTCCAATTCTTGTGGGCTGGATGTCCAACCACCCTCCTAAATTTCGTCGGCGGAAAGATTTTAGCCCAGTCGCACCCCCAAGAACCCAGCGCGCCGGGGGCAGTTGGGAGCCGACGAAAGGGAAAATGACGCAAAAACAATCTAGCCCCATTTTTCTCGCCTGCAGCCCAGCCCTGTAAGCGAGTCAGAGCATCATCGTCCTCGTCGCCTCAACTCTCCGCGCGCATTAACGCCGCCGCCGGCCAGTCCAATCTCCAAGCAGGCCAATCGCCCAGGCGATGGAGTAATGGCATTCCCGCCGCGTCTGCACCCCCGCTCGCCTGCCGCTATAAAAGCCCACATCATCGCCGTTGGGCGCACACCTTCTCGCCTCCTTCTTCCCGCCGCTTGAGCCCCATTCCTCTTCCTCCTTCTCGCCCATCAGTACCGCGAAAATGGCAGAGAGGTTCCCAAACGACGGTACGGCGGCCAATGGCTTTGACCGCAGTACACGCCACTTATGGGAGGCGAGCCTGCTGCACCGAGCCAACTACCACGCGTCGCTTGGTATGAGCGCCCCGAGGACATGCGCCTCAATGCCGGAAGAGTCCCAATACCTCCGCCGCCCACTGGCACGATCGTGCCGCCAAGATCAAAGCCGTTAGAGCGGCTATGCCGGAAGCGGTGTGACGAGAACCTCGCTGGGATCCAAGCAACGCCGTCGTCTGGACTGTGTACTTCGGACAATGGCACACACAACAGTTGGCGGCGCTGCCCACCAGCGGTCCGATCTCGCCGTGCAACAACGCCAAGGGATGCCGTTTCTGCTGGAGTAAGCCGGGGCGCACCCTCGTCGTCGTCCTTGCACACATCCAACGGCGGATGAACAACGTCGTCCCTTCCCTCTCCCGCCTCCGCGGGAGCTCTTGTATGCCGCGGCGTGGAGCCTCGGGCTCGGTCCCCTCCTCCGCCCTCGCCCGTGTCAAGGACGAGCCAGATGAGGAACGACCACGCCGCTGGGTTCAAAACAGCATCGTCATCGACGAAAGGCGGGCGTCGTCGTCTCTCCGTCTGCGCTTTATCACGTCGAAAGAGGAGGAGGCGAGCAAAGTCTTTCATTGACGGCAATGACGACGAGAACGACACCAAATCAGGCCTCCAGCTGCGCCCCGAAGGACAAGCCGCCGAGTTACTCCGATGACGATGGCGGTGACCACAGCGAGATTTATCGCGCGCGGCATGAACTAGACGATTTATGAAATCATCTATATTTTGGGCAAATTAATGAAATTGCCCAAATCTCGTGCAAATTTCGTTGAATTTTTTTTCTTTAAACTTTTTGTACACTATCGCCTAGGAACAGGACCCTCCACGCCAAAATTAGTGCCGGTGGCCGTCCATACAGCTTATTTTTCAGCTGAAAAACGGTTTGGGGGAAGTGCAACGGCTGGAGACGCTCTAACCATCAGGGTGGTTCGCCATAGAATTCTGACACTGGAGATCGTCCGGAGATATTTAAGCAATTGTTATCCTCGTCACGATAAAAAGAAAGTTATCATTTTCCTTTGTTTACAACGAGCACAAAAAGCGCATCCATTTTTTTATCGTTCCCACCGGCGTACCTAACTGTATACGCACTAAACTAAGATCGGGACGACTCTGCCGGTGATACTCGCGGCTATATCTGGCAGGCTGCTCACCGGGCGAGGAAAAAGAAATTGTTCAATGCTCGCCGTTGTTTAATGCATTCCAAGTTTGAAATGAGGCGCCTTCCACTTCCTATGGCCGAACGATTCAGGGGCACGTCACCTGTGCCGACGCCCAAAAACGACATGGGGAACACCTCGTTAGACTATAACTAAACCAACCAACTTGGACTGGATGCAAGTAAGACAGGTGCATTGTAACCTTTGCACCAGGTACTTTTTGTAGGCTAGCTGAAAATTGCATGGCTCCCAATGGCTGTGAATCCCGCCGTGAATGGCAAGTGTGCACCTACGGCTGCGTTTGGCGATGGGTTGGTTATTTTCTTGTTTTAGCCAATTTACACACAATGTATCTTTTTGTTCCGGAACTTACAAGATAAACTAAAGGTACGGCCACCATTTAAACAGATTCATAAAAAATGCAGTGCACCAGCTTATAGTGAGCACAATAGAACACAATCCAACAACAGACTGAGCCATCTTGCTCATAATAATGAAGTCCTGCTATTTCTTGAAAACTTACATATTTGCACAAAATGGAAGTCAAGTAATGTTGAATGGAGGGAGTACATCAAAGATTGTCACGAGAAGATCTTGTTTGGAAGATGGATAAGGGATATCCGCTCCTGATGAGGCAATCGTGTTAGCGAACAACCTTTCAAAACTCAATTACGATTGTCCGGAGTTTTTATACAAATAAAGAATGGTGACTATGTAATAAGATAACTACAAAAATAAATAGCAAAAATATATTCATTTTTAAGTTTTTAGGACAAATGAATGGTCTATTAGATTTATTCACACGGTAAAGGTAATGTTTATGTCGTTGTTTCACCTATAACCAGTAAGAAAACAAGTGGGATATCATACTATTATAGTAGTCAGACCGAACAATCCATGGAATAGCACCATGAATAAAACCTTAAATCACTAAAATTTATCAAAAAAAATACCGTGCCAAAAGTATGGCTCCTGATGGATGATACTGGAGCATAACATAAGCAAACATATAATATGCAAGTAGGTGGTTATGGTAAAAAGTTCTCTATGTGGGTGATATGATCATGATTTATTTGCAGAAATGTTTATCTCACTGAGTCTATTGTCCAATCTAAATAGGCCATCGTACATGTTAGACAAGATGTGTTAAAGTAGAATTATATTAGATCAGTATTTGGGGATGACTAGATTCCTAGGAACATGTCTTCAAATTGCTCACACATGTCTTTCTACCACTAGTTTACAACACCTTTTGAGCACGTCTAATGTTGCATTGCTTTTCCTGCAGCTACACTTTTTTTAATTTTATTTATGAACTCGTTTTGGTTGCTAAACTCTTTAAAATTTTGTCATGTTTGCACCATAGTCCATTTAACGGTTGGATAATTAAAAAGTGCAAAGGTGGATGTCTACACTACATAATTATATTGGCAATTAAAGATTATTCCCTTTATCAATGGACTAAGAAACATTTTCTTAACCTTCTCCACCACGTTGCAAAGTGATGCACTGTCATACTAGCACAATCATTTGGGTCAGAAAAATGGCCAATTATTTTAAAGACAACATGTATGGGCCAGGGGGAGCAGTGATCCTACTCCTATGGTGACAATATTATCACTGGCTAGATAACACATCCGAATGAAGAAGAACAACGACAATCAAAGCTACAATATGAAGATGCCAATTATGATGACAACATGCCACAATACAAAAACAACCGCAACGAATTGCAAACATATTGTCAGCGGGCATGCCAAAGCTATTCATGACAAGAAGCGTTCGAACCGACTTTCCCTACATAATATACGCAATGCACCATAATACAAGCAAGAAATTGCTGTTGATGCCGTCTTAACACCGCCGTGAAATACTTGCTCACGCTATCATCAAATTCTCTATCCCTTTCATAGACAATAGGGCAATATGCTCGAGGCGACCAAGAATGCAAAGAATAAAAAACATTTCTCTTGTGTATAAAGGACAAAGAGACAATCGACTCGAGAATCTATCTTTTCAACCTATCTATGAATCTATAAAATGTAACTACTACAAGCTACCACTGCACCCTTGGGGAAGCCAATTAGGTAGTAACAAATGAGTTGGCTAGATGTAATTTTAGTAATCATATTGATTGTAATTGGGACGACGATCCCTCTATCATTTTGTTTCCAAATAAGCTCATAAACGTTTATTTGCGTATCAATAAAGCTCGTCGAGGCTTTCTCTAAAAAAAAACCTACTGCGTCCTTTCTATTTTTGCTTTGAGATACTGATACAGTCGAATCACCGCCCTCCGTCTACCAGCAATCGTGCCAGCCAACGATTTGAACCATCAAAATGACAAAATCTCCTCACTCCTCCACAGCTAGACTTTTCCTCTCCACCCTCCCGTACCTTTCCTCTTCTTCCTCCCCGATCCCCGCCTCGCCCACGCTGCTCTCATGCTCTGCCCTACCCAATCTCTCCTATAGTCCACCGTCGCTGTGCTCCCGCAACAGCCCCGCCGCTGACGCGCGTCGCCGCCATCGCCGTTCTCCGGTTCCTGCCCCACGGCGTGTCTCCACCCCATCCGTAGTTACCAGAACTTCCCTTTCTTCTCTCTTCCTCCCGAGTCCTAACCTACATCCGCCGCGCTGCTGTACCGTACCGTCACCGCCGGCGCCTCAATCCGACGCCCCAACAGTACCCGCACCCCGCGGCTCCCGACAGCCCCTCCTCTCACGCGTCGCCGCCATCGCCGTTCATGGTCTTCCCCGTCAGGATATCGAGATCCTGCTGTCTCCACAACGTCCGCAAGTCTCTGGTGAGTTTCCTCTGATCCAGCGATTGGTTAAATCCCACTTGCCTTCACAACTCCTGGGGTGTGCCGCTGCACACCCGGTACACCATCTAGATCCGCCCCTGATTGACAAGCAATGTACAGTTTCCACCTGTATGCATGTTATATTTTCTTCTGTTTTCCATTTATTGCAGATTATGTGATTATACCAACCTTTTCGCACGGCATTGGTGTCATGATGTGCCATACACTGAATCAAAGTCTTTACCCATTCCGATGTTCTTAAGGTCCTGTTTAAAACAAAAGGATGGAAGGAACTGAGCTAGAGAATCCAACTTCCAGAAACCCATCTCAGAAATCCAGCCGCCGTTCTAGTAGTCGGCGTTCTCAAAAGTCAGCTGGACAACAATCTTCCCCAACTGTATTTCCAGAGAAAAGGGGCAAATCTAGAACTTTGAGGCAGAAGCATGCGCCTGTTGACAATAAAGATGCCAAAAGGGGTAAAAACCATGAGCGCAGAACCGATGTGGTGGATGAAATGTCCAGTTTTGTAGGTTTTGAAGTCTATTCTGGGAAACTGTTCTTTGACAGAAAAAATAAAAGTAAAGGAGTCGATGATAATTTGTCAGCAAACAGGAAAGCTGATGCGACTGATGCAAGACTCACAAGTAAAGTCCTGATATGGGGTTCCACTGTACTCAGCCTTGAGGATGTCATCTCTGTAAGTTTCAGTGACCAAAATGCACTTCAATTGTAGTTTGGCCCAGCTTGACAATCCACTCATTTTGTGTGGTGTGTTTATATGTTCACAGGTATCTTATAGTTCTGGTGCCCAACATTTTACTTTACATGCATACCCTGCTATGAGCTCTTTATTTGGAAAGACACATAGAGTTCGGAAGGACTTCCGGTTTATAGCCTCTACAAAAGATGAGGCCATTTTGTGGCTAACATGCTTTGCTGAACAGAACATATACATTAATGTACTACCGCATCCTTCAGCAGAGCAAGACGCAGATGCCCCCCTTGGTGGGGCTTTATTTGATTATCCGCCGATCAAATGTAGAACTCCGCAGAGAATACTTGTCATATTGAACCCTCGATCTGGACATGGTAGATCAAGCAAAGTTTTTCATGACAAAGCAGAACCTATCTTTAAGGTAACTTTTGATGTTTTAACTGTCAAAATTCAACCTTTTGCGCTGCACTTATAAGAAATATTATAAATAACCGGATATATCTGTTTGGTGATAATTTTGCTTCATGAAGCTTCTTATTGACCATTTGGGTTTCAGTCTTATGGAAACCTTATGAAGAAGACAGCATTATTCTCCTATGTTAAATATTATTGACTTTTTAGTAAATTTGGTGTGTGACTTGACCGTTACTTTTCAGATGTTTATGTAATATTAATATTAATTGTAACAATAAGAGAGTACTTTTAACAACAAATCTACTGATGTAAATTTTTTATATGCACAGATATTATGAATTAAAAATAGAAAATGGAGGGAGTGTTACAGCCTTTCATTAATACTAAAGGTTGAAAGAAGGAATGTGGCAATTGAACTGGATTGAATAACTGTGTTAAATTCCACAGGGAAAAAGTTTAAGCAAGATGATTAGCATATTAACTCATCTTCCATGGCAGCATGGCTGAAATTGGCCGTTAGAATTCACATGAGTTGTTCACTTTGAAATGAACTAGGTCGGGTACTGCAAATCTTGTTGTCCTATAGATTACTTAGAAGATAGTATTCATAAGCTGAGTTTTCTAAGCTCCTCTTATGATGGAGATTGGCAATTTTTGGCGTACTGATTTTAATTTACCATCATATATAAATAGTGCACCACTCTTATACTCAACTGGTTTTATATTGTTTACTTCCAGCAACTAATCCCATGTGATCTGTGATCTGGTGTAGCTTGCAGGTTTCCACATGGAAGTGGTTAAAACTACTCATGCTGGTCATGCGAAATCTCTTGCGTCTACATTTGATTTCAACGCTTTCCCTGATGGTATAAACTTTACACATGTAGCCTTAATTTATCTAGGCCCCAAGATAGAGCCAAAATTTCAGCTGGTTTTATTAAAACCTTGATTTTTATTCTATTTTGTAGGGATTGTGTGTGTGGGCGGTGATGGAATTGTGAATGAGGTTTGCACAACATGTTCATATCACAATAGTATGACAGAGTAATTTATATGTTAGCTCAGCCCTTATAATTCTGCAGGTGTTCAACGGTCTTCTCAGCAGAACTGATAGAACAGAAGCTGTAACAATTCCAGTTGGAATAATCCCTGCAGGATCTGACAACTCGCTTATTTGGACTGTTCTGGGTGTTAAAGATCCTGTTTCAGCGTCATTATTAATTGTTAAGGTATGTTAAATTTATCACAACTTTCTCTTGCATGTACTGAAGGATCTCAGCATTATTATTGCATTCTCACTTTTGCCTTATCCAAAATTAGATTATCACTTTTAAAATTTTCTCACAAGAACTATCCCTTGGTTTCAGGGTGGCTTTACAACTCTAGACATATTGGCTGTTGAGTGGCTCCAATCAGGGCTAATACACTTTGGAACAACTGTTTCATACTATGGTTTTGTTAGTGATGGTAATTTCAAATGAGTTATTATTGCATTTACTTGTTCCACTTTAAATCCTGTTTCTTCTGATATACTCCTTCAGTTCGCTAAAACTTGTCGTTCTGGACTTCAGCAAAGTTGAACTTTAGAAACTCAGACTACTTTGTCGTAATAGTTACTATCATGATATATAGTTTTGTTGGGTTTTTACATAATTGCAATAGATATTAGTTGTCAAAGCTGCATTTTTGGAGACTGTTAATGTCAAAAACGGCAAGAGTAATACTGTATGACATAGTATGACATATTTCCTCCGGTCATGAATAAATGACTTCCTAGAACTAGAAAGCATGCAGAAACTTTTCTAAATTTTACTACTAATACAGAAATATTTAGATTGAGGTGAAAATAGTACCATTAGAATTGCCATGAAAATTCCATGACGTAATTTTTTTCTACTAGCATGCGTGCACAAAAGCTAATAGTCAAAGAGCATACTAGAGACTGTGACAATATCTACAACATCGTCTATCTACGAACAGAGGGAGTTCCACAAATAGTCTCATATGGATCCAAATCTGAAAATTTTAAACACCTTTTCATCAGTATTTCTGGCAGGGGCTTGCTTATCACACATTTTAATTTGGAGAACCTCGCCAGGACTCAGGAGTGTTGTGCAATGATATATTTAGCCAATAAACGCCATCTTCAGGATATGATAATTGTTAAGAATAGGTCGCTCGGTCACTGCTCCTTATTGATACTAAGCAGTTAATCCCAATGCATGTCCAACATGGCCACACTTGAGTAAGTAGTTAATCCCAATGCATGTCTAACATGGCCACACTTGAGTAAGCAGTTAATCCCAATGCATGTCCAACATGCCCACACTTGAGTATGCAGTTAATCCCAATGCATGTCCAACATGCCCACACTTGAGCTAACGGTATAGTGGTATTAATTGCATGCAAAGTAGCAACATACAGTACTTGTTAAGCTGTTTCTTTCTGTTTTTCTGTATTAGATCTAAACTTCTCTGAGCAAATGGTCTAGCTTTGTACTTCATAAATATATTCTCAATGCATTTCAATATCTGGGTATGGTTCTTAAGTACTGTAAATTTACTAGCGTGGTGTAGGACTGAAAAAGTTACTAAGCTGAAAAACTATTATAACTTTGCTGCAGTCCTGGAACTTTCCGAGAAATACCAGAAGAGATTTGGCCCTCTTCGATATTTTGTGGCTGGAGTACTCAAATTTTTGTGTCTACCAAGTTATTTCTACGAGTTAGAATATCTTCCTATGTCAAAGGAGATGTCTGGGAATGAAAATGGTACAAAACAAGACAAGGTTGAAATATGCGATGTCTATACAGATGTAATGCGCAGCCGATCAAAAAGAGAAGGAATTACACGAGCGTCCAGTTTTTCAAGTATTGACTCGATCATGACTCCAAGTCGGATGTCACTAGGGGACTTTGATACATCAGGAGGTACAGCGGCAAGCAGTGAACCATCAGAGTATGTTCGTGCTCTTGATCCAAGAGCAAAACGGCTGTCTCTGGGCAGAAGCAACATTGTTTCCGAACCAGAAGAAGTCCTACGCCCTCAACAGCATCATGCATCATACTGGCCAAGAACGAGGTCCAAAGCAAGGACCGACAGAAATTCAGTTGGTGCCACGACTGCTAATGATACACGGTTATCTTGGGCAGCCCAACCAATGCATGACAAGGAGGACATTTCCTCGACAATTTCAGATCCAGGACCTATTTGGGATAATGAACCGAAGTGGGATACTGGGCCAAGATGGGACACAGAGCCAACTTGGGAGCCTGACCACCCTATCGAACTTCCTGGACCACCAGAAGATATAGAATTTGCAGTATCGAAGGAACTTGTGCCAAATTTGGATGAGAAATGGGTTGTCAGGAAGGGGCACTTTCTTGGTGTCCTAGTATGTAACCACTCGTGCAAGACGGTTCAAAGTTCACAGATTGTTGCACCAAAAGCGAGCCATGATGACAACAGTTTGGACTTGCTCTTAGTTTGCGGAAGAGGGAGATGGAAGCTGTTGAGATTTTTCATACTACTACAATTTGGCCGTCATCTTTCTTTACCCTATGTGGAATATGTAAAGGTATCATGCAACTTCTGTCTCTGCTCAAGTTTTTCTTTCTGCCTGTTCTATTTGTCTATGTGCAGCAAATCTAGCTCTAAAGTGCACTTCATTTGTGGTCATCTGCTTCTTTGGGATTCTGGAAAACATGGCCGTACATTAATGATAGAGACTACATCGTTTGCATCACCTTGTGCATGTTCAAATGAACACTGAAAATGCATGTCTTAGAATATCTATATGATCGCCTTTTCTTGGTGAAGATACTATCATATGTGCACTTGTATTGACCTGTCTCGATTAAACTATTCTGATTTGGTGATTTCTGTTTCATCTTGTGTTTATTCTTGGTTTATAAAAGTTTGCTTGCAAGTTACAAATATCCAATATGCATGTTTATCACCTGTTTTAATTTTTTAGAGTTCTTTGTCCTTGGAAGCTGCAGTCGGTTCATATTTCATACTATATGTTTTGTCATTTCCATAGTATTGCAGGAATCAGCTTGTCAACAGAAAACAACATGGTCTTGCATTAGTATGAGTAGTTTTTTCTGCGTTTTATGTATTCAGACTAGCTCTGGTCATGGATGACTGAAGTCTCTAAAAAAATAAAGATAATAGTTCATCAAATCAAACCGGGGTCCATCAAAGTTTTTTTTTCTTTTTTTTTCACAATAACAGTTTCCGTCTAGTAAAGAACAATGACTTGGTCTTAACTGTTGATCTGTCATTGACAGGTGAAATCAGTTAAGGTTAAACCTGGCGCAAACACCCACAATGGAAGTGGGATAGACGGCGAGCTGTGCCGTGTCAAGGGACAGGTAGTCTGCTCCCTGCTACCGGAGCAGTGCAGACTTATTGGCCGTCAATGTAAACACCCTATTTAATTGCTGTACATCTGTCCGAGCTTTGCGAGTTTTGGAGGCGCTGTATGATGTGTTGTCACTTGTAACAATTGATTTTGAGTTGTCTATATATCGTTTACTTGCTAATGAGAGAGTGTGTGTGTGCGTGTGTGGGTGCAGAAGCGTTCCTCGAGAGTTGGGACCGGACAGAGAAATGTTGTGATGTTTCTGTATATTTGAGTGATTATAGAGGGATATCTCGATTCTTTTTTTTATTGATATTACTTTAGCTGACATTCGCTAAAGCTGCAGTTTGCTCATCCACGGTAGAGGATTTGGTTGACCATAGCTTGGAAATTGCTGCTGGCATCGACCCAGTTCTTATATACTCCCTCCGTCCGCGAATAAGTGTACACTTTCCTTTTTTGGCGGTCAAATTTATTGAACTTTGACTAACTTTATTGAAAAAATCAATAGCATTTATGACATCAAATTAGCATCAATAGATTTATATTGACATGAAGTTTCAAAATATACTATTTTGATTTCATATAAATTGCTACTATTTTCTATAAAGTTGGTCAAAATTTTAAAAGTTGGACTAGTGTGGAAGCTAGACGTACACTTATTCGTGGACGGAGGGAGTACATCTTTTTCCTAATGTTCCTAGAACAACTCTGGAAAAATTGCAAGAATGTTCAGATTCAAAGTTTCTGAATCATACCATGTTCATATTTTGGTCCTGGTATGCCATCCTTAATTTCTAATTAAAACCTGTTACTGTCAGCTTAGATTCCGAATACATGTGTAGCTGTACAGATGGGAAACAGAAAAACACAAGCCAGAGAAAAACCGTCCAACTTACGTGTAAAACTGTGATGGTTTTCAGAGGCTTGACAACAGACTCGTGCGTGCGTCGATACATTTCTCTAATACGCAACGGCTCCCTGATTGGAGAAGGCGCACCATAGTCCGAGGTCAAACTTAAAAGATGGAGCAAGAGGGGGATACCACAAGCGATCTGGTAGGGCCTACTAATCAACTAAGATAAACCTATAAAATTCAGTTGATCAGTGCGACTTAGCGCGACGTAAAGAGGTATCGCTTTGAAGAAGAATAACCTATAGCCGAACTACTTTGCAAAGGTGGGTTCCTTCTCCAGTTGGTTGGACTAACTTGCCAACTAAGAAAAACCAGTATAGCGATGTGGTTAGGGAAGATTTAGCCCGTAAATAGGCCAAACCCGTATAATTTCGGCGGCTTTACTGGTCGGGTCCGGTTTCGAGACCCTAGCAGCACCCGTAAACGCGGCCCGGCCTGAGAACACGACTCGGGGGGGGGGGGGGGGGGGGGGGGGGGGGGGGGGGGAGGGGGGAGGGGGCCGCTATATGTACGGGCTCTTGAATCGTTCTCAGATCACGCTCCTTTCCAACCGTAGCCGCCTCCGCCGCAATCCCTCCTCCAGCTCGCGTAACTCCGACGAGCGATTCAGTAGCCCCCCGGCGCCTTCACCCCCTCCCGCTGCCCTCTTTCCGCAATGGAGCCCAACTACAACCCCTTCGCCTCTCCCCCCTCCCCACACGACCGTCGTCGAGCGAGGTCGTGCCTAACATCGACCAGCCCGACCTCGTCCACGGAGGCCTTTCCGGCAACGGCGTGGCCCCACCGCCGCTCTGGCAGGGCCTGGACCCGGTCGCGGTCGGAGTTGTTCTCCTGCAGTCACCTGCGACGGTGCTGCGGGTCCTCATGGAGGATAACAGCTCCGCCGACGAGGCTCTAGAGGAGCAGGGCTCCATGGAGACAGAGGAGGACCTCCTCCAGTTCGGGATCCAGCGGAGACTCCGCAACGAGCGGAGGCAGGCGACTCGGCGCCGCCGCTACCAGCGGCATGTCGACGACTTCAACAAGCGCCAGCTGCAGCGCGCCCTCCGTGTGGACGAGGAGCAGGCGGCCTCCTCCAGCTGCGAGTCCTCCCTCGACGATGATGACTCCAGTTTCGACTGAAGGCGGCGCGACGGAGGGAGAAGAACAAGCCCCGGCGAAGAGGGACGACGTCGGGCATTTTGGCCCTACTAGTGTAGGGTGCGGCGATGAACTTCATCGCCGTTATTTATTATGTTTAATTAGCTCGTTTGTGTTAGATTTCCGCTAGGAATCAGAAGTGTTCATTCGTGTGTATTCCCGCGAGAAAAACTTAATTTCGAATTCTCAGATTTCATTACGGACTCTGGTACAACCCCCTCCCCCACGAACGACAGAGAAAACGCAAACTGAAAACCGCGTTTGCAGGTTATGCTAGAGTTGCTCTTAGGGCCTCAGGAAAACACAAACAGGAAGAAATAAAATAAAAACGAGAAGCCCTAGCAAATGAAAATCGTCAGGTAGGGGCTCGTGACAAGTAGCAACCGACAATGCCACATGCACACATCTTGTATTCAGACTTGAGTTGCCTGCGGATAGGATCGCTCGTGCGACCCCGTCCGAAAAACAGATGGACAAACTCCCACTGTACAGATTCATCAGAAAAAAAAAAAACAGATGGACAGCACGAGAGGTGCAGCGCACAGTACCATGCATGCGTAGAAACGAAAAGGAAACGCCGATGGATGCATCGAATTCCTTCTGGATCCGCCGGTAGGCGTATGATTTCTCCCTCCCAGGACCACCGGAATTGAAATCGTATAAACCAGATGGATGGCGCCCACGAGCTGCTCAGGCGCAGCTATAGCGTAGTACGTGACGCGAAAAGAGGGTGTGGCCACGCACACGAAGCTTTTGATCTCTCTCTCTCGCTCCACAGACCCGCCGACGCCGACGCGCGCGCCAGCCACGAGTACCGCGCGACGCTGACCCGCCGCTCCAGCAGAGAGATGCCACGTGTGCCGCCTCTCCCCCCCCCCCCCCCCCCCCCCCGGGCCACTCGTGACACGCCGCGTGGCCGCCTCCCCCCGGCTAGCCGTCGACGTCGCCGGTGGCCCCGCCGCCGCGCGCGCGCGCACCCTCCTCCTGGTCCCGCCCGCGCTAGCTGATCGCCTAATTAATCTCCGCGTAATAACTGTTTTTTCTACGTACTACCTTGCACACCTCTCCCGCCTGGAGTGCAGTACTACCTTGCTTTGCTACCGCCACGCTCGCGATTAATCGCCGTGGTCACCGCGGACAGCTAATGACGCGTCCGTGCCAAGCACCTGCCTGTTGGGCACCACGGATGGGCGCGCTCGCGTGCGCGCGGCAGCCCGCCCCGGCACGATCGATCTCTGGCCGGGCCGAAACTTACCCCACTGTCGGAATGGTTAAATCACCCTCGCCGCGACCGTAATGGCCTGCTTTTCGTGGTGGTGTTATTGTGTTATCAGCTTAGCCTCGTACTAATGCTCGATCTGAACTCTGAAGTGACCCCGGCCGCCGTTATGCGGCTGGGAGAACTCAACCGGAACGACATTACCCAGAGAGCTGGCTGTCCACACAAATAAAGGTGGTTTAACCGCATCGGGCCACCACTTTTAACTTGCCTGATCTGCTCTAACACGTCCGGATCGTGGGCAGTCAGCCACAGATCACATGACTCCGACCCCGAGTGGATTTAAAATCGACCGAGATAAGCTACTGCTCTCCGCACTAACGTGTACTACTACCGGGGCAGATCCAAGCGCACGATTATCACGTTCGTCGTATCTATCCTTAAATTACCATTGTCGCTGGTAAACAAGTAAAGAAAGTGGAGCGCGCAAGGTGACAACCGGCGACAAGACTCGATAGCCAACGTAGGCGCGACTGGACTGGGCCGCGTGCGCCGCGCAACGGGACAAATACGGAGCGCCACCTCGACGGCCCTTCCGGGGAAAGCTGGCCCCGCACACTTGGCGCCGTGACGGCGACGCGTGCAGCCGGCGATGGAGATTCCAGCCATTTACCTCCCACCCACCCAAGCGCACGCGGTGAAACCACTTCAGAGGTTAGAGACGGCGAATTTTTCGGCCGGGTCCAGCCGCAACTCCAGGTTTCGGCAATAAAAAAAAACCATAAATTCAAAGTAGTGCTTAACACTTAATAAAAGGCCTAAATTCAGCTACCAACAAGAGAGAGCATGGCAATCAACATGCCACAGTTCGGCGACCAGAATGTCACAGGTCGGCAAAATCACGCCATATCACGATTGCAATGTCCAGTGATGAATCGACAGGGAAAGGGATCAAATGGATGACTCCTCGGACGAAGGAGCAGACCCGTCAGTCGGCACAAAGCCCGGCGAAGGCAAAGTTGGCGGGTCCTCGGGCGCGGCGGTGCTCGCCGTAGGGGTGTCCTCGAGCGCGGTGGCGTTCGTCGTAGGACTCGCCGTTGCTGCTGTCATCTGGTTCAGGATAGCCCAGCGCTCCGCCATGTACCACGCCTTAACCTGCGGGTCCATCATCATCGTGTCAGCGCCCACCAAAAATGCAGGTCGGTGCTCCGTTTCTTCGCCACGACGTTAGTCTTGAGGAGGTCGAGCTTGATCGTGTGCTTCTCCATCAGCTTGGCCCACCTCGATTTTGCCTAGGACTCTTTCAGGGTGGCGTGGCTTTTGGCGTCCGAGATGCACAGGTTGATCGACGTCTGGAGGCGCTCAGCTGCAGGCGCCGAATCCCTCGCCTCCTTACCTTCTTGTTGCCGATCGGACGCGCTTCGACGAATTCTGGCGGCACGTTAGGGTTGTAGGCGCTATTGTTCTTGACGAGGGGCAGCAAGACCTCTCTCCACTTCTCGCACGTCTCGATCCGGGTGAACGCATGGAAAAACCTGGAAACGTCGTCATTGTTGTCCTGGCGGTAAAGGTCGAACATCCGGACCATCTGCACAAAGAATGGCACCAGTCGGCGAAAAAACATGGCGAGCATCCGTGGCCGACGAGGTTTGGGCATACCCGACGTTCCATGTTGGCGCCGCTCTCTAGGAGGGCGGCCACCTCCTCCTGGATGCCATGCCATTTGTTGTAGGCCTGCTAGATGGCCGCCCAATGGTTGGTCATCGCCTTCTCGCCGCGGTCCATGTGTATGCCGACGATCAGGGGATCGACCAGCATGCGCGCGTTGAACGCCGTCTTGACCTTTCACCAGTATTTGTCGGCGTTCTGGTTTGCTCCGGTGATCGGGTCGATACTGACGGTCTTCCATGATCCGGTGAGGCACTCGTCTTCCCTCGTCGTCCACTTGATCCGTGGCTCGGTCGGCTTGGTGGTCTCCCGGCGCTTCCGTTTCCCCTTGGCGGCCGCCTGCGACATCTCGGCTGGCTCCATCTCTTCCACCTTATCGCCAGCATCGTCGAGGTTGAGGCTGTTCCCTTCGTCTCCTGCTTCCTGCGAGTCGACCTGCGTGAAGAACCCGGGGGAGGAGGCGGCGGCCGCTAAGCCGGTCGCGATGATATCCTCCATCTCGGCCTCCGTGCTGCTGAAATACAGCGCCAAACTTGAGCCGGGAGGAAAGGGAAGAGGACCACGGCGCATAGTCCGCACCGGCGAGTGGGCGTAGGACGGGGAGTAGCCGTAGGGGACGTTGAGGTCGGCGGCGAAGACGGGCGCGCGGCGCGGGACAGTGCTGGAAGGCGGTGTTTTGGTTGAAGCCGCCAAGAGGATCCCCGTCGACGTAGTCCGACGATGGAGAGTACCTCCACACCTGCGGCGAGAAGTTGGCCGCCGGCGAGATGACACTCTGCTGGCTTCCCCATACCCCCATGCAGATACAGGCTTGATGCCGACGGAACGGGCTGCTGGGCGGGATGATGGGCAGGCTGCTGAGTAGGCTGGCGCATGGCCGCGTTCCTCGCCATGACAGCGCGAGACTCCACCTCCTCCGTCGTCGCCGCGTCCCTGCTCTTCTTGGCGGCTGTCCTTCTTCGCCGGTCGTCGGTGACGATCGTCCTGCGCTCAACGTCGGCTTTCCACTCGACGTTCGTCATCCCCGCCGGCCTCTGCATCGGCTTCCTCGCCTTCGGCTGCTCGTCGTCTCCGACAGAGTGCGACTGCTTGTACTTTTTGGGCGGCATATGGCGGGCGTCAGAGATCTGTGGAGGGAAGAAAAAGCGAGAGCTAGGGCGGGAAAGGGAGTAGTTGGGCACAGTGGAGGAAAAAAAAGGGGGGAAATGGTGCCGAAGCAGTCCACACTCACCGACAGGATGGACCCACGCGTGTTTTCGCTTCCGCCGCAACCCTGGGAGCCCCCGGTGAGCTGGGTTCGCTGAGCGATAATTTAGCCTAAACCGACGCCATTGGACGTTCTGGGGACGACTGATAAGAAAATGGCGCGCCGACACTAGAGGGTCCTAGGGGCTTAGGGTGGGACGACTAGAGATGCTCTTAACCCGCAAAACACGGACGTTCATTGGTCCTAGCTACCTATAGCTTGTTCCTCTTAGGCTGGTCACAATGGGGAGTAACATAAGGTAGGAACCTACACACTTTTCTACACTATGTTCCTACCTCCACAATGGGGAGTAACATGTATGTAGTGTCATGCAACAATGCATTTATTAGGCTATAGACTCATTGTTTCTTGGAGTGTGTGATGTTCCGGTAACTTAGCTAGTTACCACAAGCACCTCTCTTTTCATTAAATATGTGCCACATAAGCAAAGTTGTATTGGAGTGTGTGATGTTACTCCTAAGTTCCTCCCCACTGTGACCAGTCTTAAGAAAAAAAACTATAGCGTGTTCCAATTGCGGCCGTCTCCGTCTCGACCCCCATAGAACACCGAGGCGCACACCTTTCTGCCGCCCATTGGCCGGTAGAGCACCAGCTGGTACATGCGCGCGAATGATACAGTACGATAACTTTGCGGCAGTACTGATCTTTTCTTCTAAATGGCCGATCGACTCGTGCGTACGTAGTACTTGCAAATGCGAGAGGTCGACAGAGAGAGAAATAAACGAAAAGAACTCGGTTGGTCGCGTTGAAGGAAAGCCTTGAACAGGAGAAGCAAATCTTACACTCGTACTCCTCATCCCGGCCACGTTTCGGCCGGGTGCCGATCTCGAGGCGGGCGGGCGGATAAACATCGGGAGCCGTGGTGGGCACAGCTTTTGGCGCCGCTGGATGACCGACACTTGGACGGCCGGGTAGCGAAAGAGGCTTTGCACGGTGTCACGCTAGGTGGGGCCCGGCCGGCTTCTTTATCCGCCATCGCAAAGACCACACATGTTCGCATCCCAGAACCGCCGGACACGTAACGCCGTGCGCCGGTATAAAAGGGGGCCGCCCGGCGACGGAGACGAGAGAGCATATACGAGTAGCTGGGAACGAGCGACCGGTCGGAGCAGTGGCCCACTGGAGGATCGATATGGATCGAGGAGCTGATTACTACCAGCCGCAGCACCAGTTCATGATGCCGCCGCCCGTGCCGGTGCAGCAGCGGCAGCAGATGTGCGTGCCGATGATGATGGACGACATGGAGGACGAGCAGCAGTTCTCGGCGGGGAGGGGCGGGCGGGCGGAGAGGAAGCGGCGGTTCACGGAGGAGCAGATACGGTCGCTGGAGTCCACCTTCCACGCGCACCACGCCAAGCTGGAGCCCCGGGAGAAGGCGGAGCTGGCGCGGGAGCTCGGCCTGCAGCCGCGCCAGGTCGCCATCTGGTTCCAGAACAAGCGCGCGCGGTGGCGCACCAAGCAGCTCGAGCACGACTTCGCCGCCCTCCGCGCCAAGTACGACGCCCTCTACTCCCGCGTCGACGCCCTCAAGCAAGACAAGCTCGCCCTCGCCGCACAGGTAACCATCATCATTCCAACGCACCACTACCCGTACCTATTACTAAGCTTAATTTTGTCTTCCAAGTACTACTACCACTACTACTGTGCTTCATTCATGTGCTAATTTGTTTCCGGTGGTGGATTGTATGCAGGTCCACGAGCTAAGCGAGAGGCTGAGGGAGCGGGACGGCAGCGGCGGCGGCGCGACGACCGCCACCGCCAGCAGCAGCAGCTGCAACGGGGGCGCTGATCAGGAGCTGGACGACGACAAGAGGAACGTCGTCGCCGGCGGGTGCATCGACGTCGAGCCCCTCGAGAGCTGCGTGCTCGGCGGGACGACGACGTGCGCCACGCCGGCGGACATCTCGGTGGAGTCCGAGTGCGACGACCACCTCGGCTACGGCGGCGCGGGCTTCCCGCCCGAGTCCTTCTGCAACACGCCGGAGCTGTGGGAACCGTGGCCGTGGCCGCCTGTCGAGTGGAATGCGGTCGCCTGAAACGGTCCAGCTAGTACTAGTACACGTAGGCTTGTGTTGTTTGTAATTGTAGGTTGACGTACGTGCATGTTGTGCTTAATCTCGCGTTCTGTTGAGAGCTTTGGGATAGTGGCGAACGGGTATATGAGGGAATGACGGGTGGGTCCCTGTAAGATAAGGATGCAAATCATAGGGGTTGAAGTGATGAAACCTTGGACGCAGCTAGAGAATAATGGGACTGGAGATTCGGACGCTGCTGAAAATGGTGTCAATCAGAGATCATTTGTAGAGTTTGCATCAGCTGTCCTGTTTTGTCAGGTCTATGAAGTTAAATTTGGATGATATGTTGGGAGCTGAATAGGTCGATAAATGATAAAACTACTGTGCCTAAACCTTAGGATCATTCTTAATACAGGAATAGGAAAACGTAGGATACTCATTCCAATTCTACATATTTCGTATGCACTAAAATTTGTTTGATTCCATCGCAGGAAAAACAAAGAGTTCTTATCAAGAGGTTTGGCTGGATGTTAGATTTCCTATGAAGTGTAGTGTAAATGATTTCTTAAGAAAAAACCCTTATGTGATTTAATCACATAAATAAATAAAAACCAACCGTAGATAAAATTCCTTAGGCCTCGTCTGTTTCTAGAGTGTTTCCCGGGATTGGTCGGGATAATCCATGTCTAATCCCAAATCCCCACATATTGTCAAAATGACATTATTTCTAGAGTATTTGGCAGGTATTATCTCCACATCTCCCCCCAAATCCCCTAGAATTTTTCAAACTTCAGTTTATTTTTCTCAATGTCCATTACACTACATTTATCTAGTGGATTAGGGATAAATGAGATTTGATGGGATTGGGTGAGGGTGGGGGTTTTATCCAATCCCTGTGGGGATTATCCCTACTAATCCCCTAGAAAACACTTGAAACAAACGGGGCCTTAGGATTTAAATCCTCTATTTTCAATAGAAATTCTTTGAATCAAAGAGGCACTTAATGGGAGTTTTAACTTTCAATTGACTGTTATTGGTATATTATTGTTAAACCGAGGGTCACTCTATTAGCAGCTCGGATTTAAGGCCAGGCTTCTATGGGCTGTGTTTGAGGATTATTTTCATAACTCCACAATTCTCTCCCTAGGTCAAATGCCGGCTTCTATGGGGTGTGCTTGAGGATTGTTTTCATAACTCCACAACTCTCTCTAGGTCAAATGCCGCTAGGACTGATGGTCGTGTAGTTTGCTAGGAGTTGTCCCATTTTTTCCCCAATACGCTCTTTTCTATCTTCACCAATAATGACATAGCGCTTCTCTTGGTCATAAAAAAGCCGTAAGTTTTTATAGGAATATTGACAACCTATTGATTAAGAAGAAAATACAAACTATTATCCTACTTTTGGGAGAAACATGTCGGAGAAAAACCAAGCACAAGAAGACTACTTTGCGTAGGGTGCAACATCGACTGACATCGTTGTAACACTCCTATGACCTAATGCTAGGAAGGCCAGGTAGGTGACCACGAGGTAGATAGGACACACACCATTGAAGATGTGCGCCTATACATATGTTTACACAGACCATTAGTACATGTCAATGTACTTGGGGATACAAAAACAACATATCAAACCACCATAGCTCGACTAGGATTCGTGTGACTATGCAAGAGAGGTGCTGAGGTTCCCTGACATAAGGTCGATGAAATTCCACACAAAATCGGTATGTGGAACTCCTTGTAAAGTGGGTGGACATCTGAGGATTGTCAAGATAGATTTTGCAAGCTTGGTTTTGGGGTCATCCTCTCACCTTGAGCATGTCTAGAGCGAAGATTCAATTGCGGGGAACTAGCCATGTGAAGAGCTTACACTATGAGACCTTTAAAATTGGATGAGTTAAGATAAGCTCCAGAATGTTACCTTTTATTGGTCTACAACGAGTTGTTAGAGTCAGCCCGTTGCAGATCAAGGTGGAACAAATAGGGTCCAACGATAGATGAATTCCTGAAGATGGAATTTATCGAATAGATGTTAGATATAGATTTGCCTGTTCAAGTATTTCTTCGCGCTCTCTCGTCTTTTCTCCTCGCATCTATCTCTTCTTCTCTAGAGTATCGACTTTATCACACTTGATTTATCTCCATATCGACCTAGAGTTTTATAAGAAGACTGATGTGATATTTCTCGAGTGCAAGCATTGTTTCCCAATTGAACCAAATGGTCTGATAAAATGGCACATCTTAGAATACCTTTTCTAAAATTCTATGTCTTTGCAAATTGCAATTTATGGCTATCCTTTGCAATTTGCATTTTTTTAGGGTTATGCAATATTATACGCTGTGAGTTACACCATTCACTCTGAATCGGGGGAACTTATAAAATTAGCCCATTAAAGGATTTATCGTAGAGGCTTATTGATTTGTAGAATTATCATAACTCGGGAATAAGAAAATAAGATATTGGAATGTCATGTCATCTTAAACCCTATAATTAAAATAATTACTCGAGTCTGGATTTTAAAATAGTGCATGAATAAATCGTTATGAAGTTTCCTAGGTTGTATAATTTATCTCACTGTAGGAATATTAGTGTTCACAAGATTCTCACTGAAGGTTGGGAGTGTGAACTTTATAAGAGTGTTCGGGTGGAGTCGGTGGTCGAAGAATGATTGCGGTGTGTCTTATATGTAAAATGGTTGCTAACCGAATAGGGTAAACTTACACCATTCTTTGTTTTAGCCAATCAAATGTCCATAACATCTCCACCAATGTTTACTAATCACTACATGCAAGCTAAATATTATCCATTTCGTAAATCATCCAATTGTTTACATTAATAATTTATAATACACTCACACCATGTCCATTAAATTTAATATCCTGACTATAATGAATTTAATTTTACATATTCGTTTAGACAACATAATGTGCCATACACGTGCCATAATGTTTTCATTCCAACAGGGTAAGTGATCCAGAAATACTGCCTATTTCAAAAGGATTTTTCCCTAGTATTCGGCGAGTATAGTTTTTGAAATAGCTCATCGGGTCTCTTTTTGTTTAGAATCTACTCACTCGTTAAAAAATACAGAGGGAGTAAAAAAGAAAGCTTGCAAAAAATGCAATGTAGCCGGGCAAAGCCACTAATGTTGGTGGCCTTTAAGTTCTTCCATTGGAGGCAATGCTAGGGGCCGATGAGCGGTATGAACGCTGCGCGGCGGCACCGGGTACAAAATTCCTCGGATCCTCGCTAATGATGACCAAGCGCATGACCTGGCCGGAACTCTTGGGGCGGAGTACACGTCGAAGAAAGAGACGGCGTTGTTCGGCCGGCGGGTCGCTGTCCGCTCGCCGCGATTCAATCCGCAGGAGCTGAATACGTGCCAAAACTTCCCGTTTGGAGCCTAGCAAGAAAACATTCGACTCGGCATGCACGTCGGCCTCTCTTCGGTCGCTGCCCTGCAAAACGCCGTTTTGCTTATCACTGACCCACTGCGCGTAGAAGAGTGAAAACATTCGTCCGTGCCATCGATCGATATTCGGTAGTGAATCGGCCTGCCTGTAGCGGGAACGTTCTGGACTGGTGGCCCGGCACTGGGGCAGGCATGGCGAATGGGTGGTGGATACGGGTCGTCCTGGACCGTGTCACGACAGCAACGTGAATTGATGTGGCCGCCGCAGAGGCAGAGGCGTTCCTGAGAACTCTCCGCCCGCGCGGATCAGTTCGTGGACGTGTAGGATAGGACGGCACAGGTTTGTTTGGGCGATTTTGGCCGGGGAATTAATACGGACCTGTGCGTATCCTCTGGTCTACACACGCCTTGTTTTGCTATGGTGAGACCGCAGAC
This sequence comes from Alopecurus myosuroides, assembly GCA_028641055.1. Classification (NCBI taxonomy): domain Eukaryota; kingdom Viridiplantae; phylum Streptophyta; class Magnoliopsida; order Poales; family Poaceae; genus Alopecurus; species Alopecurus myosuroides. The sequence goes on along the minus strand of CM054059.1, from coordinate 162,318,617 downwards.
CAGACCAGCTCGGATTGGGACAAGTCATGCTGATTTGTTATGTTACAAATGAATTTGGGATAGGGACTAGTGAAGACATGTACGCGATGTCGCGGTGATTAATGTTTTTTTCCTTTCACTTTGCCTGATTTTTTCCCCTCCAATCAACATGATCGTTGGTGCCTTATAGGGGCGTCGGTCATCTCTTAGGATTATGTATCCGTTTCGTGTGATACGGATTACTTAATTTACTTCTCGTGGGTTTGAAAGGGATTCTGTGTGCTAGTCAAGATGGCAAAGCTAGGTCTTTATTATACTCTGATTGGGATCGCATCTGCATGCGATTGGAGCTGGTTGAAAGAATGTCGATGCATGTTGTTAGGATTTAATTACTAGATTAAATAAAAAGGATAATCCTCCCATGTAATATTCTATGTCGGTTAGTAGAATGGCAACCGACATACCACGCACCCCTTCACCAACGGACGCATCTCTTCATCGCGTCCCTTCCCTTTGTATAAATATGTTGAACATCAATGGAATAAGACAAGAGTTGATTCATTTGTTCCGTTCTCTCGTTTCTTAGCGATCGATTCTTCACACGTCTTGTGCCTAGAGCATGGATGAACGAAAGGAGTGGGGAATTTTCTTCAGTCTCTATTCTTATCCACTCGAGCAGTTCAGGAAGGATGCGATGGTAATGTGCATGCGGCAGTAACGCCCAGCAGCACATGTGTTTGCTTATTTTCTAGTCCACTGTTTACTAGTACTGGTACTACTAGTACAATTTATTAACAACAGCAGTTTCTAGTCTGTTTTAGACATGTTACACTGCTCTTTTTCAATGTTGTTTCTCTGTCCAGTACCACGTATTTCAGACTATCTAAGATGTAAATATATTTCCATGTTTTCGTACATGTCGAGATTATTACATCTATTTGCAATCGAGATTTTAAATTTCTTGCAAATATAAATGCAAAACTGAAAGTGTTTTTCGTCAAATTGATGTCTTGGGATCATGAGGTGGTGTGTAGATTTATCTACACCTACTGTTTAAGCCTACATTTTGTCATTTGACATTATGATTGCTAATATGCTCTCCCAAACATTTAATTAAGTTATGACATAAGGCATTCGAAGCGTGAGTATTTTACACTCCGCTAATGCTGCTAGATCTACTCCAATAATTCTTTGGAGATTATCTACATCATGTCATATTTAACAATTTGAGATTCACACTAATGAGTTCAAGTCCACTTCTTGAAACTTCATTTATTTTGCATGGTTCATTACGACATAACCATGATGGATTTTATTTTACCAAACGTAAATTATAATTCTCCGGTTTACCCATGTCGGTAAATGATGGTTGGAAAAGAGTTCGATGTACTCGATCTCTATGGCTACAACTATCCTACCTGAGCCATGGACATCAAGATCGCCATTGCATCCCATGGAATAGTACGTGCAATCCAGAATTCGGAAGACTCTCTTCCCGCTGGAGTTGCACCGCTGAGAGATGATCAGAAATATACTGCCTTGTATATCATAAGGCATCATATTCACGCAGATCTTAAGTCTTAGTATTTGGAGGAGGAATCCCCATTTACTTTGTTTCAGGCCCTCAAAACGAGGTATGAACAACAGAAGACAGTTGTCTTGCCCGAAGGACTCCATGATTGGACACACCTCCGACTCCAGGACTTTAAGTCTGTCGGGGAGTACAATTATGAGGTTCATAAGATCAGTTCCAAACTGCGCTTTTGCGGGAAGGAACCTACTAATGCGGAGAAAGATAGAGAAAACTCTGTTTACTATGCTCCCATCTGACAGGATCCTCTAGCAGCAGTACCGTGCCCGCGACTACCAAGTCTATTTCGGTCTTTTTCATATTTTACTTCAGGCGGAAAAGCATGATGAGCTACTCGCTAAGAATGGCTCTCGGCGTCCGGTTGGTTCCCAAGCTCTACCTGAAGTTCATATGAATGTCATGAATGGACGAAAGTTTGATGGTGGCTTCGATGGAAAGCCCTCGAACTACAATGGTAAGCAAATGCGCAACATGAACAGGAACCCTAGAAACTCAGACCATGGGAAAGGCACCGCAAAGCCCAAGTTAGACAAAACAAGCTTTGTGACAAGTGTGGATGCTACACGCACCCCACTAACAAGTGCAATATCCCAAAGCATCTGGTCATTCTGTATCAGCAATACCAGTGACGCAATGCACCTCGAGGGAAAAGGTTAGAAGAAAACTTCAACCTTCATCCAAATGGCACCGATGGAGCTCGTTGTTCGCAAGACGTTCCCTCGGGAACTTGCAACTCCGTTACTCTCCGTCCGTCAGATGACCCTACAGGCACCGAGGACATGATGGTTGAGTACGCCTCAATCGACATGTTTGGAGACTTCGACTAGTCCCACTATGTCCTTAGTGATCGTTCTATTAATGTCCTGTCGTAATAGAGCATAAGTATTGTATGTCACAATATATTGTATCAGCACTCTGCTATACATAAGACTGAATGAATTCTATATTTTAAGAAAGATTTCCATAGCAAAAAATTCTTCAACTCAATATATAGATTTCTACGGGACTCAGTCCGATAGATGAGGAACACGTATTTGGATAGATGCCCTCTCTATTGTTTTGAGTGTACTACGCGTACATACCACCCATAGCACATGTTGCATATAAAGCAATTCCATTGGTCACAATTTGCTTGAGTCCAGATTTTCTCAGTCATCAGATTTTGTGTGCACATCATGCGCCGAATAAAAGCTAATTTTGAGGCCATCACACCTCAACATACAAGCTGGACCACTTTACTTCCTTGAATGCACTCAAGGAGACATTTGTGGTCTTATCCAACCGTTGTGTGGATCATTCAGATATTTCATGGTTCTAATTGACGCATCTACGCGATGGTCACATGTGTGCCTTTGTTCACACGACACCATGATTTTGCCAAGATAATGCGGGAAGTAATTAAATTACAAGCCCATTATCCCGAGAGTTGAATTATAAAAATTCGCATGGACAATGCTACGGAATTCTCCTCATGTGTTTTCAATGTCTATTGCATGGCCATGGGATTGATGTTTAGCACTCTGTTCCATATGTCCACACTCAAAATGGTTTGGCTAAATCTCTGATTAAGAGGGTAAAAATCATTGCAGGACCTTTGTTGATGAAATGCACTTTACCAACTTCACGTTGGAGTCATACAGTTTTACACGATGTTGACTGATTAACTGCATATCGCAGTACTTTCCCTCTGCAAATGATACATGGAAATCCTCCGAGCATTTCCCATCCGCGTAAGTTCGGAAGCGCTTCACGCGTACCGATCTCACCACCGCAACATATATAATTGGGCCCACATAGTAGGGATCTATGTGGGATACTGATCTCCGTCGATCACAAAGTACCTTGAACCCCTTATAGGGTATCTATTCATATCCCATTATGTTGATTGCTACATTGAAGGATGGATGATTTCCAGGCATTAGGGGGAGACTTCATGTACCACATAGAATGCCAGGAAATCAATTGGGACTGCACGTTCCACCTCATATCCATGTACTCAAGAATATGGACTATACGTTCATTCACGCATTTGCAACATATTGCAAATAACCTGCCATATTCATTTACTGATCTGAAAGGTGTTACAAAATCCTTTAATCCGGCTAGAAATGCGCCCGAAAGAGTGGAGGTACCAATAAAAACCACTCGACTCCTCTTTTCTAAATAGAGGGGGAGTAGTACGGTCTCTAACCTGGATCTAGCTTCCTACAAGCAACAAAGGCAATTGAGGAGGAATCCTCTAAGTCGGTAAATGCAAGTTAACCAAGCGTTGACATCCACCTTATGGGCTGTAAGATAAGCTCCAGAATGTTACCTTTTATTGGTCTACAACGAGTTGTTAGAGTCAGCCCGTTGCAGATCAAGGTGGAACAAATAGGGTCCAACGATAGATGAATTCCTGAAGATGGAATTTATCGAATAGATGTTAGATATAGATTTGCCTGTTCAAGTATTTCTTCGCGCTCTCTCGTCTTTTCTCCTCGCATCTATCTCTTCTTCTCTAGAGTATCGACTTTATCACACTTGATTTATCTCCATATCGACCTAGAGTTTTATAAGAAGACTGATGTGATATTTCTCGAGTGCAAGCATTGTTTCCCAATTGAACCAAATGGTCTGATAAAATGGCACATCTTAGAATACCTTTTCTAAAATTCTATGTCTTTGCAAATTGCAATTTATGGCTATCCTTTGCAATTTGCATTTTTTTAGGGTTATGCAATATTATACGCTGTGAGTTACACCATTCACTCTGAATCGGGGGAACTTATAAAATTAGCCCATTAAAGGATTTATCGTAGAGGCTTATTGATTTGTAGAATTATCATAACTCGGGAATAAGAAAATAAGATATTGGAATGTCATGTCATCTTAAACCCTATAATTAAAATAATTACTCGAGTCTGGATTTTAAAATAGTGCATGAATAAATCGTTATGAAGTTTCCTAGGTTGTATAATTTATCTCACTGTAGGAATATTAGTGTTCACAAGATTCTCACTGAAGGTTGGGAGTGTGAACTTTATAAGAGTGTTCGGGTGGAGTCGGTGGTCGAAGAATGATTGCGGTGTGTCTTATATGTAAAATGGTTGCTAACCGAATAGGGTAAACTTACACCATTCTTTGTTTTAGCCAATCAAATGTCCATAACATCTCCACCAATGTTTACTAATCACTACATGCAAGCTAAATATTATCCATTTCGTAAATCATCCAATTGTTTACATTAATAATTTATAATACACTCACACCATGTCCATTAAATTTAATATCCTGACTATAATGAATTTAATTTTACATATTCGTTTAGACAACATAATGTGCCATACACGTGCCATAATGTTTTCATTCCAACAGGGTAAGTGATCCAGAAATACTGCCTATTTCAAAAGGATTTTTCCCTAGTATTCGGCGAGTATAGTTTTTGAAATAGCTCATCGGGTCTCTTTTTGTTTAGAATCTACTCACTCGTTAAAAAATACAGAGGGAGTAAAAAAGAAAGCTTGCAAAAAATGCAATGTAGCCGGGCAAAGCCACTAATGTTGGTGGCCTTTAAGTTCTTCCATTGGAGGCAATGCTAGGGGCCGATGAGCGGTATGAACGCTGCGCGGCGGCACCGGGTACAAAATTCCTCGGATCCTCGCTAATGATGACCAAGCGCATGACCTGGCCGGAACTCTTGGGGCGGAGTACACGTCGAAGAAAGAGACGGCGTTGTTCGGCCGGCGGGTCGCTGTCCGCTCGCCGCGATTCAATCCGCAGGAGCTGAATACGTGCCAAAACTTCCCGTTTGGAGCCTAGCAAGAAAACATTCGACTCGGCATGCACGTCGGCCTCTCTTCGGTCGCTGCCCTGCAAAACGCCGTTTTGCTTATCACTGACCCACTGCGCGTAGAAGAGTGAAAACATTCGTCCGTGCCATCGATCGATATTCGGTAGTGAATCGGCCTGCCTGTAGCGGGAACGTTCTGGACTGGTGGCCCGGCACTGGGGCAGGCATGGCGAATGGGTGGTGGATACGGGTCGTCCTGGACCGTGTCACGACAGCAACGTGAATTGATGTGGCCGCCGCAGAGGCAGAGGCGTTCCTGAGAACTCTCCGCCCGCGCGGATCAGTTCGTGGACGTGTAGGATAGGACGGCACAGGTTTGTTTGGGCGATTTTGGCCGGGGAATTAATACGGACCTGTGCGTATCCTCTGGTCTACACACGCCTTGTTTTGCTATGGTGAGACCGCAGACCAGACCAGCTCGGATTGGGACAAGTCATGCTGATTTGTTATGTTACAAATGAATTTGGGATAGGGACTAGTGAAGACATGTACGCGATGTCGCGGTGATTAATGTTTTTTTCCTTTCACTTTGCCTGATTTTTTCCCCTCCAATCAACATGATCGTTGGTGCCTTATAGGGGCGTCGGTCATCTCTTAGGATTATGTATCCGTTTCGTGTGATACGGATTACTTAATTTACTTCTCGTGGGTTTGAAAGGGATTCTGTGTGCTAGTCAAGATGGCAAAGCTAGGTCTTTATTATACTCTGATTGGGATCGCATCTGCATGCGATTGGAGCTGGTTGAAAGAATGTCGATGCATGTGACGTCTGGAACTCTTCTGCGAGGGGGGAAAGAAAAACACGTCCATGTGTAGCGAGAGGAATTTTGAAATGGTTTGCTATAGTTTGCTTTCAGATTGTACAAGAAGCACAGCCAATTCGAACGGGACACATAATGCACTACGTTGCTTTGATGCTATTGGGAAGACTTCATATAACCTTGCATTAGATTAGTGATCCCTCGAAGCGCTTCTCCACTTGACAGCGACTTGCTCAAAGAAGGCAAGAAGGGTGTGCAAGTGAAAGCTCCGAACCGGAAGCTGAAATCTTAATTTAAGCGCACGATTCAGCTCGTGGAATCTTCTAGCACACCGGAAAGGCGAAACGGAAAGCAGAGCCTCCTTCCGCCCAAACGTCACTGTGGGTTTAAGGATTTGATCGCTTGAAGGTGCTCTTAGGTCAGCCCTTTTTCATGGAGATAAATTATTCTGAGCCACTCGGCGATTTGGACGAACAGAAACGATTTCATCTTTAAAGGCTTGCCGCCTGATCTCTATAGATGCAGAGCTTCATTCAAAACTGGTAAAAGGGCTGAAGCACATAGCTAAGGGAAAGATCTCGGATATTTTCTATGCTTAGGCAACATTGTTGATATTTTCTCCTCTTCTCTTTTGGTAAGTGGACGTACTGTAGTACAATAGCAAGAGCATCTCCACTCGTGTCCCACAAAGCCTCCCCTCCTTACCTCCACGTCCACCCGTCTGGACCGGTCTCAGCACGTCCACTTGCGCCCTCTAATGTGGTTTCCGATCCGGACTGACCCCATTACGTGCCTGAAAAGCCCAACACAACCCCGTCTTCCAGGGGTTTCCGTGTGGGCTTCGGCTGGAAAGAACGTGCCGTCATGTGGCCATGTGGACCCAGCCTGTCAGTGAGACGCGGGGGCAGTCAAAGCGTCGCGGTCTTCGTGTTCTCCCGAGATGACGCATCAGCACAGGGAGACGTCCCGTCGGCCAGTCGCGTCGCTCAGGCGGAAGGCGCCGGTTTTCCACGCGTGCACCGGCGTTAACGCGCGCCGCTCATTCGCTTGCCGCCACGCTATATCAATGCCGCCCCGCCACATTGCCACCGCCACGCTCCCCCTGCTACTCCAGCGCCGCCTCCCTCTGCTACTCCAGCACCGCTGCCATGGACGACTCCCTCGCCGCCAACGGCTTCACCCGCCTCTCTCTTCTCAAGCACTAGGCCGGGCGTTGTTCAATGTCTGGTACCCGTGCCCCCTGGATGTGCGCGTCGGGCACGACTTCACCATCGGGCGCGCCGGCGTGCCACTCCCCGACGCGTCACGCGGAGGTTTTGGCCCACTTCTATGACGTCCTCACGCCGGAGCAGCGCGAGGCTCCAGAGTGGGATCCGGCGAACCCCACCAACACGGCGCGCTACGAGGCCGATTTCCGCCGTGTGCACACAGAGCGGTGGAACCGCTAGGACGGCCCCGGCTTGCCACCTACCGTGAGTGAGCGCAACCACCGGGGGCGCACGGCGTTCTGGTCGCAGCCGGGGTGCACCCTGGCGCACATTGACGTTGGGGACCAGCCCCGCCTCTCCTGGGCGATGCCCGGCCTTTGGGAGCCGAGGCGCACGATGACGACGCCCTCGTCATCCCGTTCCTCCTCCTCTCACTCCTCCGCGGGCGCCTCTGCTCCCCGCTCCATGCCGCCGCACCTGCGCGTCCCCAAGCCGAAGTCGCGCTCGTCGACGCGCCACTCCGGCGGCCTCTTCATCGGCGACGGCGACCACTCCGTCCTGCTCCACCGCTGCCGCCGAAGAAGCCGAAGCTAGAGGTGGAGACGGAGGCTCCCTCCTCCACTTACGCCGAAATTCTGGCCCTCCAGCGGTCCCTCGTGACGTCGGACGATCCGGAGGGTTTCGCCGCAGCCTTCAACGAGTCGTTCAGCATGCGGGTGGCGATGCCGGTGCGCGACACGTGCGCGTGGTCGGTCGTCGACCACGCTGCAATCACCAGCGCGCCCATCATCGATCTCGAAGGCAACGCCGGCTTCTCACCGGCGGCCACGACGATGAGGCGGGGTGATTTAGCCCACCGTATTCAACCAAGCACAACATCGATACACAACAAAGTGAACTCACTCCTATCTCCGTATGTTTCCGGTGACTTGGTGAACGGTACTCTACCTCATGAAATACCCCTCTACATGCATAGGTGGGATCACCACATGGAGACCCAAGATGGTGCCCAAGATGCTCAAGAACACATCCAAGAAGGTGCACATGAAGCTAGGAAGGAAGCGGGTGAAGACGGCGTCAAGATTGGAGCTCCGAGGTGGAAGAACGGAGGGAAAAGGGGGCTCCCGGCCTCACCCCCCGACCAGGACGGCCTCCCCCCACTCCAGGCCGGCCAACCCCCCGAGCAGGCCGGCCTCCCTCTTCCCCACCCCGGCCTCAGGCCGGCCGGGCTCCTCCTCAGACCGGGCACCAGGCCGAGGGCGCCGGCCTCCACCCCGGCCTCAGGCCGGCCTCCCAGGCCGGGCCGGCCCCAGGCAGGGCGCTGCCCCCACCCCGGCCTCCCAGGCCGGCCTCCCCTGTTTTGTGCGGAAATGCCCGGTTTTGCCCATTTTCACCCCACCTACCCCCATAGGCTATATAAGGGACTCTGGTGGCTAGATCTAGGGTTTAGGGATGATTTGAGAACTTCGGGCTATGCCCTTGTATCCCTCTTCTGAGGTGACTCCTCTTACGAGGCTACTCCTATGATGTGTATCTAGGACCGTATCAAGATCTCTCCAAGGAGCTACTCTTTCACCTTGTGATTCTAGTAGCGCTTGCCAACCTTCCCCTTGTGGCTTCTGTTGGATCGGTGGACCGACCGGTGAGAGGAATCAGTTTCAATTAGCGTGTTGTTGACTTGGGCTTGCGATCCCTCATAGGCTTCACGAGTTATCTTCCCCTTTTTGTGTTTCCTCGCGTTTGCCCCCGATTTCCCCTCGATCCCTCTTCTCGTGTTCATCGTGTTCTTCGCGTTCTTCGTGCGTTCTTCGTTCGTTCTTGTCGATTCGTGAAGATCGGGCCAACTTAGAGGTCAACACCTCATCATCTGGTATCCAGAGCCAGGTTGACACGAATCCGACACCCCACCCCCTCCCCTACCATCAATTTTTCTTCTATCCACCATAAATTCGAAAATTTGACCAAAAATAGCCAAAAGGGATTTCGACCGATCTCTCGATTTTTTGAGTTTTTCGTGGTTTTGATCCATAGATTTGTTGCCAAAGACCATTCTCCACCTTTCTATTCAGCCACTTTTTTCAAATTTGTCCAAAAAATTTCTTGATTTGGGAGAAATTTCGAAATTGAGCAAAAATTTCAGAAAAATCCTGCTCTTCGATTCTTGGACATATTTTGTATCTTGTTTTTCTTTGTCGTCGTTGCTCCGATTTGAGTGAGGCAAGTTCCTAAGCGTCGCCATCGACATCGCCTACGCATCTACATCAACGGATCCACACGACATCGACATCCACCGGCCGCAAGTCCGAGATCATCCACCGCATTGGTATAACTTGCTTCCGCTTGAACTAACCCATTCTTTTGTGTACCTTACCTACTTGGACTAGTTCTTTTACACCGCTTGGCATCGCATTGTGGCACCGAGAGTGCGAGTTTTGCGCTTGTGAGAGAATAGCTTCGAGTAGGCATTGGCATTTGGGAATCATCATCCATCAAAAAGTGAAAAAAAAGGAGAAAGAGCAAGAAGCAAAAAGAGCCAAAAGAAGCAAAGATCGATGCCAATTGCTATCATTTGTAGGAACGCATAGCTTTGAGTCGCAAGAGAGAAGAGAGTGACCGGTTGCCACATTGCGAATCTTGTTGCCTCTAATTAATTGTGGTTTGAGCTAGCGTCCTTCTTGCGTTGGTGTGGCATTGAGCTTAGTCTTCGATAGGTACATTTCGTCTCCGCTCGTCCATTGGCAGCACTAACCCCATTTATCATTTGTGTGTGTGTGTTTTTAGTTTCCACCATATCATTTTCCTCCACTAGGTTTGGTTTTCGTGCTAACGTTTCTTTGTTTCTTCTCCATGTTTTACAACATACTTTTCTTTGGATTTGTCGTTTTCTCTCCACATTTCTAACCCATTGCCATCCACCCATAAGCCGTGTGTGTTTTGGAGCGTATTTTAGGGATGTTTCGAACTCAAGTCACTTCATTCTTTTTGTTATCGGTTTCTCTTGGCATGGTCCACTAGTTTCCAATATTTGCTAAAAGGTGAGGTTTGAGCTCTTAGGTCTTCACACTCTATATATACACTTGTGCTTGTTGAGATGGCTAGGGAAGGAGTACTCACAAGGCCGAGCTCGGAAGATCAAGGAACCTCTTTCTTCAACAACATTGGCTACCACAACTTCGTCAACCGCCATGAACACTTTCGGCTTTGCCAACTTGCTCGTGATGGATAGCGTTTGGACCATCAACTTCAAGCTCATCATTCTCGATTCAATGATCACATGGCGAGTATTGAAGGCAAAGTGACCATCCTCACCAACCGCCATGGATCATCATCGACCTCCAAGTCACGACGAAGTGGCAAGTCTCCACATGATCATCAATAAGCTCATCACCAAGATCGTCGCCATGATCATCACCGCCATATGGGAGAGAGTGGTAACCCCACCTCACCGCATCCTCCACCACCGCGATGACATTGGTTTGAGCATTGCTCGCCATCACCACTACCTCGACCTCGACACCGACAAGGCCATGGTGACCCTCTTCAAGTTCACCCTCTACGACCGGATATTATTCATCACCCACCTTCTCCAAGCTTGACTCATGACTATGGTCTACGTGACTTCGTGGATGGTGCTTGCCCACATTCAAGGCTTCCAAGGAAAAATGTGTGTCACCACCACAATGACCACCAAAACCAAGGCCATTATCAAGAAGGTGCCCATGACATGGCTTCTAGTGAATGCCTCTCACAACTCCACCACCATGACCACCGGCGCCATCCTCTCCATCATGACCGCCATCGCCAAGATAATGAGGATGACCCACATGAGCTTCCACCGCCTATCTTTGATGAAGACCCAAATGAGACACCTTCTCAACATCAAGCGAGTGCGAATGCTCCGTATGGCTTGTCTTTCCCCATCTTCGAGGAAAACCCCATTGAGCGCCACCATCAACAACCAAGTGGGATTGCTCTACATGCTACTTCATTTCCCATCTTTGATGAGGAACCCAATGAGCACCACTATCGACAACAACCAAGTGGGATTTCTCACCATGCTACTTCACTTCCCATCTTTGATGAGGACCCCAATGAGCTCCCACATCGACAACAACCAAGTGGACATGCTACACATGACATTTCACTTCCTCTCTTTGATGAAGCCCCCATTGAGCGCCCACTTCGACCACAACCAAGCGCGGATGCTACTCATGATCTCTCATTTCCCATATTTGATGAGGAACCTCTTGAGCGACCACGTCAACAACAAGCAAGTGAAGATGCTCCAACTGACCTCTCACTTCCTATTTTTGATGAGGACCCACATGAGAGACCTCGTCAACATCAAGCAAATGGAGATGCTATCCATGATTCTTCTCCTCCCATATTGGATAAAGCACCGCACCATCAAGACCATGAAGACAACAAGTTGAGCGTCCTTCGCCTCAATGTTACAAGGTGCAAGGACCATGAGCGTCATCATCCATATGAGGAATGGGATCCTCCACCTCATCTTCACCAAGATTGTGTTTTCTATTCGCACCCCGCCTTCGACAAGGATCAAGAAAATCCTCGACATGGACACTATGATACCACTACCTCGTCAAGGCAAGAGGCAAGAGAAACTTCACCACCAACACCCAACCTCAACTTACATGAGCGACATACTTTGAGGAAGGACAAAGGACGCCATGATGAAGCACATGAGCAAGGTCTACATCTCCATATATGTCATGATCCTCCTCCTTCTTCATCACACAAGGCGAGATTCACTTCATCATCACCGCTACACCTACATCATGTGCGACATTCCATGAGGAACCACTATGACCTTCATGATCAAGAACATGAGTTTCCCTCATCGCCACAAGCTCAACACCAACATCAAGAGTGTGAAGATATTCCTCCCATGACACAAGATCAACATCACCATGCGCATGAGGATACCACTCCACCACTCTATGATGAAGACGTTGATGCATGTGACATTGTCAAAGAGGCTCATCCCTGCCATCATCTCTAAGGCATTCTTCTTCTTCGTCTCCAATGACGCAAGTGACAACTCCGACCATCCACAAGAGAGCTCCCAATGCTATCCACAAGATGATCATGGTTGCCAACCAAAATGGTGACCATGCCTACATGAGTGAAGGCCAATACTATGCCTTGCACCAACTAGCTCTCAATTCCTTGGACATGCCGACCAATGGTGACGAAAGCGTCTATTGCAATGAAGCCGCGAACTCATCGCGAGTGTTGACACGAGTTTTTCAAGCCTATCCTCAAGGTAATGACCAACGATGCAACCTCTCTAGAGCCGGCGTCAATGGCACATCTATCATTTATGGAGGTAGGGACGAATTGGGTGACACACTCCCCTTGACTTCAAAGCAACTCATTCCAACCTCCACAAGGCCACGCTCAAGCCACCATCCTAGCCAAGGATATCATCATCATCATCAACCACTCGAGGATGCTACAAGGCATGGCTTACATTTCCCCTTGATGGAGCCTTCTTCGACAAACGCCATGACCCTACCCCCTCCTCCAAGAAAGCCACCCTTTCCACAATGGGAGCTCAACCCAAGAGATGAGATGATTGAGTCCTCCTCGCCACATGCTATGACACTACCGACTCCAAGCAATGCAACGACTTCGACAAGTGCGCACACCTCTAGTGCCAAGACTTTGGAGCCTTCTAGTGTCCCCTCTCAAGTTTCTAGTGAGATGAGTGGTGAGAGAGAGATCCACCATCACGTGAGTGAGAGCCACAAGCCCATAATGAGTGGAAAAAGCATGAGTGTTCTTAGAGGCATCGCCATGATAGCCACCAATAGTGAGATGAGAGTTGAGAGTAAAACCCCATGTGTTCTTATCGACACTAACGGCTTACCAACTTTCTCTCCATCTTTGTTGTCTATTTTGCAGATATTTGGTGACCCTATCAAGCATCCTCGCCCTCATGGACTTCTCCACATACAAGGCTCTCCACATCGCATGAACATCGACACCGACTAGAAGAGTTGGAAGGAGCACATTCCGCTCATCATGATCCACATGGAGATTGACAAGCCCTTCTCCGACAATGCCTTCTCCATCCACACTCCTCAAGTCAAGATCTACACGACGCGTCACAAGCATTTTGACACCAACGCCTTCTACGCCTACATCCCACATGTCACGATGTGCATGGAGTTCGACAAGCGCATCCACGACAACGACTTCTACGCCTACATCCCTCATGTCAAGATGTACTTGGAGTTCCACAAGCACATCCACGACAACGACTTCTCCGTCTACATCCCACACGTCAAGATGCACTTGGAGTTCAACAAGCGCGTCAATGACAATAACTACCACGACTACATACCAATTGTCAAGATGCACATGGAGTTCGACAAGCGCGTCAACGAAAATGACCACCACGACTACATGCCAAACGCCAAGATGTACATGGACTTAGACAAGAGAATCAACGACAACGCAACCAATGTAAAGTTCATCTACAATCTACCGCTTCCGCAACCAATCGACAAACCACCTCTTGTGCTCTTCGACGACGGCTACATCGCCTTTCAAGCTCATCCTCACCCATCCAATGAGGACCATGTCAAGACCGTCATCGCCTTTGGCCTACACCCTTTACGAGCATACCTTGGCATGATCTTCGATAAGAGGCTCAACTTCAACGACTACACTTCCTCGCAAGATCTTCCTCAACCATCCAAGGGGGACCATTTCATGATCTTCATCACCTTTGGACCACCCCCACTACGAGCCTACCGTCACATGAACTTCGACAAGCGGCTCAACTTCAACGACATCTTCGTCGTCAACATTCCTTCTTCCGCTCACAAATGGATGGAACGAGAGTCGAGGACGACTCTTTTTCAAGGGGGGAGATGATGTAGCCCACTGTATTCAACCAAGCACAACATTGATACACAACAAGGTGAACTCACTCCTATCTCCGTATGTTTCCGGTGACTTGGTGAATGGTGCTCTACCTCATGAAATACCCCTCTACATGCATAGGTGGGATCACCACATGGAGACCCAATATGGTGCCCAAGATGCTCAAGAACACATCCAAGAAGGTGCACATGAAGCTAGGAAGGAAGCGGGTGAAGACGGCGTCAAGATCGGAGCTCCGAGGTGGAAGAACGGAGGGAAAAGGGGGCTCCCGGCCTCACCCCCCGGCCAGGCCGGCCACCCCCCACTCCAGGCCGGCCAACCCCCCGAGCAGGCCGTCCTCCCTCTTCCCCACCCCGGCCTCAGGCCGGCCGGGCTCCTCCTCAGGCCGAGCACCAGGCCGAGGGCGCCGGCCCCCATATCCCTCTTGTGAGGTGACTCCTCTTACGAGGCTACTCCTATGATGTGTATCTAGGACCGTATCAAGATCTCTCCAAGGAGCTACTCTTTCACCTTGTGATTCTAGTAGCGGTTGCCAACCTTCCCCTTGTGGCTTCTGTTGGATCGGTGGACCGACCGGTGAGAGGAATCGATTTCAATTAGCGTGTTGTTGACTTGGGTTTGCGATCCCTCGTAGGCTTCACGAGTTATCTTCCCCTTTTTGTGTTTCCTCGCGTTTGCCCCCGATTTTCCCTCGATCCCCCCTCTCGTGTTCATCGTGTTCTTCGTGTTCTTCGTGCGTTCTTCGTTTGTTCTTGTCGATTCGTGAAGATCGGGCCAACTTAGAAGTCAACACCTCATCACGGGGCCGAGCAACCGGCCGCCCTCTCGAGGCGAGGACGGCGCGTACGACGTCAAAGTAAGAGGACTTAAACATGTTCTAACAATAAACACGTCGAATTTAGTTTAAAATTATGTTTTTTAGTTTATAAAAATTAGAATGAAATTTGTTTCAAATTAGTTTTCTTTCTTTGTTTGAGTCTGCGAGTGGGGCGCGGCGTCCTCCAACGGCGATTTCCCGTCCGGACAACCCAAAGGAGTCGTTCGGGCGGCGATCTGAGTGCCAATTGGGGGCGCTGAGTGGAGATGCTCTAAGCTATGGGATGCGCTCACTGTTACGTGGTTACACAACTGGAGTATTCGCTTGGAAGCGCACATTATCGATCACTGAAAGCTTCAGGCAAGGGCTCGAGCAGCAGCTCTTCGCCGGGCATAGCAGCACTGCGCCGGGCATAGCAGCCGGCCGGGAGGAAGCATGCACGCACTAGTCGAGCAAAACAAAGCTGGCCCGGCGCCTGACAAAGACGAGACAATAGCTCGACCGACACAGCGACGGGACAACGATCAGTTGGGCCGGCCGAACCGCACTGCACGATCGACCAGGCGTCGCTGTTCCGATGGCGAGGGAGCTCAGCGGTGGAGCCACCCTCGCCGGCCACCTGCACTGCCGGCCCCGGATCGATCCACCTCGGACGCGTCGGCCGTCCACATCCGCATTGCTTCCTGTACGCCGAAAAGAAGATTCCTCTTCCCTTTTACGTGTTTCTCCGCGCCGCGTGCCGCCTCAGCCGATCACCGGCCGGCCGCAAAGAAGACGGCCCGGTCTCCGGCGTACGGCGACGTCCACGTGTAGGCTTTAGTTCGGGTGATCCCTTCCCCTGTTGCTGTTCGATGTCGGGTCTTCTTTTTGGAAGGAGTGAGCTTTTTTTACTTGCTCGGTGCGCGCGGAGAAGGACAAGTTTGGTTGGTAAGGGTCAATTTTTAGGTCTGAGCGGGAAAAGATGTACCGGCCAAAGTGTCGTCTTTTTTAGGTGCACGGTGGCGTGGAGAGACAGACTCGGGGGGAAGTCGTTATCTAATCCAGTAATCCAGTTTATTGACCGGAACATGCATGGTAGACGTAGAAGAAACCTGAGCAAGTCGTGCAAGTATAAGTATTACCTACGATACTACTAGTCCAGTAAACAAACTCGATTAATATGTTTCCCTAAAAACACTCCATTAATGTGTTTGAATCACCTCCTACTAGTACTTTGCAAACTACTCGTTGGCACGCTTTGAAGTCAGAGTGAGGGTGTCCGGCCTGCAGCATTATGCTGACCTGTTTAGCCTGGCACATTCTCCGTAACATTTCTGCCAGGCCACAAAAAGAGGCTTCAAAATGGGCCTGCGGATATCAACAAGGTGCAGCCACTATTTCTCGCTCTTTGCGAGTTGAAGTCTGCACCAGCCGTAGGCATGAGCCGGCCCATATAGGGTTTTTTTTTTCGTTTTCCTCGTCCTTTCTTTTTTATGTTCTTTTGCACTTATTTTTTTTCTCGGGGTGCCACATATTCTATTTTTTAAAGCTGATTATTTAAATTTGAACACTTTCAAAATATGAACAATTCTTAAATCTGAATATTTTTTAAAATCTAAAAGCTTATAAAATTCTAAACATTTTCTAAAAATATGAAAATCTTCAAAATCCGAACATTTTTCAAATTTGTACGATTTTCTAATCTATGTTTTTTATCCCGGAAGGTTTTCATGTTTCATAAAATATTTTATTAATTAAAAAATAGATAGACAAAAAAACAAAAAACAAAAGAAAGTGAAAAATAGGTTAACTTAGTGTCATGGTGGTGAACTTACAGATGCCATAGGATGGCTAAAGTTGGGACCGATGGACACTGTGGTTATCCGGGGAGGGATTGCATGTCTAGATGGCGCGCTCACTACACCGTAAACACAACAATCTACCCAGGTTCGGGACCCTCGTGTGGAGGTAACACCCCTACTTCTGGTTGTCTCTCTGTATATGTGGCAACCGAGTACAAGTGTTCCTCAAGCTCAATGAGCTAGAGGAAAAAGAATTTACTGCTCTCTCTCTACACAAACTAGCAGCAATTCTCCTCTCATGTGTCGACCCTCGCGCAGGACGGGTGTGGCCACCTTATGTACCGGTGGCCACCAACCAGTCGTACATGATTAGTTGACTACACACTGTGCCGTAGCACACGCTCGCGTACACTCGCTTACAGGCGCCGAAAGTCATCTCAGCCGTAGCCGCCGCCATGTCCTGTCCCCCTTGTCAGAGACAAGACATGGCCTCGCCTATGCTCTGCACTACACCAGCGTATATATACGCGTCATCACACCTAGTAAGTTGAACCGCATGCGCGTACTCTCCCTTGATTTGCGGGATCTCACCAGCTTCGTTGACCTCCCGTCGAGAAGAGCAGCACCGTATCTACCCGGATTCTCCTAGTGCATCTCGGACAACCCGGGGGACACTCGTATCTTCATTATTGCTCTTCGCCTTACTTACCGAGATATCCCCAACTCGGTACCTAGATGGATCTCGGACAAGGCATCTCGGTAACCCGCATATCGGTACACAATACCTCAAGCACCATTTCTTACCAATCTTGCCCCTACTCGGGGGTAGCCCCCCGACATTAGTCCCCGAAGCTGGTATGGGCCAGCGAACTCGGACGATGGGCTGTGCCAGCTTAAACCAATATCTTCAGAATGCCTGACCGAGATGCATGCATCTCGGCCCACTTTTCATCTCGAACCCGGATTCTATCCGCATCCTTCACAATGGATTTTTCATCAATATCCGAGATGGTTGTGCTAAATTGGATTTTACCGAGATCCCCGCACTTAGCCATTTTCCACGAACCGCACAGTGCGAGGCGGAGTCGCCTCGTTTTCTTCGCGTTGAAGGCTCACCACGTGGCGCATAACCGCACCCACGTCGCCTCGATTCCCGCGCAGCGCAGCGCGCGCCGCGTCCACACCCTTCCTGTGCCTTGGGCCCACGCGCCGTCGTGTCCGTTCGCAGCACACTCAAGTGCCCACATCGCAGAGCGTGGGATTTACTGCGCCGGTTACGCGCGGTGAATCCGCTACGTGCGTTTCTCCGGGCGCAGTAAATGCCACGATCCCACAATTACAGCCACATTAGATCCGGGCAGTTATTGCGTCACCTGGGTATAAATACCCGTGGCTCCTCCTCCGTCTCTTTTTCCTCGCCATTTTCCCACGTCTCATCCTCTTCCTCCTCGCACGCGCGAAAAGCCCATTGCTCCACCGCGCACCGAGGAAACCACCGCACCGCCGCGCGACACGGCTGCGCCCAAGGATCTCACCGCGCACCGCAGATCTCCGCAACTCCGCGCCACCATGCTACTGCTTCTCTCCTCTCCGTTCTCCACCGAGCCTCTCGACGCGGAAGCCAAACCACGACGTTGATCTTCCGCGCTGCCGCCGCGCTATTCCACCATCTTCTTCCCGAGCGCTCCCTCTCTCCTGTGAGCATCTCGGAGGCGCCGAGACCCACAAGAACCAAGATGGAGCTCGACACCATGGAGCAGATCGAGCTTGAAGGACCAGCGTCCACACGCGGAGCGTGGGAAGGATCCGAGGTGGACGCTGTAACAACCGGGGTTTTTCCCCTAATAGAAAATTGTTTGTTTTTTTTCTTTTCGGCATCATGCATTCATCACATTGCATTTGAACTTTTGAACTAAATCAAAATTTTCCAACAATATGTTATTTTCTTAACATTGTCAAACGTTTGAAAACAATGTCTCGTAGACATTCACGTCGGCTTTCTTGTTTCACAAACATTTTGATATCTTTTGATGTCTCAAACTATTTTTTTTGCCTCAAACTTTTTTTCAAATAATAAACAACCTGTTTTTCCTATAATTACTAAAAAAAAAATTTTTTTTGAGTGGCCAGACCAGGCCAACAAGGCCCAGCCGACCACCCCACCTAGACCCAAACCCTAAGCCCACCTAACACACCTAGCCCACACACGCACACAGAACCCACAACGCACACACGCACGCAACACACACAGCACCCACGCACGGGATCGAAGCCCCAACCCGTCTCCTACCCCCCTCCTATCGAGCGCCGCCAGGGGAGAGCACATCGCTCGATCCCCATCCTCCCGTCGCCTCCATCCTCTGCCTCGTCCCCTTCCTCCCAAGCCCGACCACCTCCGCCTCCCTCTCCTCTGTCCCATCCACCGCCCCATGTCTCCTCCAGCCCCGTCCTCTCCTCTCTTCCCGTTCCCTTCTTGCTCGCGTGCGGACGCCCCGCCCCGATTCCGGCCGCTGCCGGCCAGTTCCGGCCGCTGCCGACCAACTCCGGCGCTGCCGCTGCTCGGCGAATCCCCGCCATGGTCTTCTCCATAGATTGCCCCACCAATTTCTTCCCCGAAGGCCTCAAATCGAGCCCCCACGAAACCCTAACCTCCGCCTTGGCTCGGCTGGGTTCGCCGGCGCAATTGCTGCTCGCCTGCTCCCGTCTCACTGCGTGGTTGTGATGACCACGACGACTTCCTTGTCCCCTGCGCAATCACCTCCATGGTCTGGTTCCTTGTCTCCTCTGCTCCGGCCGCTGTTCCCCGGCGCCCGCGGCTGCCATGCCGTCGTGAGGCCCGACAACGCCTCCTTGGTGTGCATCTCTGCGCCGACCACGACCCCTAGCTCGAGCCCCTGCTCGACCACGTCTCCGTGTCGTTTACCACAAACCCGACGCCGGCGGGATGGCCCTCCGAGGATGCAACCCCGGTGTCTTCGATCTGCTGTCGTGTGACGCGACTGTTACGGTGGTGAATGAGTGTTTTGATGGTGGTGGTGGTGCTGCTAGTTGTGCTGCGGGTGCGGTGCTGGTCTGTGGTGCGGTTGCTGCTATTGTTCCTCCTCGATTTCCTCCACTACGGCGCCGGCGCTGGCGGGACGGTGTACCAGCACAACCTGGCGTCGGCACCCACGTCGCCACTGCCTCGGCTACAACTTCTCGAGGCACTTGTTCATGCACCTGCTCTGTTTGGTGTGGCCGAGGCCTTCGTGCCCGTGCCCGGTACATGACCCCATCGACAAGAACACCCTCGACCACGAAGGCTAAAACATCGTAGGGATCTTCGGAAGATAGCACACCAAGCTCGTCGACGATGCATCAACAAGAACCACCATGAACAACTACCGCCTCCCCGACATGTACCTCGTCGACAAGATCCGCCACGACGCCATGACCGACAACGACCACGGGGATGTGTGGGATCGAATACCGACCACCGACACGATCTCTCGTCGCTCGCTGTGTTCGTTTTGCGTTGGCCGCCTTCGTGCGTGTCCGGGAGATGATGTCGTGAACCCCGAAGACCGGAGAATCGTCCAGTTCGCCATCGACCACAAAGATCGGAACCACCAAGATCTTCTATACGGACGCGACGAGTACCTCGACCACGACTACGTCTACTTCCTCTTCGAACCTCGATGACAAGATCGACAACTACCATCGATGACGAGTACGACTACTTCCTCGACTACATGAGAACGAACGTCTACTTCCTCCACGTTCCGAAGTTTCCGACGTTGACCCCGGCGATCCTCTTTCCAACGTGCGAACCCAAACCCCCAACCCTATACCCTATATGCCTATTTTCTAAATGTCATCTATATCGTGCATATTAAATCATTCATGTGTTGCATTGCCTCTTTTGGGTTGTGGGTAATTAGCCATCACCTAACAATTAATATGGAATGAGTTGGGATAATTAAATATTGTTCCGGTTCCATTTAAATTGTGTAGCTCATCTTTATATTATCTCTCCATGTTAAACAACATTTAAACTTGATGGGTAGATAAATAACTCGAACCTCCTAAATTAGATGTTGGGCTTCCGGCTCAATTTAATTTGATTTAATTGCATAAATCATAACTAATTCATTTTAACTCCAAATTTGAAAAGTAAAATATGTTTTCCAATCAAACTTCTCTAAACTTTGCAAATATCAAATTTGTTTTCTGTTTTGAACAATTTAAATTGCTGAAAACAACTATTTCTTAATTAATGCATTTAAAATTGTCAATTTAATAACTTGCTCATCTAAAAATCCAAATTCAACAAATGAAATATGTATTCCATCTAAAATTTTGTGTTCTTTCCAAATATAAATTTTGTTATCTATTTTGAACATTTAAAATTGGTGAAAACAACAAATGTTTGTTTAAATCATTTAAAATGCCAAAGTTCATAACTTAATAAATAAAATTCCAAACTTGGTAAACAACATTTCAAATTGAAGCTATTGTTGTTTTCTTATTGTTTTCATCATCCATGCATCATTCTAATCAACTTTCACATGATGGTTATTTGTAGATCATTTAATTAACATTAATTCATGGGCTTTCCATATGCAATCCAAATTTGCATATGGGCCCATTTAAATATGTTTACCATGTCAACTAGTTTATCTTTGATGCATCCTTAAACTTGTCATGCATCCATATCTTAATCATGCTGGATCTTTTGCCGTAGAAGTAATTATTGCATCCGGTGTTTGTTCTAGTTCGTTGATTCTTCGCGGATAGGACGTTGAGATGATGTGAGCAACGACAAGTTCTGCGGATGTACCTCTACTTGCTGGATTCCAGGCAAGTATACTCACTTGCTACCTATGGCTGCATTTCATCACTTGTTACCGATTTCTTCCCGTTGCCTTTATTCTAGCCTTATGATTCGATGCTTGTGTCTCGATCCTATCATATGTTTACCTTGCAGCCATGATATAGCCTTCCACCTCCTATTAACTGTTGCTTGTTTACCTTGTTGGCCCTCGTGTCGTAGTTGCATGCTTAGGGTTGTTTGCGCCCTAGTCCTGTTGTCCTTTGTTCTATCATCTGTTTAGTTTGATAGTTGGGTTTCGATTCAATCAACAACATGTTAATGTTTTTGGGTAATAATAATTTGATGATAAGGCACCGGCAGGAGGCCCGGCGTGGTTTTGAGGCCTGCTAGTGTCGAACATAATTAGGAAAAGGGTCTTGTCCTCCGATCCATGATGAGCGCGCTAACCGCATGTGGGAAGCGTGTATGGGCACCCCCCGCAACTTTGATTCGATTCGCATCTCGTCCAAATCGCCACACTTAGTTCGGGTTTTCCATTTGCCGCATGCATATGCAGGTGCGAACCCTTGGCGCCAGGGTGGAACTTTTGTAGTCGGCATTTAGGGAGACACGTTCTTAGAGTGCTATGAGGGTCCCCTTTTCTTCGTGGGGCTTGATTAGTCGTGCGCTCAATTGCACGTGGTTCTTTGGGCTTGATGCGAAGAAGAGTTGGGTTGTGTTGAGTGCCTCGCTTGGTGGAAGTGCATTTCCATCTGGCGGGTCATTCTTACATGTACGGCCAAATTGGTGCATCCCTGCAGGGTTAAATCTTCTCGAGAAGCCGTGTTGTCCGCGGTTATGGATGACTTGGTGAAAGTGCTGGCTAACAAGTACTAAGACAACTTACACTTAACGATGATAACTTGACTAGTAATATAGAATACCTCCACCATAAAAATGAATGTCACCTTAATCAACAGTGTGAGTTTCCTTGGGTTGCTTCCTTAGTAGAGGGTAACACTGGATGGGTATTGTTTGGTGAGTAGTTATAGTTGGTTTTGTCGCGCTATCTTATCCCTTTCTTTTAGCCGGATGTTGTAGCGCGTCTCTGTAGTTAGTTAGTGCAGCCCGCTGCCGCTTCTTTGCAATAATCCCTTCCTTCCGTTCTACCCAAAGTATTTGTATCTTGTGATGATTGGTTACGCTGGTATCTTGTGAGTATGGTTTATCCACTTGCCAGTACTTAATAGTACTGACCCACGAATCCATTTCGTGGCTGCATATTCCACATTGCAGTCAACAGGTTTGAAGTCTGACGACGTTAGCTTGGGAATCCCTCCGGCTTGGCCTGGGCAGGGATTGGACGCCATCGGTTATCTTCAGGACTCTTAGTCCAATTTGTATCTTGTCCGTAGTCGGACACTATGTTGTTTCTTCCGCTGTCATTTGTATCTTTGTATTGTATCAGTTGTATCTTTGACTCGTTTGAGTCGTCTTGTATATACCTTTTATGTTGTTGTTGCGGAATATTCGTGAACTGTTGTAATGTTATCACAAGTGGCAACCTGGAATCGGTTATTATGTGGATCTTGGCGGGAATGCTGAAATCTGCATAGTGCCCGATCTCGGGGCGTCACAGACGCTAACGACATCCAGTGGCAACTGGACACACGCCGCGTCCCGGCAGGGGCGATCTGCCGACCTCCAGGCGACGAGGTCGAACCCCAACCAGAAGACGGCGAGTTCGTGGTCTTCATGAGCCACTTCAAGCGTGGGTTCGGTCTCCCCATCTCTAAATTCATGCATAAATTCCTTCCCCATTTTGGCTTGTAGCCTCACCACCTTCCTACCAACGCCATTACCATTCTCTCCTCTTTCGTTTCCTTCTCGGAGGCCTATCTCGGCCTCTATCCCGCTGTAGATATCTGGGCCAGGTACTTTCACTTCCGCAAACAGGTTCTTCCAAACACCCTCAACCCAAACGCCCCGAAACGCATGACCCAGTGCGGTACTGCGATGATTTTCCCTCGGAATGGAACTGAGTTCCCCCGAGTTCAGGGCCTTGAATCCTACCGCAAGTGGAAACGAGGATTTTCTATGTGAAGAATCCCCCCAAAGAAGATCTCCTCATGCTTACTTCTTTCCACATCGAGCCCCCCCACCGAGATGGTAAACTGTGGGTATAACCCGAAGAAATATGTACCCGAGGTGAACCTAGTCCAGAGCCAGCTAAAGCAGCTCGTTAAGAATGGGCTCCGATATGACGATCTACTCGCCACTTGGGTTAGCCGTCGGGTTCTGCCAATTGAACGCAGAGCCCACAAAATGTGCTTCATGGGCGGGCCCAGAGATAGCACACGCACCACCACCTTCGAGCTCAGCAAGAAGGAAGTGGTCACCTGGATGAAATCCATCGCCAAGACTGGCCTCCCAGAAGATTGGGACTGGAGACTCGAGCCCTATAGCAGAGAGAAGCTGGTGCCCCGAGTAAGTATTTGCTATCCTACCGAGTTACTTTCATCTCGGTATCTTCCAAGATCATTCGACTCTGAGATGTATGCTTTATGGTTCGCATGTATTACCGAGTTACCGTCATCTCGGTTCTATCCGAGATCATCCGTTTTGCTATTTATGCTTTGTGTTTCGCATGTGCGGCACTTTGAGCGCCAGAGAGAAGAAGACCACGAGAACCCCGCGGATAATTGGGAGAGGACCGAGCTGAGGACGACGCAAAGGAGTTCGACAACCAGGATAACCTTCCTATCCCAGACGCCTATCTCACCGCCCAAGACGGTAAGCACCAAGTTCCAGCCTCAGTCCGATACTGGTCCGAGGACGACGAAGGTGACAGTGATGATGATTGCACTCTATTAGATGTACCCGATCCCTTCTCGGTCTTATTCGTGTATCCTCTTCCCTCGCTCTCAGTTGATACGGGAGAACAGGTGGTCGATGCGAGGCCCGTGGCCATGGCCGCCCCCGTGGAAGTGAAGAAGAGGACCGAAATCGGCGTCGTCGATCCTCCGCCCAAGAGACATAAGGAAGTCAGGAACAAGGGGACCAAGGTCACCACTACCCGTCGAAAGAACAAGCGGCCCATGTCGTATGGGTAAGTCTATTCCGAATTGGTTTGTATTTGCATTTTCATTATGTTTCTGCCTCTTTCGCCCTGGATGATTCATTTGCCTTTGGTTTTTCCCTCTTTTCTCTTCTTATCTCGCAGGGAACCGAAAAGCATCGAGATCACCGAGATGCCCAAGTTCACCATGACCCCGAAGCGCTCTGCCTCGGGGAGACTGAGTTCCAAGACTCCTCCGGTGATCGTGCTTCCAGATGTTGGTGGCTACATTGACCTTGACGAAAAGGACATGGACACCAATGCCATGGACAGGCCCGAGATGCCATGGACAGAGAAGATCAGAATATCGGTGCTGGCGACATGGACGCCGAGATGGAAACTAATGAGGCTCCAGAACGTCTGGAGTCGGCCACTGAGCAGCAACAAGAGCAAGAAACACCAGCGCAGCAACATGCGCCAACACAGCAACAGGTTTCCCCAGCAGCAGCAACAATACCACCAGTAGGAGCAGGACCAAGAGCACTGACACCACCAGCAACACCATGTGCCACTCCAGCAGCAACAACCATAGCAACAGCAGCAGCTACAACAACATCAACATCAACAGCAGCAGGCCCAACACCAACAACAACACGCCCAACAACAACACCAACTCCCCCAGCAGCAACAACAGCTCCAACTCGCACCCGGCGGCGACCCGCTGTCCAGTATGCGCCCTCGCACGCCACTGCGTTTGGAGAGGGAAGTTCACAGAAAAGCACCGAGGGACTTGTAAAAGTGCCCATAGTGCCTCGGTCAAAGAAATCCGAGGTACATCAGAAGAAGTCTGGGCTGGGGAAAACTAAACCCGGCACTTTGGCGATCAGCTCGGACACCCAGATTGTGCAGCATCAAGGACTCGGGACGCTCCAGCAGGATCTGGAGGCGACCTTGGACCGCGTGGGCTACATTGATCTGGACCATGCCGGGAAGAGGTTGGGCCCGCTGGACCATTACCGCAAAGACTGGAATCAGGCCGATGTTGGTCTGATATCGATGGCGGTTGTGGCTTGCAGCAGCACAGTGGCGCACAAGATGTTATATTTGCGTAGTGCCGCTGAAGATGTCGAGCTCACTTCTCGGGTAAGTAACATATTCTCTTCTCGGTTTTCCCGAGATTGCAAATTGTGAATCCGAGATCAACACCGATATCCAGTCCCCGAGATTTGGGCTGAGTAGGCAATACTCGACCGAGTTGAAGATTACTCGGGTCGAATCTTCCAACTAACTATTCCTTTGTTTCTTCTCAGATTTGCATCGAGACTCGTTTCAAGCTGTACCAGAAGTTTCCATGAGCCCACTGGGACACTACCGAGCTCAACATCAATCTCTAGAGGGAATTGGGAGGCAAAGGTAATTTTTTCACACCGAGATATTGCGTATGCTTTCCTCTACATCAATTTTCTAACTCGGGCTCTGTTTGTTCTTTCACATCTATTTTGGAGAAGCAGCTGATAGAGTCCATTACCAAGATCTCTTCTCTGGAAAGTAAGTGCCTCATTCTATATCTTGCGTTTTATGTTTACGCTTTTTCCTTCTCGCTGGCTAACTCTGCTGTTCGATGCAGATGATCATAAGATTTTTGCTGAGAAGCACCAGGACTGCACCGTGCTGGCTGAATCTGCACAGAGCAAGATCTCGTCCCTAGAGAGTAAGACTTTTTCCTTTTTCTTACTCGGTTTTCCCTGTTCCTGATATTCCACTAACTGGACTGTTTTTGTGCACCCGAACACATGCTCTTTGTCGAGAAGCATCAAGATTGCCTCACGTTGGCCGAGATACAGCTGTAGATCAACGATTACGAGGCCCGGTTCAAGGACGAGCTCAAAACTGAGAAGGCCGAGGTTACTCGGCTGAAGCAGGAGCTGACCGAGATGCAGAGGCAGAAGGAGGAGGCCAAGAAGGCCAAGATCCAGATGGAGAGGGATGCTACTGCTGAGAAGGCCCGCCACGAGCTGGAGATTAAGAACCTTAAGGACAGGAACACCGAGCTCGAATCCTTGGCGAGTGCCTCCCGCACCCTGCTGGACAAGTGCCATTTGGAGTGGCACTCCAGGCTTAATACACTCAACCTGGAATTCGAAAGTAAGATTCACCCTTTCTCGGTTTTCTTCAAACTGCCAACTTGATCCACCGAGCTGATCCCGGTTTAACTCGGACAACCTATCTCTCGGGAGCGTTCCCGAACATGGAAGCCAGTGTTATACAGGTTGTTGAGAAAGCCAAGAAGAGAAGAGAAGAGGTTGGGTTTGACGTCACGAAGTCCGTCACCATTGAAAATCTCGTTGAGGGCATCAAAGCCTGAGTTATGCCCCTCCCGTCTATGGGAGCCAGCCTCGTTTCTAGTGCACTCCGGCTTTACAAGGTCTTCTGGCCGAAAAATGAGCTCCCCAAGACCATCGACGAGCTAGCCAAGAACCTGGACCAAGTCAAGGGTCGCCTCAAGGAGTGGCGCGCTTCTTCAGCTCGAGCTAGCGCACACGAGGTGATGCATTTTGTCTTGTCCTGGTACGAGACCATCGACCTCGATGCCTTCAACACTATGCGGACCAAATCCAAATGGTCCTCTTGACCAGAATGTGTCCGGGCTCGCGGGGAAACCGCGTACCGGTTGGCCTCCTACGCCGATACCAAGGAGTACGTGGATGGTGCCCCCGAGCCCGACACCGAGAGCGCGGACAATGACGAGGATGTGGACGATGCGGCCGACAACGTCGACGACGAAGCTGAGGAGGATGATGATTCCAAGGAGGTTGACGAGGAGATCGAAAGCGAGATCGTTCCGGCCCGAGTTGTGGAGGAGGCCTCTAGTCCAACTGCCAAGATCGTCACCACCGAGATGGTCATCTCCGAGCCCTCCCCCGAGCTGACTACTCCAGAGCATTCAACCGAGACAGTCGCATCCGAACAAGCCACCGAGACCGTCGCCTCCGCGCCTGCCACCGAGACGGTCGTCTCCGTGCCTGTTGCCGAGTCCAGCAACCCGGAAGAGACCGCCACGGACTCCACTCCCTTGGCAGCGGCCTAAATTTCTATTAAACACTTTTAACTTCGTCAGATCCCCGGTATGTCGGGTGAAGTTGTAAGAAATACACTTATCGTTTGCCACTCTGTTTTATTTAAGTTTGTGCAAGATTGGCTGAATGCCGGATTGCTTTAATTCGAGCCCCCGGGTTCGTTTTCTTATCCACCTGGCATTTTTCTTCCCTGATCTTGCCTGCCACTTGTGGCTTTTTGACAGTCGAGTCACGAGATGGCGAAAACCAAGTTTATAATATTCATAACTCTAAGATAGGAATTAAAACTGTCCAATACTTAGCCGAAAAAACGGAAGAGAAAACAACTTATGTCGGTTGACTAACTCTTTGTTTCCTTAGTAGGTTTTCATGTGGTCATTGACCCTTGGCTTGTTCTCTCGCTTGCCATGAAGCCGGGTTTCGGACAGCAGCGAAGTCGGAGAGTTGGCCCTTAGGTTTAAGCACACTACTAAACTTACATATGAAATTCCGAGATGATTAACCGACATACCAAAGTAAGAAGTAAGAACAAAGAACAAGTTAGGCACAGGCAGTCCCCAAGTTCCTTCTCGGAGTGCCGACATATATTCAACTCGGTGCGGAGATACATACAATGTATTTTCAGGAATGAAAACGACGAAGTAGAGCTACATTCCAGGGGCGCTTAGTTTCCTCTCCGGACTTGTCCATCTTGTTCTTCTGTGGTTCCTGTGCATCGATGAGATAGTAGGCATCATTGTGCAGAGCCTTGCTCACAATGAACAGCCCTTCCCATGGAGGGGAAAGCTTGTGCATCCCGACTGTGCGTTGCACCAGCCTAAGCACTAAATCTCCTTCTCGGAATACCCTTGGGCTTATTTTTCGGCTATGATAGCGTGTCAGATTCTATTGATATACAACTGATCTCTATAGAGTTAACTCTCTTGCTTCTTCTAGCACATCAACATCATCTTCTCGGGCTTCTCTTGCCTCTGCCTCTATATAGAGGGTCACTCTCGGTGAGTCATGTTCAAGGTCAATGGGCAACATGGCCTCTGCTACATATACCAGGAAGAATGGTGTGTATCCGGTAGATCGGTTAGGGGTAGTCCTAGACTCCACAACACCGTCGGCAACTCGTCCAGCCAACAACCCGGGGTTTGCTGTAATGGCTCAATCAGTCGAGGCTTTATTCCGTATAGGACCATGCCATTAGCTCTTTCAACTTGCCCATTTGATTCCGGATGCGCGACTGACGCAATGTCTAGCTGGATCCTCTTCTTCTTGCAGAACTGAGCAAAAGCTCCCTCAGCAAAATTTGTTCCATTATGCGAGATGATCCCATGCGGGTAGCCATATCTCAGGATAATATCCTTCAAAAAGGTCACAGCTGTGTGCCCATCACACTTCCGGATTGGCTTCACCTCAATCCACTTGGTAAACTTGTCAACCATGACCAGAATGTGAGTCATACTGCCCCGAGCTTGCTTGAAGGGCCCCACCATGTCCAAGCACTACACTGCAAATGGCCAAGTGATAAGAATAGTCTTGAGCTCGGAAGCAGGCATATGTATCTTGGTTGCATATTTCTGGCACCCATTGCATTTTCTCACTAGATATTTTGCTTGCTATACAAGGCAGTGAGCCAAAAGAAGCCATGTCGAAAAGCTTTCTTGACTAGAGCCCGAGATGAGGCGTGGTTCCCACATTCCCCCTGATGTATCTCTCGGAGAACCTCTTCTCCCTCCTCTAGCTCAACACAGCGCTGGAGCACGCCCGTGGTACTTCTCTTGTATAATTCTTTGTTGATGATGGTGTAGCATTTGGATCTTCTCTGTATCTGCCTGGACGAGATCTCATCACTCGGTAAAGTACCATCCGCCAAGTAAAACATTATGGGCTTGGCCCAACTCGGTACCACCCAAGTAGGAAACATGGGCTCATCGACCTCCATAGGTTCAGCCGACATGACAAGCTCTAAGATGGAGACGAGTCCCCGAGTCCCCGGGTTCTGCGAGGCAGTCCACGAGATGAATGCGGCAGTCCCCGAGTTCTCCATGTCGGTCCCCACATCAATCTCCATGGGAACAGCTTCTGATTCGGGCATAGCCGGGACGAATATTAAATCCGACTCGGGAGATGGCTTGATGGACAGCTTCCTGAGATGCGCCAAAGCAATTCCTGCCAGGATGGACTGCCGAGAAGAGCCCAACTTGGACAGAGCATCATCAGCGTCATTTTTAGCTCGGTGGATGTGGTTAAACTTACATCCGTCAAAGAATCCCGACTTGTTCTGGACAAGGAACCGATATGAAGCCATATTGGCATCCAACGCGTTTCAAGTCCCCGAGGCCTGCTGAACCACCAGATCCGAGTCAGCATAACATACTATCCGACGGATGCCAATCTCCTTAGATACTTTCAGTCCGTGGACTAAGGCCTCATACTCGACAACACTGTTGGACGCCGCAAAATGGATTTGCAGGACATACTTGAGCTGATCCAGCTTGGGTGAAGTGAGCACAACGCCGGCATCGAGACCTTCTTTCACCTTAGAGACATCGAAATGCATTTACTTTCAGTCCGTGGACTAAGGCCTCATACTCGGCAACATTGTTGGACGCCGCAAAATGGATTTGCAGGACATACTTGAGCTGATCCAGCTTGGGTGAAGTGAGCACAACGCCGGCATCGAGACCTTCTTTCACCTTAGAGACATCGAAATGCATTCGCCAATAGTTTGTTTCCGGCAAGGGAGGCTCATATTTCATTTTGGCCCATTCAACAAAGAAATCCACTAAAGCTTGGGATTTGATTGCTTCTCTTCTCGCATACAGCGGGGTGTAAGCAGCCAGCTCAATTGCCCATTTGGCTACTCGGTCGCTTGCATCCTTGTTGCCTAAAATTTCCGAGATGGGAGCTGTACTCACCACTGTAATTGGATGCTCTTGGAAATAGTGGTTGAGCTTCTTGGCAGCCATATAGGCTCCATATGTCGTCTTCTGATAGTGAGGGTAGTTCTGCTTCGAGTTGGAGATCACCTCACTGAGATAGTACACCGGCCTCTGCACCGACTTGCCCTCCTCTTCTCGCTCCACTACCACCACCACACTAACAACTCGGTTGGTAGCCGCAATATAGAGCAACATGGGCTCCTTAGGCAGAGGAGACGCTAGAACTGGAGCTGTACCCAACATGGTCTTGAGATCTCAGAAAGCCACATCAGCTTGCAAGGTCCAGACAAATTTGTCAGTTTTCTTCATGAGCTGGTACAGAGGTAAAGCCTTCTCGCCCATTCTCCCAATGAACCGACTAAGGGGAGCTAGGCAACCGGTAAACTTCTCCACATACTTTAATGATCTCGGAAGAGACATGCTCTCAGTTGCCTTTATCTTCGAGGGGTTGGCCTCGATACCTCAGCTGGACACGAGGAAACCGAGTAACTTTCCTGCTGGAACGCCAAAGGTGCACTTTGTCGGGATCAGCTCATCCGGTACTTTCGCAGATTTGCACATGTTTCTTGGATATCTTCTAGGAGTGTATGTTTCTCCTTGGTCTTTATGACTATATCATCCACATATACATGCACAGTTTTACCGATTTGCTCATGCAAGCATTTCTGCATGCATCTCTGGTATGTGGCCCCTACATTCCTAAACCGAAACACATGCACGATAGCAATAAGCCCCGTACGGGGTAATAAAGGCAGTCTTTATTTGATCAGTCGGGTTTAGAGGAATCTGGTGAAAACCTGAATAAGCATCCATAAAGGACAACAGCTCACAGTCGTCTATGGAGTTGATCACCTAATCTATCCGGGGCAACAGGAATGGATCTTTAGGACATGCCTTGTTCAAGTCGGTGTAGTCCACACACATGCGCCACACCACAACGACCATAGGATCATGTTTCTTCTTCTCGACCATGACCTCATTGGCCAGCTAGTCCGAGTGCAGTACCTCCATGATGAATCCACTTGCTAGCAGCCTTGTGATCTCGGCACCAATGGCTTTCCTCCTTTCAGCAGCAAAATAACACATGGCTTGTTTCACCGGCTTGGCATCCGGCCTCACATGCAGATAGTGCTCAACCAACTCCCTCGGGATGCCTGGCAGGTCCTAATTGGACCATGCAAAGACATCCCGATTCTCACGGAGGAAGTGGATGAACTCGCTTTCCTATTTGTCCTCCAGCCCGGCACCAATGATGGCCACACGGTCGGGGAACTCGGGGTCAATTTGCACCCTCTTGGTATCCTGGGAGCCTTGTGATCTCGGCACCAATGGCTTTCCTCCTTTCAGCAGCAAAACAACACATGGCTTGTTTCACCGGCTTGGCATCCGGCCTCACATGCAGATAGTGCTCAACCAACTCCCTCGGGATGCCTGGCAGGTCCTGATTGGACCATGCAAAGACATCCCGATTCTCATGGAGGAAGTGGATGAACTCGCTTTCCTATTTGTCCTCCAGCCCGGCACCAATGATGGCCACACGGTCGGGGAACTCAGGGTCAATTTGCACCCTCTTGGTATCCTGGGAGGCCGGTAAGGTGGCACTGTGTGAAGAGCTGGGCATTCCGGGCATGCCGAGTTGGGTCGCTTGAGCCATGGTTACCACCTCGTGTATCTTCTTCTTCTCAGCAGCAATGACCATTAACTCGGCTAGCCGAGATCCAGCTGATGCGCATTCCAGACGCCTATAATCACCCGATATGGTGATGATGCCATTGGGACCGGGAAGCTTCATCTTCAAATAGGCCGCATGAGTCGAGGCCATGAACTTGGACAGAGCTGGCATGTCGAGAAGAGCATGATAAGGGCTCTGCAGATCCACCACCTCGAACTGCAAGCACTCAGTTCCGCAGTTATCTCAGGTGCCGAAAATTACATCTATCCACACCCTGCATATAGGAGCGCATGATACTCCCGGCACAATACCATGGAAGGTAGTCCGGCTGGGATGCAACATGTTCTTGGTAAAATCGAGTTTCTCCATGCTATCTCGGTACAGAATATTGATGATGCTTCCATTGTCAATTAGCACCTTGGTGAATTTCACGTTGATCTCGGTCCCAATGAAGGTTGGGTCCAGCACCAGAGCATATCTGCACGGGTTAGGAATGATCCTCGGATGATCCGCCCGAGACCATACGATCTCTTGATCACACAGGTACATGTATTCCAGCACTTCCGGCATCACCGCGTTCACCTCCATCACGCGCCTTCGCATGCTCTTCTTGTCATCAGGCTCGGTGGTGAACACCATGTAGCTCTGGTGGTGCTCCTGGTAAACATTCTGGCCTCTGTCGCCAGCATTGTTATTGTTGTTGTTGTTGTTGTTGTTGTTGTTCCGGTTGAAGTTGTTGTTGCGGTTGTTGTTGTTGTTGTTGTTGTTGTTGTTGTTGTAGTAGTTGTTGTTGTTGCGAGTGTTGTTGTTGTTGCCCCCCTATGCCACTTGGTTCAAGTTCTCCCTTCTCTAGTTCTCTGCAGGCCTTGGAGCTGCTGCCCGGATAGGCTGGATGTTTGAACCCGGAGCCGACATAGGTGGAGGAGGAGGCAACTGGCCCACAGCTTCACTCATAATCCGGTCCCACCAACTGCAATGCCTAGAAGTATGGTTTGTCGGCCTACTTGAATGCCGAGTGTGGTAGCTGCACGGCCCATCTCGCATCATCTCAAAGGTAAACCTTTGATGATCATCTCCCGGCTTTTTCTGGTCGGTCCACTGCTTCTTAGAGTTCTAGTTTTGCCCATACTGGGGCCCAACGTTCTTTTGCCTTTGGCTGCTTCCTGCACCAGGTTGATCCGGATCCACTACGGCTACATGGTCTGAGCCCTAGCAGATATCCGTCCTGTCATCTCGCCTCTTGTTCCGGAAGTCATGGTGATCATTCCGCCTAGAGGATTCGGGACCATCATTGTTGCGTTGCCTCCTACTCGGCTCCACCGAGTCCAGTAATGGTTGTGTCGGGTCTACGAGTGCGTACATGTCGGCGATCTTGATGATCTCTGCCAATGTACTCGGCATCTCCCTCTGCAGCTTTTGCCACACACATGCTGCCATGTCGGCATCCTTGTGTAAATCAAGCAATGGCCTACGACTCATTCACACCTTCACAGGTGTTCCTCAGTGTGCTCCACCGAGTAAGGTATTCTCGGTCCGTCTCCTCCTCTCTCTGCTTGCACACAGAGAGTTGTTGCGGATGGTTCGGCCTCTTGTAGGTGAAGTTGCTAATGAAAGCCTCCGAGAAGTCAAGCCAGTAGTTGATGATGTCTCTCGGCAAATTGTTTAGCCAGATCCTGGCTGGGCCCTCCAACATTTGTAGCACATATCTCACCGCCCACCTGCGGTTTCCACGTGCAATGTGCACGATGGTGACATAATCGCTCAGCCAATCTTCCGGCTTGGTGCTGCCATCATAGGTCTTTGTCACTCTTGCTAGCTGGAACTTCGACACAGCAGGCTCGTTCATGATCCGGGGACCAAAACAGAGCGGTCCCAGAGGGCCTTGCTCCTCCATCTCCTCTGACGGGTAGATCATGTCAAGCTTGTACCTTGCATCACTTGGCTGCAGCACTCGGGCTCCCAACCGAGCTCCAACACCTCCAGCATCTGCATAGCGATCATTTCTCTAGTACCCGGCTTGCTCCATTGCCGAGTGACCATCATTGTACATGTCTTGACATCCAGCACCGGGTTGGGGAACCGGGTTGACTACAGGGGAAACTCCCTGTGGCTGAACAGCAGGTCTGGCACAGGGTTGAGGCTGATCCGGGTTGGCTACCGGGTGCCGAGATGGATCATCTCGGTCGCGTCCTTGTCCTCCTTGCTGAACTCGGGCAACATCATGACCATCTTGAGCGATGTGTTTTTGCCCGGGCTACTCCTCTACAGCTAACTGTTTTCCGGTGACAGCCGGGTCATACACATAGATCTGTTTATATCTCCCAAAGTTCACACTCCGAGATCCTCTAGCACCAAGATGAGGGGAGGAGGCCTAGCCTCCGGATCTCCCCCATGCGATTGTACCACACGAGATGCACGGGCTCCTGGATGCGCCTTCTGGAAATCCTCATTTTGCCTGCCGGCCTCAAGAACAAGCTCATTAAGCCGGTCCTGCTGCCTAGTGTGAGCTTCACCGGTTAGATGTGGCAACTCGGCAGCAACTGCCTCTGCCGCCCTAAGGTTCTTAGCAGGAGAACTATATTTGGGCCTACCGGCAGAAGTAACACTAGCAGATTTACTAGCAGTTCTACCATCCCTAGCTAACTCGGCACCGAGATCGCGACCTCGGTTCCGCATAGCACCCAACCGACTAGGATCATTACCAACAGGAGTAAGACCATGCGCTACATTGAACTCGTTCATGTTGAGATTGAACTCTTTCCTGATTTTGGACATCTCGACGGCCTCCAGCAGGATGGCCTGGCGCTGCTCCTCGAGTTGCTGCCACACCGCAGCCGGATTTGCATCCACAGCTACGGGTACACTCAGTTTGTCGATGACCTCGACGAAGGGAGCCGGCCTTGGAGTCGGTGCAGCAGGCGCCTTGAAGACCGGTTGGTTCTCAGGTCTCTCCATTGGCTTGTGGCCCGGCGAGCCGACTTGCCAGCAGCATCAACGACACCGGTCGCGCTCTTCCCGGCTGCAGGAGCCGGACCGGTCATCATCACCTCCATGCTGCCCACAGAGCCACCGATAGGCTGCCCGCGGACGACGAGAACGACAAGACGATCAACAGCAACGAGCACCACCTTGTGGTACTCGTGGATGACGATGGTGGCGACGTACACCAAATGCGCCGAAACCGATGATAGAGCCGCCTGCGGGAACGGGCCTGCCGCCAAAATCACCGGCGTTGTGGGTGACGAAGTCGAAGGAGACGAATCTGTGGACAAGGACACAGACCACGCGCTCTCCCGGACGAAGAAGAGGTCTCGTCCGTATAGAGACCCCAGCCAGCGCCGCTGCTGGTCCCATGGTGGGCGCCAACTCTCGTGGTGGTGAACTGACAGATTCCATAGGATGGCTAAAGTTGGGGCTGATGGACACTGTGGGTATCCGGGGAGGGATTGCACGCCTAGATGGCGCGCTCACTACATCGCAAACACAACAATCTACCCAGGTTTGGGGCCCTCGTGTGGAGATAACACCCCTACTCCTACCTGTCTCTCTGTATATATGGCAACCGAGTACAAGTGTTCCTCAAGCTCAAGGAGCTAGAGGAAGAAGAAGCTCTACTGCTCTCTCTCTCTAAACAAACTAGCAGCAATTCTCCTCTCATGTGACGACCCTCGCCGAGGAGGGGTGTGGCCACCTTATATACTGGTGGCCACCAACCAGTCGTACAGGATTAGGTGACTACACACTGTGTCGTCGCGCACGCTCGCTTACACTCGCTGACAGGCGCCGAAAGTCGTCCCCGCCGTAGCCGCTGCCATCACATGTCCCCCTTGTCAGAGAAAGGACGTGGCCTCGCCCGTGCTCTGCACTGCACCAGCGTACGTATACGCATCATCACACCTAGTAAGTTGAACCGCACGCGCGTACTCTCTCTTGATCTGTGGGATCTCACCAGCTCCGTTAACCTCTCGTCGAGAAGAGCAGCACCATGTCTACCCGGATTCTCCAAGTGCATCTCGGACAACCCGGGGGGACACTCGTATCTTCATTATTGCTCTTCATCTTACTTACCGAGATAGATCCATCTCGGTACCCCCAACTCGGTGCCTAGCTGGATCTCGGACAAGGCATTTCGGTAGCCCGCATATCGGTACAGAGTACCTCAAGCACCATTTCTTACCAACCTTGCCCCTACTCGGGGGTAGCCCGCCGACGCTTAGGCGGTGGAATCGTGCAAGAGATCTATAACACTAAGGATCTACGTGTGTGGGCGAGTCGAGCTTACAACTTGCTTCAATCTATACATAGGCACTACCAAGAGAACTACATGGCTACATTGTGAGCTGAACCCAACACGCCACCCACCACCACCGATGTCGCCATAATGGCCATTGCATGCCGCGGGTGCTTAATCGTCGTCCCACCTAGCGACGACACTAGCCCCAACCGTCATATCCCACTACCCATGGTCGGCGATGAGGCAACCTGTCCAGTAGAATGGTCCATGGAGTTCAGAAAAAATACAAAATGGCTTTGAGTGGTCTAGAATTTGCAAAAATAATCTCGTGTTTAATAATAAGACTTGCACTTCCCCTTTTGAGACCATATTCATATCTATTGCCCTTCTATTATTCCAGACGTTGAGAATGGAGGCAAAGCGGGAAGAAGGGTGGACGAGCATGGTGGACCGTATAAAATTTGCGCCTAGACGTTTCCACATTCTATCATGTTATCCCGGGGGTTGGATAAAAGCTGAATGTGCCATGGTGGTTTTGTTGGTTTTGTTCGTTTAGGTTTTAGTTTACCCATCGCCCGTGTGAGCACCATGGGGGATGTTTGTAGGTTCGTTTCTGTTGTTTGTGAGCTTTTTGTGGCTAGTGGTGGCCCATCTATGAGTTTTTTAGCCTCTCCTAGTTATCTCTTAGACTCTCAATGTCGTGGGGTAACCATAGCAAATCACACGGTTGAGTCGCTAGGGTTTCGTAGATGGAAAGGAGGCACTGGTGGACCACATCGACTAATAGAGAGAGGGGGGCACAATTTACCCAGGTTCAGGGCCCATTGTGAAGGTGAAACCCCTACTTCTGCTTATCTGGTCTTTATTCCGGTGAGTTATAGGTGTTTACAATTGCGACTGTGGTGCATATTAGATGTGGCGCAAAGGTGAGGCATGTAAGTATGGATATAGGTTTTTGGTGACCCCTCCCAGGATTTATATAGGAGGCCGGGTCTCGGGTGTCGTAGCCAAATCAGTTACAATAAAGGGTGGTGCCCTGATTCCAGTGCTTCCTTGCGAGATACTCCTGATACTCGAGCTAGACTCTCTTTCTGGTTCCACTGTGGGCTCAGTATTCTTAATCTTGATGTGCCTCGTGTTGGGCCCGTGGTGGATTTTCACCCAGTATACCAATAGTAGGCACCGATTAAACATGCTGAAAGTACGGTATGGTCAACTAGAGGGGGTGAATAGGTGACTAACATTTTTTTTCTTCGTTTCCTTTTTTAGATTGGCTAAAAAGGTAGAGCACACGCTCATCTAGATGTGCAACTAGGTAAACAACCTATGTGAGACGATACAAAGTACGCAACGGAACCAATATGTAAAGAACAAGATAACCACAAGTGTAAACAAGGAGACAAGAATATGTTTCCTGTAGTTCCTTCTAAAAGGAAGTATGTCTATGTTGCAAAGGTGAGGAGCCACCTAGGCACTCCAATAGCACGAATGTGCACACCTTATTCTCCTTGAGTTTCTCCGATGAGGGAGATTATTATTTCCACTATGAGGTCGACTTGAAGTCGTTGACCAAACTTTTATAAAAGGTTGAGGCTACTCCACAAGATGGTTGGAGGCTCTCAATGATCCAAAAATTATTACTACAAGGTGGAATCTCCAAGCACTAGGATTTCTCTAGGATGACAAAGCAACCAAGAGATCTACAAGATCCCAAAGGGAAGTGCGGGGGAAATCAATTTTTGGCTTGGTGAATATGTAGATCTAGGTCTTCTCCATCAAATCCTTGAAGGACATCAGGTTTGGTTGGTTGAGAAGAGAGATCTAGGCATTTAAAGCTCGGTACTAATGGAGGAGAGAGAGAAATGGGCGAGCTAGCTGTTCCAAGGTAGGAGACAACTATTTATAGCTCTCCCCAAAATATGGCCATTGCAGGATTCCAGTGCCGGAAATTTCCGTTCACACTGGCTGGATATTCAAATAGCCTGGGGGCGAAACTTTGACTATTCCGGGGGCCGAAAAATTCCGGGCCAAATTTCCGCCCCCGTTACAGAGAGCGGGCAAGCTGGGCGCGACGTCTTCACGACTATCTTCAACATGCCGGATATTTCCACTGGAAATTTCCGGCCTAAATTTCCGCCCTATTCCAGAAAGTGGGCATTCTGGACGCACAAATCCTTCGAGGCCAACTCCGGTAGGTCAGATATTTCCGAGGTTTACAGCCCGAAAATTCTGCCCCTTAAGTGTTGGAATATTCCGGTCTCCAGCGGAAATTTCCGCCCCCTGTTTCTACTGATTAATCTTTTAAGAGCAGGGAGGGTTCTTCTATTTGAATAACACAACATTTTCAACTGTGAACACTTAAAAAATATTAGAAGGAATACCTGTGTTGTCATTACCACCAAAACTAGATGAGAGGGGACATGAGTTTTCAATCTCCCCCTTTTTGGCAAGTTATTTGCAATAGGTAAACATACAGACGAGTAGGAACAAAGGTCTCAAAGAGACAATAACGAGGAGATAGGCCTCCCAACAAATATAAATGTTCATAAATAACACAAATTTAAGATTTCACGAATAACAGAACGAAGGGCACAATCGAAAAGAGAACAAAGCTGAAAAGATCAAGACTTGTGCCCA
This sequence comes from Alopecurus myosuroides, assembly GCA_028641055.1. Classification (NCBI taxonomy): domain Eukaryota; kingdom Viridiplantae; phylum Streptophyta; class Magnoliopsida; order Poales; family Poaceae; genus Alopecurus; species Alopecurus myosuroides. The sequence goes on along the minus strand of CM054059.1, from coordinate 162,279,330 downwards.
CCCATGCAAATCTCATTCCCTAAGAAGCATCTTCTCCCCCTTTGGCATCAAGATACCAAAAAGGAGGAAGAGCAAGTCTAGCGCCCCATGGGTCAAGCTCCCTAGTCTTCGGCACTGTCTTATGGGTCACCAGCAGAGTCCTTGCTAGCAGTCTCCAGATGTTCATCATCGGGCACATCAATGTCCCAGTCAACATCCCGGTTGTTCCTGTCGCGATACAGAATCCGAGAAGGAGGAGGTGGTGGAGCATTGGGAAGTTACAATGCTGTCATGATGACACTTTGGTTAGTGACGATGGTATGACGCTCACTTTCGGCATTGTAATTCTTCCTCTGGATGCAGAAATCCATGCAAAGCACCTTCTCAATAGCACGCACCACCCAAGATCTCTTCTTAGCTCCTCTTCTGTCAGCAGCATGCTTCATGCAAGGGTCACGGTGGCCACTCCCGGTAGCACCAATATCATGTGCCGCCTGCTGAACATGAGCACTCTTCTTGTACAGCTTGACATCCTTGTGAGGCTCATAATCTGATTCAAGGATTTCATCTTCGGGGTACTCGTACTTGATCGAGCTCATGACGAAAGGAGCATATGTAGGCACCTTATGGTGAAAGATATCATAGTGGATATCGTGGAAGATGAAATCCATCACATCAACTCTGTGGGCCTCTAGATCCTCCAGATCACCCTCGGTGAAGATCAGATAGGCATGGCGCATCAAGTTCCCAAGAGCTCCACAAATCTCGTCATTGTTTCCAGCACTAGGAGAAATTTACTCGCGAAACATACGAAGTAGAATGTCATACAGGGGATAGAGCCCCTTAGCATAGCCCACAACACCTCTAGATCCATAGAGTTCTCCCATCTTGTTCTTGTCATACTCCACCTTTCTTCTCCATTCAGGGCCTATCCGAAAGAGAATACGGTACTCTTGGTCCTGAATATCAGAATAGGACGAACGAACCGGACCCCGCGGATATCTTTGCTTCGGAACAAAACAAAACCCTGCAATCAAATAGATCACCACGAACATGCATCCATGCACCCCGGGGCACCGAGAGACCGGCAAAGGGGTAGTCAAGCACAGTAGCAAACTCACGAAAAGTAACAGAGAGATGATGTGTGACGCCCCGAGATCGGACACTATGCAGATTTCGGCATTTCCACCCAAATCCGCATAATAACCGATTTCAGGTTGCCACTTGTGATAACATTGCAACAGTTCACGAATATTCCGCAACAACAACAGAAAAGATATATACAAGAAGACTCAAACGAGCCAAGGATACAACTGATACAATACAAAGATCCTAATAACAGCGGAAGAAACAACATAGTGTCCGACTACGGACAAGATACAAATTGGACTAAGAGTTCTGAAGATAACCGATGGCGTCCAATCCCTGCCCAGGCCAAGCCGGAGGGATTCCCAAGCTAACGTCGTCAGACTTCAAACCTGTTGACTGCAATGTGGAATATGCAGCCACGAAAGGGATTCGTGGGTCAGTACGGTTAAGTACTGGCAAGTGGATAACCCATACTCACAAGATACCAGCGTAACCAATCATCACAAGATACAAATACTTTGGGTACAACGGAAAGGAAGGGGATTATTGCAACGAAGCGGCAGCGGGCTGCACTAACTAACTACAGAGACTCGCTACACCATACGGCTAAAAGAAAGGGATAAGATAGCGCGACAAAACCAACTATAACTACTCACCAAGCAATACCCATCCAATGTTACCCCCTACTAAGGAAGCAACCCAAGGAAACTCACACGGTTGATTAACGTGACATTCATTTTTATGGTGGAGGTAATCTATATTACTAGTCAAGTTATCATCGTTAAGTGTAAGTTGTCTGAGTACTTGTTAGCCAGCACTTTCACCAAGTCATCCATAACCGCGGACAACACAGCTTCTCGAGAAGATTTAACCCTGCAGGGATGCACCAATTTGGCCGTACACGTAAGAATGACCCGCCAGGCGGGGAGCAAACCCACCAAGCGAAGCACTCAACACAACGCAACTCTTCTTCGCATCAAGCCCAAAGAACCCCGTGCAGTAGAGCGCACGGCTAATCAAGCCCCACGAAGAAAAGGGGACCCTCATAGCACTCTAAGAACGTGTCTCCCTAAATGCCGACTACAAAAGTTCCACCCTGGCGCCAAGGGTTCGCACCTGCATATGCATGCGGCAAATGGAAAACCCGAACTAAATGAGGCGATTTGGACAAGATGCGAATCGAATCAGAATTGCGGGGGGGCGCCCATACTCGCTTCCCACATGCGGTTAGTGCGCTCATCATGGATCAATGGACAAGACCCTTTTCCTAATTAGGGTCGACACTAGCAGGCCTCAAAACCACGCCGGGCCTCCTGCCGGTGCCTTATCATCAAATTATTATTACCCAAAACATTAACATGTTGTTGATTGAATTGAAACCCAACTATCAAACTAAACAGGTGATAAGACAGACAACAAGACTTGAGCGCAAACAACACTAAGCATGCAACTACGACACAAGGCCAACATGGTAAACAAACAACAGGTAATAGGAAGTGGAAGGAAGGATATATCATGGCTGCAAGGTAAACATATGATAGGATCGAGACACCAGCATCGAATCAAAAGGCTAGAATAAGAACAACGGAAAGAATCGGTAACAAGTGATGAAAGGCAGCCATAGGCAGCAAGTGAGTATACTTCCCTGGACTCCAGCAAGTAGAGGTACATCCGCAGAACTTGTCGTTGCTCACATCATCTCAACGTCCTATCCGCGAAGAAGCAACGAACCTCGAACAAACACCGGATGCAACAATTACTACTACGGCAAAAGATCCAGCATGATCAAGATATGGATGCATGACAAGTTTAAGGATGCATCAAAGATAAACTAGTTGACATGGTAAACATATTTAAATGGGTCCATATGCAATTTGGATTGCATTTGGAAAAGCCCATGAATTAAGGTTGAATTAAATGATCTACAAATAACCATCATGTGAAAGTTGATTAGAATGATGCATGGATGAGGAAAACAATAAGAAAACAACAATAGCTTCAGCTTCATATGTTGTTCACCAAGTTTGGAATTTTATTAATTAAGTTATGAAATTTGGCTTCTTAAATGATTTAAACAAGCATTTGTTGTTTTCACCCATTTTAAATGTTCAAAACAGATAAAAAAAATTATATTTGGAAAGAACACAAAATTTTAGATGGAATACATATTTCATTTGTTGAATTTGGATTTTAGATGAGCAAGTTATTAAATTGACAATTTTAAATGAATTAATTAAGAAACAGTTGTTTTCATCAATTTAAATTATTCAAAACAGAAAACAAAGTTGATATTTGGAAAGCTTATTCAATTTTGCATGGAAAACATATTTTACATGTTGGAATTGGATTTGAATTGCCCAAGTTATGAATTTTGCAATTTAAGAGGTTTAATTAAAGCATTGAATTATTGCACCACTTTTAATTAGGGAAAACAGTAAACAAATTGTATTCAAAAGGTTGAAAACATGTAGCAAATGTTTCACTGGACATTTTGAGCTATTAAACATAATTTTTGGGTTATTATTGAATTTATTATGCCATTTTTCATAAGTAGTCTTATTCTGCCCTTTTTAGTAAACAGAGGGAAACATGCTCAAAATTAATTCAATTGTGACCAAATAAAATACCAATGTGTAGAGTTTGTTAAGACAAATTTTTAGAGCCCAAGTTTGCTCAAATTGGATGAACAGAACTAAAGTTATGAAATTCCAAAGTTTCAACTTTTAATTGCATTTTCAGTAATTAATTATTTAGTGCAAAATTGTTAACAGAAACATGTTGCAAACTTGACATGAACAGGAAGAGCATGAAATTTTGAATCCACAAAAACTTGAATCGTTGAATTTGGAGCAATATTCAATTTGTTGTTGATTTTACAAATAATGAAACATATCTGTTTTTTCTGGATTCGGGGAATAAAAGAAAAAGGGCTGATAAAAAGTAGGTGGCTTGCGCCGGGGGGGATTCGAACCCGCGTGCTAGGGCGCGCGCGCGCAGAGGGCCTGGCCACTGGGCTGACTGCTGTGTTTGTGATAGATTACAGGCCCGTGCGAATAAGAGGCCGTCGTCGCGGTTAACTGAATTTTTGACACCAAAATTCAGAGAACGGGACGGGGACAGAACCAGGAGGACGACGACCTGCAGCGACTATGACGCGAATTTGGCGCTCGAAGGCGCACACACAGAGCAAGGGGAGGGTAGGGAACACGTCCCAGAGGCTGAGGCTCACCTTGGGGTCCTTGTGGCGCGACGGAGTGTCTCGAGGAGGTACGGATCACCGGGATTTCACCGGAGAAGATCGCCGGCCGGAGAGGAAGAAGAGGATGGCGGCGTGCTCCTGGTGCCTCCCGGGTTCGGCCAAGGGGAAGAGGACGACGATGGAGACTCCACGGTTCCGTTCCCAAGATCGGTTAGGCGATCGGCACTCTGTGGAGGCGGGGTGACGAGCTCCTTAGCTTTCGTTCATGGAGTTTTGAGGAAGAAGTAGGGGTGGAGGGGAAAACATACCTGGTGGCGGCGGATGGGGAAAGAGGGGAGGGGAGAAGGGCTAGGGTTTGGTGTGGAGAGAGGAGTAGATAAGGAGGGAGAGGGGGGGACCTCGAAGGTGGGGAAGGACAACGACAGGGGATCAGCAAGTTCTCCTCGTGCTCTGTACGGACGAAGGAAGGAGAAGGGCTGGGTGGGCTGCGAGTTGGTGTACCTGGGCTCGGTGGTGGGCTGGGCCAGGCTGCTGTTGGGTTTTCTCTCTCTCTCTCAAAACAATTTTCTTTTTGTATGTTTTATTAATTTTCAGAGATTGTTTTGGCACTAAGTAAAAATAGCTTTGAGGCCACAAACTCAACTTTGATTTTTTTAGGAAAATTTAATATTTCCAACCAATTAAATATTAGGTGAGTTAATGACATGATGGCATGATGCATGATATGCACAAAAGAAAACAAACGAACAAGTTTCTAGTTGGGGAAAAATCCCCGGGCGTTACAGCCGACACCACTAACAAGGGGATTGCGCCCTCGCAATCCACCCAAGGCAAGGGGAAGAGAGGTTTCAACTACGAGTCTTCGTGCTGCCTTTGATTTCCGGGGACAGTGGGTGGATCTCTTCTTCTCGACACCACTAACAAGAGATTCTTGCTTGGGTTGATGATGATCTTCTCCCACCAGGAATCTTCCGATGATCGAACCTAGTAGGTTAAAGGCTCAGAAAACGTCCACCCACGTAGGATCCTAAAACTTTGAAAGATAGACAAGGGGGGAGACTCCAAAACAAATAAGATGGGAGGGGAAATAGAATAGAGATAAGGAGAAAACAAGAATCCTATTGAGATGTTTCCAAAACAGGTTTTGCACAAATAGTTTTTGACACTCTAGAAACAACGACCGTTAGCGAGGTTATCCTACAGGCTTTGCGGACCCGTTGCTTCGATAACCATTCGTATCGAAACAATATCGGGAATCGGAAACCATGCTCTGATACCATTTGTGACGCCCCGAGATCGGACACTATGCAGATTTCGGCATTTCCACCCAAATCCGCATAATAACCGATTTCAGGTTGCCACTTGTGATAACATTGCAACAGTTCACGAATATTCCGCAACAACAACAGAAAAGATATATACAAGAAGACTCAAACGAGCCAAGGATACAACTGATACAATACAAAGATCCAAATAACAGCGGAAGAAACAACATAGTGTCCGAATACGGACAAGATACAAATTGGACTAAGAGTCCTGAAGATAACCTGTGACGCCCCGAGATCGGGCACTATGCAGATTTCAGCATTCCCGCCAAAATCCACATAATAACCGATTCCAGGTTGCCACTTCTGATAACATTACAACAGTTCACGAATAATCCACAACAACGACAGAAAAGATATATACAAGATGACTCAAACGAGCCAAGGATACAACTGATACAATACAAAGGTCCAAATAACAGCGGAAGAAACAACATAGTGTCCGGCTACGGACAAGATACAAATTGGACTAAGAGTCCTGAAGATAACCGAGAGCGTCCAATCCCTGCCCAGGCCAAGCCGGAGGGATTCCCAAGCTAACGTCGTCAGACTTCAAACCTGTTGACTGCAATATTGAATATGCAGCCACGAAAAGGATTCGTGGGTCAGTACGGTTAAGTACTGGCAAGTGGATAAACCATACTCACAAGATACCGGCGTAGCCAGTCATCACAAGATACAAATACTTTGGGTTCAACGGAAAGGAAGGGGTTATTGCAAATAAGCGGCAGCGGGCTGCACTAACCAACTACAGAGACTCGATACAACATCCGGCTAAAAGAGGGGGATAAGATAGCGTATCGTAACCAACTAGTACTAACCACCCCAAACAAACCCATCCAATGTTACCCCCTACTAAGGAAGCAACCCAAGGATAACTCACACTGTTGGATTAATGATGGATCAAGTTATTGTGTCAGTAAGACTATTACTAGTCAAATTATCATTAGTTAGGTGTAAGTTGTTCTGAGTACTTGTTAGCCAGTACTTTCACCAAGTCAACCATAACCGCGGAAAACACGGCTTCTCGAGAAGATTTACCCTGCAGGGGTGCACCAATTTGGCCGTACACGTAAGAATAACCCGCCAGACGGGGATCAAACCCACCAAGCGAGGTACTCAACACAACCCAACTCTTCTTCGCATCAAGCCCAAAGAACCCCGTGCAATTGAGCGCACGGCTAATCAAGCCCCACGAAGAAAAGGGGACCCTCATAGCACTCTAAGAACGTGTCTCCCTAAATGCCGACTACAAAAGTTCCACCCTGGCCTGGATTCGCAAGATCATGCATGCGGCAAATGGAAAACCCGAACTAAATGAGGCGATTTGGACGAGATGCGAATCGAATCAAATTGAGGGGGGCGCCCATACTCGCTTCCCACATGCGGTTAGTGCGCTCATCATGGATCAGTAGACAAGACCCTTTTCCTAATTAGGGTCGACACTAGCAGGCTTCAAAACCACGCCGGGCCTCCTGCCGGTGCCTTATCATCAAATTATTATTACCCAAATCATTAACATGTTGTTGATTGAATTGAAACCCAACTATCAAACTAAACAGGTGATAAGACAGACAACAAGACTTGAGCGCAAACAACACTAAGCATGCAACTATGACACGAGGGCCAACAGTAAACAAACAATAGTTAATAGGAAGTGGAAGGTAGGCTATATCATGGCTGCAAGGTAAAACATATGATAGGATCGAGACACAAGCATCGAATCATAAGGCTAGCATAAGAATAACGGAAAGAATCGGTAACAAGTGATGAAAGGCAGCCATTTGGCAGCAAGTGAGTATACTTGCCTAGAATCCAGCAAGTAGAGGTACATCCGCAGAACTTGTCGTTGCTCACATCATCTCAACGTCCTATCCGGGAAGAAGCAACGAACCTCGAACAAACACCGGATGCAACAATTACTACCACGACAGAAGATCCAACATGATCAAGATATGGATGCATGACAAGTTTAAAGATGCATCAAAGATAAACTAGTTGACATGGCAACATAACATAATTAAATGGACCCACATGCAATTTGGATTGCATATGGAAAGCCCATGGATTAAGGTTGAATCAAATTATCTACAGCTAACCATCATGTGAAAGTTGATTAGAATGATGCATGGATGATGAAAACAATAAGAAAACAACAAGGGATTCCATTTGAAATGAAGTTTACCAAGTTTGGAATTTTATTTATTAAGTTATGGAATTTTGGTTCCTTAAAGGTGTTACACAAGCATTTGTTGTTTTCACCAATTTAAATTGTCCAAAATAGGTAACAAAGTTCATATTTGAAAATAACACACAATTTTAGGTGGATTACATGTTTCAATTATTGAAAAAGGAATTACAATGATTTAATTATGAATTAAACAAGTTTAAACAAGATTTAATTGAGTTTAATTCAAGTATGAATTTATTTGAATTTTTATTTGTTCAAAACATTAAATGAAATTCATATTTGGAAAGGTTATTCTTTTCTGGTTTGAAAACATATTTTATATTTCCAAAAAGAATTTAACTTGACCAAGTTATGAATTTAGCAATTTTAAATGATTTAAACAAGGTTTAAATTATTTAACCAATTTTAATTATTCAAAACAGGAAACAAAGTTTATATTTGGAAAAGTGGTTCAATTTAGCATGGAAATCATATTTCATATGTGACATTTGAATTAATATTGAATTAGTTATGAATTTCACCATTTAAATGATTTAATTAAAGCATTAAGTAATTGCATTAATTTTATTTATCCAAAACAGAAAACAAATGTTATATTTGGAAAGAGCATGAAATTTTGGTTGGAAATCATATTTTATATGGGCCATTTGAAATATATTTGAATTTGTTATGGCTTTAATCAAATTCATAAGAGTTATTTGAATTTGAAGTTTTGAAAATATTTGGAATGTTCAAAACAGTAAACAAAACACATATTTGAAATGTTCATGATTTTCTGATTGGGATACGTATTTTATTTGTTAAAAACTGATTCAAAATGGGGAAGATATGATTTTTACAAGTTTTTGAGTTAAAGGGCATTTTTTTGGAAAAGAAAACAGGGCTGGGACTTTTACACCGGAGGGGAGGGAACCCACCCTGGCTGGCAGTGGGCCAGCCGCCCAGCATGGCGCCACAGTGGCGCGGGTGTGCAGTGAGGTGGCAGCGGGGGTCGCTGACCAGTGGGCCTGGGGCTGCGCGCGTGGCAAAACACCAAAAAGGGCCCTTTTATTCGGCAGCGGGGGGGGGGATCGAACCTGGGTCTCTCTGCGCCACGCAAGGAACCAAGCCACTGGGGTGAGCTGCGGGTGGTGATAGAAGCAGTGCTTGGCTGAATAAGAGGTGGCCTGCCCTGTGGTGTTCTGACCAAACGCGACTCCGTCAGTCTGCAGATCGGAAACGGGGATCAGCAACCCGCCGGCGACGACCGTGTCCGTGCGGCGCGGTGTGCCTGCAGTGCGTGGAGGTGCTCCTAGATGCCAGTGTGTTGTGCGCGTGTACGTGTACAAGTGGGGTGCGTTTCTGACGAACAAAAAGAAGGGACGCCCTTTCGTCAGATACGAAGCACGGCACAGCGCCTGCCTCCGCCGGTGACGGCGACGCGCCGGCTAGCACCAGGACACGGTGAGGAGCAGAGGGAACCGGGGGACGGAATAGAGGCTCACCACGTCTGTAGAGGAAGTAGGGGGCGCGGAACGACGGCGACGCAGGAGCAGAAGACGACGGCGTGCAGGGATGAGGTGGTCGACGTCGCGGCCTCCCTGGGGGCTCCCAGCACCCGGCGATGAGACGAGGCGGTAGATGGAACCACCACGGTTCCATACCCGTGCCTTGGAAGCGGGGACCTCGACCACGGCGGCCACCCCGGGGAGCTCCAAATTCAGCCATGAATTGGGTTTCAGAGAGGAGATACAGAAGGTGGGGAAAACAGAGGAATTGGCGGCGCCGGAGGGGAGAGAAGAGAGGGTAGGGCTAGGGCGAAGGGGGAGGAGGTTATATGGTGGCTTTCGAGCTTATACGGCAGCAAATCGGAGGGGTTTGGGGGGATCACACGGTGGAGGGGGTGTTCATACAGAGGGTATGACGTAAGGAGGAAGAAGCTCCTCGAAGGGGTACCGGGCCACAAAGGTAACAGAGGGGAGCTGGGCTTAGGGGAGATGGGCTGGAGGAAAGGGCTGGCCTGTCTCCCTCAGCTCACCTTTCTCTTTTATTTTTTTTCCTTCTTTTTTTTGTAAGAGATGAAAGAGAGTGAGAGATAGAAATAGGGTTTGGGGTTCTTTTATTTGATGAATAACTTTTATTAATTGCAAAACAGCAATTCAAAGCAATTTAACATTAACTTCAAAATTTGGAATATTAATTTGATTTTTTTAATTTGTTAGTTGAATTCCAAAAAGGGTTTAGTTTGGAATTTTGGAAATAAACAAGTTTTATTTAATAAGCTCAAACAATTATGAAAACATTATGGAATTTAATTGTTTGCAAGAATTTAATTTTTAAACCCACATTTGGATCATGCCAATTATGATTGATTTTGAAGTGAATTTGAATTTGCCATTTAGGGTGTTGGTTAAAGGGAGTTTTTATTTAACAAGCAATTTAAATAAATTCAACTTCCAACTATTTGAAAACAATTTGAGGTATTTAGTTTGCAACTTTCAATTGGAAATGTTAGACATGTTTTGAAAGTTTAAATTGGTTGGAAATTTTCAGTTGTTTTTGAAAACATGGTGCAATGCATATGATGCATGTGATGCAAAAAGAAAAGGAAAGCAACCAATTTTTTTCTACTAAGGGGGAACACCCCAGGTGTTACATAACCGATGGCGTCCAATCCCTGCCCAGGCCAAGCCGGAGGGATTCCCAAGCTAACGTCGTCAGACTTCAAACATGTTGACTGCAATGTGGAATATGCAGCCACGAAAGGGATTCGTGGGTCAGTACGGTTAAGTACTGGCAAGTGGATAACCCATACTCACAAGATACCAGCGTAACCAATCATCACAAGATACAAATACTTTGGGTACAACGGAAAGGAAGGGGATTATTGCAACGAAGCGGCAGCGGGCTGCACTAACTAACTACAGAGACTCGCTACACCATCCGGCTAAAAGAAAGGGATAAGATAGCGCGACAAAACCAACTATAACTACTCACCAAGCAATACCCATCCAATGTTACCCCCTACTAAGGAAGCAACCCAAGGAAACTCACACGGTTGATTAAGGTGACATTCATTTTTATGGTGGAGGTAATCTATATTACTAGTCAAGTTATCATCGTTAAGTGTAAGTTGTCTGAGTACTTGTTAGCCAGCACTTTCACCAAGTCATCCATAACCGCGGACAACACGGCTTCTCGAGAAGATTTAACCCTGCAGGGATGCACCAATTTGGCCGTACACGTAAGAATAACCCGCCAGGCGGGGAGCAAACCCACCAAGCGAGGCACTCAACACAACCCAACTCTTCTTCGCATCAAGCCCAAAGAACCCCGTGCAGTTGAGCGCACGGCTAATCAAGCCCCACGAAGAAAAGGGGACCCTCATAGCACTCTAAGAACGTGTCTCCCTAAATGCCGACTACAAAAGTTCCACCCTGGCGCCAAGGGTTCGCACCTGCATATGCATGCGGCAAATGGAAAACCCGAACTAAATGAGGCGATTTGGACAAGATGCGAATCGAATCAGAATTGTGGGGGGCGCCCATACTCGCTTCCCACATGCGGTTAGTGCGCTCATCATGGATCAATGGACAAGACCCTTTTCCTAATTAGGGTCGACACTAGCAGGCCTCAAAACCACGCCGGGCCTCCTGCCGGTGCCTTATCATCAAATTATTATTACCCAAAACATTAACATGTTGTTGATTGAATTGAAACCCAACTATCAAACTAAACAGGTGATAAGACAGACAACAAGACTTGAGCGCAAACAACACTAAGCATGCAACTACGACACAAGGCCAACATGGTAAACAAACAACAGGTAATAGGAAGTGGAAGGAAGGCTATATCATGGCTGCAAGGTAAACATATGATAGGATCGAGACACCAGCATCGAATCAAAAGGCTAGAATAAGAACAACGGAAAGAATCGGTAACAAGTGATGAAAGGCAGCCATAGGCAGCAAGTGAGTATACTTGCCTAGACTCCAGCAAGTAGAGGTACATACGCAGAACTTGTCGTTGCTCACATCATCTCAACGTCCTATCCGCGAAGAAGCAACGAACCTCGAACAAACACCGGATGCAACAATTACTACTACGGCAAAAGATCCAGCATGATCAAGATATGGATGCATGACAAGTTTAAGGATGCATCAAAGATAAACTAGTTGACATGGTAAACATATTTAAATGGGTCCATATGCAATTTGGATTGCATTTGGAAAAGCCCATGAATTAAGGTTGAATTAAATGATCTACAAATAACCATCATGTGAAAGTTGATTAGAATGATGCATGGATGAGGAAAACAATAAGAAAACAACAATAGCTTCAGCTTGATATGTTGTTCACCAAGTTTGGAATTTTATTAATTAAGTTATGAAATTTGGCTTCTTAAATGATTTAAACAAGCATTTGTTGTTTTCACCCATTTTAAATTTTCAAAAAAGATAAAAAAAATTATATTTGGAAAGTACACAAAATTTTAGATGGAATACATATTTCATTTGTTGAATTTGGATTTTAGATGAGCAAGTTATTAAATTGACAATTTTAAATACATTAATTAAGAAACAGTTGTTTTCAGCAATTTAAATTATTCAAAATAGAAAACAAAGTTGATATTTGGAAAGCTTATTCAATTTTGCATGAAAACATATTTTACATGTTGGAATTGGATTTGAATTGCCCAAGTTATGAATTTTGCAATTTAAGAGGTTTAATTAAAGCATTGAATTATTGCACCACTTTTAATTAGGGAAAACAGTAAACAAATTGTATTGAAAAGGTTGAAAACATGTAGCAAATGTTTCACTGAACATTTTGAGCTATTAAACATAATTTTTGGGTTATTATTGAATTTATTATGCCATTTTTCATAAGTAGTATTATTCTGCCCTTTTTAGTAAACAGAGGGAAACATGCTCAAAATTAATTCAATTGTGACCAAATAAAATAACAATGTGTAGAGTTTGTTAAGGCAAATTTTTAGAGCCCAAGTTTGCTCAAATTGGATGAACAGAACTAAAGTTATGAAATTCCAAAGTTTCAACTTTTAATTGCATTTTCAGTAATTAATTATTTAGTGCAAAATTGTTAACAGAAATATGTTGCAAACTTGACATGAACAGGAAGAGCATGAAATTTTGAATCCACAGATACTTGAATCGTTGAATTTGGAGCAATATTCAATTTGTTGTTGATTTTACAAATAATGAAACAGATCTGTTTTTTCTGGATTCGGGGAATAAAAGAAAAAAAGGCTGATAAAAAGGAGGTGGCTTGCGCCGGGGGGGATTCGAACCCGCGTGCTAGGGCGCGCGCGCGTAGAGGGCCTGGCCACTGGGCTGACTGCTGTGTTTGTGATAGATTACAGGCCCGTGCGAATAAGAGGCCGTCGTCGCGGTTAACTGAATTTTTGACACCAAAATTCAGAGAACGGGACGGGGACAGAACCAGGAGGACGACGACCTACAGCGACTATGACGCGAATTTGGCGCTCGAAGGCGCACACACAGAGCAAGGGGAGGGTAGGGAACACGTCCCAGAGGCTGAGGCTCACCTTGGGGTCCTTGTGGCGCGACGGAGTGGCTCGAGGAGGTACGGATCACCGGGATTTCACCGGAGAAGATCGCCGGCCGGAGAGGAAGAAGAGGATGGCGGCGTGCTCCTGGTGCCTCCCGGGTTCGGCCAAGGGGAAGAGGACGACGATGGAGACTCCACGGTTCCGTTCCCAAGATCGGCTAGGCGATCGGCACTCTGTGGAGGCGGGGTGACGAGCTCCTTAGCTTTCGTTCATGGAGTTTTGAGGAAGAAGCAGGGGTGGAGGGGAAAACATACCTGGTGGCGGCGGATGGGGAAAGAGGGGAGGGGAGAAGGGCTAGGGTTTGGTGTGGAGAGAGGAGTAGATAAGGAGGGAGAGGGGGGACCTCGAAGGTGGGGAAGGACAACGACAGGGGATCAGCACGTTCTCCTCGTGCTCTGTACGGACGAAGGAAGGAGAAGGGCTGGGTGGGCTGCGAGTTGGTGTACCTGGGCTCGGTGGTGGGCTGGGCCAGGCTGTTGTTGGGTTTTCTCTCTCTCTCTCAAAACAATTTTCTTTTTGTATGTTTTATTAATTTTCAGAGATTGTTTTGGCACTAAGTAAAAATAGCTTTGAGGCCACAAACTCAACTTTGATTTTTTTAGGAAAATTTAATATTTCCAACCAATTAAATATTAGGTGAGTTAATGACATGATGGCATGATGCATGAGATGCACAAAAGAAAACAAACGAACAAGTTTCTAGTTGGGGAAAAATCCCCGGGCGTTACATGATGCTATCGGGACATCCAGGTCATACCTATATCTGTCGGTTCATCAAATACCATAGTGGCAAAGAACTCCAGGATCATGGGAATGTTGTAAGAGCATTGAATCTCCATGAGGTGACGTAGACCAAGAGCTTCCACAACATTCACCGCATTGACAAAGTACACAGGAAGGGCTGCCATATGCTGAAAATCAATCATCTTCATGGGACAGATGGGCTTGCTCATGGTGGTGTACACTTGCTTGAACATATAATCTTGTTCCACATGCCAAAAGCAGGAGTCAATCTGAGTGTCACGCAGAGCAGCGGTAAACTGATCCTTGTTGCGCCAGGTCTTGAACTCAGCCACCGACATGTCCGGAATGATAAGAGTTTCCTTGCCCTGCATCTTGGCTGCAAGACGAGCTGCTCTCTCTCATCACCTTGAAGCTCATAAGCCCGATGCTCGTCTCTCTTATGCTGCCTCATGACGGTCTCATCCACAAAGACCCTTTCATCAGTTTGAACAAACTTCTGGAACCGCTTGTGACCACTAGTGCCCTTGGGCTGGGAGCTCAAACCATGTGCACAACAATAGAGAGAGAAGGGAAACAGAACAAAAAATATGAGGCTCATGTTCGTTAACAAGAAGGGAGTGGTAGGAACGAGGGAATTTACCAGAAAAAGTTAGAACATGCCGGAAATTCCGGTGCGCATAGTGAATTTTCTGGGGGTGATAATTCCGGTCCTGGGGCCGGAAATTTCCGGCCTGGAAAATCGACTCGGCGGAGGGGAATTTTGGGCCATCTCTAATTTTAGCGAATAAAAAGATCACAAGAAGCAAGTCTAGAAAAGAAGCACCTTTCTATCCAAAAGTTCAGAGCAGGCCGGAAATTCCGAACGTCTGTGAAATTTCCGGGGGGCGGAAATTCCGGTGCGAGGACCTGAAATTTACGGCATGGGAAATTCGATACATGGTCCAGGAATATGTGGCCTGCTTAGAATTTGGGGAGAGCGAGGGGCTCGAATGTAGGCTAACCAGTGGAAGAAAGGGAGAGGAAACAGAGGGGCTCGAAACTAAGGAAAAATGAACGGGAAAACGAAACCCTGGATGGAGATTTTGAGCACCTACCGGGTTCCATAGTGGAGGAACTGCGGAGGAAGAGGACCTCCGCACGGAGATGAGCCCAGAGGGAGAGGAGCCGGGGCAGAGCAGCCCCGGGGGTGTCTTTTGCAGCGATGAGGTCTTGGGGAAAGATGAGGAGCACGCGGCGGGGGTGGATGAACTGCGTAGAGTGCAGTCCGCGATGTCGCCTTATATAGTGCCCCAAAATTTAACTCGGGAAATTCCGGTATGGGGACCAGAAATTTTCTAGCTCCCAAAAATTTCCAACTGCCGGATATTTGCCATGGAAAATTCCGCCCAAAATTTCCGGACGTGATTAGAGAACGGGCATGAACATCACGTTGATCACGGGAGGAATGGGTGATTTTTCCGTGGCAAGTACCTGGACACTGGAAATTTCCGGGCGTATGGCCGTAATTTCCGGGCCGCCAAAGCCAAGAACACCAAGGGAGACACAAGGACACGAACATGAGCGAATTTTACTTTTGAAAAACGGAGAGCAGGTTTTCTGAGATAAGGAGGGAGCCTGGGATAGAGGAGCTCAAACTGGTAAGAGAAGCATGCATGATCTTGCAAAGATCAAAGAGATAAGACAAGCTCAAGTAGTTTTCTCTAGAAGAAGAAACAAAGAGCTTGAAAAAAAACGAAAGAAAAGAGAAAGAAAGGATCCAAAGAAGGATCCACAAAGAACCAAACTCCTCAAGAGAGAAGGTTGGTGGCCGGAGCCACCATGTTTGAGTGTTTGCCTTGGCGCCGCGAAGGTGTATTTTGGGCCAAAAGCACTACCCATGTTGAAGCACAATAAGTCCCAAAATGAATAGATATGCATAAAATCTTGATTTTCGCATAATAAGAGGAGTGTTGACTCATGAATTGAGTTACGCTCCACCTATGTCCATGCCTACATACAAACCTAATAACACGTATAATAGAGGTACTTATGCAACGTGTCCAGTGAAGTTAGACGAATCAATGACATTTAATTCATTCCTAAAACCCCGAAATCTTGGTTCATTAAGGGCCTTCGTGAATATATCGGTAAGTTGATCCTTGGTGGACACATAAAAGAGAACAATATCACCCTTCTCAACATGCTCGCGAATGAAGTGGTGACAAATCTCAATATGCTTTGTCTTAGAGTGTAGAACAACGTTGTAAGAGATCTTGATAGCACTTTGATGGCTAGGTTGAGACTCCAAATGCAGAGTGTGTAGCTAGTGGCAAGCCTTCTTCCCCACGAGGGTGACTCGAGGGTTTATATCGAACTCTTGGGGAGCCAGTATTTCAGCAGTTGTCTTCCAAGCTTCCTCCAGGATCCTGCAAACAAGTAGAGAATTTTGTGCCCTCGACCTCACCAAGTGGTTGTCAAGCACAAGGTGTGAGACTTCTAAATTGCAATGCAAAACTGAAAGTAAATGTGCAATAATTAAATCTACTACTAAATGCAAATGAGAAAATAAATATGCAATGGATTGTTTTTGTATTTTTGTGATGCAAGTGGTGATGGAGATAATGTAAATTCGAATTGGAGATGCAAGTAAAGTAAAGTGCAAGTAAAGTAAATTGCAGCAAAGTAACCAGAGTGTTTTCTTATATTTAAAATAGGACCGGGGTTCATGGTTTCACACTTGCATTCTCTCAAATAAAGTGGTAGACGGTGGACATAAAGAATTACATGTGAGATTACAATAACATGTTTAACATTGAGTACTTTCATATGGGCATCACGTCCTAGCATAGAGATCTCTACAGTCATATTGATCCCTCTTATACTCCACCAAGATGCGAAATAAATCATAACACCTCGATAATTAAGGAAAAACCAGAGTATAGCTTTAAGCAATGTGACATGAAGTTGAAGTAAGAACTTGCTAGATCTAGTCATGGAGATTAATTAGTGTCACTTCAAATCCCCGGTAACAAGGTACTCCTTTTTATCCCTAGTGAGGTAACTAAGAAAGGTTTAACAAAACCTAAGTGGATCGCTGAACTTCTGTCACTTTCACAGCACTAGCCACCCCCCCGTTACTCCAACTAATGCACCCATCACCCCACACACGCTCTCAAGAACTAGATTGATCAAAGCTATCAAATAAGAATGGGGTACATAAGATACGTCTACTCAAATAACTCAAGAGAAACAATTGCATTCTCAGATTCAATAACTCATAGAAAAGATCCACCACATAGGAATTACAACGGTGCCCGTAATCATGTGAGGCAGCTCATACGGATCTAATTAGTGAAGCACATAGAGAGAGAGATACAAGTGCTACTTCCACAAACCCATAGCCCTGGGGTGGACTACTCCCTCTTCATGGAGATGTCGATGGAGATGACGTTGGAGGGGTAGGAGATCACACCGGCGGCGCCCCGCCGGAGTTTCCCCCTCCAATCTGGAACTCCAGGTCTCTGTTTTGGTGTTTCGGTGTTTCGGCGGCGCTCCCCTCCGTAAGGGTACGGGGGACCCTTTTTATAGTCGGTTTTAGGTCAAGACGGAGTCGGTAAGTCGAAGATGGAAGGAATTGGGGCCACAGGGGCCAAAAGGGGGCCTCTCACGCGGCCAAGGAATCTGGCCGCGTGGAGGGTCCTCTTTTGGGCCTCCTTGCCCAATTCTCGTGGATCCTTCGCCCGCAAGTCTTCTCCTTCCAAAAAAATGACCCCCCGCAGATTTTCAGGTGATTTCGCGGAAGTTTGCCCCCTGCAACGTCAAAAATATAGAAAACGGGGTTTCTGACAGGCAGGGTTAATTCCATAAAAGTTGGGGGACTTTGTAATTTAACCCCAAAATACTATAAAACATTGAATTATACCCTTATATGATGCAATATGTAATAGAAAACCATGTGAAAATATGCAAAATTCATCTATGCATTTTACATGCATCACACTTTCATTGTCACATAGAAGAGACACTTTGTCAAAATTGACACTTTTATCCCTTAAAGTTTGCCTCGTCCATAGCAATTGAGCACAAAAACTTCCCACGGAGATGTACTCGGCTTTGGTAGTCGAGAGAGCTCTGCAATTTTGCTTCTTGGAAGACCAACACACCAAGGAGCGGCCAAGAAATTGGCAACCCCCGGATGTGTACTTCCAATCCGTCTTCTCTCCCGCATAATTGGCATCCAAATACCCAATGATTTGAAAGCTTGAACCCTTGGGATACCAAAGACCAAAATTTGGGGTATGAACTAAATATCGAAAGATTCAGTTAACCGCTTCAAATTGACTTTGCCTCAGAGAGGCTTGAAACCTTGCACACTTACCAACATTATACATGATATCCGGTCTAAATGCACAAAGGTAAAGAAAATAGCCAATCTAGAGCAGTATACCTTTCGATCTACCTCTTTACCATCCAGATCAGGTTTCAAGTCAAGGGTTGGCGACATTGGAGTCTTCATAGGCTTGGCTTCATTTATGTTGAGCATGTTTTGAGTATATTGAGCTTGCTTGATGAAGGTTCCTTCGGGATATTGTTTGATTTCAAAGCCAAGAAAATACTCCAATTCTCCCATCATGTACATCTCAAACCTATCGGCCATAAGCTTGCAAAAACTCTTCACCGAACTTGCTATTAGTAGACCCAAAAATGATGTCATCCACACAGAGTTGACATACGAACAATTCACCTCCAACCTTCTTGGTAAAGAGGGTGGGATCTATTAAACCAACATTAAACCTGTGATCTACTAGAAACTCTTTAAGGTGCTCGTACCATGCACGTGGAGCTTGTTTAAGTTCATAGAGCGTCTTATCGAGCTTATAGACATGGTCGGGGTGGTTGGGATCTTCAAAACCCGGAGGTTGCTTTATATATACTAACTCATTAATGGGACCATTTAGGAAAGAACTTTTAACATCCACTAGTAAAATGCCCGTGCGCTGCTACAGGAGATAAATACATGCAAAAAAAATAAAAAAAAATGGTCAATACTCAGTTCTATTTTATTTTTTTTCAAATTATATAAATATCAACCTTTTGAACATCGTGATTTATGTAAATCTAAAATGTATATAAAGCCTTGAAGTTAGTGAAATGGTTTGTACATTAAAATCAATATCACATTATTATGATAATAATCCGGGCGGGATATTTTTGTAGAAGTTGCTAACTCGTTTTACATATTAGCTAAGACAATTTCAGTATTGTAATAATTGAGATCCAATATGCCCGTGTGTAAATGTCTAGGAGGAACATGATGTGTGTGAACCATAATATTGGTATCATCAATTTTCACAACATATTGATTAGAAAAGAAGGAAACAAAAGAAAAAGGAAAACGTCCGAGCTGCGAGCTCCCATCTTCTCTAAACTCCCACCGATCCCCTATCTCTGCACTTCCATCCCAGTGCTCTCCCGATGCTGCTCACTAGGGCTGGAATTCGAGCCGAGCCGAGTCAGCTCGGCTCGACTCGCTCAAGCTCGGTCAAGTGACGAGTCGAGCTCGGATCGACTCGTTCAACAAACGAGTCCAAAATCAAAACTCGGCTCGGCTCGGTGAACTCGCGAGTAGCTCGCGAGCTACTCGTTTAACTTTTTTTTATTTAGTAAAATTATAAAAGTCGACATTATATATTTTATATATAATTATTTTTATTATTTGGGGCATGTATAATAAAATCATCACAATAATCGATGAAAATATGTCACCATAAAATAATTTGTAGTAAATAAACTACAATAATCAGTAAAAAAAATTCACATATATAAAAATATCATTAGAAACTCTTTTTACCGAGTTAAACGAGCTAAACGAGTACTCGTAAACTCGGCTCGTTTAGCTTGAACTCGTTTACTGTCGAAAATGAAAACTCGACTCGGCTCGTTGGACAACGAGTTCGAGCCGAGCCGAGTCGAGTTGCGAGCTACTCGTTTAACTCGCGAGTTTTGAGTTTTAATTCCAGCCCTACTGCTCACTCTCTCACCTGCTCCTCCTCCTCACCTGCACCTCCAACAAACCCAGCATGGACGAGTTGGAAGCTCCCCTCTCTCGACCTGCACGGTCCGTGCTCAGTCCGGTGGTGCTCTCTCTGTGCTCTGCTCAGGCGGCGATGGGAGAAAGGGGACTTGGTGACCATGCCCTGTCGCTCCGCTCCCAGCCATGGTTCCCCTTGCGAGCTCCCGGCCCCCTCGCCTTCTTTCGCAACATCGCCCCCGCAGGGCGGCCACGGGTCGATGCCGCCACCGCTGCCCACATGCCCCGGTGCATCCACATAAGGCCGCATCGGGCGTCGGTTCCTGTCAAGCAGCCCGCGGCCGCGGCGGACCAACGGTGGCGCTAGGACAGGGTAGTGGCAACTGGCGATAGGAAGCTAGCATGTCAACGGCTCAGAGGTGAGTACTTTCCTTGTGAAATTTTGCATAAATGGCATGAACCAGCTGTTGACTGCTAGCTGAATTATTTGACGTTTGTCAGTCAGATGCACATAAACTTGTTTGATAATTTTTTTTGAAGGGGAAGTAAGAATTAATCATTTCATATACTGATTGGAGATACTGGACTGATAATGGTATTGGGTTGTTTTAGTTCTTTCAGGTGTGTAAAATATGGACGCATGTGTGATGGTCTTTCCATGAAACAAACCCAAAACAGAAAAGAAACATGCATACGCGACCAGACGAAACCTTGATTTATTTTCAAAACTGATTTTGTAGTACAGCATACACCAGCAATATCAAGTATCTGGTTCTTAAAGTCTGTTGTATGATGTCCCAGGATAGTTGTTCAGCTAATGGTTGATATCTGCAATAATTTTCAGTAGAACAAGTATGAAATATTTGGCTTGACCAAAACTCTTCACAAGTTCCCGTAGCAGAATACAAGAAATGAACCGTCCTCGTTCATATTCATCCCCTACAAAATAAAAGAAATGAATTGTCCTGATTTTTGTTCCTTTTCAGGAAACATATGTAGCTGGAGCGATATCATGGCATATAGGCTCGGTTCATAAAAAGAGACATGCTAGTAAAATGCCCTGATGTCATATGCGATTAGGGTAAGAAGTTTACCTTGATGTTCGCTAGTAGAAGGTAGAGAAATCGCCCATCACTCGCGTGTTTTATGTGATTGCATAAAACCTTGGCTGTTATCTCCGAGGGGAAACCGAGGCGGATGTGCTCCGAGTTAACCTCCTCGAATGTTGGATGTCTGCAAATTCGGATGGTGTACAATGAGCTATACATGATATTATAGGATATACAATGAACTAAATTATTGCAGGTAGTCATCCAGTTTACATGTTGATCGGAGCAGTCTCGAAAGCAAGAGTTGATTCTGGTTCCGTCGTCGGTGCCATCACCCTCTTGGAACTGGGGTATCGATCATCCATGGTGGTAGATTACTCGCTGCTGGGTAGCGCTGATGGGGTATGAAGCTGGGTAGCCAGGACACAATGGAGGTAGCTTATATGGTGAGCTGCAGTAGCGCTGATCACTCGCTGCCGTTGCTCATTTTGATTCCATGTATGACCATGTTGTGGCAGGTTTATAAGAGCTATTTCTACAGTTTCCATGTAAATCGCTGATTGGTTTGTAAGAGCGATTTCCATGTAAATCGCTGATTCGTTTATAGGAGCGATTATGGGAGCGATTTGCATGCGTACCGAATTGCCGGTTTATATGAGTGATTTATATGCAGATTGTGGCGGATCCATTATGTCCCCATCAATTTGGCTAATTAGTGCGGTGAGAGAGTTACCAAAACGGGGATGCTATGCTGGTGGGCAAAATGTTGACGATGCATGAAGATTGAGGGGCAGAGTGCGTGGGAGGGACTAAGAAGGAACCAAATCCATCTTTTAGATAGGAGAGATTTGTTGTAAGTTGAAATTATGATGAGATGCATATGCAAGCAAGATATGAATGGATTCACCGAAATTATGATGAGAGCAAAGGTTTCACCAAAATCAACATCTTTGGCTTGAGAAAAACCTTGATCCACCAATATCACCTTGTTACGAATGACGATACCATCTTTGTCTTGCTTGTTCTTGAACACCCACTTGGTGCCAATGACATTCTTGCAATCCTTGGGTCTTGGCACTAACTTCCAAACCTTGTTGCGCGCAAAGTTGTTGAGTTCATCATGCATGGCTTCAAGCTATTCTTGATCTTTGAGAGCTTCATACACTTTCTTGGGCTCAATGAAAGAGAAAAAAGCATGAGCCTTGCTAAAATCCGCCAATTTCCTCCTAGTGATAACCCTTCCTCAAACTTGTCCAAGAATCTTGTCCTCTGTGTGACTCGCATGCTCAATACGTTCTAGACTTCTCTTTGCTCTATGAGCTAGCATATCCTCCAAAGTTTCCTTGGATATAGCTTGAACATTGCCTTATTCATTGGAGTCATGTCCATCTTGAACTTGGCCTTCATCATAAATGGGTGAAGGATCACCACTTGGTTGATTTATCTCAACAATGGGAGGATCTCGAGCTTGGCCTTGTTCATTAGCTTGAGGGTTTGGTGCATCTTCTTAGATAGCTTGTGTATCAATGGGTGTAGTCAATGGCTCCACTTGAGTAGAGCATAATCCTACTCCCTCGGCCAAAAGGTGTCCCTCAACGAGGATTATTTCACCAATCCACATTCTTCTTATGACGATGGGAGGAATTGCATCTCCTACAACACCATGATCTATGCGCCCCCTTGGGATCCATTATCCTCATCAAACACCATGTTTATAGCTTCTTCAACTTGTCTGATGGACTTGTTGTAGACTCTAGGCATGAGCATTTGTGCCATATCCAACAAAGATACCCTCATAAGATTTGGTCTCGAATTTTGACAAGCGTTTACCTTTCTTAGGAATGAAGCATTTACAACCAAATACCTTGAAGTAATAAACATCCGGCTTATTTCCCACGAGAATCTCATAGGGAGTCTTGTTCAAGTTCTCGCGGAGATACAACCGGTTGCTAGCATGACAAGCGGTGGAGACGGCTTCGGCCCAAAAATTGTAAGGAGAAGAAAATTCCGCAATCATTGTCCTTGCCGCATCCATAAGTGCCCGATTATTTCTCTTTGTTGCACCATTTTGTTGGGGGGGGGGGGGGTATAGGAAGTGGAATATTCATGATCAATCCCCTCTTCACTAAGAAAACCCTCCATGGTGTAGTTCTTGAACTCGGAACCATTATCACTCGGGATAGCCATCATGCTTGCATTATGTTGGCGCACAACCAAAGTGATAAACTCAATGACTCTCTTTTGAGTCTCACTCTTCCTCTTGAAGAAATACACCCAACGATATCTTGAATAATCATCCACAATCACCAAGCAATACTTCTTTCCTCCAATACTATCATAAGATAGTGGACCAAAAAGGTCCAAATGAATGAGCTCAAGAATTCTTGAGATGGTGATGGTGGTCTTGCTAGGATGGGGTTCTCTGTGTTGATTTCCAAGCACGCAAGAGCGACAGACACGATCTTTGGCAAACTTAGCATTGGTTAGTCCTAGAACGTGATTACCACTTTGAAGGTCATGCAACATCCTCGTATTGGTGTGGGCTAACCGACAATGCCAAAGCCATCCCACATTAGCTTTAGCCATTAGACATGTCGCGGCACACATGTCTTGTCAAATATATGCCAAATGGGGGTATATCCGGCATTGGCCGAATGCCGGATTACTAGGGTGGCCCGTAGGTAATGGAGCAAAGTCCATTGGGCAGCCCAGTAAGCCGACGCACGGGAAGGCGAATTCTAGAAGAACCCGGATTACGGACCAACATGTAATCCAGCTTGGAGAAGAAGTCGGATGTCTTACTTTCCAAGAATAGGAATACATACCGCAGACTTCAAGGTTTTCTTCCTGTAAGCCCTAGTCTGGCTATCTATATAAAACCGGACGGGAGCAGCCAAAAAGGAAGAAGATAGAAGTTAGATCGACAAGAGCACAACCTTGTTGAGATAGCGAAACCCTATAATCACACTGTACTGTGTATACTTCAGGCTTCAGCACTGATTTAGTGAGATTGCAGGAGTAGGACGCCGCCTTAGTTGCGACGTACCAAACCTGGGTAAATTGTGTCTATGCCTATGGCTACTCCCCTACGTTTCCACCCACGACTCCACCATCAGTCTTATGGCACCCCTTGCCATGAACCTAACTAAGAGCACTCGACAGTTGGCGCCCACCGTGGGGCCAACGGCGTCTGGGGTCACATTCCGAGCAGGGATACTTGGCGGAATCGGCATTACAATAACTGTCGGAAGCCTATAATTCGACGGAAATGTCGGACATTTCATCAACAACGGATCCTATCTGCTGGCACGGAATCACCTGGTAAGTGTTTGCATCCTTCCTATTGGATTTGCTAAAGTTTTCATAGGTTTAACAACGGGAGCAATGGGTTTCTGTGGTGGAAGTAAATTCATCCCACCCGCCCTATGCCCAGTAAAAGACGGCTTTGACACTGGATTTGAAACGGATCTGCCTTATTCATACATTGGGGCAGACGAAGACTTATTATCTGCACATCACCAAAGTATGACTGGGTATACTGCCTCTCAGGAGATCTCTATTCCAAGATCTCATTTCGTAGACATGGTGCAATCAGAGATCGTTGAAAACACGGAAGACGGAAATCCCGTGGAAAAGGCAGAAAACGACAAAACCACAGAAAAGGTGGATGGCCCGGAATCCGCCGATCAGGCGAAAAGCTCGGAAGACGAATCTATCCTAGCAGCGATTGAAGCAAAGCTAGATTCGGAAACCGGATTTGCATCTACCAACACAGATTCCGATGAGGATGGTGATGCTTTCGAAAGAAAGGTCAAATCCATGCAGGACAACTTTCACGAAGTACTCATGGCTAAACCGACCGAAAAGTCAGACACTGAGGAAGAAGAGGAAGCAGATCCCAAAACACCTCCGCCAAGCGATAAAGAAAAGGGAGAAGAAGAGGGCAAGCATAACCAGGAATATCCTAACGTTCGGGAATCGAGGGAAGATGAACCTCGGGAAAAAAACCGTCCTCCAATAAAAAGAAGAAAGCCGCCAAGAAGCTATTTGCCAAAACCTAGAAGAAAAGGTTGGACAAATTGGCTGCCATAGACAACCAAAACCTGGAAGTTGGTGGAGGCAGTGGTGAAAAAATGGCGGAAAAGAAAAAGAAGCAGATCGATGTAGTGCCAGTTCCCCAGATGTCAGAACAGGATGAACTCGATCTGATACAAACCCCAGTAGGAATAAATGAACCAACGGAAGTGCTAGAAGCCAGGAGGCAAGCCATAATGTGGCAACAACAACATATTTTCGGCCTCGAGAAAGCCTCCTAAAAACCCAAGCTCGTCAAAGCGCAACAGGAAGAAATTGAGGAGTTCGGACACCGGAATAGATCTAGAACTAAACCTACAAGGTTACCCGGAATCGCAAAGCCAGAGGAATTGTCAGTCAAAAGGCGATTTGATAATCTGTCTTGGCAAAGGCGTGTTAACAACACAAATGCTAAGGGAGAACGCATCTACAAGACTGTCGCTGAAAACTTAGAAGCTGCGTTCACCATTCTCAACGATGACCTTTACTCCAAAGATGAAAAGCTTTAGAGAGTTTATGCTTTCCTATGGAAAGCATTACAACATCGGCAACGAGGCCAAGCGTGTTCCAACAAATTGCATGATAGTTCGACCTTATGCAAAATTGTCACACGTGCAACCGCAGCTGCAACACCCGATCCAAGCGAACCTAGAGATTCAGGAAGTTCAAAGGGAAAGAACGGGACCCCAAGAAGGACAAGAAAGATCCACACGATAGGGATGCAGCGTCCAGGACAGGGTCTCATCCGCCAAAAGGAGAAAATAATGCAAAACCTTGTTTCGACAATGATCGGTAAGACAAAACCGGAAAGAAGGCAATAATGCTCACCGTTAGTCTAAAGGAGATAAAGACGGAAAAGCAATGCCGCCTCCGAGGAACTCGAACAACAGATCTGGAAGATACGAACACCCTCACAGGCGTGAGAGATCCCGAACTCCACCAAGGTATAAGGAACGACTCAGAAGTATAACTCCGCCTTATTCCAGGGACCGGGACACCGGAAGATATAGGAATGAACCAAGAAGAGCATATTCACGCAACATTGGGGCTAAGGAGAAGTAGGTTCCCCTCGGTTCACTCGGTCAGAAGGTATTCCGAACACGCTGATATAGCGGAAAGAGATTATTTGTATTTTGGGCCAAAGTGCTTCACTGAGAGGATCCTAAATATCAACCCACATGTTGGCTTTGCCAAAGTAGGACCAACCTACCAAAAGTATACTAGAAGTACGGACCTAGATGCATGGCTTTCGGATTACTATACCGTCGTCCAGAGCAACAAAGGGACATATTTGGAAACTATAAAGTTCCTGCCTCTAATGCTGCTGGACAGAGCGCGCGACTGGATAAATGGACTACCATCAAGAATGGTGGATAGCTGGGAGGATATGGCTAGAGTTTTTGCTTATCACTTTTGAGGTACATACAAGCGCCCCAAAAGCATTAACAAGTTGAACCGTTGCATCCAATACGAAGACGTGTCGTATGTCGACTTTATTTCAAGATGGATGGCAATAAAGAACAGCTGGTCTGGAGTAAGTGACATACAAGAAATGCATGCTTTTGTCAATGGTCTCAAACCCGGCTTCGTTCCGTTCATGGTGGGATAAAAACGCATAAAAACCTAGGTTCTATGATAACGACAACCAATGAGCATGTGGCGTCCGAAGACAACATTAGAGCAAGAGGCGGAAATATTGATACGCTTGTACAAGCTAAAAAAAGTCTCGCTCTGAGAAGAAGGCCACTCTAGATGCACAACAAAAATCCAAAGAAGTAAAATGTCGCCTTTGGAAAAGATAACTCTATCAAGTGGAAAGGAAAAAGCGCGGAAGGCAGTGAACCCGTATCCTACTCTAAAGAAGAGTGGGAAATATTAGAGGGGGACCTTGCATGCATCATGCGCAGTTTGGAAAGCCAAACCATACAAACCAGCAATGTCGGCTTAATAAGCACATGAAGAGCAGTGCTGGAGCTGGGAGCAAAGGGGAGAACTCCAAGAGGAAATTCAACAAACAAAAGCCAGAAGCCAAAAAGGAAGAAAGCGAGTACGACATTGATGTCAAAATACAGAAGCAGCAGCGGAAAGGCAAACCCAAGTTCCCAAGGGTCGAGGGAGAGTGAAACTTAACCTTCCCGGCGACACCATCAGAAAAAGTGAAGTATTCATGGCGAGAAAATCAACGCCGATGTAGATCGGGGCCTTCTCCTTCAATCCTCCAAGTATCAACAAGTTTGGGTGGAGGGATTGGGAGAAATCTAACTTTGGAGGCTCAATAAATGCTTGTCTTCAATGCAGGAGCGAGCCACCTTTTGAGGAAGAAGGGGATGGGGTATTTATAACCCCCTCCCCAAACTAGCCGCTTGACCCTTTTTCGTGCCTGGCGGTACTACCGCTGGTGCCAGAGGTACTACTGCTACCTAGAAACGTGAGCGGTACTGGGGTGTCCCAGACACAGGGCGCTAGCGGTACCACCGCCAAAGTACCGTGGTACTCCAGCAGCGGTACTACCGCGAGTGCACGCTGGTACTACCGCTGGCCGCAACTTCGAATTAAATCGAAGTGGCTGGCGGTAGTACTAGGGCACTGCCGCCCTAGTACCGTAAACGCTATCGTGAGCAGATCCTTGCTGGCGGTAGAAGGGCCGGCACTGAGGGCGGTACTACCGCTTCCTGGAAGCAGCGGTACTACCGCCAGTCAATAACAGTACTACCCTTGAGAAAGGTTTTGCTCGAAGATCAATATGACCACAGCGGTACTATCGAGCCAGTACCACTGCAGTACTGCTAAAAACAGTACGCATTTTCACCCTGGTGGTACTTCTGGTGGTACTGGGCACGGTACTACCGCCTGCTGTGCAGAGCGGTACTACCGCTGAGTCATGTTGAACTTGGTGGCTTTGTCTTGGAATTATCACCTTTTTGCGTCTAGTTGATATTTTCTGAAATACTTTGACGCACTGTTAGATACTTAGTAGTGTTGTTATTAACTCCAAAACCTAAGAGAGATCAAAGATGCAATGCACTTTCACCGGGGACATATCCTTGATGGCTCCGCAATGGCAGGATGACACTTTGTGCTCTTCTATCCATTGAGATACTTGAGTCAGCTCCACCAGCATCTCACTAAGCCTCTTAGGAGGATTGTCCCAGTTCCTGACGGCTTTAATACATTCTCCACCTCCAAAATATAGTTGTCGTATCAAGGTGAACAAAGCCTTCAGTTTCAAGTCAGGAAGTTAGAGGTTATTACCATGCATTCTGCCTATAGGTTACAAGAATTTTTTTGATCAGAACCAAGCTATTGATAACAAGGCAAAGTAAATACTGAACTGGAAAAGCAATGCATTGACAAAGGGATAATGAACCGGACAAACTTACCAAACACACTGCAGGTGATATCTCTTAGCAGTTCTTTAACCTTGGTGAAGCTGGTCCGGGTTTCCTCCAAGTCATTCTCAGCAGTTTCTGCTCTGGTTATAAGAGCCTTTCCCGGCTTTCAAAATCCCGTTGGAGAACACACCAAGTTTTGGTTGCCTCAGTGATTTGATCTTCTAGCTCCTTCCGCCAGGTCCTGGCCTCCTCAGTCTTCTTAGACTCTTGTGCTATTAGGCTCTTCAAATTTGAAACCTTCTTTGGCGAGGAGGATTCAAGACTCTGGAAATTCTTGTTTACATCAGAACAAGTTATCATCAGTTTTCAGTCATAACTTGAAGAAATTCCGGTTTACAATAGTATATTCTAACATATGGATAAGTCCCGAGTAGCCGCAGGCTGGCAAACCCGGCGATTGGGGGCTACACTATTTCAGATTCAAAGCATTGGATTATGGGTTATGATTAAGTACCGGGTTGCTGCAGGCTTGCAACCTGGCACTTGGGGGCTACACTATTTCAGCCTAAATTGTGGTGGTTAAAACTACAAGCATAACAAGTCCCGGTCTACAATAATATTGTAAACCGGCACTTGGGGGCTACAAGTATTCAAGTTTGAAATGTTCAATGGTAAATCTTCAAGTATATATTACAAATATAAACTGGAAGATTGAGGGCTACAGGTTATGGATATCAAGGTTACCTCATATTTCTTCTTCAAAAATTCTATAATTCCATCGGCGCGGCGCCGGTTCTCGGAAAGTTCCTGCGCCAGGGTATCAAAATTCTAGCCTTCAATGTTGAGGCTAGAGGGAGCCCTCTTTTCTTCCGGTTTAACCTTGAGGTCCTCTGTGATTTTAGAAAGCACAGTGGAAGTCCCAGTAACCTGGGCAGCTTGAGACCCGGTGATGACTACATCCGGATCAGAAACATGTACATTTTCAACTAAAGGATCATTAGCCGGCGTGTTATCAACCGGATTCACATCCTCTCCAGTCTCTTCAATCATAGCATCAGCATGACCCAGCGATCGAGCAGCCGGTTCATCTTCTTCTTCTCCAAGAACCCTCTCCTCGAGGTTTGCAGCAGGAGGAGCAGATGAAATAGGGTTCACCTTTAGCACAGCTTGGGCTCTGCAAGGAAAAGAGAGTTATAAGCCAGATTGAGTGACTAAACATTACTAAGTGATGCACAAAAAGTACAAAGGTTATCCTACCCGGAGTTAATGGAAAACTCACTAGCCCCGCTGAAATGAGATGAGTCGGAGTTTGGAGAATCTTAATGAAAAGGACGACTCAGCTCAGGCCTGATTTTTCCGGCCAAAGGATGTGAAGCAGTAGGTGAAAGTCGAGCCTTCGAAACCCGGCGGAGAGGAGTTTTCTCAAGCAAACCTGCTTCTAGTTCACTTGACCCGGAGCTCCGGGTCCTTCTTGTTTTGCTACCTTCTTCATCATCCCGCGTTTTCTCTGTGTGTGTGAGGATGGTTTCAAGGGATTTTTTGACAGTCTAGAGATAGGCACCTTTGCAATAGCTTGCCGGGTCCTCTTTTGTCCAGCAGGAGACTCCTTCTCAGCCACCACGTTGGAACCAGTGATGGGAGTAGATGGATTGAGATCCGGAGTAATCTGGTCCGGAGCTTCCTGACCTGGCGCTTCTTCACCGGCATGTCCTTCACCTAACCCGGCGCCCTCTTGTTCTGCATGTTCATCCTGCGAGTAATCAGCGTCAGCAAATTGATTGTGTAAGTGACCGAGGGAGTCAAATTCAGAAACCTCATCCTCTTCGTCACTTTGCTCCACTGATTCTTCATCCTCAGGAGGAGAAGCCGGCTCTTCTGTGGTAACCCAGAAGGGGTCCGTGACCTGTGAACCGGACAACGTCAAAGTTAGAACATACACAGTTTAAAGGAATGAAAAATTACTTATAAAACAAAAAGTATAGAAACTTACAGGAGGAGCCGGGTTAGAAGCGCAAAAGGGCTCCAGGCCAACGTCAAAGAACCTATCTTGTTTTATTCCAACCAGGAGCTTGAGGGAAGTCACCATATCAGACTTAGATACTGGAGACTCGGAATAACGCATAGGATCTGCTAAACTGGTGTATTCGTGAAACAGCCGGTTCCTGATGCTCAGAGGTTGGATGCGCCAGCCCACCCAAGTTTTGGTTAAGTCTAAACCGGTAAGCCCGTGAACTATCAAGGAAGTTACACGCTTCAAGAGGGGCCGGATTTTGACTCGATCATAA
This sequence comes from Alopecurus myosuroides, assembly GCA_028641055.1. Lineage (NCBI taxonomy): Eukaryota > Viridiplantae > Streptophyta > Magnoliopsida > Poales > Poaceae > Alopecurus > Alopecurus myosuroides. The sequence continues at coordinate 162,248,481 of CM054059.1, read as the reverse complement.
GGTTTGGTGTATGATTTCATGATACTGGTATAAACCAGATGTTCAGGGCGATAACTCGGAAGCGTCGGTTCACCTTTGGGAGAAGTGTCTTTTATGTAGAAGAAGGATTTTTGCCATAACTTAGGATGACTAGCAAGGGCAATGCCTGGGTAGGCGATGTCTTTCCTCCTCTGAAAGGAGACACCACCATAGTGTATGAGATCACCCCTGGCTACTTCCGGGTGTTTATTGCAATAAAAGTACTCGAGGAAGAGATCTAAGTTAGGTTATACTTGGAGATAATCTTCGCAGAGAACTACAAAGTTACTAACGTTGAGGATAGAGCTTGGTGGAAGATCCTGAAGGTGGAGACCATAGTAATTGAGGAGCCGGCAGAAAAAATGAGAGTCGGGTGGGCGAAACCCACGGAGAATCTGGGCTTCGAAGACGATTACCTCGCCCGACCCTGGTTCAGGCCGGGTCTCGTTTCCTGGGGCCCTCCACTTCAAGTTCTTCGGGAGTAAGTCGGAGTCCTCCATCCCAGTCAACCGGCCTTGAGTCATTTCTGACTTACACCAGTTAACTTGCATCACAGACCGGCCAGGCTTAGCCGCGGCAGAACCGGAAGCGCCTTCAGCCTTTCTCTTCTTTCCGGCTCCTCCGGGTTTGGGCGCTTGGCTCTTCTCCTTCACCATGGTCGTGGCGAACGCCGGTGATGCTCCGGCTGCGGCGCCGCGAGGGGAGGAGTGAAGCTCTCGAGCTCTTGATCGGAGGAGGAAGACGAAGTGGAGGCTCGTGGGGGCGAATGAGCCCTGGGGACCATACGATGGACTATTTATAGGCGGAGGCCTAATCCCTAGGGTTATGTGGTAATTTTGCACAGAGGACCCCCAGGATTAACATTTACGAGAAAAACGTGGGCAGATTGGATCTATAGGAGGAGATTTCTCTGAGAAAAATGTAGTAATTGCGTGGAGAAAAATCCGGGTTAAATTAAGATTCTTTCTGGTTCCGGAGATCTGGGAGATGAAGACGGAGGAGTTATCTTTTCAAGAAACGGAAAGATATGATCTTGAAGATAAAGAGCTTAACCTAGGAAATCCGGATCGGATATTTTTTTTGAAGGTTGTCTTATAAAGGCAAATTATTTTTGTCTGGCTTGCGCTCCAAGAAGCTTAACGTGAACATCGTAAGTTTCAACTTAAGTGTTCATGTTAACATGGGGGTAATGTTGGGGGAATAGGTAAGGGGGAGCCTCACCTACCCCTCATATAAACCGAAATCCACTTAATGGGGCTCAAGATGGTTGGTCCGGTTTATAGTAAGGAAATCCGGATCATGATGGTCACTCTGTAGAAAGAAGGCCCGGGTTACCAAGTCCGTAACCCGGAGAAGACAGAGGACCGGACCAGAGTCCTAGTTGGGAGGCATAAGGGCCCAAGGCCTGGAGGTCAGCCCAAGGCCGGACGGAGACGACCAGGCCAGGGCGAGAACCGGCACGGGATGACCTAGAACCGGATCTGAGTAGAACTCTGATAACGGGTATAACACGGATCCTTTGTAACCCGGGGGACTTGGCCACTATATAAGGTGAGCTCGTCGGACGTAGAAAGACAAGCTCTAAGTCAATAGCAAGGTAACTCGAGACATCGAGAGCCAGAATCGCCTTTGTAATCGAGACCTTGTTTCCTGATAGTAAGAAGGCAGGAGTAGGTTTTACCCTCAACCGAGGGGCTGAACCTGGGTAAACTTGCGTCTCTCGTTTCTGCCTTAACCCTTTCGAAGTTTCGCTCAGTAGCAATGGTCTCGCAATCTAGTTCTCACATGAGGACACTTGCCGTGACAACACCACGACACATCTCTTATTCAGAGCTGTTAGTTTTGATAGAGTTATGTTAGTACTCTCTTGTTTCATTTCTATATCGCTTGGAGAGTTTGTGTTTAGTATAAAATGTTTGGTGTTGGAAAGCAGCAGTACAATTTTCGTGCTTATAATGGTGTAAATAGAAGCTTGTATAGACTGTGGCTAGACTTTTTCATGTCATGCTAGATGTTGTTTTAATTCTATGCTTAGTGGTTGTTATTGTAGCATGACTTGTCTCAAATAGCTGAGCGTGCTTAATGTGACATTGAAAGAATCATGAGTTGTTTTTGTCATTTTGAAGCATGAATTTATGGTGTTCTCCTTCGAATGCTTTATTTGGTTGACTTTGCGCATGCTTACTCCATGTTTATGACTACAAACCAGTCACTTATATCCTCTATGATCATTTAGTTTTTGACTTGTAATACCCTTTATGCTTTGATTTGTTTTTGTCGCTATGCATGATTATGTCCATTATTGCTCTCTTGAGTTGTCGCTCCCAGTCTTTTGCTAGCCTCAACCTGTACTGAGTATGAGCTCTACATGTGGTATTTCACCGCCACTCCAAGTAAATTTCTCATGTGCTACCTTTAAAACTTTCAAGTTTTATTCCTGTTTTGTTCCCCTATTTTTAGCTCATGAGGACGTGAATAGAGAATCTTTGTCTCACTAGTGGCTTCATCTGCTTATCCAAATGATAGAAGAGCCGGCAGCCGGGTGCCCAGCCCCAAAATTGGTTACTATTAAATTCTCTTCACTATTTTTGCCCCTGATTTATCAGTCAAAGCATAATTGTGTAAACAAATGTCGTGGTGAGGAGAAGACAGATACCATAGGATGGCTTAAGTTTGGGACCGATGGACACTGTGGGTATCCGGGGAGGGATCACACGCCTAGATGGCGTGCTCACTACACTGCAAACAACACAATCTACCCAGGTTCAGGGCCCTCGTGTGGAGGTAACACCCCTACTCCTGCCTCTCTCTCTGTATAAGTGTTAATCTTGTACAAGTGTTCCTCAAACTCAAGGAGCTAGACGAAGTAGAAGCTCTACTGCTATCTCTCTCTGGAAAAACTAGCAACACTTCTCACGTAACGAGCCACTCTCACACAGGAGGGGTCTGGGCACCTTATATACTGGTGGACACCAACTAACAGTACATGATTAGGTGACTACACACTGTGTCGTATGGCACGCCTCTGCTTCTCCGCTGACAGACGCCGAAAGTCTTCGCTGTCGTGGTCGCTGACATGTCATGTCCCCTTGTCAAAGACAGGACGTGGCCTCGCCCATATAGCGTACTGTACCAGCGTATGCATACGCATCATTACGCCTAGTAAGTTGAACCACGCGCCTATACTCTCCCTGGATATACGGGATCACAATGGCTCCATTGACTTCCCTCCGAGTAAGAGCAGGATCCTTGTCTATCCGGACCCACCAAGTGCTACTCGGTCAATCCGGAGAATACTCATATATTCACATGGCTCCTTGCTCTTCGTACCGAGATAGCTCCATCTCGGTAGCAATCCAGCTTGGTACGACCCAACTCGCTAAGCAGTACCTCATACACCATTTCTTACCAACCTTGCCCCTACTCGGGGGTAGCCCCCCAACATTAGTCCCCGAAACTGGTATGGTCCGGTGAACTCGGATGCTGGGCCGTGCCAGCTTAAACCAATCTCTTCCAAAATATCTATCCGAGATGCACTATCTCGGTCGAGTTCCAACTCGAACTCGAATTCTTCTCGTACCCTTCATAATGGATTTATTATCAACGACCGAGTAGGCCACTCTGCTTTGGATTTTACCGAGATCCCAGCACTTAGCCAATTCTCCACAGATTTTGCCGCTCGAAACGAGATTGCCTAGTTATCTTCGCGTGTAAGGCTCACCACGTGGCACAGAACCGCAGCTCACGCCGCCTCGGTTCCTGTGCGGTTGCAGCGCATGCGCCACGCCCACGCCCCTCACTGCACAACGGGCCCACGCGCCGTCGCGTCCGTTCGCAGAAAAGCACTCAAGTGCCCACGTCGCACGATGTGGGATTAACTGTGCCAGTTACGCGCGTTAACTCCGTTGTATGCGTTTCTCTGGACATAGTACTCCCACAACCCCACGATTACCCCCGCAACCGATCCGGAGCAGTTACCGCATTTAGGAGGTATAAATACCCACGCCTCGCCCGTCGTATCGTTTTCCTCGCCATTTGCCTCTTCTCCTTCTTTCTTGCTCCTCGCACGCGTGCACACGGAACACGCTGCTCCGACGTACGCTGTCGAGCACCACCATGCATCGAGGAGAGCACTTCACCGCTGCGACACCGCTTACCGGAGCTCTGCCGCGCATAAGGACCTCTCTTCTTCTCGCGGGTCTTTGCGACTTCACGCCACCACCGTGCAGCCTGCCTCCTCGTCATTCTTCTTAGAGCTCTTCACCGCGGAAAGCACGCCACGTCATTTGTTTTCTGCGCCGCCGCGATCCTTCTTCGTCCTCTGCGGCTCTAGCCCCTCCTCGCGCCCACGCTCGAGGTCCAGAATCGCCCAGATGGACATCGACCCCATGGACGACCTCAACCACTACGGGCCCGCGTCCACTCGCAGATCCTGGAAGGGATCCGACGTGGTCGCCTCTGACATCCAGTGGCTTGTCAACACTCGTCGCATGCCGCCGGGTGTCATCTGCAGGCCTCCCGGCGACGAGGTGGAGCCGCAACCCGGAGACGGCGAACGCGTCGTCTTTCTCAGCCATTTCAAGCGCGGATTCGGCCTCCCCATCTCCGAGTTCATGCAGAAATTCCTCCATCACATCGGTTTGCAACCTCACCATCTCCTTGCTAATGCAATTACCATGCTTTCCACTTTCGTAACCTTCATTGAAGCTTATCTCGGTATCTACCCCACGGTAGATATCTGTGCCAAATACTTTCACTTCCGCCAGCAAGTTCTCCCCAACACTGCCAATCCAAATGCCCCCAAAACTATGACCCAATGTGGCACAACCATGATTCTCTACTGGAACACTACCGAATACCCCCGGGTTTAGGGTCTTGATTCCCGCCGCAAGTGGCAGAGGGGATTCTTCTATGTGAAGAATCCCGACCCGAAGGAGGGCGCCGAGCAGGAATATTTCATCAAGCTTCCTCCCTTCCGCATTGATCCCCCCACGCGATGGTAAACTGGAGGTACAATCCGAAAAAGACTGTACCCGAGGTGAACGTCGCAGACGACCGACTGAAGCAGCTCGTCAAGGACGGGCTCCGAGCTGATGACCTGATCGCCGCCTGGGTGAGCCGCCGAGTCCTGCCTCTGCAACTCAGGGCCCACAAGATGTGCTTCATGGGCGGGGCCCGTGACTGCACGCGCACCACCACCTTCGAGCTCAGCGATAAGGAGGTGGTCATCTGGGCCAAGTCCATCGCCAAGGCCACCCTCTCGGAGACATGGGATTGGGGGTTCGAGCCCTACAGCCGAGATAGGCGGGCTCCCCGAGTAAGTATCTTCCATCCTACCGAGTTGCTTCCATCTCGGTATCTTCCAAGTTCAATTACTTCCTTATGCTTTATGTTTCGCATGCCCTACCGAGTAGAGTACATCTCGGTATCTTCCGAGTCCAATTATTTCCTTATGCTTTATGTTTCGCAAGCCCTGCCGAGTAGAGTACATCTTGGTATCTTCCGAGTTCAATTAGTTCCTTATGCTTTATGTCTCGCATGCCCTACCGAATAGAGTACATCTCGGTATCTTCCGAGTTAAATTATTTCCGCTATTTATGCTTTGTGTTTTGCATGTGCAGCACTTTAATCACCAGAGAGAGGAAGATAAGCCGATCCTCTCCGATAACTAGAAACCCAACCGGACTGAGGATGATGTCGAGCAGTTCGACAATCAGGACACGCTTCCTATTCTGCTCGTTCATCCTCCCGCCCAAGACGGTATGTCCCGAGTCCCAACCTCAATCTGGGACTGGTCTGAGGATGATGAAGGTGATAGTGATGATGATTGTGTTCTTATGGAGGTATCTAACCCCTTCTTGATCTCATTTGTGTATTGCTTTTTCCTTGCTCTCGGCTGACTTGGAAGATCAGGTGGTTGACGCGACACCCGTGTCCATCGCCGCCCCTGTGGAACTGAAGAAGACGGTCGGAAGCGGCATCGTCGAGCCTCCACCCAAACAGTACAAGAGATCCGGGAACAAGGGTGTCAAGGTCACGGCGAAACACCGAAGGAACCTGCAGCCCACGGTCGACGGGTAAGTTGCTTCCGAGATGCTTCACGTTTCCATATTCCTTGATTTTCTTTGCCTCTTTTGACCGAGATGCTTTGCACTTGCATTTTCTTTACTTTTTTTGTTTTTCCTTTCCTTTAGTGACCCCCTTGATGAGTAGCGCTCATGGCGTTATCGACCTCGATCCCAAGGAAATAGACACCGGCACCGCTGATCGGTCCGAGATGCCCCTCCCGGACCGAGAAGACCAGGATCTCGGTGCAGGCGACATGGGAGCCGAGATGGATATTCAGGAGACTCCGGAACAGCCGGAGTCGGCCACTGAGCAGCACCACGAGCAGCAACCACTAGAGCAGCAGCAAACCGAGCATCAACAACTCGAGCAGCAGCACCCCAAGCCGCAGCAGCAAGTTTCTCCAACATCCACAACAGCAACGCCAGTAACCCCACCGAGAAGGACCTCCCCACTGGAAGTAGCAGCAGCAGCAGAAACAGCCATAGCAGCAATAACAACAGCGGAAGCAACAGCTGACACCGCACCAATGGCCACGAGCCCAACTCTATCAGTAACAACAGCAACCAGCTCAACCTCCAGAGCAACGAACCCAGCAGCTGCAGCAGCAACAAGCCCATCGCCACCGAGAAGACCGGAAGGACCTCGCACTCATCAGTCAGCCAAGTTTGCATCGTTGCAGGGCGTAGTGGCTGGAGAGGGCCACACCAAGGCAACGTGACTTGTAAAAGTTCCGGTACACTAGCAGAAGCAGCAGCAGGCACAGCAAAAGAAGACCGGGGCGAAAGCAAAACCCGACACCCTGGCAATTAGCACGGACACCCAACTCGTGGCACACCAGGAGCTTGCCGTGGAGCTGCGGGAAGACTTAAACGCCCTCTGGACCGGATTGGCCACATCGATCCCGAACACAACGGGAAGAAATTGGGCCCGTTGGACCAGTACCAGAAATCCTGGAACCGGGCCGATGTCGGTCAAATCTCTATGCCGGTTTCATCTTCCAGCAGAACCTTGGCGCACAAGATGTATTGCCTGCGCACTGCTGCAGAAGATGCCGAGATCACCTCCCGAGTAAGTTTCGTTTTCTATCCGGTTTTTCCGAGTTGACAAATCTTCCATCCTAAATTCATACATCATCCAATCCCCGAGATTGGGGCCGAGTAGGCAATACTCGAACGAGTTGAAGTCTACTCGGGTCGAATCTTCCGACTAACATTTTTCTTGTTTCTCTTTAGAATTGCACCGAGTCTCATGCCCTGCTCTTCCAGAAAGTTCTTTGGGCCCATCGAGATGCCAAGGAGCAGATCCATAACCTGCAGGAGGAACTGGGGGGCAAAGGTAAATTATCCTTACCGAGATACTCCATGTGCTTCTTTTGCATCAGTTTTCTAACTCGGTTTCTGTTTTGCTTTTCACAGCTATCTTGGAGAAGCAGCTGACAGATTCTGTCACCAAAATTACTTCTCTCGAGAGTAAGTGTCGTATTTTCTATCTTTGCATTTTATGTTTACGATTTTCCTTCTCTTTGGTTAATTTTGCTTTCTTATGTAGATGAGCATCAGAACTTCGCTGAGAAGCACCAGGACTGCACTGTGCTAGACGAATCGGCACAGAGCAAAATCACGGCCTTGGAGATTTCTTTCTTCTTTCTTCTTCCTTACTCGGTTTGTATCTTCCCTTTAAGCTGCTAAGTGGACTGTTTTTCTATACAGCTGAGCACCAATCCTTTGTTGAGAAACATCAAGATTGCCTCTCCCTGGCCGAGGTGCAGCAACAAATCAACGACAGCACCTCCCAGCTCCAGGTTGAACTCCAGGCCGAGAAGAACGAAGTGGCCAAGCTTAAGCTAGAGCTGGCTAATGCTATAAAGGTGGCGTTGTAGGCCGGGAAGGACAAGACCGAGATGAGGGACAAGGCCGTTGCCGAGAAGCTCGAGCTGTTGCAGCAGATTGAGGTCCTTAAAGAGCGGAACACCGCACTCAACCAGATGGTGAGTAGCTCCCGCGTCCTGCTGAATAAACATGAGACCAATGCTGATTTGTGATTCAGCATGCTTAAGGATCTCACCCTGGAATTTTTATGTAAGTTTTTTCTTTTCTCCAACTTGCTCTATCTGACATGCTCTATCCGATTTCTATCCGGCTGATCTCTTGCCCTAACTCGGGCATCCTGTTTCCCAGGGACATTCCCCGACCTGGACTTTGGTGCCGAAAGGGCTGTTGCGAGGGCCAGGCAGCAATGGGCAGATGTTGGCTTCAATGTCACCGAGACTGCCACCATCGAGGACCACATCGAGGGCATCAAAGCCCGAGTTCTGCCCCTCAAGGGTTTGGGAACCAACATTGTCTCTACTGCTATCCGGCTGCACAAGCTCTTCTGGCCGGCAGTTGAGCCCCCCAAATCAGTCCATGAGCTGGCCTCGAAGATGGATTATGTCAAAGAAGAACTCAAGAAATGGCGCGCTTCAGCAGCTCGAGCTGGTGCAGGCGAGGCCCTGCACTTTGTGCTCTCCTGGTATGAAAACCTCGACCTCAACAAGCTCCAGAAATTACGGAACGGATCCCGGTGGACCACGGATGAGGAATCTATCCAGGTCCGCTAGGAGACAGCTTATGGTTGGCTTCATACGTCGACACCAAGGAGTTTTTGGAAGGCCCCACCGAGCCCGACACCGAGAGTGAGGCCGACGATGATGAGGACGATGACGAGGAGGGCGACGAGGGCGATGAAGGTGACGAATGAACTGAGGTTGATGACGACTCCGAGGAGGTGGATGAGGAGATCCAGGCCGATCAAGATCCAGCCACAACCTCCAAGATCGTCTCCACTGAGATGGTCATCTCGGAGCCTGCTCCTGAGTTGAGCGCCTCAGATCCCATAGCCGAGATCGCCACCTCTGAGCCCGCCGCCGAGTCCTCCAACCCGGCAGGTGCTGATGCAGATTCAACCCCTTCGGCTGCGGCCTAAATATCTGCTTGTTTATCCTCAAACATTTCATCGGATCCCCGGTATGCCGGGTGCAGTTGTACTAAACAATTATCTCACCGTTTGCTACTAAGTTTTATTTAAGTTCGAGCAAGACTGGCTGAATGCCGGATTGCGTTAATTTGAGTCCTCGAGTTGGTTTTCTTATCCACCTGGCTTATTTGGTCTTTGCTCTTGCCTGCAACTTGTGGCTTTTTGACAGTCGAGTCACAAGATTTGGAAAACCAAGTTTATAATACTTCACAACTTTGAGATTGAAATTAAAATTGTCCGGTACTTAGCCGAAAAACAGAAGAAAAAAACAACTTATCTCGGTTGATTAACTCTTTCTTTCCTTAGTAGTTTTTCGTGTGTTCATTGACCCTTGGCTTGTTTTCTTGCTTGCCATGAAGTCGGGTTGCGGACAGCAGCAAAGTCGAAGAGTTGGCCCTTAGGTTTAAACACATTACTAGACATACGCACGAAATTCCGAGATGATTAACCAACATAGAAAAGTAAGAAGTCAATAACACAGAGCAAGTTAGGCATAGGCAGTCCCCGAGTTCCTACTCGGAGTGGCGACTTGGATTTCAACTCGGTAAGGAGATACATACAATGCTTTTTCAGGAATGGAAACGACGGAGTAGAGCTACATTCCAGGGACGCTTAGTTTCCTCTTCGGATTTATCTACCCTGTTCTTCTGTGGCTCATGTGCATCAATGAGATAGTACACATCATTGTGCAGAGCCTTGCTCAATGAATGGCCATTCCAATAGAGGGGAAAGCTTGTGCATTCCGGTTGTGCGGTGCACCAGCCTAAGCACCAAATCTCCTTCTCGGAAAACCCTTGGGTTTATTTTCCGGCTAAGATAGCGTCTCAGATTATGTTGATATACAACTGATCTCGACAGAGTTAATTATCTTGCTTCCTCTAGCAAATCAACATCATCTTCTCGGGCTTCTTTTGCCTCTGCCTCAATATATACAGTTACTCTTGGTGAGTCATGCTCAAGGTCAGCGGGCAACACGGCCTCTACTCCATATACCAGGAAGAATGGCGTGTATCCGGTAGATCGGTTAGGGATAGTCCTTAGACTCCACAACACCGTCGGCAACTCGTCCAGCCAACAACCAGGGGTTCGCTGTAATGGCTCAATCAGCCTTGGCTTTATTCCGGATAGAACCATGCCATTAGATCTTTCAATTTTCCCATTTGATTCCGGATGCGCGACCGACGCAATGTCTAGCCGGATCCTCTTCTCCTTGCAGAACCGAGCAAAGGCTCCCTCATCAAAATTTGTTGCATTATCCGAGATTATCCCATGCGGGTAGCCATACCTCAGGATAATGTCCTTCAAGAATGTTACCGTTGTGTTTCCATCACACTTCCGGATTGGCTTCACCTCAATCCACTTGGTAAATTTGTCAACCATGACCAGAATGTGAGTCATGTTGCCCGAGCTGGCTTGAAGGGCCCCACCATGTCCAAGCACCAAACTGCAAATGGCCAAGTGATGGGAATTGTTTTCAACTCGGAAGCTAGCATGTGTATCTTGCTTGCATATCGCTGGCACCCATTGCACTTTCTCACTAGATTTTCTGCTTACTGCAAGGCAGTGAGCCAAAAGAATCCATGCCGGAAAGCCTTCTTCACTAGTGCCCAAGATGAGGCGTGGTGCCCACATTCTCCTTGATGTATCTCTCTGAGAATCTCTTCTCCCTCTTCCGGCTCGACACAGTGCTAGAGCACGCCTGTGGTACTCCTCTTGTGTAGTTCCTTGTTGATGATGGTGTAGCCTTTGGATCTTCTCTGTATTTGCCTGGCTGAGATCTCATCACTTGGCAAAGTGCCATCCGCTAGATAAGATAATATGGGCTGAGCCCAACTCGGTATCGCCCGAGTAGGAAATATTGGCTCATCCACCTCCATTGGATCAGCTGACATGACTTTCTCCGAGATGGAGATGAGTCCCCAAGTACTGCGATATGATCCCCGAGATGAATGCGGCAGTCCCCGGGTTAGGAGGAGTAGTCCCCGGGTTCTCCTTCATGATCCCCTCATCAATCTCCATGGGAACGACTTCTGATTCCGGCACCGTCGGGACGAATATCGAATCCAACTCGGGAGAAGGCTTAATGGAAGGCTTCCTGAGATGCTCCAAAGCAATTCCTGCCGGGATGGACTGCCGAGAAGAGCCCAACTTGGATAGAGTAGCAGCAGCATCATGTTTAGCTCGGTGAATGTGGTGGAACTCGCACCCATCAAAGAATCCGGACATGTTCTGGACAAGGAACCGATATGAAGCCATATTGGCATCCAACGCGTCCCAAGTCCCCGAGGCTTGCTGAACCACCAGATCCGAGTCGCCATAGCATATAATCCGGCGGATACCAATCTCCTTGGCCACTTTTAGTCCATGTACTAGGGCCTCATACTCGGCCACATTATTGGACGTTGCAAAGTGGATTTGCAGGACGTACTTGAGTTGATCCCGCTTGGGTGAGGTGAGAACGACGCGAGCATCGAGCCCCTCTTTCACCTTGGAACCATCAAAATGCATTCGCCAAAAGTTTGTTTCTGGCAAGGGAGGCTCATATTGCATTTAGGCCCAATCCACAAAGAAATCCGCCAGGGCTTGAGATTTGATGTCTTCTCTTCTTGCATACATCGGGGTATAAGCAGCTAGCTCGTCCACTTGCATCCTTGTTGCCCATAATCTCCGAGATGGGAGCACTTCTCACCATCGTAATCGGATGCTCTTGGAAATAATGCTTGAGCTTCTTGGCAGCCATATAGACTCCATATGTCATCTTCTAATAGTGAGGATAATTTTGCTTCGAATTGGAGATCACCTCACTGAGATAATACACCGGCCTCTGCACCGACTTGTCCTCTTCTTCTCGCTCCACTACCACCACCACACTCACAACTCGGTTGGTAGCTGCAACATACACCAACATTGGCTCCTTAGGTAGGGGAGACACCAGAACTGGAGCTGTACCCAACATGGTCTTGAGTTCTCGGAAAGCCACATCGGCTTGTGGTGTCCAAACAAACTTGTCACTTTTCTTCATGAGCCGGTACAAAGGTAAGGCCTTCTCGCCCATTCTCCCAATGAACCGGCTAAGGGAAGCCAGGCACCCGGTAAATTTCTGCACATCTTTCAGTGATCTCGGGAGAGTCATTCTCTCAATAGCTTTTATCTTGGAGGGGTTGGCCTCGATACCTTGGCTAGACACGAGGAAACCGAGTAACTTTCCTGTAGGGACACTAAAGGTGCACTTGGTCGGGCTCAGCTTCATCCGGTACTTTCGCAAGTTCGCGAATGTTTCTTGGATATCTTCTAGGAGTGTGTGTTTCTCCTTGGTCTTGATGGCTATATCATCCACATACACCTGCACATTTTTTCCTATTTGCTCATGCAAGAATTTCTGCATGCACCTTTGGTATGTGTCCCTAGCATTTCTCAACCCAAAGCACATGACACGATAGCAATAAGCCCCGTACGGGGTAATGAAAGCAGTCTTTATTTGATCAGCAGAGTTCAGGTGAATCTTGTGGAAACCAGAATATGCATCAATGAAATACAAGAGTTCACATCCGGTTGTGGAGTCGATCACCTGATCTATCCGGGGCAGTGGGAATGGGTCCTTGGGGCAGGCCTTGTTCAAGTCGCTGTAGTCAACGCACATGCGCCACACCACAGTGACCATAGGATCATCCTTCTTCTTCTCGGCCATGACCGGATTGGCCAGCCAATCCGGATGCAGTACCTCCATGATAAATCAGCTTTCTAACAGCCTTGTGATCTCGTCACCAATGGCTTTTCTTCTTTCAGCCGCAAAATGGCGCAGGGCTTGCTTTACCGGCTTGGCATCCGGCCGCACATGCAAAGAGTGCTCAACCAACTCCCCCGGGACACACGGCAGATTCTGATTGGACCAGGAAAAGACATCCCGATTCTCACGGAGGAAGTGGATGAGCTCGCTTTCCTATTTCTCCTCCAACCCGGCACCAACAATGGCGACACGCTCTGGGAACTTGGGGTCAATCTGCACCATCTTGGTCTCCTAAGAGGCCTGGAAAGTGGCACCGTGCTGAGAGCTAGGCATCCCGGGCATGCCGAGTTGAGCTGCCTGGGCCATGGCCACCACTTCGTGTATCTTCTTCTTCTCGGCCGTAATGACCATGGACTCGGCCAGCCGAGATCCAGCTGATGCGCACTCCAGAGAGCGCTTGTAATCACCCGAGATGGTGATAATGCCATTGGGGTCGGGAACTTCATCTTCAAATATGCCGCATGAGTAGAGTCCATGAACTTGGACAGAGCCGGTCTGCCAAGAAGAGCATGATAAGGGCTCTGTAGATCAACCACCTCAAATTGCAAGCACTCAGACCGGCAATTCTCCCTGGTGCCAAAGAGCACATCAATCCAAACCCGGCCAATAGGAGCACAAGATACTCCTGGCACAATGCCGTGGAATGTAGTCCGGTTGGGCAACATCATGTTCTCGGAGTAACCGAGTTTCTCCATGGTATCCCAGTATAGAATGTTGATGCTGTTGTCGTTGTCAATCAGCAGCTTGCTGAACTTCACATTGATCTTGGGCCCAATGAAGGTTGGGTCCACCAACGAGGCATAGCTACCCGGGTTGGGCATAATCTTGGGATGATCAACCCGAGACCAGAGTCGCACCAATGCATGTAATCCGACACCGCCGGCATCACTGCGTTTACTTCCATCGCCCGCCTGCGCAGGCTCTGCTTGTCATCCGGCTCAATGCTGAATACCATGTAGCTCTGATGGTGCTCCTGGTACTGATTTCGGCCTCCGCCGCTAGCATTGTCATTGTTGTTGTTGTTGTTCTGATTGAAGTTGTTGTTGCGGTTGCTGTTGTTGTAGTTGTTGCAGGTGTTGTTGTTGTTGGCCCCCCGCGCTACTTGGTTCACATTCTCCCTCCTCTGGTTCTCGGTAGGCCTGGGAGCAGCTGCCCGGATAGGTTGGACATTCGAACCCAAGAGCGGCAGAGGCGGAGGAGGAGGCAATTGGCCAAATCCTTCGCTTTTAATCCGGTCCCACCAGCTCCACTATCGGGAAGTATGGTTTGTCGGCCTACTCAGATGCCGAGTGTGGTAGCTGCACGGCCCATCCCTCATCATCTCAAAGGTAAAGCTTTGCGGTGCATCTTCGAATTGGTTGAGATCCGTGCACCACTTCTTGTAGTTCTGGCTCTAGTTCTGAATCTGCCCATACTAGGGCCCAACATTCTTTTGCCTTTGGCTGCTTCCTGCATCAGGTTGATCCTGATCAACCACGGCCACGTGATCCGAGCCGTAGTGGATATCCAGCCTGTCGTCCCACCTCTTGTTCCGGTAATCTTGGTGATCATTCCTCATAGCAACATCATTGTCGTGGTTCCTCCTTCTCGGCCTAAATGTATCGAGCAAAGGCTGAGTAGGATCTCCGAGTGCATACATATCAACAATCTTGATGGTCTCGGCAAGTGTACTCGGCATCTCCCTCTGCAGTTTCTGCCACAGCATGATGCCATGTCGGCAACCTTGAGCAAACCAGACAATGGTATGAGACTCGTTCACACCTTCACAGGTGTTCCTCAATGTGCTCCACCGAGTTAAATACTCCCGGTCAGTCTCCTCTTCCCTCTACTTGCACGCAGAGAGTTGTTGTGGCTGATTTGGCCTCTTGTAGGTGCTTGTGAAGTTGCTGATGAATGCCTCCGACAAATCAAGCCATCAATTGATGTTGTCTCTCGGCAAGTTGTTCAGCCAAATTCGGGCTGGGCCCTCCAACATCTGGGGCACGTATCTCACCTCCCATCTACGGTTACCACTGGCAATGTGCACGGTAGTGACATAGTCATTCAGCCAATCATCCGGCTTGGTGCTACCATCATAAGTTTTGGTCCCTCTTCCCAGCTAGAACTTGGGCACAGTCGGCTCATTCATGATCCTGGGACCGAAACAAAGCGGTCCCGGTGGGCCTTGCATCTCCATCTCCTCCGATTGATAGATTCTATCCAGCTTGTATCTTGTGTCACTCGGATGCAGCACTCGTGCCCCCAACCGAGCTCCAATACCTCCAGCATCAGCATAACGCTCATCTCTTTGGTACCCGGCTTGCTCCATTGCCGAGTAACCATCATTGTACCGGTCCTGCCGTCTGGCACCGGGTTGGGGAACCGGGTTGACCGCAGGGGCAGGCATTTGTGGCTGAACAGCATGTCCGACTCTATGTTGAGGCTGAACTGGGTTGGCAGTCGGGTGCCGAGATGGACCATCTCGTTTGCCTCCTTGTCCCTCTTGCTGAACTCGGGCAACATTATGGCCACCACCTTGAACAATGTGTTCCTGACCGGGCTGCCGCTCTACAGCTAACTGTTGTCCGGTGACAGCCGGGGCATACACTTGAATCTGTTTATGTCTCCCGGAGTTCACACTCCGAGATCTATTGTAAGAACATGAGCCCTATTGTACTCATTTTGGTCGAGATCGAACTCTTGCCTGATTTTCGCCATCTCGGTGGCCTCCAGCAGGAAGTCCTGGTGCTGCTCCTTGAGCTGCTCCCTCAACACCGCCGGATCCGCATCTGTGGCAAGGGGTATGCTCAGCTTCTCAATGGTGTTGGCAAAGGGAGCGTTCGATGTAGTAGGACCCTTGTAACCCGGCTGGTTCTCCTTTCTCTCCAGAGGCATGTGGGCCGGCCGAGCCAACTTGTCAGCAACATCAGCGCCACATGTCGCACTCTTCCCGGCAGCAGGAGTCGGACCGGTCATCATCACCTCCATGCTGCCCGCAGGGCCACCGATAGGCTGCCCGCGGACGGCGAGAATGGCAGGAGGATCCGCAACAATGAGCACCACCTCGGGGTACTCGCGGATGACGGTGGTGCCGACGTACACCAAGTGCGCGCCGAAGCTGATGATAGAGCCGCATGCGAGCACGGGCCTGCCGTAGATTTCACCAGCGTTGTCGGTGGCGAAGTCGAAGGAGCCAAATTTGTGGACAAGGCCACAAACCACACACTCCCCCGAATGAAGAAGAGGTCCCGTACGGATAGAAACCCCAGCCAACGCTGCTGCTGGCCCCACGGTGGGCGCCAACTGTCGTGGTGTGGAGAAGACAAATGCCATAGGATGGCTTAAGTTTGGGGCCGATGGACACTGTGGGTATCCGGGGAAGGATCGCACGCCTAGATGGCGCACTCACTACGCTGCAAACAACACAATCTACCCAGGTTCAGGGCCCTCGTGTGGAGGTAACATCCCTACTCCTGCCTCTCTCTCTCTGTATAAGTGGTAATCTGGTACAAGTGTTCCTCAATCTCAAGGATCTAGAGGAAGAAGAAGCTCTACTTCTATCCCTCTCTGCACAAACTAGCAGCACTTCTTTTTTCACGTAACGAGCCACTCTCACACAGGAGGGGTGTGGCCACCTTATATACTGGTGGCTACCAACTAATAGTACAGGATTAGGTGACTACACACTGTGCCGTATGGCACGCCTCTGCTTGTCCGCTAACAGACGCCGAAAGTCTTCGCTGTCGTGGTCGCTGACATGTCATGTCCCCCTTGTCAGAGGCAGGACGTGGCCTCACCCATACAACGCACTGTACCAGCGTATGCATATGCATCATTATGCCTAGTAAGTTGAACTGCACGCCTGTACTCTCCTTGGATATACGGGATCACAACGGCTCCATTGACTTCCCTCCGAGTAAGAGCAGGATCCTTGTCTATTCGGACCCACCAAGTGCTACTCGGTCAGTCCGGAGAATACTCATATCTTCACATGGCTCCTTGTTCTTCCTACCGAGATAGCTCCATCTCGGTAGCAATCCAACTCGGTACAGCTCAACTCGGTACGGCCCGACTCGGTAAGCAGTACCTCAAACACCATTTCTTACCAACCTTGCCCCTACTCGGGGGTAGCCCCCCTACAACAAAAGAGAAAGAGGGATGACCTTCTATACCAGATGTGTCCGGCAATGGGAGTCGTTCTTGTGAAGTCTAGATGTCTTGTGACGTACTGTATTTTTTTGTTTACCATTCGTTGACATAAGCATACACCTCTCTAAAAAAATATTTTCAATACCTCTATTTAATAAAATAAAATGCTCTAACACATGATTTAATCCCTGCTTCCCTCTGCGAAGGGCGTTTATTTTACTTTTATGTTGAGTCTCCATCTTCTAACTTTATGCACAGTTGAGAGAGCATAGTTGTCATTCTGAGTTTAAAGTGCATTTGTCCCAGAAACATTATTATTTGATTCATGATGTGTTATTATTTGCTCTCAAATTATTTGTTCTCGTCATCCACTTGAACTTTGAAGGTGTCCTGGCATTTATGTTTTGCCCCACTCTTAAGGACAAGCGAAATATCACTTTGCTATGTTTTCTCTATGCTCAAAACAAATGTATAACTTTCAAGTGCATTATTATTCATGATCTTTTATTTGTGTTACTTTTCATGATGCAAGGTGATTGCTAAGTTTCATTGTTAAAATTATATCTATCATGCTTGTGTTTAAAGTACTATGATCTCAGCTATACTTATGCTTTTAGAATTTAGATGATCAAGTTTATGTTGGTAGCATGTCGCCTCAGAAATTATTTGATTTTTTATCGTTTACCTACTCGAGGACGAGTAGGAATTAAGCTTGGGGATGTTAATACGTCATAAACGTATCCATCATTTCTGATGTTCCATGTTGTTTTCATGCCATGTGCTACATGTTTCCTTTACACTTTATGCCATTTTTATCGATTTCCTGGGACTAACCTATTGACAAGATACCACAGAGCCAGTTTCCGTTTTCTGCTGTTTTTAGTTTCAGAAAAGTTCTTCTGGAAATATTCTCGGAATTGGACGATTCGAAGCCCGAAAGTCTTAGAAAGTTATCGCGCACACGGAGTCCAGGGGAGACCCGAAGGGGAGCCACAGGGGCCCCACACCATGGGTGGGCGCGCCGCCTGGCCCCGCCCAGGGGTGGTGTGGCCCCACTGCTCGCCCACCGGCATTGCCCTCTCGCCTATATATTGTCATCCAAGGGTTAATCCTAAACACCCAAGCCTTTTCCACCAAAAACATCCGCAGCCGCCGTCATCGTCAACCCTAGTTCGGGAGGGTTCTGGATCTCTCCCCGGCACCCTGCCGGGAGGGGGAATCATCACCGGAGGGCTCTACACCACCATGCTTGCCTCCAGAATGATGCGTGAGTAGTTCATCCTTGGACTATCTCTCCTCTTTATGCCTCATTTTTAGATCTTGTGAGCTTCCCTACATGATCAAGATCATCTTATTGTAATGCTACATGTTGTGTTTGTTGGGATCCGATGAATATTGAATGCTATGTCTCATGATTATCAATATATCATGTTCTTTTCATGTGTATGTTATTATGATCTTGCATGCTCTCCGTTGTTAGTAGATGCTCTGGCCAAGTAGATGCTAGTAACTCCAAGAGGGGTATTTATGCTTGATAGTGGGTTCATGCCTCCCTTTCACTCATGCTCGAGTGACAGAAACGTAAACGGGTGGGGGATGTGTTGTTGCCATTAGGGAGAAAATAGCAATGCTTTGTCTAAGGAAGATGTTTTTTTACATTACACACTTTGCTTACTGCGATTATATGTTGCTTGCAACTTAATACCCAAGGTTTGCTCGGATGACATTCTGATGGTGGATTATTAGTCATAGATGCAGTTGGATGATGGTCTATGTATCTTGTTGTAATGCCCGCATGAATCACATAGTAATCATCATGTCATGCATATGCACTACGGTGCATCCTTTATATTGACAATTGCCCAACTGTAATTTGTTTACCACACATGCTATCTATCTGTCTTGGGAGAGACACCTCTAATGAATTGTGGACCCCGGTCCTTTTTCCTCATACTGATAATACAACCACTGCAGTATATGTTTTCATACTGCTGCTACTGTTTTACTACTGCCATCACTACTCTCTTTCATCTACTGCAAACTAATATTATTTTCCACATGGTATGTTTAACCTCTTTGTGTTCAGCAAAACCGGTGAGATTGACAACCTCACTGCTTCGTTGGGGCAACTTGATTTGATTGTGTTGTGTAGGTTCCACGTTGCTTCTCAACCGATAGTGCGCCCTGCCACCTCAGTTGCATCAACCTTCGGAAGTGATTTCTTTCTCCTACTGGTCGATTCAATCTTGGTTTCTTCCTGAGGGAAAACTTGTTGTGTTGCTCTTCATACCTTCCTCTTGGGGTCTCCCAACGAGTGCAAGATCTGCAACATCAGGGCCATACCTACAAATTTATCTTCTCCTTCATATCCGGAGATGTATGGTTCCAACACGGCCCCTTCTTCAACATATAGAGACCTTAGGACTCTCTAGCAAAGTTCTTATTTTGTGGAGTTTGATCTTGTCCTTGCGAACAAGCTTGCCTTCATTTTCTTCTCTTGGCTCAAAAGGACACTCTTTGACAAAGTGATTTGCACTTCCACAATTGTAGCATGTCCTTGGTCGCTCCCCCTTCTTCTTATAGTTCTTGTTTCTTGGGGGTCTTGGAGCACCGGCCTTATAAGCTTCCCATCTCTTCCAATAGCCATGCATAGCAACATCAATGCACTTGTGAGCACCCTTGTATGTGTATTCATAGTCCTCCTCATCATCATCACACTCTTCAATCTCTTCTACTCGAGCAACCGCTTTTGACTTTAATGCTAGGTTGGGAGACTTTCCCATTCCTCTTGAGAGGGTAAGGGCATCATCGGCACTCTTGCGAGATAGACATATTGCAATGAACTCACTAAGAACACCAATGCAATTGAGAGAATTGTAGTCTGCCCTTGTACGAATGCTAGTGGCGAGGTTCTTCTCTAAAGGAGTGATGCCGTTAACAAACTTACTCTTGATCCACTCATCGGTGATCTCCTCTTTTCCAAAATCCCTCAATTGGTTTGCGAGGTTGACGGTTCTTCTATAGAGCTCTTCGAGAGTCTCATCCACTTGCAAGAAAAAAATTGTCCTTGTCAAGAGCAACATCATACTTGGAGGATTGCATGCCTTCATTTCCTTGAAACAAAGTTTCAAGGCTATCCCAAGTCTCCTTGGCAGTCTTGCATCCTCAGATGTGAGTGAGATGCCCCCGTGGGAGAGCCTTTTGAATGATGTTTAGGGCGGTCTTTCTTAGTTGAGACTCAGTGTCCTCTCTTGGGGTCAAATTGCTTGCATCATGAGGACGAAATCTATGAACCACACTTCTCCACAAGGCGGTGCATGAACCAGAAATGTGATACTCCATTTCAAACTTTCAAGAGTAAAATGCATTAGTGTTAAGCATGGGAGGAAGTCCAACATTTCAAATGTGTGGCATTGAGACAGTGGTACGGATAGTGTCGTAGTTGGTAGGTGGTGGAACTCTTGAGTTAATCCCCGAACCATTCGCCAAGTGAGACTTGGAACCCTCGGCCTTCTCCCCAACCTTAGCCTTTTTCGCTGCTTTCGCCTTGGCTTTGGCAATGTTAGCTTCCATTTCGGGAATGTCCGGAATAGATTCATCTTCCGAACTCACCTCATCGGAAACATAGGGAGGTTCCTTGGGCCCCTTAGGTTTACCCATCATGTCCTCCAACATCTTATTAATGCTAGAGACAATTCGGTTAGGATGGTTGCAATTGTCACTTGTAGGTTAGCTATAGTGTTGGCCATTTTGGAGATCTCCTCCTCAGAAGACTCGGGGTCATCTTCGTTGGCCATAATACCCTTAGGCGGTTAAGCCCAATATAAGAGCCGAGGCTCTGATACCAATTGAAAGTACGATATGGTCAACTGGAAGGGGGTGAATAGGTGACTAACAATTTTTTTTTGTTTCCCTTTTTAGATTGGGCAAAACAAGTAGAACACAAGGTTACCCAGATGTGCAACTACGTGAACAACCTATGTGATACGATACAAACTACGCAATGTAAGCAATATGTAGAGAACAAAATAACCACAAGTGTAAATAATGAGACAAGAATATGTTTCCCGTAGTTCCTTCCAAAAAGAAGTACGTCTACATTCGAGAGGTGAGTAGTCACCTAGGCACTCCAATAACACGGATGTGCACAGCTTATACTCCTTGAGCTTCTACGGTGAGAGAGATTCTCGTTTCCACTATGAGGTGGACTTGAAGGCATTGACCAAACCTTTACACAAGGTTGAGGCTACTCCATAAGATGGTTGTAGGCTCTCAATGATCTGAAACTTCTTTCAACAAGGTGGAATCTCCAAGCACTAGGGTTTCTCTATGATGACAAAGCAACCAAGAGATCTACAAGATCCCAAATGGAAATATGGGGGGAATCAATTTTTGGCTCGGTGAATATGTAGATCTAGGTCTTCTCCACCAAATCCTTGAAGGGCATCAGGTTTGGTCGGTTGAGAAGGGAGATCTAGGCATTTAAAGATTGGTATTAATGGAGGAGAGAGAGAGGAATGGACGAGCTAGATGTTCCAAGGTAGGAGACAACTATTTATAGCTCTACCCAAAATATGGCCATTGAAGGATTCCAGGGCCGGAAATTTCTGAGGTAAGTGCCGGAAATTTCCAAGCGCACTGGCCGGATATTTCAAATAGTCCGGGGGCCGAAACTTTGAATATTCCGGGCCCCAGAAAATTCCCGGCCAAATTTCCACCCCGTTTTCAGAGAGCGGGCAAGCTGGGCGCAGCGTCTTCACGACTATCTTTGACACGCAGGATATTTCCACCAGAAAATTCCGGCATAAATTTTTGCCCCATTCTAGAGAGCGGGCATTTTGGACGCGCAAATCCTTCGAGGCCAACTTCAGCAGGCCGGAAATTTCCGAGGTTTACAGCCCGGAAATTCCGCCCCTTAAGCGTCAGAATATTCCGGTCTCCTATGGAAATTTCTGGGCCCTGTTTCTGCTCATTAATATTTTCAGAGCAGGGAGGATTCTTCTATTTGAATAACACAATATCTTCAGCTGTGTACACTTAAACAAACATCACAAGGAGTACATGTGTTGTCATTACCACCAAAACTAGATTAGAGGAGACATGAGCTTTCACATGCCCACAACAGTGGCCCATGAGTGTCTAGTGGAGTCGTAGACTCGACTAGAGACTCAAAGTCAAAGATATTTTGAGTCCACGTTGTGGTCGATAATCTGCGAAGAATATTCTTCTACTCGGAAGTACGTCGAGTCGGTGTTGCTGGTCTACGATGCAGATACTTTTTTTTTTGCCTACGTAGTCCGCCAAGATCACTATGCAGATAACAATGCATGTCCATACATGCATAGATCAAGATCACGACTCATCGGACAACGGATTCGATGTAGTCATAGAAGAGTTCTGAACAATTATATATCCTCACAACTAGGCCTAGTTCTAAGGATGTCGCTAAGCTTACTTATTCAAGGATCACACGTGTAATCACTTTTATGTTGTGCACGCGTACGCTCGGGTCAACCCGTTAGCACTCCACCGTCCAGGACTCAATACCGACGAAGAGAGACAACCTTTGAGCGTTGCTAATTGGTAGCACTAATCGACTATGATTAGAGCTATATGATTCTGCAATTTTCTCAACACATGCAAGAGAACTAGTAATTAAAGCTAGGCCTAATCGGGAGAGTACACCTCAAAACCCAATTAGAAGAAGCTCGAATTCAATTAGAGGGGATCTAACTATAAACTCTAGTTAAACCCTCTAATTCTACAAGAGAGAGAGAAAGGCTTGAGAGACAATTGCTAAAAATTATGGTTTAGATCGAGCCTTGGGGGTCCTTTTATAGTTGGAGGCAAGGGGTACTTATCAATGAGGCTTGAGAGACAATTGTAAGATTAGTTTGGATGATTTCCATCATTATCTCAAGGTTACCTATATATTCGTTCATATGAACCATTTCATCCGAAGGTGAGGAAGAAGTACCCATTTTGACAGTACTTCTTTTAGGCGGTTAAGCCTTAGATAAAAGCCAAGACTCTGATACCAACTCAAAGTTCAAGTATGGTCACTAGAGAGAGGGAGGGGGTGAATAGGTGACTAACAAAATTTCTTCTTTTCTTTTTATTTTGGGCTAAAGAAGACAAATCACAAATTTATCGAGATGTGCAACTAGGTGAATGACCTATGTGATACGAAACAAAGTACACAACGAAAGTGATATGTAAATCACAAGATAAACCAAAAGTGTAAATAAGGAGACAAGGATATGATTCATGTAGTTCCTTCCCAAGGGAAGTACGTCTACGTTGGAGAGGTGAGGAGACACCTTAGCACTCCAGTAGCATGGAGGTGCACACGTTATTATCCTTAAGCTTCTCTGGTGAGTGAGATTCTCGTTTTCACTATGAGGTCGACTTGAAGGCGTAGACCAAACCTTTACACAAGGTTGAGGTGACTCCGCAACTCAATTGGAGGCTCTCAAGAAGATACAAAGCTGCTTGCAACAAGGTGGAAGCTACAAGCACTAGGGCTCATCTAGGGTTTCTAAGCACCCAAGAGGTTTCAAGGTCAGCTAGAATTTGATGGGGGATTTGCAATTCGTTTGGTGGAACTATGGATCTAGGTCCACTCAAGCACTCCAATAAAGTATCACGGCATTTGTATGGTTGGAGTGGGAGATCTAGGAGGTTGAAGCTTACCATTAATGGTGGAGATAGATAGATAGATAGAGAGTGGTGAAGCTTGGCATTCAATGGGGAAGAAGACCCCCCTTTTATACTATCTCCAAAACTGGCCGTTGGAGGGCCTTCAGCGCAGGGACGGTACTAGCGGACCCGAGGCCGGCACTACCGCCTCTTCTTCAAAAAACTTCCTTCTCTTCTCGTAGCGCGCAGGCAACACTGCCGCTTGAGGACAGACGGTACTACCCGTGGTCCGGTACTACCGGGCAACTACCGGCCAAGTACCGGGAGCGTGCACATCACCTTTTGTGCCATGGCCAACTGCTGGAGCTGGACCTGGAAGTGCACACCAGTACTACCGGCTAGAAGGGACCCAATACTTCCGCATGCACAGTCGATACTACCGGCCAGCTAGCAGGAACGTGCGCGGGACCTTCTGTGCCATGGCCACTTGAAGGAGCACGGCCCCGTACCTACAGTAGTGTCAGACAGTACTACCAGGCTTGGACGCGGTACTACCGCCTGGCAGTACCAGAAAACCTCCCATGAGATTTCCGCGAGATGTCTTTTCGGGGAGGAAGAACCATGAGTGAATTCATATAAAATTGTACATGTAGATTAAGACACATAACCATGGTTAAATACGCTAATTTTATTGTCATCAAATACCAAAACAAATCAGGGAACCAGATATACTTTTAGATTCGCACCGGTATACCAATAATGGGCACCGATTAAACATACCCACTTCACTCGCAGAGTTTATTTCTATGTAATACTGGTTTCCTAGGTATTTCGTGGCTATCGATAAAATTCAGGCCTCGTACATTTCCTCTACGGATATCACAAACTTATCAATCCAAACTTAATTGTTTGTGAGACACTAGCAATCCAAATTTAATCGTAAATATTGTTGCTAGTTTGTAATGTTTTCAACCTATTTTTGGTTCTTCTTTTTTAAATTGTTGCCAACAAGACATTTTTCATATTATTTCACCTTCTTTAATGGTAAAGTTATCTACGGTTATGAAAATATTGAACATGTATTGTAGAATCATTTTTTAAACATGTATATGAAAAGTATAATGATCATACTATTAGTGCCTCTTTGGTTCTTAGGACAGGAAAAGTGCATGAATAGGAGAAGCGCATTATTCCAATGTCATTAGCACTCAAATTCTACATGATTTTGTGTGCACCATAATTTGTTTGATCCCATCATGGAAAAAATGAAGGATTCTGAAAAAGGTTCGGGGGAATGCTAGATTTCATATAACATCTAGTACAAATCATTTAAAAAATTCTAAGAGATTTGAATCTTCCAAAATTTCTATACAAACCCTTATCAAAGGGGCCCTTATAAGAGCATCCTAGATTCACGGGATTCTAAGAAGACATGAATAGA
The DNA here is from genome assembly GCA_028641055.1 of Alopecurus myosuroides. NCBI lineage: Eukaryota > Viridiplantae > Streptophyta > Magnoliopsida > Poales > Poaceae > Alopecurus > Alopecurus myosuroides. The sequence goes on along the minus strand of CM054059.1, from coordinate 162,223,384 downwards.
AACAACACATAATTAGAATCTCATATCCAGTTGAATCATGCAGGACTTATAACCTATAAAAATATCATTAGGAAGTGTTTGAATCATAGGAAAAACAAAGAAATTATGACATGGTGTTTGAGCGGATTTATTTATTTCTCGAAAAAAATAGTGCAACACAATCATATAGAAAATGTCTAGGGATCTAATATGACGAATCAGACGACCCACCTAGAGAAAATTGCTAAGGACTGCCCTTCAAAATTCGTACATAGCTCCTTTGAATCAAAGGAGCAAGTGTAATTCAAAGCTTTTCTGTTCAAACAAGAATTCATATCAGTGGCTCCCCTTGATTCCTTGTTCGGAACACATGAGCATCCAAGTACTAGAATTGGCATTGCTGGCAGTTGAATATCTGCGCCCAAACGTGGCGCCATGATAAAATATTGATCGACGGTTCGTTGTCACCTCAAATCCTACGCGGCCCTATAGCGTCGGTGTTGAAAGTGTCACCGGCGTTAGGCCATTTTTTTCCGCACTGGACGCTCATTCCCGCTTTCTCTTGCGTATGAAATTATTATCAGAGAGGTTTATCTAGATGTTTTGTGATCTTACATATTTGTTATTAAGCGTCTATTGAAGGAGCTAACGTTGTAGATGATCGAAGTTCGTGTTTAGATGGCCTTTTTGTTCCTGTTATTTGATTACCTGTAAGTCGATGCGTTCCCTTCAATAGACGCTTACCGTCCACCCCCCCCCCCCCCCCCCCCCTCTCCGTAAACGAATAGCGATACGACGACGTGTTTCCTTCTTTCCCAATATCCTCCACCACGGATCCTCCATGTAGCATGACCGTTGCCTGTGGCAGCCCCGTATCATCCTTGGCGCGGAGGTGCCACATGACAAGACGAGTCTGCCGGCGATACCTTTCGCCATATCTCTAACTCCTCATCGTCCTCCGTGTCTTTTCTCCAAGATCTGAAGAGCATGGTGTCCCCTGGATGCGGGGAGCTAGATGACGGTCTTGTCGTCGATCCGATAGCCACTGCCGTAAAGCTGATGCAATGCGATTTGTGTTCTTCTGTACTTTCGTTTCATCTTCTAAAATTTCGATTTGTTCTCTGAATTAATTGTTGGATCTCGATTTTATGGTGGTCTCATTGTGTCAGATCGGGCTTTCATGTCTGTAAATTGATTTCCGTCCTTTTTAGAGCTGAACCAATCATAATCATGATTTTGCTATTCCATGTACAGTGCCACGATTACGTTCACGGTACCATTCTTGAACCAAACACTTCCTAAAGTAAATACTCCCTCCGATCCATATTAATAGGTGCTGAAGTGGATGTATTTAGACATGTTTTATTGCTAGATACATCCACTTCATCACCTATTAATATGGATCGGAGGGAGTACGAAATTTGAATGAAACAAGAGAGCAGCCTAGTAATCTACAATACCGTTGACTGCGGCGCTGGTACGGCGTACAGTTGAACGGATCAGAATGTGCATCAGAACGGATCACAACAGCCATACGCGGACACGCCTATGAGCAGTTCGCTGCGTCCCGTGTCGATGTTGTCTGTATGTGCACAGAGCCAGGCATTAGATTCAAACCTCCAAAGAGTCGCAGAGATTGGACCCGTGACTTCAACAGCCCATCGGATGGATAGTACATGGATGTACACCAAAAGGCTACTGAAAGCTTTGTCAGCTTCTTAATTCTTCTGTTTAGCTACTTCCCACGTTAGCACCCGACGTTAATTTAGTCGATTTAAGGATAAGTACACACACGATCTGAGATAGTACTCCTACATAGCTATAGCCGCCCAGACGCTTACGGGACCACGCTTCAGCGAGTTGAGATACGCCTGCATCATAGCACCGAGCGAGTACGATTACGAAGCCAACTGCTTCACTGTCAGTCACTCAGTCCACTGATGAGCAGTAGCACCTCATGTGACTAGGGAGCACGCCGTGCCCGGTTACATGGTCACTGATACGGCGGCAGAAAAGTATCTGGCCCCACATGTCATCTCGTGGCCAGGACGCGGACGTGTGTACGTTCCTTTTGGTCGGTAAGCAACAAGATAAACCGTACTCCACGGCTAACCTGCAGCGTGCTACTGTGAGCAGATCACTGAGAAGTGGGACTGACGTGTACCTGTCCCCACCTGTCATCGCAAAGTTGCGAGCTGCAGGTTTTCTTCCTTAAACCGCAAGCGAGAACCCAAACCCACTGCAGAGGAAAAGGAGGACAGAAAGGTCAAAAGAAAAAGCGGGGAAAACCGCAGTCCGCTGCGAAGCACCTGCAACCGAACAGCTGATATGCTTCCGGGAGGGGAAGACGGCAAGCGGCGCGGCGCCACCGCCGATGACGACGCCGAGGCAGAGGCCGAGGCCGGCGCCACCGCGGCCGCCCTCAACGACCTCTGCGCCACCGCCGACGACGCCGGGGGCCCGGTGCCCGCGCCGTTCCCGAGGGCGGCCGCCTGGGCGGTCGCGGCGCTGCTCGCCGTGGGGATCGGGCTCGGCGCCCTCGTCCTCGCTGTCGTGCGCAGCGCAGTGCTGCTCGTCGTCGCGCTGGTACTCTCGGCGGCCGTATCCGCCTTCCTCCTGTGGAATGCGGCGGCCGCGGCGTCGGGCCGCGTGCTGCGCCGGTTCGTGGACGGGCTCCCGGCCTCCAGCCTCCGGGTCGCCGCCGACGGCCAGCTCGTCAAGATCACCGGCGTACGTTTTCCAACTGCATACACAATTTTTAGTCGCGAATGTGATTCAGTTGATCTAGGATGTCCAATTGTTCTGTTCTCAAGTCCCGTGCCCGCTGAAATTGAACCGCAAGCAGTAAATTCAGTACTAGATTTTTTTTTGTAACGTATAATAAGTACATCTATTTCTAGTACAAGATGGGTGGAGTGTAATGCGTGCGACTTAACCATTCCGCATCTTGTGGCGATAGGTGCACCAATCTTGTCGTTTGGGTGTATGCTCGTTGACCTTATCTCATTAGATTGCTGTGAATAGAAGCTTCCATGGATGGATATTATAGTCCTGCAAGGGGAAAAGAGCTCCCTACTTTGTTTTTCAAGATTGCAGGAGTAACTTCTATGTAAAGGCTAAAGATTGTTCCTTTTGGTTTGTGCGCTTGCCGATTCATTGCTGTAGTACAACCATTGTTTTATTTGTGTTTTAACCATTTGCGTCGAATGGTGTGCTAATCTCATATATGTTGTGATGTTCATTCTTTTATGCAGTTGGTTTCATGTGGTGATATTTCGTTGATTTCTTCGTATGAGAAGGTGGAGAATTGTGTATACACATCTACGCTCCTAAGAAAATGTGGTAGATGGGGTTCTGAGGTGGCAAATCCTAGGAATAATTGTTCCAGGTGGAAGTTGACACATGCTGAGGTAAGAATGCTCTGTGGCTATCTGCATGTAATTTGCACAGATTTTATTTATCCAGTTCATTTAGTAAGTATATATTCTTATCGTTCATCCTGCAGTCCTGCAATCTGGCTCATTAGAATGACTACGTATTATCTCTCACGAAAAAAAGTAGGAATGCCTCGTATTGTGTTATTGTGCGGTTGTGCCTTAAGGTAGTCTATGCACTGCAATTGTCTTACAAATATATTACTCCCTCCGTATCAAAATATAAGATGTTTTAGCTTTTCCTAGACAAAATGTATCTAGACATGTTTAGTATGCAGATTCATATGCATCTTACACTAAAACATGTCTAGGTACATTTTATCTAGAAAAGGCTAAAACATCTTACATTTTGATACGGAGGGAGTATAAGTTTGTGCACAGCACCACTAGTGATGCAATACTATTTTAATTCCAGTTCCAGAATAATTATAGTCAGTAATAAAATGCACCAACCATCATCAGCGACTGAATTATAAAAGAATTTTTTTCCTTTTAGTTCCTTAAAATATTGATGAAATGAAATCCCAATGCCCGTTCTCAATTGTGTACAAATTGGGAGAGATTTTGGCTGATAGTTCAAAATATGTATCTAATTCGTTTTAAAAGGGTGTGTCGTTGTAATAATGAGTTGATCAAATTATCTTTTAAAGAATTTTGGTTTCTTAGAACTCCAGTTCATTTGCATTATATCCTTCTTGACTCACTAGTCTTTAAGTTTTGTAATTTATAGTACTTCTACCTTTACTGTAGATTTGCAGTACCTTGTGATAAACCGCAGATACATATTATATTTTCTCATTTAAATATTATGTGGAGCTCGGCAGAGGTTTGCTGCTGATTTCTACATAACGGATGCAAAATCAGGTAAAAAAGCCTTGGTGAAAGCTGGGTACCGCACGAGAGTAGTTCCATTGATCGATGAAAATGTTCTGGTTACAACAAGCAGAAGTACTGAACTATCTTCAACCTTGAAATGTTGGCTAGAAGAAAGAAATCTTTCTTCCGAAGAAGCTCAGCTGATCCATCTTGAGGAAGGGTAATCAACTTTTGCCGAATATCCACTCCTTCTGTCGGTATCATTGTAGATTGAGCTCTTGTTAATCTTATACATGATTGCACAAACTTGTAGATATATCTGTGAAGGCATGCAGTTGAGCGTGATCGGAATTTTGAGCAAGAAGAATGGAGATCTCATGATACTTCCTCCACGTGAACCTATATCTACAGGTTGTGTGTTGTCGTCACTTCTCCTCCCAGCTTATTTTGATGGAATAGTTCTGAGACTGGTAGACAAGAGTTATTTTATGCCACATTCGGGAATATCATGAAATATCATGACAGCTCATGAGATGTAACAGCTAACAATTTTAACGTAATGCCCTTTTCCCCTATATCGTCTTTTGTATGGGACCACTAACTTTGCATGTGGACTCACAAGTCTGTTTTTAGGCAACCATAGACATTAGAATGTACATTCTTACTCACTGGTGGCGCCTTGTCCTATCTAGCGGCGGATGTGTCATCTTATTCCATTCACTGTTGCAGTGGTTGTTTGCCTGTTGCTATACTGTCACCATTTTGCTTTGTTGTCCCTCCAGTAGTTTGGCCAGTACTGTAATTTTTTTCAGTGGCCTTACAGAAGCCTTTATAGATTGCTTGTCAGACCACTTCAGAAAATACTTCAGGTTTTTTTTTAATTGAAGTTTAAAACCTGATGCGCTGCCAGCACACATTTTTATGCTTTTGTTATAGAGGAATTATAATTTCATATTTTACATATAAATTTTGGTCAGAAGGGACATGTCTACTGCCGCATCCCTTCTGACCGGGTTCGGATCCTGTCAGGAGCGAGGATGGGCTCTCTATCTGGATTACATTTCATGCGGCTAAAAAATGTGATGCTATGTAAGCTGATCTTTTTAATGCTTTTGTTGTAATGGAATCAGAATTTTGCATTTGACATTTGGTGTACCGAACCTGTGCAAAGACAGTGCATCCCCCACTTTCTGGGCAATCTTAGCCTACCCAAAACAAATCTTAGCCTACCCAAAACATTTGTTTCCAGAAGGCAGCCTTGTCACAAATCTAAATAATAATCATATAAAAAATATTTGTTGATTTTTGGATGTTGCCCATTTGCACGGCTTTGTAAATGGCTTTAGCAAATCAAAACAGACTCTCCTTCAGGATATTTCAACTCTTACTGTACGAAACCCCAACCATAATTTAAAGAGCAGCAGTTAGAATTTCAGAACTTAATGCTGTGGATCACAAGTGAAATGGTCACAGGTACTACCTCCGATCCATATTAATAGGTGGTAAACTGGATGTATCTAGACATGTTTTATTGCTAGATACATCCACTTCACCACCTATTAATATGGATCGGAGGGAGTACTAGTATTAGTACTCAATCGGAGAAGGACTGCACTCTGCTACTAGCTGTTTTGCGGTAAATGCACCTTCCCGCAGCAGCGCTGAAATAGAAATTATATATTTTACAGTAGCATTTTCTGGACAACACATATCTACATACGTTTTAGTGTGTGGATTAATATGTATATTACACTAAAACACGTCTAGAAAACGTTAAAACATCTTACATTTTGATACAGATGAAGTAGTAGCAGAGGAGTTGCTGCTGCTACAATTTTCAGCCGCATCACACACAGATTGATAGAATTAACTAGCGATTACTCCCCCCGTCCAAAAAATACTTTACTTCTATTTGTCCAAATATGTATGTATGTATGTATATACTAAAACATGTTTAGATACATCATGTCTGGATAAATAGAAGTCAAATATTGTTGAACGGAGAGAGTAACCGGATGATCTGAAGAGTACATAGTCGAACCTGCAGTGACATCTTGTAGCCCTTTTTTCTTTGCCACGGCGAGCCTCTGAATCTCGAAGGACATCGTGTACCAGAGACCGGCATTGGGCTTATTAGCTATTACTGCCTAACGAACGAACAAATTGTGAGGACCTAGGAAACTAGGGTTTCAGGCTCTCCCGGCGATTTTGTCACCGGGGTGAGAATTCTTCGATTATCGTCTCCTGGTCGGATCCGGATTGGTGAGGGCTCTTGTTTCTCGAAGCTTTATAGATCGGACGGGGAGTTTCTCTCGCAGAATCGATCTACACAGGAGGCTCGCGGTTGCCATGCGTACAGACGCAAAGCGATCTAGCCTTGACTCATGGCGCACGTAACTGAAGCCTCGCATAGCGGGGCAAGGAAAGACGAGGGTGATGAATCCTTGGCTAATGCATTGCGGAATCTGGAATTAAGGGAAGGTGAGTTGGATGATGTGTTCATTGGAGAGGATGATCTTCAAGATTTGAGGAAGCAGACAAGATGGTTAGCCGTGGCGAAAGTTCATACAAGAAAACCAATTTCGGCCATTACTCTGTTTGATACACTGAGGGGGGGGGGGGCTGGGGGCTTGCACATGAGCCAGAACTCCGTGAGGTGGATGACAACTTGTTTACCTTCAGATTCTTTTGTTTGGGAGATTGGAACAAGGTAATGCATCAAGGGCCATGGTTATTTAAGAAACTCATGGTTATAATTGCTGAATATGATGGTCCGTGCAACCCTAAAGACGTCAAGCTCGAACGTACCAATGTGTGGGCGCAAATTCACGCAATCCCGGAGTTGTATCGGGTGTCCAGAGTGGTGGACGAATTAGCAAGAAGGGTGGGCAAGATCCAGAGCGTGGAGATGAAACCTAAACGTTATGAAGGTGATTATGTCAGAGTCCGGGCAAGTATTGATGTTAGTAGTCCGTTGATACGATTTGTGCCTCATAATGTGAGTAGGAAAGGGGAATTACTACAAGTTAAATATGAGAAGGTTGGGTATTTCTGTGATGTGTGTGGCGTTATGGTCATGACCTGGAGGAGTGCGGCGACGGTGTTCATGATCAAAAGGCTATTCAATATGGGAAGTGGCTTCTTGCAAAGAGAAGGATTCAATCAGGACAATTTAATTACAGAGGAGGGTTTGCAGGAAGAGTTGGAGGAAGAGGAAGGGGGCGCCGAGTGGAACCGTATGGCCGTAAACGTGCCTCGGGGGATATGGAAGACGAGGATGAGAAAATTAGTGACACGACTTCTAGTCCATTAAAGAAAACTGGGGATACAATGATGATAGAATCGAATGAGGTTGGGGGCAGACAAATAGTTGCAAAGAAATTGGATTATGAGACAGACAAGAGGACAACCCCAGGAAATATGCTAGAAGCGGATCAGAACATAGAGGGGACAGGAAACAGTACCATCCCACCACCTCCGCCTGCTTATGTCACACCAAGAGAGAAAAGGAGGCCAAAGAAATCGGTTGATAGCACTGCTGTTTCCAATGATAGCTCATCGGCGGCTCCCTCGGAGGGAGACCGTCGGATCAATGAATCTACTAAGCTTGAACTGTCGGGGCTGCGGGCGGCTCGAGACAGTTCATGAGATAAGCAACTTGGTAAAGTTGCACCGCCCCTATTTGGTTTTTCTCTCGGAAACCAAATTGTCAGAAACGAGAGGAAAAGATTTGCGTTTTAGATTCGGCTTTCAGAATGCCTTTGCAGTCAAGTATGAAGGTTTAAGTGGTGGTTTTGGCCTCTTTTGGAATAACGATTCGGTAGTGAGTCTGAAATCATTTAGTAAGAATCACATCGATGTTATGGTCCAAAATGTGGGCTTGGGACCTTTGGAGTGGAGATTTACGGGCTTCTATGGGGAGCCCGTTAGAGCTAGAAGGACAAGAAATTGGGAACTGCTTGAGTTCCTAAGGAATGAATATGATAATCCATGGATCCGTGCGGGTGATTTTGATGAAGTCCTCCATGCACATGAACAGATTGGAGGTAATAAGAGACAGACTTGGATGATGGAGGGCTTTAGGGATACTGTAGACTATTGCCGCTTTACTGATATTGGCTTTACTGGGTTACCATTACATGGGACAACCGTCAACAAGGAAGAAGGAATATTAAGGTCAGGCTGGATCGGGGCCTTGTGGATGATCAATTTTTGGAGGTTTTTGGAAGTACAGAAATTACTCACACACAGACTATTCAATCCGATCATTGTGCCTTACTCATATCTATAAGAAGCCAGGGTACGGATTTGTGTAGTGCGGGAGTTAAACCTTTCAGATTTGAGAATGCCTGGACTAGGCATGACAACTATGTTAAAACGGTGGAGGAGGCTTGGATCCAAGTTAATGGTAATCTTGCTTCTATTTTGGATACCCTAGGGGGTGTTAGCGGAAGGTTGCAACACTGGAGCCAAACGGAATTTGGTACTATTAGTAGACATTTAAAACATCTGAGGGGAAGACTTTCATCCATCCGCTCTACATCATTGGGGTCCGATCCTTCAAAGGATGAGAAAAGTGTAATGAACAGAATTTCGGAACTGCTTATGAGGGAAAAAATGAGTGCGAAACAAAGGTCCAGAATTATGTATCTTAAGGAGGGTGATAGGAATACAACTCTTTTCCACGCGAAAGCAAGGGAGCGAGGAAGAATTAATAAGATTAAATCTATTCGGCTTGATAATGGACAAACGGTGACGAATCAACTACAAATAGAAGAAGTAGCAGCTGGTTTTTATAAGAGTCTGTTCTTGGCTGAGGTAGGTACTAATCCAGAGGTTATCACTGAGGTAGTTGATCGGAAGGTTGATGATTACATGCATGAAGACCTCTACAAACCGGTTACTGATATGGAAATTAAGAAGGCCCTATTTATGATGCATCCAAATAAATCACCGGGAGAGGATGGTTTTACGGTTGGATTTTATGTGAAGCATTGGAATGTTCTAAAATAGCCCGTATGTAAGGCGATCAAGGTGTTCTTCGATGAGGGAGTAATGTCGGCTGAGGTAAATAAGACTATATTAGTTCTTATTCAGAAAGTCAAGAATCCTTATTCCTTTGCGCAATTTCGTCCAATCTCTTTATGCAATGCACTATATAAATTGGTCTCGAAAGTTTTAGCACTAAGATTAAGACCAATTCTGGATGATATAATTTCGGAGGAGCAAAGTTCTTTTGTTCCTGGACGACTAATCACTGACAATGTGTTAACGCCATACGAGTTTTTTCATTACCTGAAGCGGAAGAAAGGAAAATCCGAGGCTTGTGCTATGAAGCTGGATATGGCAAAAGCGTACGACCGAGTGGAGTGGAATTATTTGAGAAAGATTATGGAAAAGCTTGGCTTTGCTGATTGGTGGGTGAAGAGAATTATGTCCTGTGTGGAGACAACTTCTTTTTCTGTCCGTGTTAACGAGATTCTTTCAGAGAGATTTCAGCCTTCCAGGGGCATCAGACAGGGTGACCCTACCAGTCCCTATTTATTTTTATTATGCTCGGAAGGATTAACTTGTTTGTTAAAATATGTTGGTACAAGTTATCTCGCTCGTGCTATAAGGGTGGGAATTCACGCGCCATGGATTTCACACCTTCTATTCGCTGATGACTGTATTATTTCCACACATGCCAGTACGGAGGGAGCTCGGAGAATAAATGATATATTGGATAGATACCATCTGGGGTCGGGACAGTTGGTAAACAAAACCAAATCAGCTATATTTTTTAGTGCGAACTGCAATGCTAATGTCAAACAGGAGGTCCACACTGAGGTGGATATTTCTAACGAAGCACTAATGGAGAAATATCTGGGACTGCCAACTGCACTTGGTCGATCAACTGATGATCAGTTTGAAGGAATTATGTCAAAGATTAAAAGATTGGTTAATGGTTGGGTACCACAACACCTAAATAGTGCGGGCAGGGAGGTGTTGATCAAAGCAATCTGCCAGGCAATTCCTACGTACTCGATGAGCTCTTTCAGACTTTCTAAGAAACTTTGTAAAAAGATTTCTAGTCCGGTGGCTCGGTTTTGGTGGGGAGGTGATGAGAACAAACGTAAGATGCATTGGAGGAAGTGGAGTGATATGGCTACCCCTAAATGTGAGGGGGGAATGGGCTTTAGAGATATCGAGTTTTTTAATCAAGCGATGCTCGCTAAACAAGGATGGAGGATTGTTACTAATCCGAGTTCATTATGTGCTAGAGTATTAAAAGCGAAATATTTCAATTCCACTGATTTTATGGCAGCTACACGGAAGAGAGGTGCATCTCATACATGGAGAGCTATTTTGTTCGGAAGAGATGCTCTCAAGCTTGGACTTATTATGAGAGTTGGTGATGGCTCAACGATCAATGCATGGATGGATCCTTGGATTCCCGATAATTACAGTAAAAAACCTTTGAGGAGGGAAGTAGATAGTAATATTACGTTGGTTGGTGAGCTTATTGACCATGTCTCTAATGAATGGATCGAAAACAAAGTGCGTCTCAATTTTATGCACTCCGATGCTGAGGCAGTCTTAAGGATCCCGATTGGGATGTTCATGGAAGATCAATGGTCATGGCACCCCAAGAGATTGGGGTTCTTTTCTGTGAGATCGACATATAAAACACTAATTCATAATGCTCGCGATTATCCGGAGGAATCATCAAAGGGCACATAGTTACCAGAGTGGAAGAAACTTTGGAAATTACCAATTCCCCCCAAAGTGAAAAATTTCTGGTGGCGGGTTATGAATAATTTTATACCAACAAAAGAGGTGCTTGTTCAACGACACATTGAAAGGATTGGGGCTTGCGAGGACTGTGGAGAAACAGAGAAAAATTTCCACGCACTCTTTTCTTGTACTTGGGCCAAAAACTTCTAGATGTATACTCGTGAACTCTCCGGAGCTAAGGTACCGGTACTACATCCAACCTCTTGGGATTTTTTTAATTAATAATGATATGGTTTCTATTAAGGACTGCTCTATTATTTTGTGTGGTTCTTGGGCTATCTGGGCGGAGAGAAATGCAATGAGACATGGCAAAACTACCCGCTCGGTCTCTCAATCAGTTTGCTGGGCTATTGATGTAGTGAATGATCTTGTCAAAGCTGGGAAAGACACAATACAGAACAAGAAACTACCGGTTCAGCTGTGGCAACCCCCCTTGCAAGACTGCTTCAAGATTAATGTAGATGCTTCTTACTTTGATGGCTCGAGGCAGGGAGGCACTCGGGCTTGTATTCGTGACCACCGTGGCCATCTCGTCACGGCTACGGCTATTTGGTATGGAACATCAGCTAATGCCCTGGTTATGAAAGCATATGCATGAAAGCATATGCGGTCCGTGATGGAATGAAACTGGCAATAGACAGAGGAATGACCCGAGTTGAAATTGAAACGGACTCACAACTCACCGTGAATATGTGGGAAAAAGGTGAATTTTTAAGAACAATTGTGGCGCCAATTCTCATGGAAGTGAATGATCTGGTTGGAAACCTCGACTCCTTTACTCTTAGATATCTATAATCTATAATATCTAAATGGGAGCAACCCACTAATGGGATTTCTCTCAACATGCAAGATATCCACATCATCTAGCACCACTGATCAATCATACATTGCCATGTAAGCAAATCATCCATCTCACCAAATGTACCGTCACATAAAAATAACCACCTGCCACCTCAGTAGACTTTCACGGCATATTTTCTTAATTACCACCGTGTCTGATCGTTCGGTTGTTGTCACCATGTTATTGGCCCGATGCAGCCCTCCTCCATGGCTCCATCTATGTTGCTGGCCCTCTTAGGCACTTTCTTTGTCTTATATCGAGATGCAGTAGGTGGTGAAATCAGATCTCAACTGAAAGACGGCGAAAAAAATTCATGATCAAGAACAACTCAACCATCTCAAATTTCACCAACGAATGCAACACAACCAGTGAGTTGCCCTTTTCCGAATATTTATATTATTAAAAAGAAGTTGACGCAAAGAGGATCTCGTGAGAACGAGGTCTTTGGGCGGACAATTCCCTAAGAGAAAAACAACCCTCAACTCAGTGAGTTATCCCTATTCTCTTTGACACCTAAGAGACATTTTCATGAAGTATCTTGCTTGGTAGCTGCTTCACCTGAAAGACAAAAGATGTACTCCTTCCTTTAGATTTTTTCCGTAAGAAATACAATTTTTTATGGTAGTCTTTGTGACCACCATTATGTAAAGCAGATTGGGGCTGCGTTCATTAGCTTCTCATTTCTTTAGTGTTAATCCGAACACAGTTCCCATTGGCACATCCAGATGTGAATGTAATACAACTACACTCGGTGTTCCTCTTTTGATTTGCATGCATGAATCCTATGTTTTTTCAAACCAAGATATCCACATCATCTAGCACCACTGATCAACCATACATTGCCATGTAAGCAAATCATCCATCTCACCAAATGTACCGTCACATAAAAATAACCACCTGCCACCTCAGTAGACTTTCACGGCATATTTTCTTAACTACCACCGTGCCTGATCGTTCGGCTGTTGTCACCATGTTATTGGCCCGATGCAGCCCTCCTCCATGGCTCCATCTATGTTGCTGGCCCTCTTAGGCACTTTCTTTGTCTTATATCGAGATGCAATAGGTGGTGAAATCAGATCTCAACTGAAAGACGGCGGAAAAAAGTCATGATCAAGAACAGCTCAACCATCTCCAATTTCACCAACGAATGCAACACAACCAGTGAGTTTCCCTTTTCCGAATATTTATATTATTAAAAAGAAGTTGACGCAAAGAGGATCTCGTGAGAACGAGGTCTTTGGGCGGACAATTCCCTAACCCCCCGTTTAGATGTAGGAAAAATTAGTCGGAATTGAATTGGACTGGGAATTCCAAATCCAAGGTGGAAAGGAAATGGTCTCCAATTCGAATTCCATTGTTTGGTTGTGCATGGAATTTACTTTTGGAATTATAAGATAGCATCTAATTCCAATTCTTGTTTGTATGTACAAAGCCATGGAATTGGATGCTTTTTCGGTTTAGACAATTATTTTGCACAATACACAAATATCACAACAATATAATCACAGTACACAAATAAGTTAAACTGGTTCAATTATTAAAAAAAAAGGAGGGCAACATGGGTGTACAAGGGTGCCATGGCCAATCGTGCTGGACCTATGGCCGCCGCCATGGCCAATCGTTTCAGAAGCGTGAGCAGATGGAGGGGGAAAGGGGGGCAGGAGGGAGCACAACACGAGGATGGTGGAGTGGTGCAGAGGAGAAAGACGCTCCAATCCCCGCCGCCCTTGACCTCTCGATGCCGCCATGGCCAACCGTTTGAGGAGGCGGGCGAGCAGATGTGGGGGAGGGGGGAGGAGGGAATGAGGGAGAGAAGAACGAGGATAGCGGCGTGATGCAGAGGAGAACAACGTCCCAATCCCCGCCATCCTTGACCTCTGGCTGCCGCCATGTCCCCTTGCCGCCACCGTGTCCCCTCTCCGCCGGAGATCTAGGGATTGAGAGCCAGAGAAACGAAGAGGGAGGGAGGAGGTTGAAGAAGGGCCGAAGGAGGAGGTGCAGGAAGGACACTCCTACCCGCGGGACGGAGGACGGCCGACGGGCGGGAGGAGGACGACGGGGAGGGAGGAGGTCGAGCGCTTTCCTGCTTTGTGCGGGAGAGAGATGGAACGAGCGCTCTCAGGAAGGAAGAGGTACGGGAGGGGGTTGCGGCCTTGCGGGAGAAAATTTTCCACCCAATTCCGAGGTGGGGAGCTCGGAAACTCTCTAGGAGGTGGGATGCTCGGTTGGGCCTATGCGCGGAATTCGTTTTGATTTCCACGGGCCAATTCTTAGGCCACTCCAAACATCAGAAAGCGGGTGGACAATTCCAAATTGGCAATTCCGGGACGTTTTTCCTACATCCAAACAAGGGGTAAGAGAAAAACAACCCTCAACTCAGTGAGTTATCCCTATTCTCTTTGACACCTAAGAGACATTTTCATGAAGTATCTTGCTTGGTAGCTGCTTCACCTGAAAGACAAAAGATGTACTCCTTCCTTTAGATTTTTTTTCCGTAAGAAATATAATTTTTTATGGTAGTCTTTGTGACCACCATTATGTAAAGCAGATTAGGTTGCATTCATTAGCTTCTCATTTCTTTAGTGTTAATCCGAACACAGTTCCCATTGGCACATGCAGATGTGAATGCAATACAACTACACTCGGTGTTCCTCTTTTGATTTGCATGCCTGAATTCTATGTTTTTTCAAACTTTTCAAGATATGTGATTCCTTACATTTTTTTAGCAAGGGAATGATCGCTCTTGCACATGATTATTGAAGAAAAAACTTGAATCAGACTGTGAGTTAAGGAAGGTCGTGTACAAAAAGGAAAAAAAAAAATTTGACAAGAACTTGATTCATGTAAAATCCTTCAAGGTGTAGGTGCTCACAATTTTTTTAGTGTACAACCATTACTCAAAGGTACCGATGTGTAAGACCCGACAAAAATCTAATTGTTTTCTTACCAATTTCATGTCATAGTTCGGTTAATTAGTACATGAGGGAACCCGGGCTGTTGTCAGTTTTTTTTCCCGATGCTCAATTTCCTGATCCATATGTTAGACATATACTTATTACACATTCAATCATTATTTCATATTAAAATACTATATTATCACAATCTCAAATGGGATAGATACTAAATTTCCCCGCGGCAACGCGCGGGGATACATCTAGTATTCCTAGAGTTGCTAATATGTTTGCTCACTTGTGTGCTAGTTATTGCACTGCTGAGAGATCAAACCGTCGATGGGTTAATTATACCCCTACCTTTCTTGATGCTTGCATCAGAAAGGAATGTAAACCAAACTGAGTTGTTGCAGCAGCAAGTTCTTGACGCACTTTTTTCCTACCCAGGGTACCTTAAAAGACTGGAAGGTTTTTAATGAGGCGGTTTGCTGACTTGCTTATATATAATTATATTGAAATTCAAAAAAAGAGCTATTAAAAAATATGAGCCGTTTTAGTAGGCAATTTTAGCATAATAAAACGGCTTATATTATGAAACAGAGATAATACTCGAAGTCACCGACGGGCAGGCGAGTCTTTTTTTTTTGAAAAGGAGTACATCCCTTGGGACTCTGAATCGAGTAAGTCAGCCATTTTTGTTAGTGAGATACAGTGACTGCATCGTCTATGTAGAAGCCGCACCGATACGGATTCGAGTATCGGTATCGGGCCGATACAGATACGGAAATATGACCTTCTAAAATTGCACCAATACGAGGATACGGTTTAATACTTCTAAAAAACAATAAATAAATAAATTTGATAGCTAGAAACAAGCAACAGAATAAACACATGAGCTTATTTCTTCCATGTTGAGGTATAGCACCACCAACTAGCAAACCAACAAGGAAACAAATCATGAGCCAGGCATGAACACCACCTTACAAGAGCATTTCAACTAGCCATAGCCAACTAGCAAACCAGTAAGCCAACAACCCAACAAATAAACACAAATAAGTGACAGTTTAAATATTACATAGCATAGGTCTGAATTTAGCGGCAGCTCAAATATTACATAAATACTATAGGTCTGATAGTAATATAGATAAGTGGTTGTGTCGCTGGAGAGTGCGGGCGGCGGCCCGGCAGGGTCAGCGTGGCTGGATCGCCGGCTTGTTGTCGTCTTCTTTGGCCGGTGAGGGAGGGGCCGGAGGTTGACCGGACGCCTTGAGGAGTGAGGACGAGGCGACTAGGTCTGGGAGAATGGAAATTCGATGCGGGTGTGCCTATGTGGGGTGGAAGGTTATCTGGGCTGGGACGTATCCAGTTTAGGCCTGATACATATCCAAATGATATCCTTAATTATTTTAAATGCTTTATTTACCTATATTCCTCCGATACGTATCAAAGAGCTATCGAACATGAATCTGTATCGGGTACGGTATCGGACACGAACACGGCCTCTGGACCTCGTATCTGTGCATCGTAGACATTATCTCACCACACACCGGTGACCCCCTTTCTAACGTGCCAATCCATTTAGTCAAGCCATGGAGGGGGCCGGAGGATGTTGGGAGACCCATGGCTACCTGCCCGTCACCGCCACCATACTAGTTGGAGGGAGCCGCTTTGTCCGCTCGGTGGAGAAAGCCGATTCAAGGCCGATCGGTGTAGCGAACGTGCCTCTCCTGGACCTCAACGAAGTTCCCTATTCGGTGACTTGCCTGTGACACGGTCGTGCCTCTCCTGGACCTCAACGGAGTTCCCTGTCCGGTGACTCACCGTGACGGGAAGAAAGCCGACGTGGGTGATCCCTGTGGTGAATTTGCCAGTCGCGCGCAACCTGATCAATGAAATGTGGGCAGACGACTACATGTACTATGAGGGCCATGATGGCCATGGAGGGGGCCGGAGGATGTTGGGAGACCCCAGAGGAAAGTATGAAGAGTACAACAACAAGTTTTCTCTCGGTAAGAAACCAAGATTTAATCGGACCAGTAGGAGAAAGAAATCACTTCTGAAGGTTGATGACATCTGATGTTGGCAGGGCGCACTACCAGGCTCAGCAGCAACGTGGAATCTGCACACAACGCAACCAAGATACTTCGCCCCAACGAAACAGTGAGGTTGTCAATCTCACCGGTTTTCCTAACACAAACGATTAGATATATAATGTGGAAAACAATACTTGTTTGCAGTAAATGAAAGGAAAACAGTGATTGCAGTGGTTGTATTATCAGTGTAAAATAATGGACCGAGGTCCACAGTTCACTAGTGGTGTCTCTTCATAAAAGATAGATGACATGCTCGTTAACAAATTACAGCTGGACAATTGACATAATAAAGGTTGCACCGTAGTGCATATGCAGGACATGATGATCACTATGATATTCATGCGGGCATTACAACATAATTCATAGACCATTATCCAATTGCATCTATGACTGATAATCCATCCTCAGAGCGTAATCCAATCAAACTTCGGGTATTAAGTTGCAAGCAACATATTATTTCCTTAAGTAAAGTGCGTAATGTAAATAATGAAAACATTGTTTTTTTCTCCCTAATGGCAACAACATATCCCCATCCTTCATGTTTCTGTCACTCGAGCACATATAAAAAGGAGGCGTGAACCCACTATCGAGCATAAATACTCCCTCTTGGAGTTACAAGCATCAACTTGGAAAGAGCATCTACTAGTAACGGAGAGCATGCAAGATCATAAATAACATAAACATGATAGATTGATAATTAACTTGACATAACATTCAATATTCATCAGATCCCAGCAAACACAACATGTAGCATTACAGATATATGATCTTGATCATGTTAGGCAGCTCACAAGATCTAAACATGGTGGCATAAAAAGGATAAGACAACCATCTAGCTACTGCTATGGACCCGTAGTCCAAGGATGAACTACTCACGCATCACTCTGGAGGCAGACATGGTGATGTAGAGCACTCTAGTGATGATTTCCCCTCTCGGTAGGGTGCTGGTGAGAGATTCAGAACCCTCTCGAACTAGGGTTGACGATGAAGGCGGCTACGGAATTTTTTGTGGATGGAGGCTCGGCTATTTAGGATTAACCCAAGAAGGAGCTTAACTAGGCGAAAGGGCAACGTCGTTGGGTGGCCAGGGGTGCCACACCACCTGGTGGCGCGGCCAAGGGGGAGGGGGCGCGCCACCCTATGGTGTGGTGGCTCCAGGACCCCCCCTCCGGACTCCGTGTACGTGACAGATTTGTAAGACTCCGGGATTTTGTTTCGTCTAATTCCGAGAATATTTCCAGAATAAATTTTCTGAAACAAAAAACAGCAGAAAACAGCAACTGGCTCTGTGGCATCTTGTTAATATGTTAGTCACAGGAAATCCATAAAAATGACATAAAGTGTATAGAAAACATGTATCATATGACATGAAAACAACATGGAACATCATAAATTATAGATACGTTTGAGATATATCAAGCACGCACCATATCCGTGGTCAACCCGCCGACCCCGTTGATTCCAGAGGCATGACTGACTTTCTGGCACACGGACGAGATCGACGAGCACGCGGATACTGTCTGCAATAGCTCGTCGTCGGATGAGGTATATATATATACATCATATTATTCCAATTGAGGAAACGGTACAGTGAGAATTCTTATGCTTTTTTTCCGCTTCCTTTCGGTTTGCGAGTTTTTCTAGGATTCGACGTGTGAATGTGGTATTCCGGGTGGATCTACAGAGTATCAACATTGTTTATAAGCCAGATTGCTTATTCTGCAAGATTTAGACATAACAAGAGACTAGAACAGGAAGACCGCAGAGAAGATAGAGCTAGCTCAAGAGGCAACACGAAAGATGGAGGAAGCAATAAAGAGGGCCATAGAGAATGCAAATCTAGCAGATGTGGCCACGCGGAAGACGAAGGAAGCACTAAAGAAGACCGAAATAAAAGCATAATTAGCACAAGAGTCAACCCGGAAGATGGAGAAAGCAATGAAGAAGACCGGAATAAAATCAGAATTAGCACACAAGTCAATCCGGAAGATTTAGGAAGCAATAAAGAAAATCGAGGATGAAAAGATGGAAATGGAACTTCATTTGGCCGATATACTCCATAAACACAATATCAAGGCCGATGCGTCAACAATGAAGATGAAAATGATAAAAAGATATGCTCTCGAAAAGGAAATGCAACTGAAGTATGCTGTCGGTGCGGTCGTTATCCTCATCGCGGTTGTAATTGCAATATTTGGGTTTTTAAGGTGCTCCAGGTAGTATGCAGTTGTAGACGAATTAACAATTTGGGGAGGCCCTCTATGCCACTGCGAATTTGTGTTTGAGTTCATTAACTATATAATCAACTACTTAATTAATTTCAATTAAGAAATAATATACTTTCCGCCGGAGAGCTTCAGCAATATTCTGGCTAGTCACAAATCCGGATCCCCACCTATCCCACCAATTCCACTCTTATCAACTCGGTAGAGCCGACACCGGCGCCGACCCCATTTCTTCCCGCGCCGGCCGGCGACACCTCTTATCTATGACACTGCCGATCCCACTTATTCTCGCGGCCACCCCTGAGCTATGTCGCAACCGAGGGCACCCTCAGCAACGCCGCCGCGGGCGCTAGTCACACCTACGGCGCCGACTTGGCCGGCTGCACAGAAATGCACCTATGACATAGGAGCTCCAATATACTTCGGAGGATCCGAGTTCCGAAGTTTCGTACGACTGGGTATGGCAACTAGGTGTGTGTCAATCAGCTTGGCGCAAACGTAAATAGTTTCACGGCCACCCTGCCAAGCGGTTTATCGTAAGACCCGCCTCTAAACTACTTCACAGAGAGGCGGCCGTTATTCCGCACCGACGAACAAGAAATTCCGAGGCGGTCCGTAGTACAGGTCGGCTCGAATAGTGCATCCAACTGAGACGGTTATATTTCACAGCAGCCTCAGGAATTTGGGGAAGTGGGGGTTTATTTTGGGCCGCTACGGATGTTGTATTGAGCCGGGCTTTTCTTTACATGCGGATTATCTGCACAAACCGGCTGAGGGGTAGCGTTTCCGAGTCTGTTCTTTTTTTCAAGGGCAAAACCGCCTCTACTAACTGTCTCTAATACTCAGTTTTCTACTATTGCATGTTTGGTCCTATGCATATGTCTAGTTTCTGACAACCCATCATATATGTGTTTCAAGCATTGGAATGCTTCAAGGCCCAACATGGCGACACGACATTTACCTTGACCCATTGTTGGAAGGAGATCAAGGACCGCCCCGGTGGAAGGAGATCATAGCCCAACTCCGAAGAGGTGGGGGTGATCCGCCGATGATCAACCTTGATCCTCCGAGTGACAAAGGACCAAGGGGGAACAAGAGCACCAAGATGGAGATGAGCGTTATGCGTCAACTATTGGTTTGCGAGACACCTTGAAGGTGTTCATCACCCAAAAAGAAAAGAACAACGAGAAGAAGGATGAGAGGGAGAAAGAGAAGCGCCGAGAGAGGAAGGAGAGGGCAAGAACTACTACAAGCTCCAAAAGAAGAAGCTCGACATCGAAGAGACCAATGCCCGTTCTTGGGCCGCGGGTGTGGAGCTCACGGCACAAGTTCAAGAGGCCGCGATCATGACCACCTACTTGAGCACCTTGACCCCAAACAAGAGGGACCGGATTGAGAAGAAGAAAATGCATTATATGGAAAGTGATGCTTGTGTGTGCATGAACAATGGCCGAGGCACATGGGGCGATACAATTCTTTTGGGTTCTATACCGGCATGGCATTCTTTTGTTTTGTGTACAATGAAACATCTGCCTCGATTTCCAAAGTTCTATGTTTGATATGTCATCTAGTTGCTCATTGGTTTGATGCAAATTGGGGAATGATCAACAAATTAGAAAAAACTAGCCTCGACGGACCAAATAGGTTACCATGTTGGGTTTACTTGCCTAAGTAGACCAGACAGGGGCTGTATGGCCATCCATTTGACAACCCAAACGGACAACACCGGGGCACACACATACACCAAATGGATCGGTGTGTTGGAGATCTCAGACCTCGTCGCCACAGGGTGCTCCGCCATGTTCGGCGTTGCTTCCTACACCTGGACCAGCCGTCTCCCATCAGATGCCCAGACGGTGAAGTTTAATGGATAATTCAGAACTTAACTTTCATCTAGATAGTAACTTAAGCGATAGAGAATAGATAGATGCCCAACGCCCCAAGGAAAACACCCTCCCACCTTCTTTCCCGCCAATACCACCGTAGTTGTAGACATATGACTATCTCTCTCGAAAAAAAAACACAACTCTAATCGTTGGGACCGATGTCACGCAAGACCAAAGGAAACGAGGCGTGCAAACACAGTTTTCAGTCCGAAGCAAGAATTTATTCTACTCCCTCCGTCTCAAAATAATTGTCGCTGAACTGGATTAAAATGGATGTATCTAGCACTAAAATGCATCTAGACACATCTATCTCAATGACAATTATTTTGAGACGGAGGGAGTACAAGTTGCGCATTTGGAATGGAGGTCAGTCCATTGCAAGAGCAACTCTAGCGGTGACTGAAAATCGCGAAACTGTAAACGCGGTTTTTAATCCTCGAAAAACGTGTTTTACAGGTTGGAATCGGATGCAAACGAACATAAATCGTATAGCCGAATGGTAAAACACAATATTCTTCCGAAGATGTGAGACGGTAGGTAGGCACATCGACGAAGTATTCCTGCATCAGCAGCTCGTTGCCGTAGACGCGGTTCCGCGGAACGCAAATGCTTCCGGTGAGAACCACCACCACCATTTGCTTCCGGTGATTGGCGAGCAACGTCTCCACATTCGAATCGTCCGATAAGGAGGAGTCTTCGAGGAAAAACTTCTTGCACGGGCTCAACTCCATCTAAAACGCGAACATAATCCATAATAAGCTACTAATCTACACGCGTCATTGACTAATTGCGCAGAAGAACTCTCACCGACGGAACTGGGGCGATGACTCCTGAATCGGCGCGAGGCGGTGGATCTAGGAGGCGGCTGACGAAGCTATGGATTCTGGATCCTGCGGATAAGGACACCCCCTCTCAGGCCCAAGGTGAAGGCCCAAGAAGAGGAGCCCTTGGAATACTCCAGAAGGCCCACGTGAAGCCCACCTGCACTAAACTTGCGGGTTAAGTTAGGAAACATGTAACCGACCTAGCTAGGGTTGGAGTCCCCTCCGGGTAGAACTCGAGACCTGGCCGCCTATATAAGGCCAGGAGAGCCCCCGAGAGAGGACCAAGCAATACCGCACGACCAAAAGCCTTGAACTCGAGACCTACTCTCGATTCGAGCACAACCTTTGTAACTGATCTAATCATCAATACAGATCGACAAGAGGCAGGAGTAAGGGTTTTACCTCTACGAGGGCCCTGAACCTGGGTAAATCTCGCCCCCTGTCTAGCCGACGATACCACCAGCGCTCATGGGTTCTCCTAATCGAAACCCGATAGGTTCACCGAAGGGATTTGTTGAGTCAGGGATTCGACAATTGGCGCCGTCTGTGGGAACGGCGGGTGCTGGATCACCGGCATCTTCGGCTTCATCACATCAAACTCTCGTTGGAAACCAACGACTACGGCTCCGAACAATCCTTTACGGATCGGATCTGTCGTGGTCACACCGCACTCGCCGGAATCGCGCCCGGTATTCGAAGATCTGGAGGAGAGCGTCACCCTGACGTTCGGGAGCCTCAAATTCGTGACGAACAGGGACGGGATCCTCCACTTCTCGGATGAATCGGAGACTGAATCTGGAGCTGTCGACTCACGCCGTCACTTGGAGAAAAGTGGCGAGTCCATCCGCTTCAACGCCCACGACTATCACACCCTCTCGACAGAGGAACCATCAAGAATTCAAGGAAACCTTCGACCTACGCCTAGGACGCACGAGCTTCGACTAGCTCAAGTCTGCATGGCAGGATCGGAACAAGGCTCGGAAACAGAACACAGCGCGACAGAGCGCAACATAATCGGTGTTTCGCGGGAATCCTGGAAACGAGCAAAGGAAGCCATGCGAACAAGCAAGCCACCCGCAGCCGGATCCTCACACGAAGACATGGTTGCCTACCACTATCACCTAGTGAGAGCAGCCACGATTATCAAAGATGCTCGGGTAGATCTGGCCCGCCGAAGAAGAGCGGCGGACGAATCAAGCCAGAGACGAGCTGGGCTGTCCGTAACACCCTCGGTCGGAACCCGACCCGCGAGGAAAGGACTCGCATCCACATCCAGGAACGATGAATCTATACCCGAAACAAACAGATCAATCACTCCTTCTCTCATGCGAGTCGACGACGACGACAACGTGTACCCGCAAACTCCCGCTGCTGCGGTTCTAGCCGCGGCAACCTACATGCAGATGAACCAACCGACGGAAAGCGACCCTCGGGCAGAGCAATACAAGCAAATACGAAAAGGACTCGGATTGGCGGCCGCAAGGCTCGCCTCTCACGATCGCAAGAAGGCCGAGGAGCAGCAGGAGAAGGAGCGACGGGAGAAAGAGAAAGATAAAGAAACGCCCCGCAGGCACAGAAGCTCTTCACCAAGGAGGGATAAGTCACCACGCCGCGGTCGAGGAAAAGAAGCTAGACGCCGCGGCGACAGTCGAAGCAACAGTGAAGATAGCCCGAGAGACAGAAGCTCGCGGCACCATAGCAGCCGCTCGAGAAAACGAAGCAAGGGACCAAGGAAAGATGACGACCGCGATCGGCCAGAATACGACGCGCGATCAGATCTCGCTCAAAAAAGGGTGGATAAGGCAAGGGCTTCGCGATATCGCGAGCGCTCTTCGTCCGGCTCCTCGGATGACGAAACCTGTGGAGCACTCTGTTTCGCTCGCAGCATCCGCGAAGCACCTCTACCCAAAAGGTTCAAGCTCAGCACGGAGGTGACGAAGTACGACGGCTCACTCGAGCCCTCTCAGTGGCTAAGCGACTACCTCACGGCAGTAAAATGCCAACGTGGGAACAAGAACACGGCTATGCAATACCTCAATTTGCATCTTACTGGCGCGGCCCACAGTTGGCTGGAAAGAAGACCAAAATCTTGCTACGCATCGTGGGATGATTTGCACCGCGATTTCTGCAAAAATTTCCAGTCGACTTACAAGAGGCCAGCTACAATCGAAGAACTACGAGCATGCAAGCAGAAGAGTGGCGAGTCCACACGCGAGTACATCCAGCGATGGACCACGCTCAGGAATACCGCGGGAACTATCTCAGAAGAAGTAGCGACCGAAGCCTTCGCAAAAGGCGCCAGAAGAACTGCTTTTCGAGAGGAGCTAGGCAGAGCTGCACCCAAGACTATCGGAGAGCTAATGATCATAGCCGAAAAATGGGCTAACGGAGAAGATGCGGTGCGCAACGAAAGAGCATCGTCACCCGCACACGATGACGATCGTCACGGTCGAAGAAAAAGAAGAAAATATTACGATCATGAGGATAGAGAGGAGTTGGTTGCCGAGGAATTCACGCGAAACCGCGATTCCGGTCGCCGTGGAAATCGCGAGTGGAGACCAAAGGCCGAAGAAAAATCCCCCGAGGAAGACCTTGATGCATACTGCTCGCTACATCTATTCACAGAAGCGCACGGGCAAAACTAAGGCAACACACCTGCTCAAGGATTGCCGAAAGTTCCATGACATCTCGGACGCACTCGCGAGGAAAAGATCTGCCTCCACTCAAAATTACCCGCCGCTTCCAGGAGGAGGGCACCAAGGATTCCAGCCGCCACCACCACCACCTCCACCCGCAAATCCAAACATGGCGCTAGCTGCAGTACCCGCACCACCGAACGCCGGCGCAAACGCGTATCCGAACCCGGCAGGACAACTCGCAATGATCCAGAAGGTATGCCCCTCTCGCAGAGCTCAAAAGACTAACACAAGGTAATTATGCATGGCAGTGCAGACACCGCCAACGAAGACCGAGTACCTGAAAATGGCGGACCAACCAATCACGTTCTCGATGAAAGATCACCCACCACGAGTCTATCGACCAGGACACGGCGCCCTCGTCATCCAGGCGCAAATTGGCAACTACGACTTAGCCCGCGTATTCATGGATGGGGGCAGCGGCCTCAACATTATCTACACGGATACACTCCGTCGGATGAACAAGAACTTGGACGACCTCCCGGAATCAGAAACATCCTTCCACGGGATAGTTCCAGGCAAGGCAGTCCGTCCACTCGGAACAATCAACCTAGAAGTTGTGCTAGGCACGCAGAGCAACTACAGGAGAGAGTTCCTCGACTTCGAAGTTGTCGACTGGCCTTCACAGTACCACGCCATCTTGGGCCGAACAGCGTTCGCCAGATTCATGGCAGTACCTCACTACGCCTACCTGAAGCTCAAATTACCCGGAAAACATGGCGTAATCACCATTGACGGAGACTTTCAAAAATCCAACAAATGCGACATTGAGTTCAACGAGATCGCAAAATCTTTCGGGATGCACGAAGAACTTCAAGAGCTGGCAAAATCCACGGATCACTCCGTGATGCCCCTCACGAAGAAAAATGCGCCTGAGCTAGAATTTAGCGCCAACAGCGACACCCGAAAGCATCAAGTGCACCCGACATACTCTACGAAGACAGCGATGGTTTCAACAACCCTCTCGCAAGCATAGGAAAACGCGCTCGTCAAACTCCTCCGTGAGTACTGGGAAATTTTCGCCTGGCAGCTCTCAGATATGCCAGGAATACCCAGGGAGTTTGCCGAGCACTCACTCGAAGTCTTTCCAGACGCTAAACCCATCAAACAGACCATGCGAAGATTTTCAGAACCCAAGCAGAAGGCGCTTGGAGAAGAAGTAAACAGATTGCTAGCCGCGAAATTCATCAGAGAGATCAAGATATCCACTTGGTTAGCAAACCCGGTGTTGGTTCCCAAAAAGAACACGGATATCCTTCGGGTGTGCATCGACTACACGTCATTAAATAAGCATTGCCCCAAGGATAATTTTCCCCTCCCGCGAATCGACCAGATCGTGGATTCTACAGCAGGCTGCCAACGTCTATCCTTCCTGGACGCCTATTCGGGATATAATCAGATCCGAATGAAAAAGGAGGATGAAGAAAAGACAGCATTCATCACACCTCACGGTGTCTACTGCTACACAACAATGCCCTTCGGGCTGAAGAACGCAGGCGCAACATATCAGCGCTGCATGCAAAGATGCCTCGCCAACCTCATTGGCAAGAACGTGCAAGTGTATGTTGACGACATTGTCATCAAGACTCGAGTTGAGGACACACTCCTTGAGGATATTAGAGAAACATTCGACGCCCTCAACGCGTACAGGATCAAGCTCAATCCGACCAAATGTGTCTTTGGAGTTCCGGCAGGAAAACTTCTCGGATACCTGGTATCCGCCAGAGGTATTGAGGCCAATCCGGAGAAAATACAAGCCATCTTAACCATGAAGGAGCCAACCAACCTGCGCGGAGTCCAACAGCTCGCAGGGCGATTAGCCGCCCTAAGCAGATTCATCGCACGATTGGGGAGCAAGCATTACCCTTCTACAAGTTGTTGAAGAAGACAGACAAATTCGAGTGGACACCCGAAGCTAAGCAAGCATTCGCAGATTTGAAGCGGTCATTGCAAAGTAGGCGCATCCTCGCAACACCGCGAGAAGGGGAGCCACTTTTCTTGTACCTAGCCGCCACAAACCAGGTCATCAGCACAACAATTGTGGTCGAACGACCTGAGGAAGGCAAAGTGTACGGAGTTCAACGTCCAATCTATTACATCACCGAAGTGCTCTCACCATGCAAGCAACGCTACCCTCACTACCAGAAGCTCGCATATGGAGTCGTTCTTACAGCCCGCAAGCTCAAACATTATTTTCAGGAACACGCCATTACAGTGGTTAATGATGCGTCACTCGGGACAATCATGAACAACCCTATGGCATACGGAAGAATAGCAAAATGGAACATCGAGTTGGGCGCTTGGGACATCACTTACGCAGGACGCAGTGCAATCAAATCCCAGGTACTTGTTGAATTCCTAAGCGAATGGACAGAACTGCAAACGCCAGGACCACCCGAGTACACGAGCAATTGGACAATGTACTTTGACGGGTCCAAGAGAAACGAAGGAGCATGAGCTGGAATTGTTCTTATATCCCCTCAGGGAGACAAGCTGCAATACGTCCTACGATTGGACTTTCCACCAGATGATCCGGCATCAAACAACGACGCAGAATACGAAGCCTTGCTGCACGGAATGAAGATGGCAATCGCCTGTGGAGCTACTCGCTTAATGATCTATGGCGACTCCAATCTCATTGTGCAACAAACAATGAAAGAGTGTGACGCAATCGCCGAAAACATGATCGCGTATCGCGACATGTACAATCTACTCGAAGGAAGTTTTAAAGGATGCGAGCTAAAGCACATCGCAAGATCCAGCAACAAAGAAGCAGATCGACTGGCAAACATGGGTTCTACAAATACACCCATACCACCAGGAATATATTTCGAAAACGGATGATCAAGCGATCGGTCAAAATCAAGAAAGCTGCAGAAGCGATAGAAGTGCCAGAAACAGAGGTCAGCCCGCAAGTCGCCCTTATTGAGCTCATTCATAACATATCACGACAGGTTTTTCTGGTCGAGCCAGTCTGGGCGCAGAAATATCTCGACTACCTGACCAACAGACAGCTCCCGGCTGACCCACGCGAGGCTCGACAAATAATCAGACGCAGCAAATCCTTTCGGGTAGTCAATGGGGAATTATACAAGCAAAGCATCTCAGGAATACTTCAGCGATGCATAGCACCCGAAGATGGCAAAGAATTGCTCCATGACATCCACCAAGGAGATTGCGGACATCATGCTAGCTGGAAAACAATAATGGGGAAGGCCTTCCGAGCAAGATTCTACTGGCTGACAGCAGCTACCGATGCAAAGAACCTGGTCGAACGATGTGATGCCTGTCAGCGATTCGCACCAAGACCACATGCACCTGCTACGGAATTGCACATGATACCCATTGCCTGGCCCTTCGCGCAATGGGGGCTAGACATGGTCGGACCACTACGCAAGTCCACCCCTGGAGGATATACACACTTGCTGGTCGCAGTCGACAAATTCACCAAATGGATCGAGGCCACGCCAGTAACTTCGTCTAGTGCCCAATGCGCCGTCAAGTTCCTCGACTCCATTGTATGCAGATTTGGTGTGCCACACGACATCATTACAGACAATGGTACAAATTTCACAGCAAAGGAAACGCAACAGTTCTGCGAGGAAAAAGGCATCAACTTCAAGTTTGCTTCAGTTGCCCACCCGCAAACGAACGGACAAGTCGAGAGATCCAACGGCTTAGTTTCGGCTGGCATCAAGAAACGCCTACTCGATCGTCTACACCCCGCCGCAGGACATTGGGCGGACGAATTACCCTCCGTACTATGGAGCCTACGCACAACTCCTAACCGATCTACAAAATACACGCCATTTTTCATGGTATACGGGGCAGAAGCAGTCCTCCCAGAGGACGTTCGATTCAGCGCCCCACGAGTTGTGGCCTACAGCGAAGAAACCTCTAACAGGGCACTCGCGGAAGATATGGATGCACTCGACGAAATGCGGGACATCGCACTCGCCAGATCCGCAGTATATCAGCAATCCCTGCGAAACAATCATATTCGCCGCATACGCCACAGAGCATTCGCGGTTGGAGATCTGGTGCTGCGACTCAAGCAGAAGGAAGGACATAAGCTCGAACCACTCTGGGAAGGACCCTTCATCATACACGAAGTCATCCTAGGCGGAGCCTACAGGTTGAAGAATCCATCGACTGGAGGAATCTATTCCAATCCTTGGAATATTGCGCACCTCCGCAAATTCTATCCCTAGGTTTACTTGTTCTCACAATAAATAAGGCTATGCTAGCCACTCTTGTAGCTCGAATACATGGCTTCTCAGTCATCGCAATAAAAACATGGTTTCTCCATCATACTCACTCGCAACTTGCTATTTCTACACGCTCAAAAGTTACAGGAACACACCCCATAAACACACGGGGGCTACACCTACAACTAAGCATTACAGGAAAAAACATACATACAAGGTTATACACCTTACAACAGTTTTACGAACTATACAAGGATACAAGATATGCGCATCCGACAATCAATCAAAGCGCTGAGCATTCTCAGTCGCCAAAACTCTATCTACCTCCTCAGAGGACAATCGGATGATTTTCTCCGCTGCAGGACGAACAGCATCATAGAAAGGGGAAATATCATCGATTGGATCATCTGGGAGCCTGGCTACGGAGTTAAAATCTACTTCAGGATACCATATTCGGACAAAGAATAGAGCTACAACCGTGCCGCGTGTCATTTGATTACGCACACACGCGCGAACCTCTCCTTCACGTCCATACAACCTGAGAAGATAGCTCCAGTCTTCAGGACCCCTTTCGAGTGGGTAGAAAGCAGCGTTCATCGCAATCAGGACCTCGTGAAAAGAACTCACGAGAATTCTCGCTTGCAGAACACGGAACTTCAGGGTGGCCATCACAAATCCTCGACTGCGATCAGACCAGAAGTTACTCGCATGAGGATTTGAGCTACCAGCCTCCTGAACTATATGGTTTTCCACCCACTGCTTTTCTTTCCTGTCATCAGGTCTGGCAACTGAAGAGCAACCATGCTTGATCAGCTAAGGAAACAAAGCAAAAAGAAGACACGGGGGCTGTATTACTTACACAGCAAATCCCTCGCAACCAACGATAATTCATCCATCAGAAACTGCTCACGTTCAGCCGCCAGTTTCTGCTTGGACTTCACCACATCGGCTATACCGCGCAGAGCTTTAAGCTGACGCTCACCCTCCCGGACCTTATCACGAAGACCAGCATAGGTGCCAACAGCGGCAACAAGGGGATTTACTGGAGTAGCATGTCCACTCGAAGATTCTGCAACTACCCCGGTAGCCTGGAAGAATACAAGGAAAGAAGTAAGAAGCCCTATTCGAAGTATTTCTAGTCGCACATCCGACAAAAGTGCTCGGGGGCTACTCCCATCGGGAGAAAATATACAAACTACGGGAAGCAATTTCCAGAACGAACACTTCTATTAAAGACGATGAAAATACGGGAATACATCCCAAGGTTCATTACATTCACGAAGGAAAGGAAAAAGAAGAACAAAATTAAGAAGCTACAGTGGTGCTCCCACTAGCGGAAGTCGCCCCTCCTTTCAGTCGAGCAAATAGCTCAGACAGCTTCCGAGCAAGAATGGTGGCCTGCTCGCCAAAACGAGAGAGCCGTACCTTTTTGCCCGTCGAGGGGTCGACTGGAAGAGCCGAGTACGCCTCCTCCAAACCGTTGACTCCGTGTGCCAGCGCGAACTGGATCGCAGTCTTCGCGCCAGACTCCGACTGGGCGACTGCGTAAGCATCCAGGAGATTGCCCTCCGAGAAGATCTTCAGCAGGCCGTCTAGCGCGGATGGAGGTACAGCGTTGGCGAGGAAGCGACTGTGCAGTTGCGACAACACTTGGGTGGCATCGCCAATCAAGGAGCACACTCCTTCGGCGTGCTTCTTGAGTTGAGCAAGTGTGTCGGTTAGCACATCTACTCGCTGGATCCCAGGGATCTCCAAAGGAACATCCAGAAGACCTGCAAAGGAAAAGAATGTCAAAATTTCGAAAGATCACCAGGATAAAAGATACAATTGCGAGAGCCTAGGCCACTTACCCGCGAAACGCTCAGCAAGGGGACGGAGGAACGTGACAAGGTCAGAGTCGGCCTTATTGCCAACTTCCTCTTGATCCTTCAAAGCTTTTCTCGCATCCGCGAGTTGCCTATCAAGATCCTCCGACCGCATGCGGGAGGCCTCCAGCTCTTGTCGAACAGCCGCCAAATCAGCTTCCTGAGTGGTTGCCCGCTCAGAAAACTTGACTCTCTCGGACTCCGAATGTTCGAGTTGAGCTGCGCAATAACATTTGTTATACATCAAGAATGGACACGAGAACAGAAACAAAAGAAGACAATGAGACTTACTCTTAAGGAGCTCGTTCTCGGTGTGGAATCGACTGCAGTGTGACTGAAGCCTCTCGCATTCCGATTCGGCAAGAACAACGCGGCGATCAATCGCCGCAAGCGAGTCAACAAGCGACTGCAAAAGTACAGAAGTAGAAGAATTAGAAGATATAAATTAGAGCTTGTACCCGATTGAACTCAATCGACTACAGCCTCGGGGGCTACTCCCATCGGGAGCACTGTCGTGCACCCGATAAAAATCAAGACGAAGAAAATAAAACAAGATTTTGAGCCTGTAGCCGATCGCAAGCAATCGACTACAGCCTCGGGGGCTACTCCCATCGGGAGCACTGTCGTGCATCCGATAAAAATTCGAAGACAAACTACAAAGTTTACCTGGCCCGTGGCGTGGGAGAGAGGATATGCGGAGCTGTCCGTCGCTTCTTTCGAAGCTGAAGTCCTGGCGGCAAAGCTAGGAGCTTCACGTTCCGCAGTCGCCGCATTGGGGGCTGCGCTGGGAGAATTCTGGACGGTGTCAGCATTGGGAGTTCCACCCGCAGTTCCTGCTTTGTTCCTCTTTTCGGGAGGAACAGAAGAAGCGTACCTGCGAGGGCTGATGTCCTGCACGCTGCAGCAAAAAAGAACAAGGAATCAAACATAAGCGCAGAAGAAAGAACGTTCGACTAAGAACGAGGAAAATAACTTACTCGTCATCTTCATCTTCATCCAGCAAATCCGCGTTCCAAGCGGTTGCGATTACTGGGAATGAAGGCGAAGGGGCGAGGGAGCGAAGTGGAGTCGCGGAGATAGGGGCCTTCCGGGGCGATTCCTCTAAGGAATTATCCTTGGAAGTAGCCTCGTTATCGTCCTCTACCCGACGACGCTTGCAACGACGAAGGCCGCCATTCGAGCCCTCCGCATCATCCGAAGAATTGTCCTCGGAGCTCGAGGAAGCATCGGCTACACTGGTATCAGCTAAGCCGTCCAGGTAACTCGCCAATAACTCCGAGGCGTCCTCTCCCGCAACTGGCGGGTAGCAGTTCGCCCCTGCTAAGCTCTACAAAGACGGAAAAGGGAGGCAAGAAAAATTTCAGTCGACCAAAGACTCAAAGCAAAGAAGAAAATAATGACGGACAGGAAGGATAAAACTAACCTCAGCTGGTGGAGGTTTCAAAGCGTCGAAGGCTTCGACTGAGCGGTCGGGGAACTTCTCCCCCACCTTCAAGCTGGTGACAGCCGCGATTTTCTTCTCGAACTCAACGTTCGAAAGTTCCTCGCGACTCACTCGGCTAGGGTCTTCAGCACCTTGGTATTCCCACATGGTGGAAGGCCTTTGCTGCAGCGGTTGGATCCTGCGCTTCAGAAAAATACTCGCCAGGTGCAGCCCGTTGAGTACAACTCCGGCGGTTTGATCCCGGAGAGCGGACACTCTTGCGAGTAGGGGCGTGACGACCTGGGTTTCTTCGGTTGACAGCTTGTGCGCCCAGGATTTCCGCCTCTTCAAAACAGCGAACGGGTGGAATTCCACGATCCCACCCGAGCTGTTGTCGATGACGTAAAACCACTTTTTCCGCCAGCCTTGGGCGGAGTCGACGAAGTGCATGTTGAAGTAGCTGCTCTCCAGTCGCGCCTGGATCCCGAAGCCGCCTGTGCGCAGCGGCTCGCCAGGCTCGGAGTCCACCCGCGATTTCTCGCGGAAGATGCGAACTTTGAAGAGGGCCTTCCAAAGCGCCCAATGAGGGCGAATGCCAAGGAAGCATTCGCAGAACAGGATGAAGCACGAAATGTGCTGCACCGCGTTCGGAGGAAGATCGTGAAGCTGTATGCCATAGACATACAGCAACCCGAGGAGAAAAGGATGGAGAGGGAAGGAAAGGCCCCGAGACACGTGGTCCGCGAAGACCACGCGCTCGTTCGATTGAGGGTTTGGTACCTCTTCCTTCTTCCCGAGGCGCACCCGCTTCTCAGATTCAGCCGGCAGCAGCCCCTCCCGCTGCATCTCCTTGATGCTCTTCGCGGTGGTATTAGGCGAGCGCCAGTCGCCGGCCCGAGGCGCAGGTTGCGCGGAAACTTCTCCGGATGCGGAAGCGGCAGCACCACGTCTTTTGCCTCCGGCCATGGCTAACAGTGTGAGCTCGAGCGCAACGAGGAAGATGAGCACGAGGAAGAAGATGGTTGAAGGCGAAGGTTGGGAAAATTTTACCGCAGCGCTAAGTCCCGTATTTATACACGGAGCGGGTCAATCTCAGCCACTCGATGCGCTACGTGGCACGTATCGCAGCCACCATGTGTGAAAATGAAACGAAGGGGCGGTGAACGCTGTTCCGTGCCACGATCTTAACAGAAGATCGTGCGCATTTACTGCGCAGTTCGCGTAAAAAACGGAAGCGACGTCTCGTTTTCCGGTCAAAAAGCTGACTAGGTGGGCCAGCCCATCTGCTACCACTCCGTCACGTCCCATCGGGAGGAGAAAAGTGCGCCATGACGTCATGGCACGCATCATCAAATTCAAGAACTTTCGAATGGACAATTCAAACACGAAAATAGCTTCGTATGAAATTCCTTCGACTAAAGGCAATTCTTTTACGAATAAATCATGGAGCAAGACCTCTTTAAAACAAGAGAACTATCCTATACACGAAAACTCTTTCGTATAGGCGCAACAGTCCAAACATGAAAACTCTTTCATATGGGCACGACTATCTACAGTACGAAAACTCTTTCGACTGAGTCTTAAACAATCATTCGGGTAGAAAAAACCTACCTCCATTCACGAATGATATTTCTACATCATAAAAACCTGGATTGTTTAGCCGACTAGGCACATCCGGATGCCATATTCTTCGAATATGAAGGTAAGACCCAAAAAGATCTTTCTTACGGGCCTGGAATCGCACTCGAAAGCTGCGTCCTCCGGTATAGTTCCGTGTCAACAACACGAAGAAAAATCCTAGCGGACGCGCCGGGTACACTCATAGGTTAAGTTCGACTCGATAAGTCCACAACGGCCCAGTCGCAACAATCACCTTATCGGGTTCGAGTCGGAGGTCTCGAATCTGTGTAGGCCAGGAATGTTTTTGCCCTAGTCGCAATTAATTGGTCCTGATCTCTCGGGAGAGCCAAGCTACTGTGCCGCATCCTTCTGCAAATAAAGCCGCAATAACAGGCACCTAAGTCGCTCGACGCTCGAGCATAAGGACTCATTGCACAGGGAACACACCCTTTAAAACAGTAAGCAGCCAAGCTATCTATTCAAAAGAAAAAGCGAGGCCAAAAAAAGGTTTGACCGTCTACTCGACTGGAAAATTCCCACTCGAGCAAACGCTCGGGGGCTACTGACGAATCTATGGATTCTGGATCCTGCGGATAAGGACACCCCCTCTCAGGCCCAAGGTGAAGGCCCAAGAAGAGGAGCCCTTGGAATACTCCAGAAGGCCCACGTGAAGCCCACCTGCACTAAACTTGCGGGTTAAATTAGGAAACATGTAACCGACCTAGCTAGGGTTGGAGTCCCCTCCGGCTAGAACTCGAGACCTGGCCGCCTATATAAGTCCAGGAGAGCCCCCGAGAGAGGACCAAGCAATACCGCACGATCAAAAGCCTTGAACTCGAGACCTACTCTCGATTCGAGCACAACCTTTGTAACCGATCTAATCATCAATACAGATCGATAAGAGGCAGGAGTAAGGGTTTTACCTCTACGAGGGCCCCGAACCTGGGTAAATCTCGCCCCCTGTCTAGCCGACGATACCACCAACGCTCATGGGTTCTCCTAATCGAAACCCGATAGGTTCACCGAAGGGATTTGTTGAGTCAGGGATTCGACAGCGGCGATAGTAGGTGTCACCGGTTTATGGCTAGAAGCGATGAGGGTGTGCTAGGAATGCGACGGCGACTTGGTTGGGGAACAGGAGGGAACTCGTGGCGCGCTGCAATGTCCCTCCCGTCAGCCGTGGAAACGGTTCTTTCTCCGTTCGGGGAGTGAATTTTCAACACCTCTGAACTTTTTACGGGTCCGCCCGGTTTGGGCGTTCTGGTCTGTTTTTTCT
Source organism: Alopecurus myosuroides (assembly GCA_028641055.1). Lineage (NCBI taxonomy): Eukaryota > Viridiplantae > Streptophyta > Magnoliopsida > Poales > Poaceae > Alopecurus > Alopecurus myosuroides. Next base: position 162,188,530 of record CM054059.1, on the reverse strand, counting down.
GCCAGAAAGCTGTAAGGAGCGGTTATTTTACAGTTTGGTGCCGGCCTTTTATGGGCTCTCCTAGAGTTGCTCTAATATAACTAAACCATAACAAGCTGACATCGGAGAGTTATACCTTTTTTTTTAAAGAGAAGAGTTATACTTCTTTGGTGTCTCTGAAATAGTAAGATGGGATAAAATACCCCTCCAAACAGCCTTTTATTGAACTTTTCTTTTGGCACATGGACAGACTTTTGTTTTTGGCACATGGACACGGATTGTCTGGTTGATACGATAATTTTAGTTTTACTGTGGGCTCATTGCTTTGTTTCAGCCCGTAGACCGGACCCGGCCCATATCTCGTGCTTAACCCCTCGTCCAACTCGCAGCTAGGGTTTCGCAGCGCCGCAACCCGGAACGCACTCCACATCCCCATCGTCCGACTCGTAGGCTCGCAGTCGCAGCTAGGGTTTCGTCGCGCCGCAACGCACTACACATCCCCACGCCGCCTCATCACCGGGATCGCCCAAAACTCGTCCTACCCTCCTCCTTCTTTCCCGGCGCCGGCGAGCAGCAGTAGTCAGCGGCGATATGAGGCCTATTCTCATGAAGGGGCACGAGCGCCCGCTCACGTTCCTCAAGTACAACCGGGACGGCGACCTCCTCTTCTCCTGCGCCAAGGACCACACCCCCACCCTCTGGTTTGCCGACAACGGCGACCGCCTCGGCACTTACCGAGGCCACAACGGCGCCGTCTGGTCCTGCGATGTCTCCCGTCACTCCACGCGCCTCATCACCGGGAGCGCCGACCAGACCGCTAAGCTATGGGACGTCAAGACGGGGAAGGAGCTCTTCACCTTCAGGTTCGACGCCCCCGCGCGTTCCGTCGACCTCGCCATCGGTGACCACCTCGCGGTCATCACCACCGACAGCTTCATGGGGAATATGCCCACCGTGCAGGTCAAGCGAATCGCCGAGGATCTACAAGACCGTATGATTCGCTACAGCTCATCCGTTTGCAAATGTCTACTGCGATTTGGTTTTTTAAGTGTGTGTTGTGTTTTTGCAGAGACGGAGGAGTCAGCGCTCGTGATCTCTGGTATCACCGGCAGGATTAACAGGGCTGTGTGGGGGCCGGGGAACCGGACCATCATCACAGCTGGTGAGGATGCCACCATTCGCATCTGGGACTCGGAGGTTAGCACTTACTTCTGTCCAGTTTTGCTCACTATTAGTACTTGATGATTCCGAAACGTAGAATTACTGTTGCATGATTAATACCTTTAATAGACACATCAGACAGTTAATATCTATATATGTGGCCTCATATTCCTTGGTGACTACCTGGTACTTGGTCCAGTTCTGCAATCCAATGCTCCCTGTGGCTGGCTAACTAGAAAGAATGAAGCAACTAATAGGATACCATCTTCCAAGTATATATAAGACTAGCTATCTTGTTTGTTATGCATGTGGGTTTTTATTGCCTTTTAACCTCTTTGCTTTGCGCGCCGGTTGTTTTATTCAATCAATATGGACATGTTCCTTTCCCAGCCTTTTAAACCACCATGCACTCACATTTTATTTTCTCTTGGCCTTTAGACTGGAAAACTGCTGAAGGAGTCAGACAAAGAGCAGGGACATCAGAAAGCAATCAGTTCACTGTCAAAATCCTTAGATTGGTCTCACTTCCTCACTGGTTCCTCAGATAAATCTGCTAAGGTGACGATATTGCTGTCCTAATAACATGTTCTTCATTGTTATTATAGGGATTTTCTGACATCTGATATGTTGCTAGCTATGGGATGCAAGAACATTGACCTTGATAAAGACTTACGTCACAGAGCGGCCGGTTAATGCTGTCGACATATCTCCTACCCTTGATCATGTACGCTCCTCTACCAGCCCTTTTTCTTATCTATGCCAATGTTCATTAGTTCTTGCGAGCATTTCTCTACGTAAGCGCATGTTATGTCTTGTATTATTTATCTTTTATTATCTAAAACATACTTTTCTCCGGGTATTTGTAAGTCTGGGAATGACTATGAATTTACTCCAAATTGTGCACTTTGCATTCAGTTCTTCCATTTATTCTTGTAGTTGGATAGGATTCTGTGTGAATGTGTTCTTGTATTGAGTGCTATTTTTTTTTTTGTCCTGCCCATATATTCCCAACCCCTTCGTTCATGACGTCATTTAACGATCAAGCTTATCATAAATCCTTCGTATATTGTTATGTAGCACATAACCGTTTCTTATTAGATGGACAATGGTCATGCAGCTGGCACCTCAAGATAGCTGCATGCCATGTAATGTGCATTTTTATCTGTCCATTGGTTAAGACTATGATTCTAACTAGGTAGCGCTGTTGGCTCTCTCAAATATGTAGTGCTATTAACACTACAGAAAATATTTTTTACTGTAAATTTTAGAGCATCTAAGTTATCTATTCTTTTTAATGCTTATCCCATGCATGCATGTTTGGTGAACCAGGCGGTACAGCTAAAACACATTGGGGTACATTCTGTCATTCTATTGGACTCATCTGCATCTGATTTTTCTAACATTATATTTTTCTTCTGTTGTTGTCAGGTGGTTATTGGAGGTGGGCAAGATGCTATGAACGTGACTATGACAGACCGCCGCGCGGGCAAATTCGAGGCTAAATTTTTCCACAAGGTGAACTATGCCTCTTGATTTTTCGTGTGAAGTTAATTCCTGTACGCATATTATATTGCGTCTGTTGTAATACGACTTTGTTATACAGATTTTACAAGAAGAAATTGGTGGTGTTAAAGGACATTTTGGACCAATCAACGCATTGGCATTTAACCCTGATGGTCGGAGGTAAGTACATATTGTAATGCTGTATGTGTATTATCTTATACATTTTGCCACTGCACTTCGTTTGTGATATGATTTCCTTTTTTGTTTTTGTATGCTAATCTGCTCGATGATTAAGCCATGTCGATTCATGGCGATATACGCTATTCTGAGTCTTTAGGATGTTATTAAACTTTATGAGAGCATATCCTGATATTTGATTTCATATGGATTAAGTCTCCGCACTTAATATTTCACATTTATTTAGGTCAACATTTCTTTCACATATTGTTTATTTTGTTACATCTTGTTCTCTTGACATATATCTTCTTTATGTTCCCTCTTTCTTCCTATCTTTATCTTGTTGAATTTTTTCTCTTCTTAATTTTTTATAACATATGTACCTCAGTGATTAGAGCCAATTTGATTGGCAATATACGCTATACTGACCTTATTTGATGAAAAGTTTAATATGAGAGCTACATGTGAATTAATCATCAGTCACTCTTTTAGTCTTGCTTCTATGTTTTCTGGTGTTTTCTCTTTTCAGTTTCTATCTTGTCAAACAGTCTTTATGTTCTAATACCCTTTCTTCCTAGCCTTTTTCTTGTTTAATTGCTTTCTCTTCTGTTACATATTTTTCAGTATGTGCCTCCATGATTATAGCCAATTACATTGGCAATATACGCTATACTGATCTTATTTTGATGAAAGTTGAATATGAGAGCTACATGTTTAGTAATCCTGTCACTATTTTATTGTCCTTTGTCGTCTTGACTCTTGACCCGTCCTCCCTACCTTGAGATGTTGTCTCCTTTGTGTTCTGGTGTCTTCTCCTCTCACTTTCTATCTTTGTTAAAAAGCTGTTTCTTTGTCATGTTTTGAATATGTTGCTCAGTGATTGGGCCAATTACATTGGCAATATACGCTATACTGATCTATTTTTGAGGAAAAGTTGGATATGAGAGCTACATGTTCCCAAAATTTTGTTTTCAAATATTTAACCTGCTATGGCTATCAATTATCATGCTTTCTTGTACATTGTGCCTTTTGATTATTTATGTGTCTGATGGTATTGACAGCTCAGTGATTTCAACCAAATACATTTTGGTTATATACGCTATTCTGAATATGTTGTTGTAAAATAAATTTATGAGAGCTACCGATCCTTCTTTTTTAGTTTTTTTATTGATTTCTTTGTCATGTCTAACTTGATATTTTCTAAATGCTTGCTCTCTTTGAACTTCTATTCTTGAGTACTGATGCACTTAATGAATTCTAACTTCAACAAACTGTTTTTCCATGTAACGTCCGTAGCTTTTCGAGTGGTGGTGAGGATGGGTATGTAAGGCTGCACCATTTTGATCCTGAGTACTTCAACATCAAGATGTAATCTTGTGAATTTCGCAGAGGTATGACTCATGTCCCCCTTTTTGGCCAAGTGTGAACAACCTTATGTTCCTTCTGTTCCCTAATTTATCTTGGTTCTCGCCATATCATCTTTGATCTTGTTACCAAATGTCCCTTCTTCGGGCCTTCCCTTAGTCATTTGCTAACCTGTTTTCAGGTTGCAGGCGTGGGACCTCCCCTATCCCCTGGAGAGAACATAGCTTTATTTGTTTTGCTCAGTTTTTGTAAGAACTTAGTTGGATGGTCTACCATGTCTTAGCGCATTATGTACACAATGACAATGGAGATCTGGGCTTAAATTGAAAACATCGTGTTCCTGTACCGTCAGTGTTTTCTATTTGAAAAATCCTGTTATGAATTGATGCCCGCTCTGCAGCACAACCTTGTTACTGATTGAAAGCTACGGATGTCTCCTATGTTCTTCTGTGAACCCTTGTTTTAATTTTGTCTTCTGTGCACCAAGTTTTCATTTTCGTTCTGAAGACCCAAGAACAAATGTTGGTTTTTGCATCCCTGTACTTTGAAGGAAAAGTTTCTTCAAAGCCATGAGCGTGCCATTCTCACCGTGCACAACATGCGGTAGTACTCTGTCCGTTGGACTAAAGAGTGAGGCGCGTGGTGCACATCATCACGTTTGAGGTTAAATAAGTTTACCAATTAATACCGTTTTTGGGCCGGAAATCAGTTTTCGTGTCAATTTGTGTTCCCTTCGTCCAAAAAAGTGTCCCTCAGAACGGATGTACGTCTGCCGTCTCCGTTTTTTCAAGCAGCATTGATTTCGAGATGGAGGGAGTACAGTTAGTGTATATTTTTTTGGTAAATACTATAGATCGTACAGCGAAACGTCGCGCGCTTCAGGTTTCCTATTCTAACCAACGTGGTCAATCCCATTAATGGCTCCCGTAAATAATGCCTCCATTTAATTCTTACCGAAAGAACCCGTAACCCCCCCTCTCTCTCCTTCGCCGCCTCGCTCTGCTTCCCCCCCCAACCCCCTGGCTCCTGCTTCTCTGCTGTCGCCTCGCTCGTCCCCGACCCGCTCGCGCTCTACTCCGACCGCTTCCTCCCGTCGTGTCAACAGATCCGGACCCGCACAGCCATCTCCCACCCCTGCTCAGTTCATCATGGCTATCCACGGAGTGGAGAGATCCCCTGGTTGAAGTTCGCCCCACCGCAAATCCTGTCCACCGGCGGCGCGGGAGTAGGCGACAAGGGGCGGCGCATCCATGGCAGGCGACGAGAGTGCGGCGGATTAGGCGACGAGGGGCAGCCTATCCGTGGCTGGCATCGATTCCGCGAGGCAGGAGGAGAAGAGGGGAGGCGTACCCGTGGTTGTCGACGATAGTGCTCGGGATTGAAGCTCGATAGTGCTCGGGATTGAAGCTCTTCCATTGTCTTCTTCATCCACCCGTGGCCGGCGACGGGGTCTCGTAGGTAAGTTTACACTTTGCCCAATTTGGTGTCTGTCTTTTCAGAAATCTGAGGACTCAATCCCACGTATTCCTATTAGGATTCCTGTTTTTAAGGTTCGGTAGACATGGAAGCATGCATGATCTACGGATATACAAAGACGAGTCCTTGTTAAGATTCCCAATCCTTTTAATCTGAGATGTCAACAATGTATAAGGCAAAAATTCCAGGGCCAATCGTATTTGTTAAGATTTTCATAGTTGTTCATGCAAATAATTTGTATTCCACACAACAGACATCTGCAGTTTTACCTATTAGAGCTTACAATTGAATCATTTTTCGTTGTGAAATATGAGTCCATACCAGAATGATTTCGGTGTGTTGTGCATGAAAGACATTTTTTGTGCTTCTGCTTCCCATAGCATAGTTTCATACATATTGGCGGCAACCATGGAAGCATTTCTATTTTTAAATATCAGTGCTTCTACATCAAAATTGTCATGTTTTGCACCGCAACTTATTTTGCTTCTACTCCCAAATCAGCACATATGTGTTACAGAAATGTGTCATGCTTCCTACCCATCTGATGTGTTGAATCTTCTGCACCAAAATTGTCATTTTGTGCATGGAAAAAATATCTGTTTTTCCGCTTATTTTATTCCTAGTGATGTCTGTTTAGACTATCCCTTTTGGTTTGCATTTTGTGTACAGACATTTCTCAATTTTCCTACCCCATTAGTCATGGTTTCATATTATCAAAGTATTCTTATTTGTAATTTAAACATTTCGGTTTAGGGTAGGGGTACACTTTCCACAGTTTTCCTTATTGTGAGACTGAGTACTGTTTCCTGTTTTATTTTGGCAGGGATAGCCTAAATAAGCATGAAGGAAACCAAGCAAACGTATAACCTGAACATTCGTTTTTCGGCTGCTCATTTGAAGGATATAGTTGCGGGACTAAATGAAGATCGTAGAACCCTCATTATTAACAGAGGGTGGGGAGTTCTTCTGGACATTTCTGCTTTCTCGGTTCCCAAGGGCTTGCTGCAATGGATGATTGGGCTCATAGATGCTGAGCTAGGTGAATTCAGGAACCCTCGAAACAAGACAAGATTGTGTTCAACAAAGAAGTGGTTATCAAAGTCCTCGGACTCCCTCGTGGAAATAGAAGTGTGCTGCTACTTGGTAAACATGAAGAATCACCATATCGGGAATTCTACAAGATCGATAAAGACTATGGAAGAAGGGCGCCAATAGCCCATGCCGAGCAGTTGGTGGAAAACAATAGTTTGGATGAGGAAACATGGTTTAGGTCTTTTTTCCTACTAGTTGTGAGCACATATTTCTGCCCTGGCACCGGGGATATGCTTTCGTTAGATTATCTTGGAAGCCTTGGTGATTCCAAGATGGTTCAGGATTATGATTGGGGCCAACATATTTTTCGACATACCATGTCTGAAATCAAGGCATTCCAAGATAGAAAGAAGAAGGCACTTGATGATGATAACACCAATTTTCAATCATGGTGTGGCGGTTGCATACCATGGGTCGCGGTATGTCAAATTCGTATGTACTTTTTGTTTCCGTTTTTGTTGTTGAAGCACATGCCTACGAAGATTCACCAAATATGTGTGCTGCAGGTTGTCTACATGGACCATTTGGCTTTCCCTGTGACATCTTTGTCGCAACATCGGATTAATTACTCCCTCCCTAGAGCTTCCCATGTTACCGACGCCGACTTCAAGTTTGTTATGAACCATGACAAAAACAAATTGACACTAAATTCCCATACGTATGGTATACGTCCGGTTAGTGTTTTGTACTTGTTGCACCACATAATGATTCATTTCTTCCGCATCCTGAAATTCATGTCATCAATTTTATTTTGTAGTTTCGTCCATTCCGAGACACCCCTTATGCCAATGGGATTGCAACATCTGGTAACCTAACACTCCAAGAACATGTTCTTCCTAAGCCTATAGCTGCAAAATCGGTTCTTCCGGGGCAGGTAATACTAAACTAGGCATTTCCTACGGATACATTTCAAATTTGTTACCCCGCATTTTGACTTTGCTTCAAATGCATGATGCTTCCTACAGGAAGCATCTCACCTACCACCAGATATACCCAAATCTGTCCCTCAGGTACATCTTCTATGTACTACCGTTTTAAATCATTTTCTACTACAAATGTACATTTGTCATTGCAGATTTTTAGATATAATGCCTTTCTATTACAAAGAATGCTTCTATGAGTAACATACTAAGTTGCTTTTCATGCTTCTTATATTCAAATTAGTGAACGAATTTTTATTCTCCGCAATAACCTTTTTTTCCACATGTACAGGAGCTCCCAGATTTCATAAAACCTATTTTTGAGAAGCATACATCTTTGTGGCTAAAAGACGTTCAAAAACATACAACCAGGTTAACAAAGATGCACTCGAAGCACATGGCAGCTTTTGCTTCTGACGTGTTTGAAGCTATGAAGACTCATGCCACACTTCCAGATGGGTTATCTTTGCCTAACATAGCTTCCCTGCCCGTTGGCTCACCACCCAGAGCATCCACCACCACTGTTACACCACAAGTAGATGTTCCACCAGCAATTGTCCAAAAAGACAAACATATTCCCGATCATACTTGCTCGATGGAAGCACCGGGAACACAATTTTGGGATGAGGCCATGAGGATAGCAACTGAGGTAGAGAATAATTCTGCCAGAAGAGAGAGTAGGAAGGAACCATCTTCATCAAAACAACTGGCTGTTGAAGCAGAACCTGAAGCTGCAACAACGAGACCACCGCGTCGCGGAGATGACATTGAATGTCCTTCATTTGACCTTCTTCAAGGGCAAACTTGGACACAACATATTGCAGAATTCAATAACACTTCCCCACTAGGTGCTTCTAACACAACAATTACCCCTCAAGGTATGTTTTGCTTATTTCAATAATTTCTAGCCTAGGTTTCCTTTACAATTTTGACGTGTTTGTCAGTTGTCCATGTCTATTTGTTTTGATCATGGCTTGCTTTTCATAACAGGTAATGCACCATATGTGGCCCCTCCCAACAATGTGGAATCAAATTCTGGTCTAAAACAGCCAAATCAGACGACACTCGAAGTAGAATCTGATGAGGAAATCCGGACAATGATCAACCTGAGTCTCCTGGTACTATACAACTCTCATCGACATTTATAGACTTTACTGTCAAGTATTATTACAAATGCAACATGTCTCCAAACTATGTATACCTTCACATACTTCACATCCTGATATTGCTGATAATTACAGTTTTCCAAATTATACAATTGCTATGCTTCCAAAAATTGCTATGCTTACAAAAATTGTAAAGCATGTGCTGTTGATCCTAGTGGCAAAACTGAACCCATTTATGCACCATGCTTCTCAACATTAGCTCCCAGCTTCCCTAAACTTGATATATTCAGTTTTCTTGAATTATTTTATGCTCGTTTAGAGTTCACACACACTGTGCTACGTAACACAGAACTTTTTGCATCATCAGGTGTTATTATGATGGGCACACAAACTCAAGAGAAGAAAAACAGGAAGAAAAGAGATTTTCTAGGAAAAGATACCGGTGCTAAACAGAAGAGAGTTAAGATTACCGATGAATCAAAGGATCTCTATACCACATACATCCTTAGAAGGTGCATCCGGTATTCTGTTGGCGATGAAGAAGGGTACCATCTACACTTATTCTTGCTTTTCACGTATATTAATGTTTGTTAAATGTAAAATTACCTGCCTTCTTTTCCGATGCATTCCTTTAACATATGTACATTGCTAACACATTTTTTTGTGTTTCCACAGGCCACCTTTTGTCGACTACGGCAATTACCATGTCTCATATCCAAACTTCCGTGAATCTCTTAAACCCCGTGGAAGGGTTGAAAACAACACTATGGAGATTTTCATTAGGCATTTCAACATGTTTGTTAGCATCCCTATTTCCAGCGAGCCGTTGTGCACAAAGTTTGCATTCTCACAGTCCATTACAGTAAGTTCATGTCATCTGTACATGTCATGCTGCGTTACGAATTTATTTTACTACCTTGTGATGATTTCTCATTTTAACCAACAAATTTTGTAGTCCAAACTACTTGTGCACGAGGACGCATTTGATCCAAAATCATGTATAAAGGAGTTCCAGAAAATGTATAAGGAAAACAGGCTCGTATCGAAGGATTTGGTATGCGCCACTTGCCTTTTGTCATAGTTTCGTGAATGCAAGTCTTCACTAAAGCTTCTAACATGTGATTCTTACTTTGCTTCTTTTTGTAAGCTCTACTTTGCGATAGTCGATGGAGAACACTGGATTCTAGTCTCCTTCAGCCTTCTTCACAAACAAAGTGTTCTCGATTCCATGAGGACTGACAAGAAAAAAAGCATATATGACAAAGCACATTCCCTGGTACGAACCAAAAAGAATGCTGTTTGAATATTTGCAAAACCACTGGTCCTCCAAACTTTTTCTTTCTTCTCTGTAGGTAATTTTTTTTGCCACGCTTGCTAAATATGCAAAAGCATTTCCAAAAGAAGACTTTTCAAAATACGTGCAACACAATCCGGAGGAGTTGCGCCAACAGACTACCAAGTAGTATATGCACTACTAAATACATAGTTCGAGTTTTAGTTTGCTTCCATTATCTAACTGCTTCCTTATTACACCAGTTTTGACTGCGGGATTTTTGTAATGCTATTCATGAAACATTGGGATGGCAAGAAAATGCAGGATTTCAATCAGGTACCTCGTAACATCTAGCTTCCTCACCTACAATTAATCAATGGAAGCATGTATTCTATTCTAATTTTTATCTGACTCAATGTGCTACAACAAGTTTCCAGCTACCATTCTAATAAGACGTCTATTATTAAATTGCAGGACATGTTTGACAATCGCATGGCCGTAGCCCACATGCTCATGACATCTTCGTTGAATATCGCTGATTCAAGCTGGGTCCTCGACGATAAATAAGCTTCTGGAAGGAAGAGAAGCACACTACTCTACGACTTGTTCCCCTTTTGAGTTCACTACCCACTACTCTACGGATTGTCGTAGCTTCTTTTGAAACTCTGTAATAATTTATGAATACATGACTGATCTTGAGAAATACGAATTTAAATGGTGTTTTGTAATTACTGTGCTTCCAAAAAGGAAAAGAGATGATGCTTTCCCACAAGTGCAATCCCAAACCAATTGTTAAGAACCATGCATCTTAACCTACAATCCCTGGATACCCACCATCTTTATTTTGTATTTGATTTATATGCGCCCATCCATGGAAACACCTGTTCATTCATGCTTTGTAAGTTGTGTTTGGTACCAGTGTGTTTTTGGTAGTCCAATTTAGCTCTAGAAGCATGTTAGTATGTACTTAGATGCTGGGGAATTTTGCTGGTGCCAACATGTCCAATTTAGCATTCACAAATTCTAGAAGCATGTTAGTTTGGAAAGTGTTGCTGCCCGGATGGATTTTGGTAACCACCTTGCTTCCAAAGGGGGAAATTTGTGCTGTTTTTCATAAATTACCATGCTTCCAAAGAATCAATTAAGTGCTTCTTTTTAAAATATTTTTGCTTCCTAAGTTTGCGCATCATGCTTAGTAAAAAACCTGTGCTTCATTTCACTTTTTAAGAAATTTCTGGAAACCAAATGTACATGGTAAATTCCGTGCTTTCAAAACACAATTAAGTGCTTCCTTTCCTAAAATTATATGCTTACTTAGTTCAGGTACCATGCCTAGTACAAAACCTGTCCTACATTTCCTTTTTAAGATACTCCTCCACCAAGCATTGGCAAAGCTATTTCAATTTGCTTCAAATAAAAAAGGAATCTTGGTGCTTCTATTTACCAAACTAGTAGGACATACGTGCTTCCATTATGGGCACACGAACTGAACACAAGATAAACAGGAACAAACGAGATTTTTAAATTTTTTTGTAACCACCTTGCTTCCAAAGGGGAAAATTTGTGCTGTTTTTCATAAATTACCATGCTTCCAAAGAAGAAATTAAGTGCTTCTTTTTTAAATATTTTTGCTTGCTAAGTTTGCGCATCATGCTTAGTAAAAAACCTGTGCTTCATTTCACTTTTTAAGAAATTTCTGGAAACCAAATGTACATGGTAAATTCCGTGCTTTCAAAACTCAATTAAGTGCTTCCTTTCCTAAAATTATATGCTTGCTTAGTTTAGATACTATGCTTAGTACAAAACATGTCCTACATTTCCTTTTTAAGATACTCCTCCACCAAGCATTGGCAAAGCTATTTCAATTTGCTTCAAATAAAAAAGGAATCTTGGTGCTTCTATTTACCAAACTAGTAGGAAATATGTGCTTTCATGATGGGCACACGAACTGAACACAAGATAAACAGGAACAAACGAGATTTTTATATGCAAACAAACTGGTGCCAACATGTATACCATGTACATCAGTACAAGGTGCATCCGATGTTCTGTTCATAATTAATAAAGGTACCACCTAAACTTAAGCTACAAAAATGGAAAAGAGGTCACAAATATTGTTGAAATACAGATTAAAATAACCTTGTTTGCTCTCTACAATCCCATGATTAAGCATTACAATGTAGGACTTCTCAAATTCAAAATTAATAATGACAAGCTTGAAGTTCCAAACAAATTATGGAGGCATCAACAACCATGCTTCCTACTTGTCTTCAACAACACAAAGATGATCACAAAGTGAGCTCTGTTTCCCGCCTTAGGCGTTCCTCGCGTTCAGCTATTTCTTTGTTTTCAAGAGCCTGATATGGGCAATGTCTTTTGATGTGGCCGGGTTCTTTACACTTGGAACAACAGCTTGGCTTCCTTTTTTGGACTTTTTCTCTGCTTCCTCCTGTCTAATCTCAACTGCTGGCTTCTTCCTTTTTTCTTTATCAACTGGCCGTCCCTTTTTGGCAGACCTTGTAGGATTATCAAGCTTTTGCACACCACCATCTGTTTCTTCCACCGCATCCTTTTCGGTCACACCACCTGACAGCCGGTGTGCTCGGACTAAAGATGTTAAATGTTCCGCACCACCTTCAACAATCTTGTATGTTCCTTCACCAAAGCATGCTTCCGCTGCTAGCATTGTCAACGTCCTGCGTAATGCATTGAACCTCAAAGTGTTTGTATCTGGAACAGTACTGAAACCATTGAAAGGCTTCCTTGCTTCTGCTACGGCAGCTCCTCTGACCATCTATGAAGCAAGTACTTCTCGGGTATTTCTTGAACATTGGTATGCACCATAGCCTTCAGGATGTGTTGACACAGCATGCCATTCACATTGAATCTGTTGCACGTACAAACATAGGAATTTTCCTGTGACTCGAAAGTTACAGTTCTTACTTTCTTAGCTCTAGGATCATTCCGACGTAGCTCGTACTGTACACCAGTTACCACAACCGGGTATATGCTATAAGCTGTTGTCATCTACATCATTTCCCTAAACTTTGCAAAAGCAGCCCTGGTGTAGAACTTTGATGCTTGCTCCTCAATCTTATAACTACACACACACAAAAAACATGCGTACTGTGAGTACATTTTCATATGTATATCTGAAAAAATATAGTTTCCAATTTCATTCCACATACCTCGACCATATTGTTGCTTCGGTCGCCTCTCCTAAAAAGCCAGCATTGTCCTCCCTATCAAGCCTTGTTTTCTGAATATACTCGTATTGCTTCACAAATTGCCAAACTGAGTCCTCTGGATGCACAAACGTCTTGAAAAACGAGTTCAGTCCTTCTGACCTCCCGGTTGTACTAGTGAATGGGAAAAAATCATTCTTGAAGTATGCGGGAGCCCAAGTATCCCTGCATCCCCACATATTAATGAGGTGTTCGTTAGCCTCAAGTCCATGCTTCGACACCATCAGCTGCCACATGTCCTCAAACTCGCCAATTGTGTCAGAACCATAAATACAGTAAAAAAACTCCTTCTCGAACCCTTCACGGGACCTGAAAAGTACTCGAAGCTTGTCTTTTGCTATCCGAAGCACATGCCACAAGCAGCAACGGTGCACTGTGACTGGAAAAGTATCACATATGGCACCTGCAATTGATTTGCATTGATCCGTCATTATTCATGTTGGATGTTCACCACCCATTGCTTCCATCCAAGTCTCAAACACCCACTTGAAAGTGGGGATTGTCTCATCCGGTATCAAAGCACACCCGAGCATAATGCTCTGCAAGTGGTTATTGATGCCAACTATGGGTGCAAACGGCGTATCATATCAGTTGGTACAGAAGGTTGTGTAAAACAATACACAGTCTTTGAACCTCCGTTACATCTCTCGCGTTCTTCCGTCTACCCAAAAAAGTGCTCTCACTGTATTATTCTCATCTACTTTGATAGCATAGAAGAATTGTGGACTCTCAGCCCGAAGTCTCTGGAAATACCGAACAGTTTTTGACATGTCGTTCTGCCTCACCTCATTTCTCAATTTTGTTCTAATATTTCCAACATCTCTGTTTGTGTATGGTAAGTTGCGGAGAGTCCCATCCAAATCTCCAAGTGTGGCCATGATAAGGGACGTATCGGCATTACGATTATGCAACGTCTTGATCATCATATAGTCTTCATATGGCACTTTTCGATGAGATTTGTAATACCTTGTCCACTCGTCCTTACTCATCAATGTGTGTGTGTGTTCCTCAATGAAGATTGTTACCTCCCATTTTGCCCCCCTAAGACCAACTGACATTCGAGCCTTACAATCATGTCTCTTCAGCTTGTTCTGTTTCCTCTTCGCAACATCCATCTTACTACCAAATTGTGTCACCTCAGATGATGCTTCCGTTACATGCTCCACGGTATCAAAAATCTCTGGATCCATCCCCTCTTCTCCTGCTGTCATATTAACCTTGGACTTCCTTGCATGAGCACACTCAAAATCTCTCCTAATTAAATGATCACATACTTTCTTCTGACTCCTTCTAGAGCATCCAATCCTGCTGCCAAAACCCATTTTCTCTGCGTACTCATTGTAAAACTTCTTTGCATCCTCAACATTATCAAAAAGCATTCCTACGTGCGGTGTTAACCTCCTTGAACTTCCACCATCAACCTAAAAATGGAAGCAGACAAATATTTTGAGGTCCCAAGCAGAAGATAGCATTCATCATAAGAATATGCTTCTTTACCACTAACACAATGTTTCTTCCCAACAATAAAAATGCTTCTTTTCAAAAATTATGCGTTCAACTCAAATTACCATTTACCCGGAAATGCTTACATACGTACTACGAAATGCTACGTCATCTATTCGAAAAAACTTTCTATTTTAGTATCAATTCCACTACCACATCCATGTGCTTCCTTGCAAATTTTCAAATGCTTCGACATATATGAAAAAAGGCTTACTTTCTGTCTACTCTCGAATTTACGTACCAAGTACATATGCTTCCTTAAGAACCATGAAATGCTTCAAGATATATAAAACAGGTTTTGTCATTGTTTCTTAACGGATTACAGAAAAAACACAATTATCTCGAACCCAGATCAGGGACACCGAAAAACCACGACGGCTGCATCTATATAGTTCACACTTTGCAACTCAGTAAAATCAGAAGGGTTAACACCTTTACCTCACCATCCCCATGGATTACTACAGGGGGTTGCTGATTGGTTCAGGATTTGATGCTCCAATGTTACCAACTCCATCGCCATGGTTTACCGGGGGGGGGGGGTTGGCGTCTGGTTGTGGACTAGATGTTCCATTGCTTCACACAACAGAGACCAATTCCGGGTCGATTTCACAGGAAACACGACGGAAAAATGGATTCATACTAGGCGGGTACTCAATTTCCTCTCTCAGGTGTGCCATATGCACTACAACGTGGATACAGGAAGAGGAAACTGAGAGGGAGAGGAAGCACACGGTTGAAGACTAAAATGAGAGGAGCGAAGCACTAGGAGAGGAAGTAGCCATTAGAGGCGAGGCAGGAGGTAACGCGCGTTCGTGAATTATGTAAGCATGCAGGATTTTCGGGGCTAAGCTCAAGGAGTGATTCCCGGTCGCGCGCGCGGGACACCCAGCATCATCTGACCGTCTCTGTGCACTTGATCCTACGGACAAAAAAAGGTCCGATTTTTTTCAGGGAATCGGCGTCCGACTCCTAGTAGCTGCCATATTTTTTTGCCAAACCTTTGGAAAATTCTGATTGATTTCTGCCCCGAAAACATAAAGTGATACAATGCCTAGGACACTTGCCCGACAACAAGTCCTCCTTGACCGTTCCCTTGGATGAAGTTGACATGGAGACGACGTCCCTAAGAGCGAGCATCGCCAGTCGCTACCCCTAATAGTGGGCCCAGATTGGTGCATGAAGGTGACCTTTGGGGGCTCTCTGGGTGAATCTGAAAATTTGGGGGTGGGGGTGGGGGGAGGGATATTCCCCACTCGCAGCCCCGACTCCCAGACCTCCTCCTCTCCCCGGCGAAACCTGCCTAGGTATGAGCTCCCCCACGTCTCCTGGACGTCGTCGACTTCTTCCTCGCCGCCGGCTGGTGCCGCGCCAGGCTGCCGGCGTGCGTGTCGTCGCAAGAATTGGTACGTGCCGGCTGCTGTACCAGCACCATGCCGGCGAGGGCCTCATCCAGGCGCCGTGGCACTTCCTCGAGGCGCCGCCCAGCGCGCTGGTCATCGAGACGCTGAAGCAGGTCACGCTCCTCACCAAGTACGAGCTGCTGCGTCACGTTCGGGAGGCTCGTCGGCGAGGCAGTCTGCAGCGGCAGGGTCAATGCCGGCGCCGCCATCGAGCTCGAGCTCGTCACACAGATGCTCAGGTTCCCCGGCTGCGAGGGGCTCACCGTGGCCGCGATCCTGGAGGCGCCCGGGGAAGTGGTGGCCAAGTCAACGCACAACACACTCTACCGTGCCGGGCTCAGCACCAGCGAGGCCGTGGCGCTGCTACGGTTCCTCCGCCCGTTCTGCTCGGTGACCGCCGAGGAGGCCGCTGCCGCCGCGCGGCTGCTCGGCGCATTGCAGCACCCGAATCGTGCCGATCCACGCGCTGTACGTCCGCCACCTCGACCTCTCCGGCAACGCCTCCTGGATGTACTACGCCATTGGGTACTGGGACAATGTTCATGTGGAGCGCCTCCTGGATGTACTACGCCCGGGGAACATCAGCTACATCTGCTTCGCCACCGACCCTCGGCTCCCCAAGAACGCCAACAACTACTTCTCCGGCCTCTGAGATTTCCATGGCTCCGGCCAGCCGACCTCCTCCGACGAGCGCAACAGCTCCTGGTCGATGGGACGCAGCCACGGGGGAGGGGGGAGGGGGCGCCGGTGCGGACGAACTTGTAGTCGTAGTGGTCCATCATGTACTCATCATAGTCTTTATGGCCTCCATATGCTCCGCTCTCGCTACACATGGTTACTCACAAGCACAAGTGTATATATAGAGTGTGAAGACCTAAGTGCTCAAACCTCACCTTTTAGCAAGTATTGGAACTAGTGGACCATGCCAAGAGAAACCGAATGATCCTAAGACTATAAAGCTCGTGTTGCACAAGTACAAGGAGAGCCTCTAGTTCGATTGCAATTTATTGGTGGGCTACAAGATTTGCACACAATGCACCACCTACTAGATGTTCATCGAGCTTGGGCGCTTCCTACAAGTGGTATGGAAAGTGGTGGCTTCCTTTTTCTCTATTCTTCTTTCTCTTCTCTCTTCTCTCTTTTGCCTTTTCACTTTTGGCTCACTGACTTTGTGCCAACATATGAAACTATATGAACTAGCGCATACAAAGGTCGCTCTGAAACTACACGGTACAAGTGTGAAAATCCCAACCAATCATAGATGAACTAGCCTCAATAGGTAAGGTAATCACATGGTAGGTTGGTTCACAAAGGAAAGGCAAGAGGGAGAATATTCGGTATGTTTATACCTCTGTCCGACGATCTTCACCCTATAGGATGGAAAGCTTCGTGCTTGATCACGAAATTAGGCTTCAATGTATGATGTATCTCCTGCAATGGTGATATAGATGATGTAATTTCCTACAAAATGAGGTAAAGAACACTCAAAACGGAGTCCCGAGTCAAAAGTCATGGCCAAAACGGTGCTCGGACGCGGCGGTTTTCTGGGAGGCCGGCCTGGCCGGGCTATGAGGCTGGGGTGGAGGCCAGGAGGGTCTGTTAGGGGTCCGTCCTGGGAGCCTGGGAGGCCGGCCTGGCCAGGCTTTGAGGCTGGGCTTCCTACACACGTGATTTGGATGCGATTTTGACTTTTTGGGGGCAGAAAACGGCTCCGAAAATCACCAAATCGAATGGGAAATAGGTGGAATTAAGCCATGATAACGCAAGGAAAGGTAGACCAACAAGTTTAGCAATAGATCGACGGATCAAAATCTACCAAAACGCACTCAAATCACAAATCGATCCAAAAGCAAATTGGGGCTATTTTTGGTGGAAATTTTCGAATTTAGGCAAGAACAAGAGAAATTTGGGGGGAAAGAGGGTGTCAAATCCGTGGCAACCTTGCTCTTGATACCAGATGATATAGGCTAGGCCTCTAGGGTGGCCCGATCTTCACGGATTAACGCACGAGAGGTGGGAAGAACTCGAAGAACACGATGTACTCACGCACACAAATGGGAAGATAACTCGTGGAGCATACGAGGGATCGCAAACCCAAGTCAACAACACGCTAATTTGAACCGATTCCTCTCACCGTCCGGTCCACCAATCCAACAAAAGCCGCAAGGGGAAGGTTGGAAAGCACTACCAGAATCACGAGGTGAAAGAGTAGCTACTTGGAGAGATCTTGAAACAATCCAATAGATAAATCTATGGAGTAGCCATGGATCCCATGGGAGAGTTTCTCCATATGGGAGGGGAGCACAAGGCCCAATTCTGTCTCATGTCAACTCTTACCTAGATCTGGTCCAAGGGGTACATATTTATAGCCAAGAGGGTAGGTGGAGTGGAAAAGGGGGAGAAAGCCCCCAAATCCCGCAGCTGTAGGGCAACCGGCCTGCGAGGCTAGCCTGGCCGGCCAGTGAGGCCGGAGTGGGCATAGGGCGCCCGGCCTGGCGTCGCAGGGTAGCCGTCCTGGGGCCGGGGTGGAGGCCGGGGCGTTTGGGATCCCACCTGTCCTGAGACGCAGGGAGCCCGGCCCAAGCCCGGGGTGGAGGCCGGCTGCCTCTGGAGGGGGTCCAGCCTGGAGGCCGGCCTGGCAGGGGTTGCAGGTCGGGTTTCCCGCGTTTATCCTCCCTCCTTCTTCTCGAACTTCTTCTCCCTCGACGTCTTCTCGCTTCTTCCTCCTCTTCCATGCGTACACCTTGGACGACCTTGAGTTCTGGGCTTCCTCGACATCTCCCCTCGCACCCGTACTCGTCGACTCATACCTAGCAATGCACGAGGGTAGGTGGTCAAGTAGTATACCGTCCAAAGGGTTACGAAATGGGTTCTCGAAGAGGAATGAGTTCACCTTTTCAATCCATGGTGACTTGACATATAATGGAGTGTGAGACATGACCAGTGGGATGGGTCGCGCTGCATCATCCCCCCACTTGAAAAAGAGCCGTCCTCGACACTAACTCGTCATCAACGTGTGGAGGAGGTAGATGGATTGTCGTCGAAGTCGAAGTCACCATGTGGTTTTTCTTGATGGAAAGGGAATGGCAGCTCTTAAATGTTCCTTTGGCCTTCATGTAACCTACCAAGCTCACAAGAAAGACAAAACATCACTGAAAGAGTAACCTATTCTTGAAGTTCATAACATGGGTTTTTAAGTAGAGGGAAGACACCTTAGCAAGATGTCGATGTGGTTGTCTTGTAAGATTCTACGTCATAGAAAGGTGGTGATATAGACACGCATGCCATCTCATTCAAAGGTAGAACCTACACACCAAAGACCAAGCAAACCCCGTGTGTGCAAGATAGAGGATCACATCATTGATGACATGTCCGTTCTTGTTCATAGCACCGTTAGCACAACACAAATATATGGAATATAGTGCATATGCAAGGTCAAGGTGCATGCAAGTCACTGAAACATCTCCAAATGTGAGAACACAAAATCTCCATGAAACTTTGAGGGGTTGCACACAAAGAATTGGAAATGGATGTTTGTCAAAATCCTTGGTGCAATAAGAGGAGACATTGGCAAAAACGCAAGATGAAGAATGTCCCAAATATTATCATCATGGGTGCAAAGAAAACATAGGAAAGAGCAATTTTTTGACATTTTTGTTGCAACACCAATGAGAGGGAAACCAAAGCACTCATGACAAGACATGCTCAAAATATCATTGTGGTTGCAAGCAAGCGATCGGAAAGAACAATTGTTCATCATACTTGTTGCAACACACACATCATCTATATGAAAGATCAAGGAAGCATTCTTGTCACAAAGAAGAACAACATCACAAACATGTTTGCAAACAAACCAAAGGGAAGAGCAATTTTTCAAAGTGTTTGATGCAAAACATGAGAAAGGTATTAGAGCCGGGTTCGATCCGCAACAAAATTTTATTATGCTCTCAAGAGCTCGTTTTGTCAACTCATGTTCAATTGAGGTTGACATTAGCATGCGGCTACTCAAACACACAAAAGACCAAATGAAGAAATTTTGTTTGTGGTAAATAAACACATCATCCATCATGACATGTCTCTTCATTCGCACATGACCAAAAACATCAAAATCAAATATGAAGTATGAGATGTGTGGATGGTTAAAATGCAAGATGAAGGGTTGAGCAAGCTCAACATGGAAAAGTGAAGAATATCCCTAAGATGAGGATGTTATGGGGGCAAACTCTTTATCAAGCATAACAACATTGTTGCAAACCAAGCATTTGAAAGAACAATTGTTCAACTTTTTGGTTGCAACAATGGGAGAAAAATTTAAAACTTTGGGAAAAGCATGTTAATGGCAATATCATCACAAATAGCATCATCCATATCATGCACGCAATCATCATTCATCATGTCCACTAGTGGGAACATGGTCACATCAACACCCATACCTCTGTCATCCTTCTCATATGAAGTAGGTGTTGTGATAGTAGGGGTCTTCAAGTGGCCGACTTGTCCATCTTGATGTAGACATGTGGTGGCATCACCTTCATCCACCATGTACATCTTCTTCTCCATAGGAAGAATCATCTTTAGGAGTGGTGTCCCATCATCCATGGAGCCTAGCACATCATGGGAAAACACACTAGAGGTAGATGGTAAGTTGTTACAATTCAAAATGGCCTCACATGACCTATCAACTACCTCTCTCAACTCATGTGGTGTATCACTCATGCCCTCAATGTGGATGCACTCAATCTCACATATGGTGGAGTCACTCATCTCACATGCACTCTCACTCATGTGGGCTAAGTGGCTCTCATGATCACATGGGATTGGTACCCTCTCATAACACATGAACATAGGGGTAGGCTCAACATTCTCAACTCCATACGCCTCCTTGGTTGAAGGGAAAATCCCATGCTCAACCTCATCTACCTTGTCGCCTCCAAATGTGTGAGCCATAAGATTGTCATCATCACTCACCTCCATTGCCGAAGGGAAACTCCCATGCTCGGCCTCTCCACTTGACGCACCATCTTGGTCGCCGCCTTGGAAATCCCACATTCTGTGACCATAGCCCTTGCAAATGGGGCATAAGAGGTCTTCATCTTGAAGTAGGCTCAAGGTGTTGTTGGGAGCGGTGCTCGAACCAACATCATGATCATATATGGGAGGGACTTCTCTTCCTCCTTCTTGGTGTAGGTCTTCCTCTTGCCATGTGGGAGCTCTTGTGGTGGTGGCACTTGAAGTAGATACCACATGATGTATACTTGTTGAGGGTGACATGGTGGTCTTGGCCTTGCATGTGTGATCTTGTTTCTTGTGTCTCCGTCTTGAACTTTCTAGATGCTCGGAGATCTTGTCGATGGAGGTCTTGAGATCTTGTACCCATTGAGACATAGCATGCTCGTACTTGTCGAAGGTCTTATCCATAGAAAGGAAAAGATCCTTCATGCCTTGCATATGTGTTGGCAATGTTGTGGCAGCTGATACGTCCATTTTGCATCACTATTTTATATTGTTATTTTTTGTTATTCATCGATATAATTCATGTTATGATGCATTACTTATGTTATTTTATCTTATTTTGCATGTTTAATAATTTTTGGAGAATAAACACCGGGACAAAAAATCTGATGGAAAAAGCACCGTTGAGATACCTTATTTCAGAAGATCAGAAGAAGAGGACACAGGAGAGTTCTTGGAAGTCCCGAGGAGGAAGCTAGCCATAAGGGCGGCCAAAGGGGCCCACCAGGGGCCCACACCATGGGGTGGCGCGCCCCTAGCCGCGCCGCCAGGTGGTGTAGCCACCCTGGCCCACCTCTTGTCACCCCCTTTCTCCTACTTGACCCCCAGGTAACCCTAAGCCCTAGATCATCATCGAGGAAATATTCCGCTGCCCCCTTGGGGCGAAAAACAACAGAGAGAGAGAGAAAAGCTGTCCGGTAGGGAGAAATCTGCTGGGGAAATTCCCCCCCGGAGAGGGGAAATCGCCGCCATCGTTACCGTCATCACTCCGGGCTTCATAAAGATCATCATCGCCATCATCCTCACCACCAGCAACATCAACCTCACCGTCCACCTTCATCCCGCTGTAACAATTAGGGGTCTTTATCGTTGTTTTCCACTAGATCTCTCTCCCGGTGTGGATTACTTGTTAGTAGTTGATGTTTGTGAGATTTATCGGTGTTTGCACTTTATGTCCAGATTGTTATTTAACATTATATCACCTCTTATTATGATCTATATGATGTCTCGTGAGTAGTTCGTTTAGTTCTTGAGGACATGGGATAAGTCATGATGTTAGTAGTGGAGTTATGTTGAAGTAATATCTATATGGTTTGATATTTAAGTTGTGGTGTTATTCTTCTAGTGGTGTCATGTGAACGTCGACTACATGATACTTCCCATTTATGGGCCTAGAAGGATGCATTGTGTATTTGGCTACTAATTTTGGGGTTGCCGGAGTGACAGAAACCTAAACCCCAGTTAGGAAACTGATGCACGAGGGAGTGTAGGATCCCATAGTTTAAGGTTGTGGTTAGATTTATCTTAATTACTTCTTGTATTTGTGGATGCTTGTAGTGGGTTTAATCACAAGTATGTATTAGTCCTAGTTGGGCTGTGCATTAGCATAGGTTCACCCACACAAGACCTATCAAAACAATAAATATTAATCAACTGTATGAAGCGAAAACACTTGACGAGATTCCCATGTGTCCTTGAGAACGTTTAGTCACCATAAGTAAAATAACCGGCTTGTCCTTTGCTCTCAGAAGGATTGGTACACTCGCTGCAATTATTATTATATTTACTCGCACTTTACTTATCTGCTATATCAGAAACCACCAAAAACCTGTTTGCTAGTCTTTATAGTGAATTCTCTATCCAACCTGCTTGTCAACACCTTCTGCTCATCGTTGGGTTCGACACTCTTATTTATCTAAAGTCCTACGATACAGCCCCTATACTTGTGGGTCATCAAGACTATTTTCTGGCGCCGTTGCCGGGGAGTGAAGCGCTATTGGTAAGTGGAATTGTTAAGAGAAACTTTTACTATGAGTGTTGTTTTTATTTCTATCTGCTGTTTTATTTCATTATGGAGAATTATTTTGGTTCTCTGTTTAAGGGCACTACTATTACTGCAAGGGTAGTAGATGACTCGTTATCTTCCGAATTAGATCCTTATAAAATACCTATGAAAATTGGTGGACGTGTTATGGATAACTGTTATTATGGTGATGGAACTTTCCATCCAGGTGATCATCTGCTCTTTATACATGAATTATGCGATTTATTCAGGTGTACATGTATTATAATGGATCAAGTTAAAAGGAAATTATTCTCTTTGTCACCGAGAGGCAAAGCTGCTGAATCGTTTAAAATGCCGAAGAATGGTGAATCTATTGGATGGGAGGAAATCGTACCTCTCTTTTATTATAAGTTCTACCCTCCCAGTGAGATTCATAAAGACTGGAATCAAATATATAATTTCTAGCCTCATGATGGAGAGAGTATTGCCCAAGCTTGGGGGAGAATGAAGTTATTAATGCTTAAATTCCCTGTTCATGAGCTTCCGAGTAATATTGCTATCAATAATTTTTATGCAAGGCCTTGTCTTCATGATAAGGATTTATTGGACGCTTCTTGTTCTGGGTCATTCACACGTATGAAGGAAGAAGCTAAATGGGATCATCTTGACCGTATTCAAGAAAACACTAAAGGATGGGAGAATGACAAAAGTAGAAAGTGAGTTATAAATTATGGTTATGAATGCATTAAAGCTTTTATGGGAACTGATGATTTCTATAATGTTAGTGTTGTTTGTGGTCTTGATTCTCAAATCTTTGCAAATTGTCTTAAAGTCTTTGCCTCCTATCTTGATATTCCTAAAAAGGAGTATCACAAATATCATGCACCTCATAAAGATACTGTTAGTTGTGTTCCTGCTAGAAACATAGAAGTGCATGTTGTTACTCCTGCCATGTCTGTACCTTATATTGAGAAAATGCCTTTCCCTGCTAAAGTACATGAACATTCTATGGTAGCTAGTGTGGTTAACAAAAGTATAAAGAAACCTATTGAAACCGATGAACAAATAACTATAGAACCTATATTAGCTATGGTTAAAGATCCTGTTTCTGAAAAATGTAGAAGATGGACACATGGTCTTTTGTGAGGATGCCTCTAATATTGTTTCACATCCTCATAGACCTAAGAAAACAAGTGTTCCTGTGCTTTCTGTTAAGATTGGTGATCATTGCTATTATGGTTTATGTGATATTGGTGCAAGGTCTAGTGCTATTCCTTACGAGCTTTATAAAGAAATCATGCAAGAAATTGGTTCTTGTGAACTTGAAGATATTGATGTTGCTACTCAACTTGCTAATAGAGAAACTATCTTTCCCATTGGTATTGTTAGAGATGTGGAAGTTTTATGTGGTAAAACTAAATATCCTACTGAGTTTCTAGTGCTGGGTAAGGCTGCTAGTAAAACATGTCCTATTATTTTTGGTAGACCTTTCTTGAACACTTGTGTTGCAATTATAGTTCGTAAGAAGGTGAAAATAATAACTAAATTTGATGGAAAATCTTATGAGTTTAATCTCTCCAAATTTTCTAGAGCTCCTTATGAATCTGAATTGCCCAATGAAAATTTTAGAGTTGAACAGCTTGCCTCTATTGCTCTTGCCCCTAACAATGCTTTGTAGCAATATATGGAGGACCATGAAAGTGAGGTCTTTATGGAAGAGAGAAATGAGATTGACGATATTCCTCTTCGTCAACCGGTGATACTGAAACATAATTTACCTGTGGAGGACTTGGGTACCACATTAACACCCAAGGAGGATCCTGTTTTTGATTAAAAACCTTTGCCTGATGATCTTAAATATTCTTATACTGATGATAAGAAAATATATCCTGTTATTATTAGTTCTAAACTTTCAGGTGAAGAAGAGGAAAGATTATTGGGAATATTGAAGAAACACCATGGAGCTATTGGATATACTCTTGATGACTTGAAAGGGATTTCTCCCTCTATATGTCAGCATGTTATTAATATTGAACCTGATGCAAAGGCAGTTGTTGAACATCAACGCTGTTTAATTCCTAAGATGAAGGATGTGGTAAGAAATGAGCTATTAAAACTCCTTAATGCTGGTATTATTTATCCTATTGCTGATAGTAGATGGGTAAGCCTTGTGCATTGTGTCCCTAAGAAAGGTGGAATGCCTATTGTGCCTAATGAAAATAATGAGCTTATTCCTCAAAGAGTAGTAGTCAGTTATAGAATGTGCATTGATTTTATAAAGGTTAATAAAGTTACTAAGAAAGATCATTATCCTTTACCCTTTATTGATCAAATGCTAGAGAGGTTGTCTAAGAAAACTCATTTTTTGCTTTCTTGATGGTTATTCTGGGTTTTCTCAAATTGCTGTTAGGAAACTAGATCAAGAGAAAACAACCTTTATTTGTCCTTATGGAACTTATGCTTATAGGCGTATGCCTTTTGGTTCGTGTAATGCTCCTGCTACGTTTCAAATATGCATGTATGCTATTTTTCATGTCTTTTGTGAAGAAATTGTGGAAGTATTCATGGACGATTTCTCCGTCTATGGAACTTCTTTTGATAACTGTTTGCACAATCTTGATAAATACAGAGATGTGAGGAAACTAATCTTGTTCTTAATTGGGAGAAATGCCACTTTATGGTTAATGAAGGAATTGTTCTTGGACATAAATTTTTTGAAAGAGGTATTGAAGTTGACAGAGCCAAAGTGAAAGCAATAGAGAAAATGACTTGTCCCAGGGATGTTAAAGGTATTTGTAGTGTTCTTGGTCATGCTGGTTTTTACAGGAGTTTTATTAAAGATTTCTCTAAAATATCAAAGCCTCTTACTAATCTTCTTCAAAAGACATACCTTCTGTTTTTGATGATGATTGCAAGGAAGCTTTTGAAACTTTAAAGAAGGCTTTAACTACTGCTCCTATTGTTCAACCACCTGACTGGAATTTACCTTTTGAAATTATGTGTGATGCTAGTGACTTTGCAGTAGGTGTTATTTTTGGACAACGAGTAGATAAGAAGTTGAATGTTATTCATTATACTAGTAAGACTCTTGATGTTTCTCAAAAGAATTATGCTACTACTGAAAAAGTGTTCTTAGCTGTAGTTTTTGCATGTGATAAATTTAGACCTTATATTGTTGATTCAAAAGTCACTATTCGTACTGATCATGCTGCTATTAGATACCTTATGGAAAAGAAAGATGCTAAGCCTAGGCTTATTAGATGGGTGTTGCTTTTACAAGAGTTTGATTTTCATATTGTGGATAGAAAAGGTGCTCAAATTCCTGTTGCTGATAATTTGTCTAGATTGGAAAACAATGCTTATGACCCTATTCCTGTTAATGATAGTTTTCCAAACGAACAACTAGCTGCAATAAAACTAAGCTCGCGAGATAGTCCATGGTATGCGGATTATACTAACTTTATCGCTTCCAAGTATTTTCCTCCAACATTTACAACTCAACAAAGAAGAAAATTCCTTTTATGATTTGAGGCATTATTTTTGGGATGACCCACACTTATATAAAGAAGGAGTAGATGGTATTATGCGAAGATGTGTTCCAGATCATGAACAACGTGAAATATTGTGAAAGTGCTATGGTAGTGCTTATGGAGGACATCATGCCGGAGGTAGAACCGCAAAAAAGGTTCTACAATCAGGTTTTTATTGGCCTACTCTTTTTAAAGATGCACGTAAATTTATTTTATCTTGTGATGAATATCAAAGATTTGGTAATATTTCTAGACGTAATGAAATGCCTGTGAATTATTCTCTTGTTATTGAACCTTCTGATTGTTGGGGATTTAACTTTATGGGTCCATTTCCTCCTTCGAATGGTTATACTCATATTCTTGTTGCTGTTGATTATGTTACTAAATGGGTAGAAGCTCTACCTACTAAAAGTGCTGATGGTGAAACCTCGTTAAAAATGCTTAAAGATGTTATTTTCCCTAGGTTTAGTGTGCCTAGATATCTTATGACTGATGGAGGTTCTCACTTTATTCATGGTGGTTTTAGAAAAACCCTTGTTAAATATGATGTTAATCATAGAATTGCCTCAGCTTATCATCCTCAAACCAGCGGGCAAGTAGAATTATCAAATAGAGAAATTAAATCTATCTTGCAAAAGACTGTTAATAAATCTAGGAAAAATTGGTTTGATAAGTTGAATGTTGCTTTATGGGCTTATAGAACTGCTTATAAAAATCCTATGGGTATGTCTCCTTATAAAATGGTTTATGGAAAATCTTGTAACTTGCCCTTAGAATTAGAACACAAAGCTTATTGGGCAATGAAAGAACTTAATAAAGATTTTAAACTTGCTGGTAAGAAAGAATGCTTGATATGAGTTCTCTTGATTAATGGAGGTGTGAAGCCTATGAAAATGCTAGACTCTTTAAACAAAAAGTTAAACAATGGCATGATAGGATAACTCTTAAAAGATAGTTTCATGTTGGTGATAAAGTTCTATTGTATCGATCTCGTCTCAGATTTTTTGTAGGAAAATTACTCTCGAGATAGGAAGGACCTTATGTTATTGAAGAGATATATCGTTCAGGTGCAATTAGAATTTCTTCCTCAAAGATAACACTACACAAGTGGTAAATGGGCAAAGACTCAAACATTATATTTCCGGAGATTCTTATGATGAAGATGTTGATACTATTATAGTGGTAACACCGGAAGAGTTCATAAGGGAGAAAATTCCAGAATCTGCAGAGTCCGTTTTCGAATAGATAACAGTTCTGTTAAGAGAAAGTTCGCGGATTATTTTCCAAGTTATAAACTATTCATATATGGAAAATATAAAAAATATTGAGCCAAAAAAGGGTAGGAGATGGTGCCCAAGGGCACCACACCACCTGGTGGCGCGGGCCCACCCCTGGCCGCGCCACCCTATGGTGTGGGCACCCCGGAGCCCCTCTCTGACTCGTTTTCGACCTGCACATTCCTTTCGATACATATGTTTTTTCTATATAATCCCCGTACCCCTCGAGGTCCGTATATTGTTTTCTCGTCGTGTTACTGTTTCGACCTGTTTATGCCAGATCTCATCTTTAGATTTAGAGCCACGATGTCCTCTTCCGAACCTCCCAAAGACAGTTTCTTTGAGAACGCCGTCAACCCGTACAAGAACGAGTTGAATATGCATCCCAAGGAGTTGCTACTCCATGATGGGGTGGTGCAGAAAGAAGATGTTTGGGGTCCTAAAGGGGAAGGCAGCCCGGAAGCTAGGATGGAAGAGTTGGAGCAAGAAGTCTTTAGGTACAAGAAGATGGCGGAGCGTGAAGTATGAGAACATATCCACAGAATAAAGATCGAACTGATCACTGAGCACAAGAAGGAGATTTCAAAGCTTTGGGAGGAGATTTTCTCACTCACCAAGACCACCAACAAATTACAAGCATAACTCTACGGCGTGCAGAATTAGAACTGTGAGTATGAGAACAGATTTAAACGTATAAGCTCTGCTGCCAGTTTCAGGATATTGGAGACCAGGTCATCATTTGTTGATGGAGAGCCGTTACCTTGGAAGTCTGATGATGGAAAGGATTCAACACCACCACCGAAGAATTAATTCGTCATTAGTATTATCATCCCCTTGGCTTGTTCCAAGCTTGGGGGAGTGCCGTGTTATCACACCTTTATCTTTCACCTTTTTACCTTTTTGTAGGGTCATATCAGGAGTAGAGAAAATATCATATAGGATGGTTTCCATTATGGAAGTATCACTCTTTAGTGGGTTATCGCTGTATCCCTTGGTTTGAGTTGTCGTTATGATATTCCATAACTTGTGTCCACCATAATACATATATGTGGTATTTAACCGCCACTCCAAGTAAATTACTTGTGTGCTACCTTAAAAAACTTCAAAATTACACATGTTTTGTGCCCCTGTTTTAGCTCATGAGGACGCAAATAGAGAATCTTTATCTCACTTGTTGATTGGACTTTACACACCGGTACTAGTGGCTTCATCTGCTTATCCAAATGCTAGAAGAGCTGGCAGCGGGGTTCCCAGCCCCAAACTAAATCACAACAAATTCTCTTCACTACTTTTTCCTTTTATTTATCAGTCAAAGCATGATTGTGGTAAACAAAAGAGAAGAGGGATGATCTGCATATTTCGGTTAGCATCCTTCAATGGGAGCCGCTCTTGTAAGGTCTAGTTGGCTTCTGACGTACTGTATTTTCTGTTTGCCATTCGTTGACATAAACATACACCACTCTCAAAAAATGTTTTAATTACTATGTTTATCAAATAAAAAGCTCTAGCACATAAGTTAATCCGTGCTTCCCTCTGCGAAGGGCCTATCTTTTACTTTTATGTTGAGTCAGTAAACTTACTTCTTTCTGTCTTAAGCAAGCATTTGAGTTGTTGTGATCCATCCATCTATATGTTGATTTACTCAATCATGTCTTTTATTCTTCCTTGTTTAGTACAAATTTTATCTGAATGAATACCACTTTGAAAGTTATCAATGATTGCAAAGAAATTGTTATGATTGAGCATGTTAAACTTTGCAATATAAGCTCTAATATAAAGACTCTGGTCAAAATTTAAGTACACTGTTAATTGTTCTCTGACCAAGAACAAAGTTTTCCTTCACCAAATCTGATTTCCTTTTTGCACCTCTATTGTGACCCCATTTACTTGTTTCAAGTTAAATTATATGAGAGGAAGTTACTTGCTAGAATGACTAGTGTATTGATAGTTGTGATGCTTCTTCTCCGTATTTTATTTATCGACACCTCACTCCATAAACCTGTGGTCATGTTTACCGAGTTCAGTTCCGCTTGGGGACAAGCGAGGTCTAAGCTTGGGGGGAGTTGATACGTCCATTTTGCATCACTATTTATATTGTTATTTTCTGTTATTCATCGATATATTTTATGTTATGATGCATTACTTATGTTATTTTATCTTATTTTGCATGTTTAATAATTTTTGGAGAATAAACACCGGGACCAGAAATCTGATGGAAAAAGCACCGTTGAGATACCCTATTTCAGAAGATCAGAAGAAGAGGTGGAACACCAGAGAGCTCTTAGAAGTCCCGATGAGGAAGCTAGCCAGAAGGGCAGCCAAAGGGGGGCCACCGGGGGCCACACCATGGGGTGGCACGCCCCCTTGCCGCGCTGCCAGGTGGTGTGGCCACCCTGACCCACCTCTGGTCGCGCCCTTTCGCATACTTGACCCCCCAGGAAACCCTAAGCCCCAGATCATCATCGAGGAAATATTCCGCCGCCGCCTCGGGGCGGAAAAAAATAGAGAGAGAAAAACTCTATGACAGGGAGAAATCTGCTGGGAAAATTCCTCTCTGGAGAGGGGAAATCATCGCCATCGTCACCGTCATTACTCCGGGATTCATCAAGATCATCATCGTCATCATACTAACCACCAGCACCATCACCCTCACTGTCCACCTTCATCCCGTTGTAACAATTAGGGGTCTTTATCGTTGTTTTCCACTAGATCACTCTCCCGGTGTGGATTACTTGTTAGTAGTTGATGCTTGTGAGATTTATCGGTGTTTGCACTTTATGACCAGATTGTTATTTACCATTATATAACCTATGATTATGATCCATATGATGTCTCGTGAGTAGTTCGTTTAGTTCTTGAGGACATGGGAGAAGTCATGATGTTAGTAGTGGAGTTATGTTGAAGTAATATCTATATGGTTTGATATTTAAGTTGTGGTGTTATTATTCTAGTGGTGTCATGTGAACATCGACTACATGATACTTCACCTTTATGGGCATAAGTAAAATAAGACCTATCAAAACAATAAATATTAATCAACTGTATGAAGCAAAATCACTTGATGAGATTCCCATGTGTCCTCGAGAACGTTTAATCACCATAAGTAAAACAAACGGCTTGTCCTTTGCTCTCAAAAGTATTGGGCCACTCACTGCAATTATTATTACTGTTATTTATTTACTCGCAATTTATTTATCTGCTATATCAAGAACCACCAAAAACCTGTTTGCTAGTGTTTACAATGAATTCTCTATCCAACCTGCTTGTCAACACCTTCCGCTCCTCGTTGGGTTCGACACTCTTATTTATTGAAAGTACTATGATACACCCCCTATACTTGTGGGTCATCAGTAGCAGTTGATGGAAACACCTTGTGATGTGCGCTCGCCGCCATCTTGTGTCTAGGGAAGTCATCGCGCACTTGGTGTGTTGGTGTAGATGTTCTCTTATTGTGTCTTTGTCTTGTAGCTTGTGTGGGCGCCAACTTGGAGGTTGAAGTTTGTTGACGATGAAGCTTGCGGAGTTCCCGCTCTTCATGGGTTGGGTGGCGCCGAAAGTCATTTGGATGCCTTGGTTTCTTGGCCTTCTTGCTTGATGGAGCCTCGGTGATGTCCTCCTTGTGGCGTCGTCTTGATCTTGAAGGAGCCAATCTTGAATTTACCAACTTGTCGGATTTCTTGTCGTGGCACCATCGTGAGGTTGAAGGGAGTTCTCTTGCGTTGGCCTTGGCATTCTCCTTGACGTTCCTTGGTCTTGAGCATGAACCATAGGACATATGATATCCTGGCCATCAAAGCTTGGAGAGGAAATTCTTATAGGCGAGATCATCCATGTCGGAGTCTAAGTAGTTGTAGAGCTCCATCTTGTCCCTCATGCCTGTGGATTCATTGTCGGTGTAGTACTCCGCCATGTTTGTGGATGCGTAGTTGGTGTAGGATGGCTCCATCTCTTCATCCAAGCTCGCGGTGTCATAGTTGTAGTAGTGGATCATGTCATTGGAGCTCATGAAGTTAAAGTTGTTGTGGTTTGTGTGGTGCTCCGCCATGTCGATGATGCTTGGGGAGGAAAAGTCGGTGTAGAGCTCAACCTCATGGTCGTAGTAGTGGTGGTGGTCCACCATGTCATTCTCATAGTAGTGGTCATCCACCATGTCGTGCTCGTAGGAGTGGTGATCCACACTGTCGTGGTAGAGGTCACCCACGTCAAGCTCGTTGTAGTCGTTGTCGTTGTTGTAGTCGTAGTGGTCCATCATGTACTCATCATAGTCATCATGGCCTCCATATGCTCCGCTCTCGCTACACATGGTTACTCACAAGCACAAGTGTATATATATAGTGTAAAGACCTAAGAGCTCAAACCTCACGTTTTAGCAAGTATTGGAACTAGTGGACCATGCCAAGAGAAACCGATAAAAAAAGAATGAAGTTACTTGAGATCGAAAGATCCAGAAATACGCTCCAAAACACACACGGCTTATGGGTAGATAGGTATGGAAAGTGGAAAGCAAATGCAACAACCGAAAACCAAGATATTGTAATGGCAAGTAGAAAACCAAAAAGATCACAAAGCAACAACAAGTCAATCTCCAAAAGATATATGGAAACACACGCACAGAGATAAATGGGACCAATGCAACCAAAATGTGAGCTAAGAAACCAAATGATCATAGCAAAGACTATAAAGATCGTGTTGCACAAGTACAAGGAGAGCCGCTAGTTCGATTGCAATTTATTGGTGGGCTACAAGATTTGCACACAATGCACCACCTACGAGATGTTCATCGAGATTGGGCGCTTCCTACAAGTGGTATGGAAAGTGGTGGATTCCTTTTTCTCTCTTCTTCTTTCTCTTCTCTCTTCTCTCTTTTGCTTTTTCACTTTTTGCTCACTCACTTTGTGCCAACATATGAAACTATATGAACTAGCGCATACAAAGGTCGCTCGGAAACTACACGGTACAAGTGTGAAAATCCCAACCAATCATAGATGAACTATCCTCAATAGTTAAGGTAATCACATGGTAGTTTGGTTCACAAAGGAAAGGAAAGAGGGAGAAGATACGGGATGTTTATACCTCTCTCCGACGATCTTCACCCTATAGGCTGGAACGTTTCATGCTTTCTCACGAAATTGTGCTTCAGTGTTTTATGTATATCCTGAAATGGTGATGTATATGATGTAATTTCCTACAAAATGAGCTAAAGATCACTCAAAACAGAGTCCCAAGTCAAAAGTTATGGCCAAAACGGTGATCAGACGTGGCAGTTTTCTGGGAGGCCGGCCTGGCCGCGCTATGAGGCCGGGGTGGAGACCGTGCGGGTCTGTTAGGGGTCCAGCATGGGAGGCCGGCCTGGCCGGTCTTTGAGGCCGGGCTTCCTACACACGCGATTTGGACGCGATTTTGACTTTTTGGGGCGGAAAACGGCTCCGAAAATCACCAAATTGAATGGGAAATAGGTGGAATTAAGCCATGGAAACACAAGGGAAGGTAGATGATGCGCGTGTAACACACGTTCGTTAGGAGACCCCAAGAGGAAGGTATGAAGATTACAGTAGCAAGTTTCCCTCAGAAAGAAACCAAGGTTGAATCGACCAGTAGGAGAAAGAAGCAACTTCCGAAGGTTGATGCCGCTGAGATGGCAGGGCACACTACCGGTTCAGCAGCAACGTGGAACATACACAACACAATCAAATCACTTTTCCCCCAACGAAGCAGTGAGGTTGTCAATCTCATCGGTTTTTCTGAACACAAAGAGGTTAAACGTTTGGTGTGGAAAACAGTATGAGAACAATATGAAAACAACACTAGCAGTGTGAAAACAGTAATTGCAGTAGTTGTATTATCAGTATGAGAAAATGAACCGGGGTCCACAGGTCACTAGTGGTGTCTCTCCATCGAAGATAAATAACATGTGTGGTGAACAAATTACAACTAGGCAATTGATAGAAATGAAGGCTGCACCGTAGTGCATATGAAAGACATGATGATTACTATGAGATTCATGCCAGCATTACAAAAAGATACATAGACCGTTATCCAACCGCTTCTATGACTAATAATCCACCCTCCGAATATCATCCGAACAAACGTTGGGTATTAAGTTGCAAGCAACAGATAATCGCAGTAAGCAAAGTGTGTAATGTAAACAATGTAAACAAAGTAAACATCGTTGTTTTCTCCCTAATGGCAACATCACATCCTCCATCTGTCACGTTTCTGTCACTCGAGCACAGATGCAAAGGAGGCATGAACCCACTATCGAGCATAAATACTCCCTCTTGGAGTCACTCAAATCTACTTGGCCAGAGCATCTACTAATAACGGAGAGCATGCAAGATCATAAATAACATATGCATGAAGATAACATGATAGATTGATAATCAAAAGACATAGCATTCAATATTCATCAGATCCCAGCAAACACAACATGTAGCATTACAAATAGATGATCTTGATCATGTGAGGCAGCTCATGAGATCTAAACATGAGGCATAAAGTGGAGAAGACAACCATCTAGCTACTGCTATGGACCCGTATTCCAGGGATGAACTACTCACGCATCAATATGGAGACGGGCATGGTGGTGTAGAGCCCTCCGGTGATGATTTTCCCTCTCGGCAGGGTGCCAGGGAGAACTCTAGAACCCTCCTGATCTCGGGATGACGATGACGGCGGCCTCGGGCGTTTCTCGGGAAAAAGTCGTATATTTTTAGGGTTTACGCATCGGGAGGAATAAATAGGCGAAAGGGCGATGGTGGTGGACGCCTGAGGGGCCCACACCACCCCTAGGCGCGGCCAGGCGGCGCGTCGCCGTATGGTGTGGCCCCCTAGTGGCCCCTATCTGGGCCTCTTCGGGACTCCGTGGAACCTTCGGGAACTCTAAGACTTTCGGGTTTCGAATTTTCCAATTCCGCGAATATTTGTTGAACAAATTTTCTGAAACTAAAAACAGCAGAAAACAGGGAATTGGCTCTGTGCCATCTTGTCAATAGGTTAACTCCAGAAATCGATAAAAATGACATATAGTGTATAGCAAACATGTAGGAAATAACATGAAAACAACATGGAATATCAGAAATTAAGGATACGTTTATGACGTGTCAGTAGATCAACAAGTTTAGCAATAGATCCATGGATCAAAACCTACCAAAACACACTCAAATCACAGATCGATCCAAAAGAAAATTGGGGCTATTTTTGGTGGAAATTTTTGAATTTAGGCAAGAACAAGAAAAATTTGGGGGGAAAGAGGGTGTCAAATCCGTGGCAACCTTGCTCTTGATACCATATGACATAGGCTAGTCCTCTAGGGTGGCCCGATCTTCACGGATATACGCACGAGAGGTGGGAAGAACGCGAAGAACATGAGGAACTGACACACACAAAAGGGGAGCTAACTCGTGGATCCTACAAGGGATCACAAACCCAAGTCAACAACATGCTAATTGGAACAGATTCCTCTCACCGGACGGTCCACCGATCCAACAAAAGCCGCAAGGGGAAGGTTGGCAAGCACTACCATAATCACGAGGTGAAAGAGTAGCTACTTGGAGAGATCTTGAAACAATCCAATAGATGAATCTATGGAGTAGCCATGGATCCCATGGGGGAGTTTCTCCACATGGTAGGGGAGCACAAGGACCAATTCTACCTCATGTCAACTCTTACCTAGATCTGGTCCAAGGGGTACATATTTATAGCCAAGGGGGTAGGTGGGGTGGAAAAGGGGGAGAAAGCCCCCAAATCCCGCAGCTGTAGGGCAACCGGCTTGGGAGGACGGCCTGGCCGGCCATTGAGGCCGGGGTGGGCGCAGGGCGCCCGGCCTGGCGTCGCAGGGTAGCCGTCCTGGGGCCGGGGTGGAGGCCGGGAGTTCGGGTGCCCACCCGTCCTGACACGCAGGGAGCCTGGTCCGAGGCTGGGTGGAGGCCGGCTGCCTCTGGAGAGGGCCCGACCTGGAGGCTGGTCTGGCAGTGGTTGCAGGCCAGGTTACCTGCACTTATCCTCCCTCCTTCTTCTCGGACATCTTCTCCCTCGACGTCTTCTCGCTTCTTCCTCCTCTTCAATGCGTACACCTTGGACAACCTTGAGTCCTGGGTTTCCTCGTTATCTCCCCTCGCATCAGTACTCGTCAACTCATATCTAGCAATGCTCGGGGGTAGGTGGTCAAGTAGTATACCGTCCAAAGGGTTACGAAATGGGTTCTCGAATAGGAATAAGTTCACCTTTTGAATCCATGGTGACTTGATAGATGATGGAGTGTCAGACATGGCTAGTGGGATGGGTCGCACTGCATCAAGAAAGGCGCCAACAATGCCTCCATCGTCGGTTGCAAGGTCGAAGTTTTCCTCAGGAGCCAAGACCATAAAAGTAAGAAGAAGACAATTCCACGACGACACCTTCAACAAGGTTCGTGACACCCATGGGCGACACTGTCGTCGATTCTAGCAGAGGACGAAGCGAAAAGCCTCGGTAACTGCCGAGGCAGACCAAGAGCGTCCACACGATGCCGTAGGGATTCTTGCCCCCCCTCCGCGCGCACACACACTTTGATGCTGAACTAGGTTGAGCATGCGCCACATCAAACTCCACCCAAAACCAGTTCATGGGGTGTTACCGCGACCTGAATTCGCTAAACAAGCTTTTCCGACTCAGATTTGCCGTGAGCCCACTACCAAAAGGTCAACCAACCATGCAAAACTGAAGAACAACACGAAATTACAAGAGGTCATAGGTCGTCTCACCAAAAGACTAGTTTGACATGAGGAGACACATTAATCCTTACTAGTTGAATGCCGTGCGTTGCTACGGAAGTACAATACAACATATAAATTTATGAATCTAAAGTTATTATTTTTCGCTTCGTCCATCTAGCTAATGTTGCTCCCATCATCTATGGTTGTTGTTATTTTATTATTTTAGAAATGTTAATATCGTGCATCCACAAACATCAATAGGGCACATTTCCGAAATATTGTTCTAAAATATAACAGATAAGTGAATGAACAATACATAATTTTTCTATATACATTTTTAATGCAAAGTCTCACTCCCACACAAGGATATGGCACATGTGAACAATGATCACAAGTAATAATTATGACCTCGTAAAGTTCATGCGGGAAAGTATTCTACTGCACTACAAGGAATGGTATAGACAATTCAAAGGGTTGTATGATGAGGTATATCCCGTCGTGTAACCCTTCGATTCCTTATCCCCCTTACCTATCTCTACACCCTTCAAATGTCTATACAGAGAGATTGCAGATCTATGAGATTATGTGATTAACTACACAAGTGAACATTCGAATAATTTTTACCGTAACACATTTTCCATGGCCAACTAAAGTTATAAGGTGGAAATGAAATTCAAGACGCAAATTCAAAGTGGAAAAGGTACTGAAATGTGAAGGTGCAGAACTATACTAATAGTTGAGTGCCCGTGCATTGCCATAAAATAACACAAAAATAGATACACTATTAAAACATTTTTTTCTAATTCAAAACATGCATCACCTAGTTTTCATTCCTATAGTGATTAATATCGATTTTTATCTCTAGTTCTTTCCTCCTCCACAATAGTCATGTATTTTTAACCACTCCCCTTTCAAGAAGGTAAAGTGATATATTTCCCCAAACCTCCAATTCCCTCTATTTCCATACTCTTCGTCTGTGCTTGCTCCAGCATTATCGTTTTTTCAAAAGTATGTCATCTCGCCTTACTGTCGCTGCGGACATCATCTTTTTTAAACTTCACCAAATCTATTAAAATGGTTCTTGGGTACTATCTAGGAGTTGAATGAACCACGAGAGATGATGTCATATTTGTATTAATTAC
This sequence comes from Alopecurus myosuroides, assembly GCA_028641055.1. Lineage (NCBI taxonomy): Eukaryota > Viridiplantae > Streptophyta > Magnoliopsida > Poales > Poaceae > Alopecurus > Alopecurus myosuroides. The sequence goes on along the minus strand of CM054059.1, from coordinate 162,150,670 downwards.
AAATAATAAAATCTAGACATAGTGCAACGACAATGTTTGTATCTCCTTATTCTTGGATTGCAACAAACAAAATCTAAGCAAATACGATGTATAAACATGAAATTCAAACTATCTAGACAATATCTAGTTCTCGTGGAAGCCACTATCCCGCATGACCGAGCTCGTGCAAAAGAACCTCACATGCTAGACTGGAAGTGTCTACTGTACGTGCGGCTGTATGCATAGTTGATCGCGGGTGCCCTCTCGTTCGTCGGTTATTATAATTACTATACCCTTGTTTTTTATAGTGGAGTTTTAAGATCAATCTGAACAAAATCAACTACAAATTTTAAGCAATTTAGCACTCGCTCAATGAAAAAAAAGGTTAGCTATAACAACATATATATGGTGCTTCATAAGTCTTTAGATACAGAAGGGATTTTGAAATGAAAAAAATCCAGGCAAGAAAGAGATTCAGCCAGTTAATCTAGTAGAGTACAAGAGTCATATCTCCATCTCCGTTGGCACTTGCCATGCCTAGAGGCACCATAGTAGCCCAGATCAGCATAACCGTTTGAAAGAGATCTGATTACATCATGTCATGTAGTACACATATGATCGAGAGTTCAGACTTGCCATATACACCTCATTATGTCCTCACTTAACCTTCATGGTAAAACAACATGCGTGAGATGTGACCAAAACTCATTCCCTATAGTTGCGTTATGCGGCAAAACACTTATACTTACTAAAGGGGAATAACAGTTGTGTCAGATGGGTCTCTCATGGCACAAATAGTGATTATACTTCATGCAATTAACTAACACACACGTGCTTGCGAAGGTCCTAAGAAAACATGTTAATTTGGGCATGATCGATTGTAACAGGGATTCATCATTGGACATCACTAAAATATGGATAATTAATGCAGATGATACAATACTAAGGAAAACAAATCAATTAATGCTTTTGCTATAAATATGATCATGCCGCTCTGAAAAATCCATCAGTGATATCATCGAGCATCAACAGTTCAATCAAAGGGACAAGTCAAGTGCCGAAAGGCACAACCATTCAGAACTCAATAGGCAAATAATCGAACACCTTCTGTGCATAATAGTACCGACATCATGACTAAGACTCAACTTCCTAATAGCAACACACTCCTATAGTCCCATCTCATGCTATTGGGCCACCATTGTGCCACAAGTGAAGGACACAACTGGATTATGGAGAGTTGTTTCTTACATCACGAGATGAAATAGAAGGTTGCCTCACCTCACTCACACTCGGGCTACGTCCTCTGCGCGAGTTGCCGATCACGCAACACATCTCCTAGCCTCCCGGTCGATATGGTGTTCCATTCTCGGACCGGATAACCTACTCATCAGGCGTGTCGATACGGTAATGGTAAAGTGTGCGAGTCAAAGGGACATGCCGAAGGATAGAGATAAGCGGGAAAGCCGCACGGCGGCCGCGGGCAGGCGTTGATAGCGAAGAGCGGGATGACGACACGCGAGGAATAGGGCAGAGGCCACGGCCACGCGATGGGCAGCGAAGAGCGGAGCATGGCGTCAACTCTCGACCAGGCGCTAGGCGGCGAAGTTCTTTGCAATGCGGCCTTCAGAGCTGCTCCAAACAACGGTCTAAACGAACCTAGCAGGAAGCGAACGCGTTTGTGATGACTGCTTAATTTTCGTGGTCAATCCCTTAATAGGAGTATTAAAAATTAGATGAATAATTGGGTTAGTTGGGGTTGTTATTTTATGGTGATCCAAATTCGTATTCGTATATACTGATAAAGGCCGAACTTCAGACGAAGTGGAGCCGGAGTTGATACCGAGTTGGAGTTGGATTCACAGTTACCGACCTAGTTAGGTCAGGACCGCCTTTATATACCTCTTGTAAGCCGCCGCACGGGATAAGCCACATATTGTAAATCCCGGCGCGATTGTAACCTCACCCCGAAATAGTGAAGTATTGCTGGCTGGCGCCCGTGGTTTTTTCTCTTCCTTGTTGGAAGGGTTTTCCACGTTAAAATCTCGTGTCCCCGTTTGTTCGATCTTGTTTAACTTCATCGTTGTTTTGCTATTGCGTGTAACAGGGGTGGATATTGTTTGCTAGTGTATGTATGCGTTGTGTTAGTTAGTTCTCGTGTGTATACGAGGAGAGAGAAGAGAGGCATATTAAAAATTAGATGGATAACACGTTGTGTTAGTTAGGCGTTACGGTGACATTTCTTTTATAATTTAGTGAAAGTGTGACACCGTCTTAGCACCACTATTGTAACTTAATGGTGAAGATAAGTTCGTTTTTTCACCCAAAACCGATGTGGGACTAAACCCAACCCGTGCTATCTTATCCCGTAGTTTTCCTGCGTGTATCTTATTCAGTTTTGTTACCATACCATGTTAAATGTGTCTAACAATATTTCGGGTGGAGTGTGTACATAGCTGAGCTGACACTTAAGAAGGTTAAATATACTTTCCCGAAGGTTATTCTGCGTTGACAGCTCCACTAGGGCTCCACTGCAACATTGGGCCAAAAGTCGCTCGTTGCATAATTTTCTCGTGGAACGTTAGTGTCCCACTTACATTTTCATCACTGCTTGGTTTAATAGTGTTATTATCTGAAGGCACAAAACGGACGTTGTATGCACTCACTTCTGACGTAAGCTACACACCTCCAAAATTCCGTATACTCCAAATTATCGAAAGGGAAACCGAAGGCTGGCCCAGACCAATTTTTATGAAGTGAAAGCGTGATGTCTTCCTTTTTTCTCTTACCACCCAACGATCCATCCCTCCTTACCCGCAATGGAAAACAGGTGATATGGCCATATAGGGACGGCGACCGGTAGGTATCCTGTCAATTTGCTGCCGTGACTCCTGCGTACGCAGACACGGACGTATGGAGTTTAAAATCAGATACGCATACGCATACGCCATACGACCAATGAACTTTGGTATACAAAATCAAAAACCGAGCGGAGAGATCCCATTGTTTACGTGCAGCCCTATCCTGGGCCATTTTGTTTACTGTGTGAGGCCAATGACGTGTTGGTTCGTCTATCGATGGATAGATGAAAAAAAAATGTCGTATGCTGTGTAGCGGTCGCGCTCCCAGCTTTTTGATCGGCAGCGACCCGGTGCGGAATGATTCTGGATTTCTGGTGCAAACCGTGCCAAATCTCGGGGTTTCAGGCGCTGCGCGACCGTTGCACGGGCACCACACGCCCCTCGCGCCGGAACCACACGAGCGGACGACACGAAGTCCACAGCACCTGGGCGACCCCCCCTGTAGCTGTAGGCTGTAGGGGGTGTAGGCCGTAGCCATCATCATACCCCCAATAATTCACTGCCCGAACCGCCCACCGATCGCCTCCACCACCAGTACACCGCGCGGCCCGCCAATAATAGGAGCGCCCGGCCGAACGCTGAGACCCACGGCACGCAGGGCAGTGGCCACTGGCCGTTCGAGCCACCGCACGCTCTCGGCCATGTCTATGCGTGACCGCCGCTCTGCAGCCATGTCCCCGTCGCTCCGCTTCCTCGGCTTCCTCACCCAGCCCGACGATGCCTCCGGAGCCGACGTCCAGGAGCTGGAGCTCGACGAGCGCGACGTGGTCTGGTCGTCCTCGTCCACCTCCTACTCCCCGTCCTCCTCGATCTCCACCGCCTCCTCGCCGTCGCCTACACCGTCCCCGTTCTCCGGCGGCCACCAGTGGCCGCTTTCGTCCTCCTCCCGCGGGTTCCCCTCCGGTGGCGCTGGCCTGTCCGCGCTCATCGCCGACGAGGACACCCACTCGCCCACCGCGGCCATCCCGGCCGCGGCCCGGCGCGAGAAGCAGCGCCACCCGCAGCCGTACCACCAGTCTGCGCCCGTCGCCGTCCCTGCCTGGTCCAAGGCGACCGCGGACAGGCGACGCCGGGAGGCGGAGCAAGAGGCCGCGGACAAGGAGGACGAAGAAGACGACGACGAGCTCGTGGTGCCGCCGCACGAGATGGCCGCGCGCCGCGCCGCGGCGGCGGCGTCGGTGATGGAGGGCGCCGGGCGGACCCTGAAGGGGCGCGACCTCCGGCGCATGCGCAACGCCGTGTGGCGCACCACCGGCTTCCTCGACCTGTGAAGAAGGAATGGATGCTCCTGCCCTTTCGAGGTTTCTCCCGCTTCGCTGCCCACCACACCTCGCAGTTGCTGGTGTAGTATTTTGTGGGTGTTTTTTTTTTGCTAAAGTTTGGAGTTCTACTAGGCGTGACGTTTTGATGAGTTTTCGACGTCCTAGTGTTTATACTATGTTTTTCCAAGAAGAAAACGACACCGATCGTAAAGCAGTTAAGTCCGCACTTGCAACTGCAGCTGACAAAAATGGCTGCAAATGTTTTCAGATCTGTGCAGTTTCTTCTTGGAAAAAGATACATACTGAAATAATTTAGAAGTGGACATTTTTTTCGCAAAAACACATTAAATTTGCTACGTCGTGTGTGGGCGTATGTCACGTACGTAGTGCAATTGTAGTACAGTAGTACGTTTGTAACGAAGAACTGGGAACATGAAATGTACTGTATGTGCTTATGTATGATGTTGTGATTTAGCACAGTGCTTTTCTCAATCGTGCACAAATACTGTACCATTCAGAATTCGAAGTTCCTAAAGTTTGGAGTATACCTCTTTCTATTCCTACCGCTGCTTGAGCTGATGCTTCCTTTTGCATTGCTCGGATTTAATGCTGAGGAGCAGCCCAGCAGCAGTAACAGCTATCCTTTTCTTTTTTGAGTGAACAGTTACAGTAACAGTAACAGCTATCCGGGCATTTCTTTTCGGCTTTAGGCCTCCTTTGATTCATATGATAGGAAAAATGTAGGAATAAGAAACTTGTATGATTGGTATGGTATGGCTAAATGATTCCTATGAGAAGAGTAATTTCTTTTGACTGTGTGAAGGAATTTTTCCATGAGGTTGGACCTCATGTTATTTTCCTATAAGATTTGTACTACAAAATTCCTATGGGAATATTTCCTATAGGATATGATCCTTTGAATCAAACAAGCAATATAGGAAAAATTCCTATATAATCTAAATCCTATAAAAATCCCATGCATTCCTATGAATCAAAGAGGCCCTTAACTTGTGAAGAAACAAGGCTAATGGGTTCACGGGGCTCCACTTCGCGGTAAGCTATCTAAATGGCCGATCATTCGAGGAAGAATGTGGACGGCCGATTGGCTGGCGAAACGGATTACCTCACAGTTAGAGAAGTAAACATTAAGGTTAATTTTGGCTCAAAATCTGTATCCATATCCGTTTCTGATGATATGGAATGCAGTCCTAGAAATCCATCACATATATCTGACGGATATGGATATATATCCAACCAAATTGGCTGAATCCTAGAATCCTAAATGCTCATATTACCTTGTCGACTACCTTGTTAGTCTACCGCCCAGCTATGCATGCTACATCCACTTGCTATGTACTCCCTCCGTCTCATATTAATTGTCTCAAAATTGAACAAAGTGGACATATCTAGACATATTTTAGTGTCAGATGCATCTAGTTAACTTTAAGATAATTAATATGAGATGGAGGGAGTAATACTATTGTAAATATTGCACATTTGCACAATTATACTTTTTCAGATTTCTTATTGTTAAATACTTATTTGCCTTCGGATGCTTGTGATCTGGTGCTAGCATGCACTACATTGTGCGAACAGGTGGGCAGCTTTGACAAACGCAGAGTGCTGCATGTTTTGATAAAATTTTCAATCATATCTGCATGAAGGTATTAAAATTTCACATTATGCATGTATTTATTCCATAATTTTCCCCGATTCAGATCCGTTTCTGCTATGAATCTGTAGTCTGAAATAATCCGTATTTCAATCCACGTCCAATAGAAATTTGATCCGCTCCAATGCAGCAAAAAGACATGGTAAAGGACATGAACAGAACATCATCAAATTCATTCCTTTTACACCCTTACTTACAATGACAAATTTATCTACTACAAGTCTGTTGGGCTCACGGTCATCAACATCATATGGAGCTCGATACAACGATAACTGAATCTTCTACAAGTCGTTCCCTCTACTGTCTTCTCTCCGCCTATGGTAGTTCTAGGCAAAAGAAAGTTTTTCATCTACTAAAAAGTTGAGATTAAACCTGGTTGTTATCTCGATCTCTTGGGACATATCGCGTGAAAGGAATGTGTGAGTTTTTTATAAACAAACCAATCTAGCAAATAATTGAACAAAATAAAGTCGGCACGAACTAGGGGCTCTAGCGAGCGATAGTCGTTTCATTTTACCTAATACAATAGCTAATTAAGGTTTTCTGTAGGTCATCTTGAAGTGTTTTGGGTAGTGTAAGTCGTGTTAACGGGTTTCTCCATGCCTATTTCAACTTGTTTCTTGTACTTTGGCCAATTCTTTGGATTTTCCTTGTTTCTTAATATATCACATGCAGTCCTCTTGCATAGTTTGGGGAGAAAAATTGTGTGGAAACCAACTTACATTCTCTACCTGTAGAAGCTCCGGTGGAAACAAGTTGAACCACTATCACGTTATTATAGTTATATGTTATCTAAGATTATTGTCTGAATTTTTTATGAACATTCTATAATGATCTAGTCTATAACAATGCCTTGATTAATGAATATTACAATACTTTCACTATTTTATACATGAGCACGGAAATGAATTTAGTAAATCTACACAGTCTCGCGAAGTTGACTTTTTTTTGGGCGTTACATTGCTTGTCACTTCATATAGGATACTTTGAAAATTGGACTCTAACATATCATTGACAAAGTGGCAGGTAGTGATGACCCACAAGTATAGGGGATCGCAACAGTCTTCAAGTGAAGTAAAACCCAAATTTATTGATTCGACACAAGGAGAGCCAAAGAATATTTATAAGTCTTAACAGCTGAGTTGTCAGTTCAGCTGCACCTCAAAGTAAACTTGCTCGTAACAATTTATCAGTGGTAACAGTTTTATAGCAGTAGCAGTAGTAAAATAACAGTAGGAATAAAATAGTAACAACAGTAGCAATTGCGGAAAACATCAGGATGAAAATACTGTAGGCATAGGGATGGATGAACAAGTGTTGCATGGATAAGATAGTTCACATAATAATCAAAACATGGGCATTGCAGATGGATAATAATAAAGCATCCAAGTTCTAGGCAAACCATAGGCATGTGTTCCAATTTAGTCGTACGTGCTCGCAATGAGAAACTTGCACATCAACTTTTGTCCTACCAGCCCGTTTGCACCGGGGCCTCAAGGGAAACTACTGGTAATTAAGGTGCTCCTTTTAATAAAGCATCGGAGCAAAGCATTAACACTCCGTGAACACATGTGATCCTTACATCACAGCCATCCCCTCCGGTTGTCCCAAATTCTGCCACTTTGGGGCCTCGGGTTCCGAACAATAATGTGTGTAAACAACTTGCAGATATGATCAAGAAACATAATTATACTCATGAAACAATAACATGTTCATATCTGAGATCATGACACTCGGGCCCTAGTGACAAGCATTAAGCATAGCAAGTTGAAACAACGATATATAACAACAGATACTAGGCACTATGCCCTAACAATCTGGCATTATTACATGAACGATCTCATCCAATCTCTTCCATCACTCTCAGCCTACATCGGGGATTACTCACACATGGATGGGGGAATCATGGATGGTTGATGGAGAAGTGGTGGCGATGACGATGGCGATGATCTCCTCCGAATCCTCGTCCCGGCAGGGCGCCAGAACAGGAACTTCTGATCCTTGAATTGAGTTTCGAGGTGGCGGCGGCGCTCTGATGTGTTTTTCTGGAATATGACGAACCCTCCTCTATTTTAGGGTTACGGGGCATAAGTAGTCGAAAGGGGAGTCCGAGGGGGTGCCCGGGGCCACCACACCACATGTAGGTGTGGCCTAGGGGGGTGCCCAAGCATGGTGTGGGCCCCTCATTGCCCCCCCTGTGGCTCTTGTTCTAGTTCCAGGGGTCTTCGGGTAAAATAAGGACTTCGGGATCTTTTCTGGGCAATTTCCTGAAAGTTGATTTTACTGCACAAAACGAGACACCAAGGTAATTCTGCTAAAAACAACGTTAGTCCGTGTTAGTTGTATCCAAAACTCACAAGTTCAGAGGCAAACAATAGCAAAAGTGTTCGGAAGATATGTTTTGGATGTATCAACTCCCCCAAGCTTAGCTTATTGCTTGTCCTCAAGCAATTCAGCTGACAACAGAGTGCGATAAAAGAACTTTTACGAACACATTTGTTTCATATGATGTAAATATTCTCACTATATGATCAAGTGCTTAGGAAATTCATAATAAGAAGTATGCAAATAAAGTCACCTAATAGTTATGCAAACCATGAAGAGACACCAACACACTAATAATAAACAACATGAAATATATCAATCTGCAGGATTGCAATGTTCATAATAAGATATTATAAAGTGGTATCTCGCTTGCCCTTAATAATGGAGAAAAACATAAATGCCAGGGCACCTCTGAGGTTCAAGTGAAGACTAGAAGTAAATATATCAAAGATATAAGCATCAAAGTTATACCACAATCAACCATGTTCTAGGACAAGCACATTAAACTAAGAATGACAGTCATGCTCTCAAGAATGTGCATAAAGTGAGAAGGTGAAGACTCAGCATAAAAGTAAAAGAAATGCCCTTCGCAGAGGGAAGCATGGATTAACTCATGTGCTAGAGATTTTTATTTTATAAACAGAGGTATTGAAAACATTTTTGTAGAGAGGTGTATGCTTATGTGAACGAATGGTAAACGGACAATACAGTACATCACAAGCAAACTACACCTTGCAAGAGAGGCCCCCATTGAAGGACGAAAGTGGGGTATAAGGTCATCCATATTCTCTTTTTTTACACAACTATGTTTTGACTGATAAATCAGGGGAAAAAATAGTGAAGAGAATTTATAGTAACCAATTTTGGGGTTGGGCACCCCTCTGCGAGCTCTTCTATCAATTGGATAAGCGGATGAAGCCACTAGTCCAGGTGCGCAAAGTCCAATCAATAAGTGAGATAAAGATTCTCTATTTACGTCCTCATGAGCTAAAACAGGGGCACAAAACAATAATAGTTTTTGAAAGTTTTAAAGGTAGCACATGAGAAATTTACTTGGAGTGGCGGTGAAATACCACATATAGGTAGGTATGGTGGACACGTTTGGAAACTTTGGTTTTTGGGAGTTGGATGCATGAGTAGAGCTCATACTCAGTACCGGTGAAGGCTAGCAATAGTCTGGGAGCTATAATCAAGAGAGCAACAACTATCATAATCATGCTCGCGGCAAAACAAAATTAACGGGGGCATAAAAGTGATACAAATACTCCGAGGCAAAATAAATCATCGAGACTTAATTGACTTTTGTTTTCAGTCTTATGCATGTGTGAGCATGTGCCAAGTCGATTCAAGCAAAACATTCAGAGGGAGATACCACAATTCATATCCTTCTATGAATAAAACAATCAAGCAAACATTTATACGACATGCTATCTAATATTAAATAAGTTGGAACTAAAACATGAGAGAGCACGAACTACTAAGCATCAATTAAATAACATACACCTTACACGAACAAACTAAGCATGTCCACATGGATGAGTATATGTACAAAAGTGAAAACAAATAGAGCTCATACCATCCTCTCACCACAACTTGAATTGTCGTAAATCGCCATTATTGCTCTTCACTCGTGTGGATTGAATAATATAGAATGATAACCAACCTCCAATGGAGTCATGGAGGACTACTGAACTCTGCAACAAACTTTACCAAACCAAAGAAGAACAAAAAACTATTTTGGGTTTCGAATTAAAAAACAAGAATAGAAGGAAACAAGCACCGAAACGAAAAAGGTAAAGGAAACCAACAAAAGAAACTAAAGAAGTAAATAAAGAGAAACAACAGAAATATTTTTGGTCCTTTTGTGTTTTGGAAAGCAAGAACAAAAAAATAAAAACAAAAAGAAGCGAAAGAAACAAAGACATGGATATACAAAGAACCGACAAAAACGTGATATGTAGATGAGCGTGATGTCGGCATACCTCCCCCAAGCTTAGGATTTTCGCCTAAGTGGAGATCAATCACAGCGCGGGAAGTATCCCCACGCTGGTGGGTCGTCCCTAGCATGGTCGTACTCAGCCGCCTATGAAGAAGATGAAGCAGCAGGAGCATAATCATGACCGGGGTGCTGGTATGGAAACCCCGTAGTGTCGGAGGGCTGGACGAAATCACTTTCGTCCCCCTCTCCAGCATCCTCTAAATGCTGGGGATGCTTCTCAATGTATGCATCCAACTCACTCTGTGAGAGTGACCATCCTTTCCTGCCATTAAGGTTAAACAAAAGAGGTGCAGACAAAAGTACTACTCTATCAGATTTAGTCACTCTCCACCTTGATTGCTTGGAGAAAGTTATTTCATAGGATATATTGTTCCGGTTAGCATAATAGGAAGCAAACTTATGTTAAATCATGGAATTAAGATCCAACATCTCTACGGGAAACTGAAGGTCTAAATGATGTGGCTCCACACCATGAAAAGCTAGTAAGCGAGAGGCAATGAGACCTCCACAAATTCCGCCCTTCTCATGGTTAAGTGCGAGACGGAAAGCAATTAAAGCGCCAAAATTATAATACCTATCACGTCTCAATGCAACTGTTATAAAAGCTATATCATACACCGATAACTTGTTGCCAGTTTTTCTAGCAAGCACACACTTGGCAATAAATAGGCAAAATATCGAATAGATGGGAGTTAAATGTATTGAATTTTACCACTCGGTCCTGTGAAGCTTCTAACTTGGCAAATTTCTTCATATAGATCCATCAGTAGTTTTGGCTGCCCTTTTATCTTCCCACATGATCCCCATTGTGGCATTTTAATAGATGCACAAAAATCATTGAAAGGCAAGTTGACATCTTTATTATAAATTTTATAGTGGACCACGGGTCTAGGCAAGGACCAGCTAAAGCAAAAATCCTGCACCACAGACATAGTTAGTTTAATATGTTGGGTAGTTTCATCCTCAATAAAACACTCCAATCCTGCATTAGCCACATGAGTATGGAAATCCTGAAGAATTCCTGTAGCGTGCATGAATTCCTGGCATGTATAAATTGATGGAAATACTCTTTCTTCATGGTGTACTGGCATGACCTCATGTAATTCCAACTCATGCTGGTTAAGTTGATACACATTGTACTCCATTTCTGAAATTTTTGAACAAGAATTACAAAAATTGATTTCAAGCAAGTATATGATGAAAACTACTTTAGATACTTGTAGGAGAGCTAAACATGCATCAAAACTAAATTATTTCACACAAATCAAGCATGCTATCTCAAACAACCTATCACTTACAATACCAAAATACAAGAAATACTCCACCAAATAAAATTCTACTCGGATAATCAGAGGAGTCACATACCGGAGAGCAAATGCACCAAATTTCAGCAACAATGATGGGATGAGCAAAGAGATCGAGAAATTCGCAAAGAAGAACAACAAGAGCTTGGATTCCAGGAATGTTTTCGAGTTTGGGAGAGAGAGTGGAGTGTTTGGCAGGGAGGAGAGCTAGTGGAGGGCCAGGGGTGCCCACACCATGTGCAGGCGCCACTAGGGGCCAGGCTGCACCCAGGCATGGCGTGCCTTAATGGTGAGTCCCCCTGGGGTCTCCCGGGTGCCTCTCTGCTTCATTTTTGACATAGAAATTTAATATAATTTTTCTGGAATTTTTAGAGAAACTTCATTTTCGAGCAATTTCGAGAATTTAATAAATAATTCAAAACCAGAAAAAGAAATGTAGAAAGGTGGAAAATAAAACCAAAACCAGAACTACAAAGGTTCTAAGACACTCCAATAGGTAAATGACCAAAGAAAACAAAGGTGGAAGTGGTGAAAACAAAAATGTGGGTGGTGAAAACATAAGTAACCATAGTAATCAAGATGAAAACATGACTATGGATGGTGGAAACATAATTATACTAAAGTATCATGGTGAGAACAGGGTGAAAAAATAAAGGTAAAAATGAAAACATATTGAAAACATTGTTCTCTTCATTAAAAATCACTTTGTTAACAAGGTTGATCAAGTTTTGTTACCAATTTTTTGTATATGAAGGAAAACTTTGCTTATCACTAAATGATTATGTTACCCCAATCTTTATAGAAATATTCCCAATCATAATAATTTCATATTCTTTTGGTGGCATTGGAATGGGACAATAGAATTCTCCAATCTTGATGGTCTCAATATTTTCAATTGAATTTAGACCATATCTCCTATCAATCTTCTTAGGAAAATAAATTGTGTGCTCTTTATCATTAACATTAAAAGTTACTTATCCTTGATTGCAATCAATAACAGCCCCTGCAGTGTTAAGAAAAGGTCTCCCAATAGACATATTATCATCTCCAGGCATTTCCAGCACAACAAAGTCAGTTAATATCAAACAGTTAGTAGTTACTTGAACAGGAACATTCTCGCATATACCAACATGAATAGCAGTAGATTTATTAACCATTTGCAAAGATATATCAGTGTGTATCAATTTTTTCCGGGAGAGACTCTTGTAGAGAGAAAAAGGCATAACACTAACTCTAGCTCCTAAATCACATAAAGCAGTTCTAACATAATTATTTTTAATAGAACAAGGAATTGTAGCGTTCCCATATTTAAATAATGTAAGGACACCTGTGTTATTGTGCTAGTCCCTGGATCAATTGCTAGCACCACAGTACAAAATGAAATATCATGCAATTGCATCAAATTCTATTACATCGCATGATCCAGTGTTTACAAAATAGTATTACAACTTGCATAGTCTTAGAAGACTAGCAGAAAACAAAGATATACAACGGAAGACATAGTACAACATTGAGCCCATCTTCTTCATGTGCCACAGGCAAAACATGTTGGCGATAGTCTCGAGATCCTAAACGAAATCCTCACTCGTCTTCAGAAACATCTGCAATATGGAATATGCAGCCACAAGGGAGTCAATACAATTTAATGTATTGGCAAGTAACACTATGGTGGACATAAATGGCAAGACTAATATTACATGCTTATTTGGCTGAGTGGAGTTTTGGCTAAGTTTTGCATAAAGCCATTTTTCTCCTATCACTTTTGTAAAACCAACTTTTCTTTTCAAAAGGGTGGCAACATTGGATTTAGATCCAAGCACCACAATACTGTTCACTTGGTTAAAATTTTACTTATTGAAATTGAGGATGAGATTCTTCCGTCATTCCTTGTCCAGCTGCTCATAGTTGTCCATAACCGGGGACACGGCTAAGATCTTAGTTTGTTGACTCTGCAGAGGTTGTGCACTTTCACCCTTTGTCTTCAATTAGCCCAAACATCCTATACACCCGGAGTGCATCATGGAAAGGAGAGAATTGAGACGCGATCTTTCAGAAGAAGAAGTCCAAACCCACCGGCAAGACCGTTCCACCTATAATTTTGCTACATCTGCTAGTCAAGCCTGGGCTGAACTCTCACAACTTAGTTGATCAAGACAGAGCCCATATGTCAAAAGGCTGCACGGTAAGCTACTAGACTTAGAGGGACTTATTAATCTCTTTGTTCCTGGGTGGCCATCCACAAGTGACAACCTCAAGTGAAATAACCCTTAAACAAGGGCCCTGAGGAAACACTCAACATAATCCATTCTTACCACTTCCACCCAGGTGGTTCATTTATTAGTTATACTTAGAATTTTTCCTCCACGTCTAGTAAAACCATCTTGTAATATAGCATAGCATCTACTAAGTTCTAAGGCTAAGTATAACGGTAGCTACACACTGCTAGGACAATAGCATAGCATAATATAACTTAGTAAAATTTCCTATCATGCATACTACTCAAAATCAACTAATGCATATAGAAAATAATGGGTAGTTGATGGTGTGTTACTTGCGTTGTTGAAGTGGGTGAAGATATCACACTCTCTTCACAAAAGATCGTTGCTCTCCGTATAATCTATTCATTGAAAACACAATAACAAAATAAACAAACATTCTACCAAACAACATACAAGTGTAGAAAACATACAGAGAAACTAACATATCAAAAAGGGGTTTAACCAAGTTGACTAGGACAAGCTCAAGATTTGAGTTCAATACTTGTTAAGGAAATTCCAAGGGTTTACTTGGGATGGACTAGGTTGAGTTTGATGTGATCTAACTTTATTATAACCATACTTGTCGAGAAAGTTCCAAGAGTTCACTAAGGTGATCTAACTATTTCAACTAAAGAAGCACATAACAAGTATAACACTTAGTTGTTTTTATAAAAAAACATTTGAGTGATCTAAGTTTAGTCTTTCCATTTTGGTTTAAGGTAGGTCTAGGTTCAATTAACTTCATAGCAATAGAGAAAACAAGTCTAAGTCTTGGGATTTTCCATTTGGGTCAATGGTTGGACAAAAACAACTTGTTATTCTTCAACTTGTGTGGATTGCTCCAAGTCTTCACATGCTTGTCTTCTTGAAGATCACCTTCATGCTTCTATTATAGACTTGTTCCTTAAATGGATTATTCTCTTGGTCTTGATCAATTCTTCATGGCTTTCTCACTAGTTGGTACAAGGTGGGATGGTCACAAACTACCACTAATCAATTTGTGAAGAAAGAAATACTAGGGATAGGAAGAGAGAGAAAAATGTCTTCTCCTAGATTTTCTTCATACTCTTGTACTTCATTGAGTTGCTTCTTGTTGTTGTGGAGTCTAAGTCCTTCCTTCAATTTCTTCAATGATATTCCTCATAGCTCTTCATGTTGCCACCAGGTTGATATTGAAGTTTCATTCTTGTGCTTGAGTCTTGACCTCCATTTTGCTGACTTGGTGAATTCTTGAAGCAAGAATGGGGGAGTGGAGAAGTAGATGGAAACCAAGGTACTAGTGTTTAAGGTTGACTGCTTGGTACTATATGTGATTGACACATTCTAAGGACTTGGCTTGGCTCCAAATAGTCATAACATCAAGGGATAGATGATGAAAACAATTTCTAAGACATGGTGAAAATGGATGTGTCACTATGTTGGGTTTTTGGTCAAAACACATGGTCATGGTCCAGGGTGTCCAAAATGGTTGGGCTCTAATGTCTCTGGTTCAAGGTTACCAAATGGAGAAATTTTGCAAAAGGAACTATATTGAAATTATTTATAGAATTAAATCTATGTCAAAAATTACTCAATTATACCACTTAATTATAAATTCAATTTTAATTTGTTCAAAAATTATTTTGGGACAGAGGGTATGAAAGTACACATTCTAAGGTTTCTAAAAACATTTTATTTGCAATTTTTGGATTTTTATAATTTGAATTATGCCAAAATACATCAAACAAGAATATTTGAATTTTAACAAATTTAAGTTTTTCAAATTTTAATTTGTCCAGTGCCAAAACTTTCTAAATGTCAAGGGCTTTTCAAAAAGTCCAAGATTGCTAAATTTGGCCTTATGGATCAAAAGATATGATAGATCTAAGATTGAGGGACTTTTCTACAAAACTGCTAATTCATTTCAGCGGGAGAAAAATTCAAATAAAGGCTAGGCCACGTGGGAGCTCCTGATTGGTTGCTTGTGCTGACTGGGCTGCTGATCGTGCACACTGACTGGGCCGATGACGTGGATAAGTCATGGATCTGGATCGTTAGATCCAGATCTAACGGTGGCGTACCCCTTCGGGGTGGATCTAATCTAGGTCGTAGGGATCCGATCGAATAGCCAGGGATCAAGGAGGCTTACAGCGGCGGCGCGGTTCGCCGAAAAATGTCGAGGCGGCGGCCGGAGTTGCAGTCGTTGATGGCGGCGGCGTTTCCGAGGTGCTCCGGGCTCGGGGAGGTTGCAAGGAGTGGCAGAGCGACACGGCGAACTCGATGGTGGCCTCGGGGATCCTCGGCGATGCCCGTAGCGACAGCGCGATGCAGATGAAGGTGGCGGGGACTTCGGCGGCCACGGATGTGCACGGCGGCGACGAACCTACGGTAGAAAAGGTGTGGGAAAGGCTCAAGGAGGAGCGCATGATCACGAGGAAGAAAGATAGCCACAGAGGGGAGGCGAGAACTCACGGGGGTGGTCGGAGATGGAGAAATACGGCGGCGGACCGTGCGTACTCCGGCGACGAAATTATCTCACGTGGGGGTATGAAACGAAGGGGCATGGAGAGGGGGCTCGGGGCATCTTATAGAGCCAAAGGGAGGGTGCAGTCATGGCCTTAATGGCCTGGAATCGAGCGGCAAAAATTTCGGCCGTGACATGGTTCTTTCCAAACCGAGGAAGAAGATGATGACGTCATGGGTGACATCATCCATTCTTTTTCTTTTTCTTTGTGTTTATTTAATTAAATCATAACTTCTGTTTTAAGTATCCAAATGACGTGAAACAAAAATCTAAATTCTTAAATTTTCAAATACTTTCCAACAGTACCATTTTTGAAAACAAATCAACATATTTTATTTTTGAAATTTGGAAATTTGAATAATTCCTTAATAGTTACTTAATGTGATCTTTAATTTAAAAATTTACAAAACATAATTATTGGTCAATTAAAATTTTAGTGACATTCTAAATGTTGAAAACATAATTTTGAAGGTCATTTCATCTTGTTTTCACAATTTTATATTTTGAAAAAATAAATAAAACACTAATAATACTTTAAGGCCATTTTTAAAATTTAGAAAATAATAAATTGTTGTTATTGTCTAACTAAAATTTCAGAGACATATTACATGTCATATATTATTTTTGGAAATCCATTTTAAACCATTTTCACATTTTATAATTTTAGTATAGGAAGGATTTACTAATAGTAACTTAAGGCTATTTAATTAGTTCA
Organism: Alopecurus myosuroides; assembly: GCA_028641055.1. Classification (NCBI taxonomy): domain Eukaryota; kingdom Viridiplantae; phylum Streptophyta; class Magnoliopsida; order Poales; family Poaceae; genus Alopecurus; species Alopecurus myosuroides. The sequence goes on along the minus strand of CM054059.1, from coordinate 162,133,795 downwards.
TATCAAATAATTAATATTGTTGATAAATAAAATTTGGAATAAAACCACAAGTCATAATATTGTTTTCAAAACCCTCTTTTATGTTACTTTCAAGCAATGCATTTTATTTTCACACCTTTATGTTTAAAACTTGGAATAATAATTAAAAGTTATTATTAACTATTTTATTCTTATCAAATGTTGTTGAGGTTTAGAACTTTATTAAGGGTTATAATTCTTATATTTTTGTTGCCATAAAATATCCTCAAAGTAATATTTTAGTTGTAAACATTTTAGGTAAAGGTTTGTTAATAAAAGATATTCCCATTATATAAAGAAACTTACTTTTGAATAAGTTTTTAGGGTTTAAGGAACAGAGGTATAACTGGATTGGTAATTTCAATTTCATTGAAATATGTATTGTTTTATTTTGTTTCTTGCATCTCATTTGGTTTTTGGTGACTTACTAAACATGAAAACAAAAAGTTTCAAATTTTTGTGATTTTTGCATTTTCCAAAAACCAGGGATGTTACAGGAATAGTGGGAATACCAGGATCTCCAAGCTTCTTTGGAACCATGACATTGAAAGAGTAATTAGCAACCATAGTGGAAATTTCCTCATTATGAATTTTCCTTTTGTTAGAGACAATATCTTTCATATATTTAGAATAAGGAGGCAGTTTAATAGCATCAGTCAAAGGAATTTGCAAAAACAAAGGTTTCATCCATTCACAAAACTTGTTATAATGTTCTTCCTCCTTTGATTTATGTTTCTTATTAGGAAAAGGCATTGATTTTTGTACCCAAGGCTCTCTTTCATTACCATGTTTATTAGAAATGAAATCCTCCTTAGTATACTTTGCAGTTTTAGTTTGCTTTTTCAGGTTCAACTTTAGTTTGTTCTTTATCAAAGGCATCACTTTTATCATTACCACTTTCAGTTTCATCATCAGAGATAGATATACTAATCTTTAGCAGGTTCAGGAGATTCTACAACAATTTTATGTCTCTTCTTCTTTTTCTTAGAAGGAGAACTATTTCTTTTAGGTTGCTGAGAATATTGTTCAATTCTTTTAGGATGTCCCTCAGGATACAAGGAATCCTGAGTAGAAACACCACTTCTAGTAATTATTTCACAAGCATGTTTTTGTCTAGAAGCATTATCTAGCAAATCTTTTTGCACTTTAGTGAGTTGATCAATTTGAGTTTAAACCATATGAAAATGTTTAACAAGAATTTTAACATCATTAGAGGTTCTCTCAATAATACCATGCAAATTGTCAATACCTCTAGAGTTTTCCATTAGATGATTCTTCATTCTCATATTAAAGTTGTCTTGCTTAACATCATAATATCAAATTCATCTAAGCATCGATCAGGTGGTTTAGAATAGGGAATATCTCTATTATCAAAATATTGAAGAGTGTGTACCTCAACTGTGGGTGGATGAGGAATTGGCTTACATAATTCTTCTGTAGGGTGTAGATTCTTCACATCTTCAGATTTAATACCCCTCTCTTTAAGAGATTTCTTGGCTTCCCTCATCACTTCATCATTTAATTCAATCATTCCCCTCTTCTTGGGTGTTGGTATTGGTGTTGGATCTAGTGTTGGTGTTGGCTCGGGTATGGTCCATTCATCATGATTTTTGGCTATTTTAGCCAATAATTCCTCAACTTCTTCCGGAGTTGTTTTCCTGAAAACACAACTATCTAGGTATGTCCTAGATTCACCAGTGAGTCCATTATAAAATATATCTAGGAGCTCATTTTTAGGTAATGGATTTCCAGGGCTATCTCTTATTAAAGAACAAAACCTCGACCAAGATTCAAGCATTTTCTCTCCTTCAATTTTCTTAAAGTTAAATATATTCTGCAAAGCAGCATGTTGAGCACTATCAGGAAAATATTTTTGAAAGAAAGCATTAACCAAACCCTATCGATAGATCTATGTGACAAATTGTTAAACCAAGTTTTAGCTTCAGCTTTCAAAGAGAAAGGGAAGATCTTGGTAACAAAGTAAGTGTGTATCTTAATATCATCAGAAAATAAACTACTCAAAGATGGAAGCTCATTCATATGTTCCATAGAATTTTTACTTTTAGTGCCACAAAAAGGTTCTTTCTCAACAATGGATGTATAAGATAAATCTAGGGAGAAATCATAATCCTTATCTTTAATGTGTATGGGAGATGTAGCAAACTCAGCATCAGGAGAAGATTTATATTTAACAGCATGTCTTGCAAGAAGACTCTTAGGAGCACTTACACTAGTAGTAGCTTGAACTTCCTCAATAAAGTCATCATTAAGTTCAATGTAGGCTTCCTCAAGATCACCACTAGGAATTTCTCTAGACTCAAGTGAATTGACAGGTGTACCAACACTTTCAACAGGAATTTCAGTGTTTTCAATTTGTTTAGCTCTAGCAATTGTAGCATCTAGGAAATGACCTAGTGAACCAGTATCATCAAGCACAGTCGAAGCATCATCAAAAGTATCAGAAGCATTTTCAGACTCAGCAGAAGTAGCAGTGTGTGTACCATGTGGTGGTGCAAGAAGCTTACTCATTACAGATGGTGAATCAAGAGCAACAGAGGTGTTCAGAGTTGTACCTCTCCTTGTAGTGGATGGCAGTATAGAGACTTTCCCATCACGAGTCTTACCCATGATGAAAAGCTTGAAGTGAACAATATCACGTTCAAGTGAGCAAATAAATAAATCTATGCTCCCCGGAAACAGCACCAGAAAATAGTCTTGATGACCCACAAGTATAGGGGATCGCAACAGTCTTCGAGGAAAGTAAAATCCAAATTTATTGCTTCGACACAAGGGGAGCCAAAGAATATTTATAATCCTTGACAAATGAGTTGTCAGTTCAGCTGCACCTCAAAGTAAACTTGCTCGCAACAATTTATCAGTGGTAACAGTTTTATAGCAGTAGCAGTAGTAAAATAACAGCAGGAATAAAATAGTAACAACAGTAGCAATTGCGGAAACCAGCAGGATGAAAATACTGTAGGCATACGGATGGATGAACGGATTTTGCATGGATAATATAGTTCATATAATAATCAAAACATGGGCATTCCAGATAGATAATAATAAAGCATCCAAGTACTAGGCAAACCATAGGCATGTGTTCCAATTTAGTCGTACGTGCTCGCTGATACGTCATAAACGTATCCTTCATTTCTGATGTTCCATGTTGTTTTCTTATTGTTTCCCACATGTTTGCCATACACTTCATGCCTTTTTTTATCGAATTTCCGGACTAACCTATTGACAAGATGCCACAGAGCCAGTTTCCTGTTTTCTGCTGTTTTTGGTTTTAGAAAAGTTGTTCTGGAAATATTCTCGGAATTGGAAAATTCGAAGCCTGGAAGTTTTAGAATTCCCGAAGGTTCCACAGAGTCCCGAAGAGACTCGGAGGGGGGCCTCAAGGGGCCCACACAATAGGGCGGCGCGCCCCCCCTTGGCTGCGCCGGGGGGTGGTGTGGGGCCCCCAGGCCTCCACCGCCTCTGGCCTTTCTCCTATTTAGGGACACTTGTTTTAAGTTTCTAGACTGCTTCTGGGTACCGTACGCCAAAAACTGGAAAGAAGTGTCCAATGTCTACTCTGTTTTTTTCCACCGAGAAACTCGTTTTGTACAACGAACGAGAAACTGCCTCGGAGCAGATTCCCGAGTTTCTGGCCTCCCACCCGAATAGGTACTGGAAAGGGGACATTTCGTTCAGAATTATTTACGTCAAATTGCCACCCTGTGGTCACACTCCCTGGAACCGGTCAACAAGGAAGAAAAAAATTCCCGTGCCCCCATCCCGACCTCTCTCTCTCCCCTGAACCTCTCCCGTTCGCATCGAGCGCCGCCGCCGGGTTGAAGACCGGACTGAAGGGAATATGCCCGAGAGGCAATAATAAAATGGTTATTATCTTATTCCTTGTTTATGATGAATGTTTATTTCTCATACTAGAATTGTATTAACCGGAAACGTTGATACATGTGTGCTTAATAAACAAACAATGGTTCCTAGTAAAGCCTCTCTTTTAACTAGCTCGTTGATTAATAGATGATCAAGGTTTCCTGATCATGAACATTGGATGTTATTAATAACGGGGTCATGTCATTAGAAGAATGATGTGATGAACATATACCCAAAGAGAATATAGCAATGCGATCAAGTCATTTAGTTTACATTGTTATATCAAACATACGAAGTAACTTATTCCTTAGACCTTGAGATCATGTCAATCACTGATACCGGAAGAGTGCTTTGATGGCATCAAACGTCACACCGTAACAGGGTGACTATAAAGGTGTCGTTAAGTATTCGGAAAGTATTAGTTGAGGATCATGGATCAAGAGTGGGATTTGTCCATCCAAATGACGGACAGATATACTCTGGGCCCTCTCGGTGATATCACATCGAAACCGCTTGCAAGCACGTGATATGATCACAAGGATGTTATATCACGGGAACGAGAAAAGAGTACTTGTCGGTAACGAGATTGAACAAGGTATGGTTGATACCAATGATCGAATCTCGGACAAGTAAAATATCGCGAGACAAAGGGAATAGTTCACGGCGTTATTGGTTCACATGATCACGAGAGTCATCGTTGAATATATAGGAGTCATCACGGATCTCCAGATCCCGCTGTTGATTATTGATCGGAGAGGAGTCTCGATCATGTCTATCTTATTCGCGAACCGTAGGGTGACACACTTAAGGTTCGATGACGCGTTTGAGAGGATACGGAATATCGAAGAATATTTTGGACAGCACCGAAATTGTTTCGGGGAAAATTGAAATAGTTCAAGGGGTTTTTCATCGAATGGTTGTTAATAGAATTAACAAATGATTCGAGGTGCTTTATGCAAATGTTTGTTAATAGAATTAACAAATGCTGAAATAAAGAAATAAAAATGTTTCATTAAAGAAAAACTCTTGGATTTTCTAAGTGGGGTTTAAAGGAAAATGAGTGGGTGTGAGTGGAGTGTCCACTCACATCATGAGGGAAGAGGTGGGGGCACACCATGGGGCTGGCCGCACCCCCCTTGGGCTGCCTCCCCCCTCTCCTATAAAAGGAGGGTGAGAGCTCTCCCTCCTCCACACACTTGGCCACTTCCATTTCCCTCCACCCGCTGCTCCATTTCATGGTCTCCGGCTTGGCGAAGCCCTGACCGTGGGATTCTTCACCACCACCACGTCGTCGTGCTGCTGGAGTTCCGAGGGATCCTCTACTTCCGCGCCCCGCTGGAACGAGGGAACGGAGGTCGTCATCAACCGTACGTGTGACCGATCACGGATGCACCGCCGGATTGCGGTGCCATCTTCTCGCTATCGGGATCGGTGTGAGTACGACTACGCCAACAACGAGATTTGATCTCGTACCACTTTGAGTCTTCGAGGGTATGTGTTCTCCTTAACCCTCTTGTTGCCCGTTGCACTTCGTCTCATAGATTAGATCTTGGCCTTTCGGGTATCTCTCGCGTAGGAGAATTTTTGTTTTCTATGCTACGTTCCCCTTCAGTGGTATCAGAGCCGGATCTATGCGTAGATGTTTTGTACGGGTAGAACACATAGGTGTATGTGGGCGTTGATGATCATGTTATTACCTCCTTGACTATTTTATGATCTTAGTGGCATAGTGGGATGAAGCGGCCCGGACTAACCGTACATGTCCACGTACATGAGACTTGTTCCACAACTGACATGCAACTTGTATTGCATAAGTGGCTTGCGGGTGTCTGTTTCTCCTACTATAGTTAAGATCTAATCTATGAAGGGTTGCTAAAAATATGTTTATCAACGTTGTGGTTGATGTTCGTAGGTATGAACGGTTCTATCCTCGAAAGCCCTAAGCCACGTAAAATATGCAAAAATAAATTAGAAGCGTCTAACTAGTTTTTGCTGGGCATGTGATGTGATATGGTCAATATTACAAATTTTATTATGAGATGATCTATTTTGTAAATTATTGATATACCGGAAGGTATCCATATGGTTGTCTTCTTATTGATGGACAATCAAGTTTGGGGTACCGTGGTACTTGGTACCACGCCGGTGGAATGATTGAGATCATACCATAATGCACATGTGTGACGCCCCGAGATCGGGCACTATGCAGATTTCAGCATTCCCGCCAAATCCGCATACTAACCGATTCCAGGTTGCCATTTATGATAACATTACAATAGTTCACGAATAATCCACAATTACAACAGAAACAGATAGATACAAGATGACTCAGACGAGCCAGGGATACAACTGATACATTACAAAGATCCAAATAACAGCGGACGAAACAAAACATCGTCCGTCTACGGACAAGATCCAAATTGGACTAAGAGTCCTGAAGATAACCGAAGGCGTCCAATCCCTGCCCAGGCCAAGCCGGAGGGATTCCCAAGCTAACGTCGTCAGACTTCAAACCTGTTGACTGCAATTTGGAATTTGCAGCCACGAAAGAGATTCGTGGGTCAGTACGGTTAAGTACTGGCAAGGGGGATAAAACCCATACTCACAAGTTACCGGCGTAGCCAGTCATCACAAGATACAAATACTTTAGGATCAACGGAAAGGAAGGGGTTATTGCAAATGAGCGACAACAGGCTGCACTAACCAACTACAGAGATTCTATTACTTCCACTATCAGAAAGGGGATAAGATCGAGGATTGTAACCAACTGAAAGTAAATCCAAACAAACCCATCCTGGACCTCGCCCCTTTAGCCAAAGAAGCAATCCGAGGATAACTCACACAGTTGTATTAAAGGTGAATCAAGTTGTTGTGTGGATAAACCTGTTACTAGTCAAGTTGTTAATCAGTGGGTATATCATGGTTGATCATTATGTTTAAGTTGTCCTGAGTACTTGTTAGCCAGTACTTTCACCAAGTAATCCATAACCGCGGAAAACACGGCTTCTCGAGAAGATTTACCCTGCAGGGGTGCACCATAGTAACCACACTCATGAATATCCCGCCAGATGGAATGCCTCCCACCAAGCGGGGCACTCAACACAATCCAACCCTTCTTCGCATCAAGCCCAAAGAACCTTGGGCGCACGGCTAATCGAGCCCAGAAGAAAATGGACCCTCATAGCACTCTAAGAACGTGTCCCCCTATATGCCGACTACGAAAGTTCCACCCGGGTACCAAGGGCTCGCAAGATCATGCATGCAGCAAATGGAAAACCCGAACTAAATGAGGCGATTTGGACGAGATGCGAATCGGGTCAAACTGAGGGGGAGCCCATACTCCCCAAATGCGGGTAGTGCGCTCATCATGGATCAGTAGACAAGACCCTTTTCCTATTAGGGTCGACACTAGCAGGCCTCAAAACCACAAAGGGCCTCCTGCCGGTGCCTTATCATCAAATTATTATTATTACCATTAGCAATTAACAGGTTTGATTGATTAACATCGAGCCCCCAGAACATAATTAAGTAATAACAGAAAGTAACGGGTAACAGACTCGAGCAAAACAACCTAAGCAAGATAGTAAGACACAGGCTCAAGCAAAGGTTATAGGAGTGGGGTGAGGCAATATCAGGGTTAAAGGATTCATGTGGTAGGTTCGTAACAGAAACAACTACTACTAAGGCTAGCAGAAAAGAATCAACGGAAAGAATCGGTAACAAGTGATGAAAGGCAGCCATATGGCATGCAAGTGAGTATACTTGCCTGAGATCCCGCAAGGTAGCAGAACTTGTCGTTGCTCACATCATCTCAACGTCCTATCCGGGAAGAAGCAACGAACCTCGAACAAACAACGGGATGCAACAATTACTACTACGGCAAAAGATCCAGCATGATCAAGATATGGATGCATGACAATTTAATTGATGCATAGAAATAAACTAGTTGACAAGATAAACAGATTTAAATGGACCCATATGCAATTTGAGTTGCATATGAACAGCCCATGAATTATGGTTGAAACAATTGTTTTCCGACTAATCAACAGGTGAAGGTGGATTAGCATGATGCATGGATGAGGGAAACAGCAAAATAACAACATTAGAAATAATTTAAGATAGGGTGTAGCAATTTAGAATTTTATTATTAACTTAGGGAATTTTGGGTGCCTTAAAGGGAACACACAAGTATTTGTTGTTTTCAACCATTTAAAATGTTCAAAACAAATAACAAAGTTGATATTTGAAAAGAACATCAAATTTTAGTTGGATTACATGTTTCACATTTTGAAATTGGACTTTGGATTATTTAATTATGAATTAAACAATATTGAACAACTTTTAATTGCATTAAACAAGATTTAAATGGTTTAGGCAATTTTAATTATTCAAAACAGGAAACAAAAATTATATTTGAAAAGGTGAGATGAAATGGTATGGAAAACATATTTTATTTGCATTATTTGGAATAACAATGAATTATTTATGAATTATTACAAATGGCATTTGAATTATTTGAATTTGAATTTAAATTGCATTTTGAATATTCAAAACAGAACACAAATTGAATATTTGGAAAGATTACAAGATTTTGAACAGAAAACATATAAAGTTTGTATTTGTTGGATTCATAAAACAAAAGTTATTGAATTTGCAATTTAGATATTTATTCTGCCCATTTAAAAGGAAATTGCTTATTGGAAATTCGCAGAAAACCAATTGTTACACAGGCTCATGCTACCCACTGCCACTGCGCAGTGGGCCAGTGGCAGCGTGGCACTGCGCAAGCGCTGGCGTGGCACAGCAGGTCAATGACAGGTGGGTCTGCCTCGCTGCGGAAGAAAAAGGAAGCAAAAGGTTGGGGCGCTGCGGATCGAACCCGCGCCCTGCGCCACGCGCACAGGATGCAGTACCACTGCGGTAAGATTCAGACGTTTGACAGTGAAGCGAAAGCAGCCAGGTTAAGATTCAGAAACACGAGTGTGCTCTGACGAAACTGACGAACAAGCGATTGTTCGACTGACAGAAGAACGAACGCCGTCGTTGATCACCGTGGTGCTGCGCCGTGAAAGCGTGGATGCGTGCAGATGATTGCGAACCAACAGAGTGGGAGAGGAAGGTACGGTGGAGAGCTCACCGGCGTGTGTAGACGAGCAGAGGCTCGACGCTGACGGGATGCTGACGACGAGATGACGATGGTGGCCGCGGCGAGGTCGAGGACGGCGCCGTCGACGTGGAGCTCCTCCGTGCGCGTTCAGCTGTCCGATACGTAGAGGAACGCGTGGGCTATCGATTCCAGGAAACGAGAGCTGCGGTGGCGCTCTGCAACGTCGACGAGAGGCACGGTTTCAGACATGGTGGCGCGGTGGCCGGAACGGAGGAAGACCGCGGCGAAGAATTGGGGCCTACCAGGGTTCCTTCTGGTGTCCAAGAGGGGGAAGGGTGAACGGGGAAGCGGCTGCGGTAGATAGGTGGCTAGGAGGGAGCGAGGCGCGGCGGCGCCATGGGATTATTCAGAGAGCTGCCGCCGGTGGAGTTGCAGAAGAGGGGAAAATCGTCGACGTGGAAGCGATTGGCGGCGGAGAGGAAACCTAGGGGGGGCTAGGGCTTGTGCCTGGTGCCCTAGGCGCTTTATAGAGGCGCGGAGTCGCCTGGTGGCCGCCGGAGCCGCGCCGGGGTCGCGGTGGCGCCATGGGATTGCTGCCGTACAGGATCAGGACGAGGGCACGAAATTTGGCGCAGCGAAGCGGTACGCTGCGGAGAGAGAGGGGCTGGGCTGCGCGCGCTAGGGCTTAGGTGGGCTTGGGCCAGAAAGGTGCTGCTGCGCGCGGTAGTTAGTTGTCTTTTATTTATTTCTCTGTTTTATATTTTTTTTTGCTGAAAGGGTTTTTGGAATAAAACTGTTAAGGTTTTATTTAATAAAAATTTCAGAAAAATTAGGTTAGGCTAGTTAGGAATTTAGAAACCATATTCCAACTTTGGATTTCAAAAATTTATTTTTAAAATAATAGTTTGTATTTGAAATCAACATAGAGGGATTTTGATATTAATAAAACCTTATTTCAAACAACACTTTTTAATAGGGTTATCCCTAAGTTTCAAAGTGATTTTTAAGAGGGCAAAAAGATAGTGGTGAACCTTAAGGTTTTCAAAGGGTACTAATTTGAAAACTTGGTTTGAATTGGAAAAGATTTGGAATAATTGCTTGAATTAATGCCTTGATTAAACCAACAATTTAATGAGTGATTTGATTTGAATTTTGGAAGTAGCCATTAGGGTTTTTAACAAGAGGGGGGAAGTTATTAACAAGCAATTGGATTAAACAATTTTCACACTATTGAAGAACAGTGAGTGGTTTAGTTTGCAAGTTTGAAATTTTAAATTGTTTTGAAAGTTTCAGTTGTGATGCAAACATGGTGCAATGCAATGTGATGCATATGATGCAAGCAAACAAACAGGTAACACCCCAGGTGTTACAACATGATGGAGATCAAGTGCAAGAAGGACCATATCATATCACGTTATTCTTTCATGTGATGTCTGTGATGTTAATCCTTTTTATGCATCTTGTGTTGCTTAGATAACGATGGTAGCATTATAAGATGATCCCTCTCACTTAATATCAAGATAATAATGTGTTCTTCCTTAAGTATGCACCGTTAAGAAAGTTCGTCGTTTCGAGACACCACGTGATGATCGGGTGTGATAGACTCAACGTTCGCATACAACGGGTGTTTTCAAGCCTAGCATGTACAGACATGGCCTTGAAACACACGCAATACTACGGTTCTACTTGGCGAGCCTAGCATGTACAGACATGGCCTCGGAACACGTAACCGAAAGGTAAAGCATGAGTCATATGGATGATATGATGAACATGTCGATGTTCGCCTTTGAAACTACATCATCTCACGTGATGATCGGTTTTGGTGTAGTGAATTTGGTTCGTGTAATCACTAAAGACGACTAAGATGGATGTTGTTTTTGAGTGGGAGTTCATGGTTTAATTTTTGAATTAACTTGAACTTATTTATCATGAACAACCAATCAAAGTGAATTTGCACAAATTGTAGTATTCATTGGCATCTATAATTGCCTTACACTTAGATTGTTAATTGAGATATAACTGTTATGATCTGGTAAATACCATTTAAGATTGGTACCGTATTAGTGAAATTTAAAATTGAGTCCTATTGTAGTTTTTTGGTATTTCCTACCTAGCTCCATGTGGTTAATGATTGATTAATCTAGAGAGCAAATAACTCCTACTTAGAATCCAGAGTCATGGTTGCTTCCGTATTACTTTATCTTCAAAAGAATGTTTTGTTGATCAAGGTGATTTAGGAACTGAAAAGAGTTGTTTTCAGAAACAATCAAGTGAAAGATATATTGATATCTAGAAACTTATTTGTGGCAACATGACTGAGTATAATTTAGCGTGACAATGTTTGCTTATATTATCTGAATATATGCAATGATTGAAGACGCTAGGCGTTTGAATATTCCAAGAAATTGGATGCTAAATATATCCTCTAAATTTCTTCCTTGAGCTATAGTAGCTTGATCATAAAATTGTTATGATGGGATGAATTAAAATATGTGTAAAGTCGTTTACCTTACTTGGAGATTGCTAAAAGTGGAATCTAGAAGAATTCTATTAATATGGTGATATTAGTAGAACAATCAAACTCAAAGTATGACTCAATGGGTGATAGTATATGACTAACACGCCAAAGAAAATGAGCTAGTAAGACTAGCATTGTTTGATGTTGAATGATTCTTCTATAAAGGAAAGGGAATATTGAAAATAGAATTACAAATAGATATATGGCAGAAAAGAAGATAACTGGAAAAGTCCAGCTCAGGAGTATATACTTGATATACAAGTTATAGATGTATTACTAGTTAACAAAGTATTTTTGGTATTTTGATACCACATTGGTTGGTATGAGTTGTCATACAAAGCAACGCAATGAAAGAAATACAAGGGCCTAAAAGGAACTAGTAATAGATGTGGAATCGATTATGACAAGAACATAAATAAAGTGTTATTGTGTTCATTGTCGTATCGAACCAACCAGTCAAGATTTATTTGAAGAACTTAATAATTTGTTATTTTGTTCTAGTCTTTTGTGAGAACAAATGAGATTGTTCAAACGATGACCATATTCCATAATTGATGGATATGTTAATATAAATCATGTTGGTAAAGTAAACATCTATAAGACTGAATGCTAAATGTTGCAAGACGCAAAAGAGTTTCACTTAAATTGTGACACCACCATTTTAGTTCATATCGGAAAGGAAAACATGAAGGAACTCCATATTGATGGACTTCCGGAGTCATTTTGTTTTGAATAAATTGACGCTTGTGAGACCTCTTCCAAAAGATGACTAGAATTCCGTTCTTAGGCCAAAGTAGAATGGACGACTAATTTAGTGGAGATTATACATATTGATGTATATAGTCCATTATGTGTAGTCATGTATGGTGGATTAATTTTTTCCTTCATAAAATTATGTCGATGATTTAAGTAGATATGTGAGTATATCTATTTAAAGGGAACAGAGTTTGACATTTTGAATTGGTTCAAAAGGTTGTTAATATGAAGTTAAAATCAATGTAACAAGATAATCAAGTATTTATGATTGGATCATAAAGGATAAAGTTTGAGTTACAAGTTTAGCAAAACATCTGAGAAGTTGCAGAATTGTTCTACAACTTATACTTCTCGAATACCCCACATTAGATTGGAGTATTCAAAAGACAAAATCAAACCCTGTTTGACATGGTAAGATTAATAAAATTGCCATTATAATTTTGTAGTTTATACATTAGTGACAACCGTTTTTCCACTGAAAAGAGCACCATCATGATCCGCTGAAATTGACAACATATAAGATATGGTTTGGGTAGTGACCCGAATTGTCACTTTCTTAAGTTTTGGTATGCATAGCATGTGTAAAATGTTTACAACCAAAATAGGATAAATATATGTTTATAAGGTTATCCCAAATAAAACATTGGGTATTTCTTCTATCACCAAACCAAAATACAAATGTTGTTTGTCAGAAAAGGGTTGATTTCTCGAGAAAGTAGTTCTTGCGAAACAAGTGAGTGGGAGCACAGTACAAACTCAACGAGGTTAGAGAATTTTCGTTATCATGTCAAGAGTAGCGCAGCAATGGAAGTTTTTCCAGGGTTTACTATTTTGACTAACTAGAAGACACTACAAATGTTGTAGATACTTCAAATGAGTTTGCGAACTGTACCAGAAAAGTCCAAAAACTTTGTACTTAGAACAACTTGTGGTTTAAGTGTAAAGTGTTGTTTTGACAACAAAAGGACCTGGACCTTATAAAGGAAGCAAATGATGGGCCCTGGCTTCGTAAAATTGACTACGAGTCATCATATCCGCCATAGTATCCTTGTATGAATATCAAGTATGTGACTTGGTAGTCCTTTCGATAGGCATGATGCCTAACGATAGCAAAAGGGTCTATATAGCGACAAAGACATGGATACTTATCGAAAAGTTGTTTTCGACGAAGTTCAAAGAGTTAACTACTACAAGATTTTTATCTTCCGTATTGATGCTTTAGTCTTTGCGGATAGTTCTAGCAAAAGGTTACATATTATGATATGGCAGTTGAATAACAAAACCAACTCTCCTCTCAAGGAAGTTTTATCAAGGATGTGTACTTGACACAGTCTGAGAGTTTTGTAAAATTCAAAAAGGTTGCTAGAAAGGTATGCACACTTCAATGGTTGAAGTGAGCATAACGAAGTTGAAATCTTTACCTTAATGAAGTTATCAAAAGAGTTTGATTCCATCATGAACGATAAAGATGCTTGTAAAGCTACACGAAATTAAGTGGGAGCGCTATGACATATTTCCAATACTTTATGTAGATGACATATGGTTGATTGGAAAATATGTATTTTAAATTAACACGGTTAAGATTTTCATATTGATGGAAGTCTTGGAAGATATTGGGCATCGATGTCTATAAAAGATGGATTCAAGCGCCTGATATGATTGAAGCCAAATTACATAGATGAAATATTAAAGTAAGTCAATATAAAATTGATAAGAGGGAGTTCTTGTCACATGGAAAATAATTGAGCAAGATTCATGTGTTTTGACACATGATGAGCATCATTGAAATTGAGATTTCTAAGTCATGTTTCCATGCTATGTACACAACCAGATGAGTCCTATGCTATAAAATGTTATAGTAGGATAATTCATATGATGATTAGACGACAGTGGGAGAGATCCTTGTGTCATTTTAGAAATGCTAAGGATATGTTTTCCTATATAGTAATGACAAAATATTAGTTGTAATATGTTACACTAATAGTCTTGTCATTTATTCAAGTAATTTTATCTCAAATAAAATATGTGATGAAGGGTAGCACAATAGGATGGAAGAAAGTTCCATGCTGGATATGAAAGAGTTTCAAAATTAAAATATTGTGACAGATACTACAACAAAGTCTAAAGTATATCGGTGTGTTAACAACTGATTATAAGCGTATTTTGTGGCAAGGAGTTCTTTATTGAACTTGGTGAATTTCCAAGAATGCTGAAACTATGAAGCTACATTTTCACAATGTTAGTAACATCAGTTTAAGCTGAGGAATTAAGGTATCACCGGAACTTGGTGAGTTTCCAAGAATGATAACACTATGAAGCTACATTTTCACAATGTTAGTGACATCAGTTTAAGCTGAGGAATTAAGTTTTCATCAATTGACCATATATATGTACAAAGCCATCTCATTAGAGAATGAGTGATGCGTGTAGACGCAAAGAACATGCAAATACAATAGGACCTGAACAGTTCAGATCTTTTTGATGATGTTTACCGCATGCGAAGCATGGTAATAACACTGGTACGCCATATGTGTTAAAGTGCTTACAGACTAGATTATTGACTCTAGTGCAAGTGGGAGACTGAAGGGAATATGCCCGAGAGGCAATAATAAAATGGTTATTATCTTATTCCTTGTTTATGATGAATGTTTATTTCTCATGCTAGAATTGTATTAACCGGAAACGTTGATACATGTGTGCTTAATAAACAAACAATGGTTCCTAGTAAAGCCTCTCTTTTAACTAGCTCGTTGATTAATAGATGATCAAGGTTTCCTGATCATGAACATTGGATGTTATTAATAACGGGGTCATGTCATTAGAAGAATGATGTGATGAACATATACCCAAAGAGAATATAGAAATGCGATCAAGTCATTTAGTTTACATTGTTATATCAAACATACGAAGTAACTTATTCCTTAGACCTTGAGATCATGTCAATCACTGATACCGGAAGAGTGCTTGGATGGCATCAAACGTCACACCGTAACAGGGTGACTATAAAGGTGTCGTTAAGTATTCGGAAAGTATTAGTTGAGGATCATGGATCAAGAGTGGGATTTGTCCATCCAAATGACGGAGAGATATACTCTGGGCCCTCTCGGTGATATCACATCGAAACCGCTTGCAAGCACGTGATATGATCACAAGGATGTTATATCACGGGAACGAGAAAAGAGTACTTGTCGGTAACGAGATTGAACAAGGTATGGTTGATACCAATGATCGAATCTCGGACAAGTAAAATATCGCGAGACAAAGGGAATAGTTCACGGCGTTATTGGTTCACACGATCACGAGAGTCATCGTTGAATATATAGGAGTCATCACGGATCTCCAGATCCCGCTGTTGATTATTGATCGGAGAGGAGTCTCGATCATGTCTATCTTATTCGCGAACCGTAGGGTGACACACTTAAGGTTCGATGACGCGTTTGAGAGGATACGGAATATCGAAGAATATTTTGGACAACACCGAAATTGTTTCGGGGAAAATTGAAATAGTTCAAGGGGTTTTTCATCGAATGGTTGTTAATAGAATTAACAAATGATTCGAGGTGCTTTATGCAAATGTTTGTTAATAGAATTAACAAATGCTGAAATAAAGAAATAAAAATGTTTTATTAAAGAAAAACTCTTGGATTTTCTAAGTGGGGTTTAAAGGAAAATGAGTGGGTGTGAGTGGAGTGTCCACTCACATCATGAGGGAAGAGGTGGGGGCACACCATGGGGCTGGCCGCACCCCCCTTGGGCTGCCTCCCCCCTCTCCTATAAAAGGAGGGTGAGAGCTCTCCCTCCTCCACACACTTGGCCACTTCCATTTCCCTCCACCCGCTGCTCCATTTCATGGTCTCCGGCTTGGCGAAGCCCTGACCGTGGGATTCTTCACCACCACCACGTCGTCGTGCTGCTGGAGTTCCGAGGGATCCTCTACTTCCGCGCCCCGCTGGAACGAGGGAACGGAGGTCGTCATCAACCGTACGTGTGACCGATCACGGATGCACCGCCGGATTGCGGTGCCATCTTCTCGCTATCGGGATCGGTGTGAGTACGACTACGCCAACAACGAGATTTGATCTCGTACCACTTTGAGTCTTCGAGGGTATGTGTTCTCCTTAACCCTCTTGTTGCCTGTTGCACTTCGTCTCATAGATTAGATCTTGGCCTTTCGGGTATCTCTCGCGTAGGAAATTTTTTGTTTTCTATGCTACGTTCCCCTTCACGGACGCGCTTGAAGATTCGGCCGGTGGGCCGGCGGATCCGGCCAGTCCTCACCCTCCTGCCCCGCCCGGTCCCGTTCTGTCTCCTCCCCATTCTCGGAAGTCCGCCGACGATTCCAGCTCCGGCGGCTCCCTCCCGTCCTTGCTCCGGTGGTTCCCGCCTGACCGTCCCGCCCCTCTAGCTTGTCCCTGCTCCGGCTTGTCCCCGCTCCAGGCCGTCCCGCAGCACCAAGCTCGGTCGCCCCTCGAGCTCGTCCGCCCCACGCCGGCGACCACCTGACTATGTCGACCAAGGGCATGCCAAGACCTCATCACCAAGGGAATGCACCTCACCGACACCCACTACGCCTCCGGCCAGGACCTCCCTCTGTTGCTCGATTCTCCCCTAAATTCTTATGGTGGTGATGGTTAAATTGATGTTTGCTCTCTAAATTTGAGTAGAGATGGTGCTCTCCAGATTTTGTTAATGATGGTCATCTCTATGTACTGTTATTTTGTGATGCTAGTACTGTTAATTGATGATATACATAGGTGGTAAATTATGAATAATTCTTGTTGTTAAATGGATGATATCATGTGTACTCATTTTTCCCCTAAATTGGTGATAAATATCTTGTTTCAGTTAAAGTAGTAGTGTAATTTTTTTTTTATTGAGCTTGTTTTCATCTTATTTTCTACTAAAAACTTGCATATATAAATCTATATATCGTTTTATTAAGTGCACATATCAAATTTAGGGGCATAATAGTCATCTCACAGCTCATTCCAACAAATAAGCAAAAACAGTAGAAGCCAAAAGAAGTCTCCTGAGGAGTTCCTGGAGTTTCTCCGCACAACAGTTTCTTCCCACCATAACCCAGAAACTGGCTTCTCCATAAGCAGAAACTTAAAAGAAATCACCCTTAATCCCCCTGATACACAAACCCTAAAAATATACCACTATTTCCTGAGAAACACCCGAGGCCGCTGTCACCGTCATACCGAGATCGGGAGGGTTCTGGAGCTCTCCCCGGCACCCTGCCGGAGGGGGAATTCATCACCGGAGGGGTCTACACCACCATGCCCTCCTCCGAAGTGATGCGTGAGTAGTTCACCCCTGGACTACAGGTTCATAGCAGTATCTAGATGGTTGTTCTCTCCACTATGTACCTCATGTTTAGAACTTGTGAGCTGCCCATCATGATCAAGATCATCTTTATGTAATGCTACATGTTGTGTTTGCTGGGATCTGATGAATGTTGAATGCTATGTCTTCTGATTATTAATCTATCATGTTATCTTCATGATTATGTTGTTTATGATCTTGCATGCTCTCCGTTATTAGTAGATGCTCTGGCCAAGTAGATGCTAGTAACTCCAAGAGGGAGTATTTATGTTCGATAGTGGGTTCATGCCTCCTTTTCATCTGTGCTCAAGTGACAGAAACGTGACGAATGGAGGATGTGTTGTTTCCATTAGGGAGAAAACAACAATCCTTTGTCTAAGGATGATGTTATTGTTTACATTTCACACTTTGCTTACTGCGATTATCTGTTGCTTGCAACTTAATACCCAACGTTTGTTCGGATGATATTCGGAGGGTGGATTTTTAGTCATAGATGAAGTTGGATAACGATCTATGTATTTTGTTGTAATGCCCGCATGATTCACATAGTAATATTTATGTCTTGCATATGTACTACGGCGCAACCTTCATTTCTGTCAATTGCCCAGCTGTAATTTGTTCACCACACATGTTATTATCTTTCACGGAGAGGCACCACTGGTGAACTGTAGACCCCGGTCCTTTTTCCTCATACTGATAAAACACCTACTGCTTTCATACTGCTCTCATACTGTTCCTACTGTTTTCCTACTGTTTTCCACACCATACGTTTAACCTCTTTCTGTTCAGCAATACCGGTGAGATTGACAACCTCACTGCTTTGTTGGGGAAAAGTGAATTGATTGTGTTGTGTAGGTTCCACGTTGCTGCTGCACGGGTAGTACGCCCTGCCATCTCAGCTGCATCAACCTTCAGAAGTGCTTCTTCCTCCGACTGGTCGATTCAACCTTTGTTTCTTTTCTGAGGAAAAACTTGTTGCTGCACTCTTCACACCTTGCGCTTGGGGTCTCCCAACGAACGTGTGTTCACACGCATCAAGCATTTCCTGGTGCCGTTGCCGGGGAGGAAGAGAATTTCTGTAAGGGGAGTCTCTCACCTCCAATCTCTTTACTTTTTTTTTTGTTTTGCTTAGTTTAGTTTATTTTTTCTTGTTTGCTTCTCTTTATCAAAAACACAAAAAAATTAGTTCATATACTAGCTGTAGTTTTATTCCTGTTTTTAGCCTTTTAAAATGAATACTCTTTTTGATGTCACCTTGTCGCATGAGGAAATTATTTCCACTTTCAAACAAAGGAATGATGAGAGTTTCAAAGAAGCTTGGTCTAGAGTTTTTTATTCCTATTGCAAAACTGAACCTAAAATGACTCTAAGCCTGTTTCTGCGTAGCTTTTATTTGGGTCTTGTTCTTTACTATAGATGTGCTTTGGATATTGTGGTAGGAGGAGATTTCCTTCATTGTGATGAATATCAAGCTTTTGATGCTATTAAAAAATTAATTGCCACTTTCAACTCACCTAGTAGCTCTGATAAAGCCTTTGCAAGTATTTATGCTAGATTGAACACTCTTGAGACACATGTTTCTTGTGTAAGTGAAGGTCATAATCAGATTCGTGAACACCTTGATGATGTTCCAATAAACTCTGGAGCCTCAAATATAATCCCTACTGTGAAGGTTACTATTAATGGTGAAACGTTTCATGCTCGTTGTGATATTATGTCTGAATTTTGTATTATGCCTAAAGAGATTTATGAATCTTTGAATCTTTGGGGACTAGTTGAGGGAGGGGAAGAAATTCCTCTCCTTAATAACACCACTATATTTCCCATTGGGATATCTGAGGGAGTGTTTACAAAAATCTTAGGAAAAACGGTCTCCACTGATTATCTTGTTATTGAATGTGTAAGAGGAGGAAAAATTACCCTTGGAAGATCTTTGTTGAAGCTCTTAGGAGCAATTATTGATATGGGGAAAGGTACCATGACTTTTACTCCAAAATCGTGTGCAGACCATCAGTTCCCTAAAAACAAGAATAAGGGTAAGAAAGGTAAACGTAAGCCTCGAAACAATTTGGATGCTTCTTCACTTGAAAAATACTTGATTCCACTTTTCTAGGCCTAGATAAAAGGCGTTAAAGAAAAGAACTTCTTGGGAGATAACCCATGGTTTTATTTTTTGCTTTTTTTCTCTGTTTTCTTTGAGTCAAGGGGTTGTATACTTATGTATCAATTCCTTTGTATCTTTATTTTCATGTTTTAGTAGTGCCAAGTAAGGTCTCTGGCGAGAGTTGGAGTCGGTTTTCAGATTTTTGCGCAGGAAACAGATTTCTGCTGTCCACCGTAAAAAATCGTATAAAATCCTAGAAGATCAGAATGATCTGAAATGTTTTGTGCAACATGGAACATCAGAAATTAAGGATACGTTTATGACGTATAAACATACCCAAGCTTATTTCCTACTCGTCCTCGAGTAGGTAAACGATAAAAACACATAATTTCTGAGGTGACATGCTACCAACATAAACTTGATCATCAAAAATGTAAAAGCATAACTAAGCTGAGATCATAGAACTTCAACGCAAGCATGATAAATATAATTTTAACAATAAAGCATAACAATCACCTTGCATCATGATAAGTAACACAAATAAAAGATCATGAATAACAATGCAACGAAAGATATACGTTTGTTTCAAGCATAGAGATAACATGACAAAGTGATATTTCGCTAGTCCTTAAGAGTGGGGCAAACATAAATGCGAGGACACCTTCAAAGTTCATGAGGAGGAATAGAACAAATAATTAGAGAACAAACAATAACACATCATGAATCAATTAATAATGTTTCTCGGACAAATGCACATAAAACTCAGAATGGCAACTATGCTCTCTCAACTGTGCATAAAGTTAGAAGATGGAGACTCAACATAAAAGTAAAAGAAAGGCCCTTCGTAGAGGGAAGCAGGGATCAACTCATGTGCTAGAGCTTTTATTTTATTAAACAGAGGTATAAAAGTTTGACACTCCTCCCAACCATCTTACACAAACCATGGCTAATTGAATCCTCGGGTGCCTGCCAACAATTACATACCGTGGATGAGTGTCTATTTTTTAGAAAGGTGTACGCTTATGTCAATGAATGGTAAACAAAAAATACAATACGTCACAGGCAAACTAGACTTCACAAGAGTGGCTCCCATAGAAGGACGCATCTAGGTAGAAGGTCATCCCTCTTTCTCTTTCGTTTACACAATTATGCTTTGACTGATAAATCAGAGGCAAAAATAGTGAAGACAATTTGTTGTTATTAATTTGGGGTTGGGTACCCCGCTGCCAGCTCTTCTATCAATTGGATAAGTGGATGAAGCCAATAGTCTAGGGTGTGAAAGTCCAATCAACAAGTGAGATAAATATTTTCTATTTACGTCCTCATGAGCTAAAATAGGAGCACAAAACAGGAGTAATTTTGAAAGTTTTAAAGGTAACACATGAGCAATTTACTTTGGAGTGGCGGTTAAATACCACATGTAGGTAGGTATGGTGGAAACATTGGGTAAACTTTCGTTTTTGGGAGTTGGATGCACGAGTAGAGCTCATACTCAATACAGGTGGAGGCTAGCAAAAGACTGGGAGCGACAAATCAAGAGGGCATAAGAGCCATAATCATGCATAGCGACATAAACATCATAATCAAAGCATAAGTGGTACCACAAGTTCAAAAACTAAATGATCATAGAGCCTATAAGTGACTGGTTCATAGTCATAAATATGGTGTGAGCATGCGCCAAGTCAACCAAATAAAACATTCAAAGGAGAACACCACAAATTTATGCTTTAATATGACAAGAACAACTCATGATTCTTTCAATGGCACATTAAACACTCTCGGCTCTTTGATACCAATCATGCTACTAAATAACCACTAGGCTTTAGAATTAAAATAACATCTAGCATGATATGAAAAAGTCTAGCCACAGTCTATACAAGCTTCTACTTGCACCATTATAAATTCTACTCCAAGCATCAGTTTCTTTTCCCAACAAGCACCATACAAAATATGCTTTAACAAAAACTCTCTAAATGCTACAACAAGCAAACATGAGAGTAATCACACAACACTACTAAAACTAATAGCTCTGAATAACAGATGCAAAGAAAACAAGAGCTAAACATGAATTTTTGCAGCAACTAGAAGAAAACTAAGAATACTAGCATAGCAAGTATTCAAACAAAAAAGAGGAGCGTGTATCTCTCCCAAAAAAGGAATGCTAGGGTCCAACTATATTATTTCAACAAGGAAAACAAAATAAAACAAAAGAAAAACAATCAGACGCTCCAAGTAAACTTCATACGATGTGACCGAATAAAAATATAGTTTCACTAGAAGTGACCTGATAGATTGTTGATGAAGTAGGGGATGCCTTGGGCATACCCAAGCTTAGATGCTTGCGTCTTCTTAAAATATGCTTGGATGAACCACGGGGCATCCCCAAGCTTTGACCTTGCACTCTTCTTGATCAGATATATCACCCTCTTATCTTGACCCTTGAAAACTTCCTTCACACCACACTCAAAGAGTAATTCGCATTACAGGGTTAGTGCAACAATAAAAAAATCCATGGATTCTATAAGGGAACAAGTTCTATTGATACTTTTAAACATTATCTACAGCCACTGATGTTTTTTGAAGCAAATAAATCCACTTGACATCGTAAAAGAGCAAATGCAAGAAAAATGGCAGAATCTATCAAAACCTGAATAGTCTGTAAAGACGAATTTTTTCGAGGCATTTACGTTGCTCAGATCGAAAAACTTAAAGAACAAAAAAAGTTGTGGAATTAGCTGAGGAATAAGCACAAGAAATTTCAGGTCATTCTGATTTTTATGTGAATTATACTATTTTTTACGATGGACAACATAAATCTGTTTGCTGCGCAGAAATCCAAAACCAACTCCAACTCTTGTTAGAAACTTTACTTGGCACAACTAAAACATGAAAATAAAGATAAAAAGGAATTTCTACAGAAGTATAAAACCCCTTGACTCAAAGAAAACAGAAAAAACAAAGCAAAAATAAAACCATGAGTTATCTCCCAAGAAGTGCTTTTCTTTAACGCCTTTTAGCTAGGCCGAGAAAAGTGGAATCAAGTGTTTTCAAAGTAAGAGGCATCCAAATTGAGATTTGAAAGTTCCTTAATAATGCATTGTATTTTATCTGAGTGAGTTTCATAGGCTCCTCTCTTAGAACTTTTAGACTTACTATTCTCATCAAATAAATTCTCAGGAACAATCCAATCGAAATTATTTTCTTGGGCTTTATGCAGTGCTATAAATTTAAAGGGGATTGGTATTTTATCCTCCTTTCATTATTAGATTCAGTTTTTTCAAGAGCCCCAACAATATCTACACATGAGCCTAGCATATTGAAACGATCAAAGACTTTTCTAGCTTCTATAGCAACATCTCCAAATTCTTTAAGCATGGTTTCTAAGAAAAAGTTTCTTTTTTCAATATCTTTAATATTATTCAAGTTGACGAACATATGTTGCAGTATGGGATGAAGGTTAACAAAAATAGCTTCTAACATGTGAATTAAAGAAGTTGTAGCAGTTTCATAATTTGGAGCAAGTTCTACTATGGATTTTTCTTCAAAATTATCATGCTTACTTACATGATCAATGAATTCTTTAATGGTATACTTTCCAAGTATAGAACCACTACCAACTGGAAGGTCTTTCAGGGTAAACTTAGGGAACAACATGATGAAAAATGACAACGAGGTAACAAAAGTAACAACGAGAATAAGAACTATTTATTTTGTATTTTTGATAAAGAGAAGCAAACAAGACAAAATAAAATAAACTAAGCAAAACAAAAACAAAGAAAATACATCGGAAGTGAGAGACTCCCCTTGCAGAAATTCTCTTCCTCCCCGGCAACGGCGCCAGAAAAGTGCTTGATGCTTGTGAGCACACGTTCGTTGGGAGACCCCAAGAGGAAGGTATGAAGAGTGCATCAGCAAGTTTCCCTCAGAAAGAAACCAAGGTTGAATCGACCAGTAGGAGGAATGAGTAACTTCAGAAGGTTGATGCAGCTGAGATGGCAGGGCGCACTATCGGTTCAGCAGCAACGTGGAACCTACACAACACAATCAAATCACTTTTCCCCAACGAAGTAATGAGGTTGTCAATCTCACTGGTTTTGTTGAACACAAAGAGGTTAAATGTATGGTGTGGAAAACAATAGGAGAACAATATGAAAGCAGTAGTAACAGTATGGAAGTAGTGTGAGCAGTGTGCGTATTATCAGTATGAGAAAATGGACCGGGGTCCACAGTTCACTAGTGGCGTCTCTCCGAGGAAGATAAATAACATGTGTGGTGAACAAATTACAGCTGGGCAATGTAGAGAAATGAAGGATGCACCGTAATGCATATGAAAGACATAAAGATTACTATGTGATTCATGCGGGCATTACAACAAAATGCATAGACCGTCGTCCAACTGCATCTATGACTAATAATCCACCCTCCGAATATCACCCGAACAAATGTTGGGTATTAAGTTGCAAGCAACAGATTATCGCAGTAAGCAAAGTGTGCAATGTAAACGAGGTAAACACCGTTGATTTCTCCCTAATGGCAACAACACATCCTCCATCCATCAATTTTTTTTCACTCGAGCATAGATGCAAAGGAAGCACGAACCCACTATCAAGCATAAATACTCCCTCTTGGAGTTACTAGCATCTACTTGGCCAGAGCATCTACTAATAACGGAGAGCATGCAAGATCATAAATAACACATGCATGAAGATAACATGACAGATTGATAATCAGAAGACATTACATTTAACATTCATCAGATCCCAGCAAAACCAACATGTAGCATTACATAAAGATGATCTCGATCATGTAGGGCGGCTCACGAGATCTAAACATGAGGTACAAAGTGGAGAAGACAACCATCTAATGCTATGGACCCGTAGCCCAGGGATGAACTACTCACGCATCACTTCAGAGGAGGGCATGGTGGTGTAGACCCCTCCGGGGATGAATTCCCCTCCCGGCAGGGTGCCGGGGAGAGCTCCAGAACCCTCCCGATCTCGGGATGATGATGACGGCGGCCTCGGGTGTTTCTCGGGACGAAGTGGTATATTTTTAGGGTTGAAGTATTGGGGGTATAAATAGGCGAAAGGGCAGAGGCGGTGGAGACCCGGGCGCTCACACAACCCCATGGCGCGGCCAGGGGGTGCGCCGCCCTATGGTGTGCCCCCCCTCCGGGCCTCTTCGGGACTCCGTGGAATCTTCGGATTTTGAATTTTCCAATTCGAGAATATTTTTAGAAAAACTTTTCTGAAACTAAAAACAGCAGAAAACAGGGAACTGGCTCTGTGGCAGCTTGTCAATAGGTTAGTCCGGAAAATCTATAAAAATGACGTAAAGTGTATAGCAAACATGTAGGAAACAACATGAAAACAACATGGAACATCAGAAATTAAGGATACGTTTATGACGTATCAGTATACTAGCAGCTAATCTTGCCACACTCAATTGAGTGAACCGCATCCTAGATTTGAGGCAAGGAAGTTTTTAACTAACATATCTTAGCCGAAGTGCACGTTTTTCTTCTTTTGGCCGTGGTGTGTGATACGTCTCAAACGTATCCATAATTTTCGATGCTCCATGCTTCTTTTCTATCCAATACCTTTATGTTTTCACATGTTTTCCTTCGTTTTCGGACGTTTTCATGGACTAACCTATTGAGAATATGCCACAGAGCCAGTTCCTGTTATTTTGCTGTTTTTGTTTTCAGAAAAGTTGTTCTAGAAATATTCTCAGAATTGGACGAAACAAAAGCCAAAAGTCTTAGAATTTCCGACGCGTCAACAGAGTCCAAAGGAGACCCGAAGGGGGTCAGAGGAGGAGCCACACCATGGGTGGGCATGGGTCCTCCCTGGCCGCGCCTGCAACTGGTGTGGACCCCTCGGGCGCCCACCGCCATCGCCCTTTCACCTATCAAGTCCCCCCGAGACAGAAACCCTAAAAAATAAGCACCCTTCCATAAAAAGTTTCGTAGCTCCACCGCCGCCGCCGACAAGTTTCGGGGGACAAAAATCTCTGTTCCGCCCCCCTGCGGGACGGGGAAGTGCCCCCGGAGCCATTTCCATCGACTCCACCACCATCTTCATCGTCGTTGCTGTCTCTCATGATGAGGAGGGAGTAGTTCTCCCCCGGGGCTGAGGATTCTACCGGTAGCTATGTGTTTCATCTCTCTCTCCCATGGTGTGATCTTTATGTGATCATGAGCTTTGTAATCTAGTTGAATAATAGATGTTACTCTTCATCTGTGATGCTACTCAAGTGGTTTTGTTATGAGAACTCCGTAGACACTTTGATCATGGTGTAATGGTGATTACTAGCAGGAACAATGTCTTTATAAGGTGCATGGTACTTGTGATAATTCTTTTAAGGAATATCAAGATAGGAGGCAAAAGATTTAAGACAGTTTGCAAAAATTTGAGAATCAAGACCACAAACAACACTAACATCATAGAAATCATTGGTTCCCATAAAAGATTTAATGCATTCATAATCATAATTTATACCTGACTTTCTACCTTTGTCGTTCTCCCATGCTTCAGTGTTATCTTGAATACGGTCAAGAAGATCCCATTTAGCTTCTTCCTTCATACGTGTGAATGATCCAGAACAGGAAGCATCCAATAAATCCTTATCATGAAGAGAAAGCCTTGCATAAAAATTATTGATAACAATATTTCTTGGGAGTTCAATGAACAGGGCATTTTAGCATTAATAACTTCATTCTCCCCCACGCTTGGGCAATACTCTCTCCCTCACGAGGCCAGAAATTATAGATTTGATTCCGGTCTTTATTAATCTCACTAGGAGGATAGAATTCAGAATAAAAGAGAGGAACAATTTCTCCATCCAATAGAATCGCCATTCTTCAGTAATTTGAACCATTCATCGGCTCTTCCTTTCAGCGATAAAGATACCAATTTCCTTTTAACTTGATCCATTGTAATACCTGCACACCTGAATAACTCGCATAATCCATCTATAAAGAGCAAATGATCACCGGGATGGACTGTTCCATCACCGTAATAGCAGTTGTCCATAACACGTCCAACAATTTTCATAGGTATTTTATAAGGATCTAATTCAGCAGAAGACGGGTTACCAACTATCCTAGTAGCCACTGTAGCGTTCCCACATTTAAATAATGTCAGAACATCTGTGTTAGTGTGCTAGTCCCTGGATCAATTTCTAGCACCACAGTATAAAATGAAATATCATGCAAATGCATCAAAATTCTATTACATCACATGATCTAGTCTTTACAAAATAGTGTTACAACTTGCATAGTCTTAGAAGACTAGCAGAAAACAAAGAGTTACAGCGGAAAACATAATACAACATTGAGCCCATCTTCTTCATGTGCCACATGCAAAACATGTTGGCGATAGTCTCAAGATCCTAAACGAAATCCTCACTTGTCTTCAGAATCATCTGCAATATGGAATATGCAGCCACAAGGGAGTCAATACAATTTAATGTATTGGCAAGTAACACTATGTGGATATAAATGGCAAAACTAATACTACATGCTTATTTGGCTGAGTGGAGTTTTGGCTAAATTTGCATAAAGCAAGTTTTCTCCTATCTCTTTTGTAAAACAACTTTTGTTTTCAAGGGGTGGCATCATTGAACTGAATCCAAGCACCACAAATACTGTTCACTTGGTCAAAATTTTACTTATTGAAAATGGTGATGTGATTCTTCCGTCCTTCCTTGTCCAGCTGCTCATAGTTGTCCATAACCGGGGACACGACTAAGATCTTAGTTTGTTGACTCTGCAGAGTTTGTGCACTTTCACCTTCAGACTCAAATCAGCCCAAACATCCTATACACCCTGAGTGCATTAAGGAAAGGAGAAGATTGAGACGAGATCTTTTAGAAGAAAGAATTCAACCTAATGGCAAGACCCGTTCCACCTATAATTATGCTACATCTGCTTGTCAAGCCCAGGCTGAACCCTCGCAACTTAGTTAATCAAGACAGAGCCCATATGACTAAAGGCTGCACTGGAAGCAATCTAAACTCGGGGAACATCATAATCACTTTGTTCCTGGGTGGCATTCCTTCAAGTGAACTCCCCTCGGGGAGACACTCAACTATCGACAGCCCCGCATTACCAATCCACCCAGGTGGTTCATTGAAGTTGTTACTTAGGATTTTTCCACAACATCAAGTAAAACACATTTTGTAGCAATGCTAAGCATCAACTAAGTAACCAGGCTTCAAAGTAACAAGGTATAAGGATGGCTACACACTACTAGGATATAGCATAGCATAATATAACATAGTAAAAAATTTCTATCATGCATACTACTCAAAATCAACTAATGCATATAGAAAATAATGGGTAGTTGAATGATGTGTTACTTGCCTTGTTGAAGTTGGTGAAGAATTCACACTCACTTCACAAATGATCGTTTCTCTCCGTACAATCTATTCATTGAAAACACAATAAAAAAATTAAAAAAACATTCTAGCAATTCAAACATACAAGTGAACATACAAAGCAACAAACATAACAAAATGGGTTTAACCAAGTTGGCTAGGACAAGGTCAAGATTTGTGTTTTGAAAGATTTATTCTCTAATGGTTCAATACAATGTTAGGAGGTTTCGAGGTGTTTACTTGGGTTGGACTAGGTTGAGTTTGTAGTGATCAAATTTTATTATAAACATACTTGTCGAGGAAATTCCAAGAGTTCACCAAGGTGATCTAACTATCTCAACTATTGTAACACATAACAATGTGTAACACTTAGTTGTTTTTCATCAAAACATTTGAGTATTCTAAGTTAGTCTTTCCATTTTAGTTTAGGCTAGGTCTTGGTTCAACTAACTTCTTAACAATAGAGAAAACACTATAAAGTCTTGGGATTTTCTATTTGGGTCAATGGTTAGGCAAAAACAACTTGTTATTCTTCAACTTGTATGGATTGCTCCAAGTCTTCACAGGCTTGTCTTCTTGAAGATCATCTCCATTCTTCTATTGTAATCTTGTTTCCTTGGATGATTCTTCTCTTGATCTTGATAGATTCTCCATGGGTTTTACTTCACTAATTGGTTTGGGTATGGGATGGGCACAAATACCACTAAGTTAATTTGAAAGAAATAGAAGAAGGATAGAAAGAGAAAGGAAGATGTATTCTTCTTCATTTCTTCATACATTTGAACTTCATTGAGTTTCTTCTAGTTCTTGTGAACCCCAATTCCCTTACTTCAAATTCTTTAATGATCTTCTTTGTAGCTCTTCATGTTGCCACCAAGTTGAAGATGAAGTTTTCTTCTTGTGCTTGAGTCTTGATCTCCATTCTGCTAACTTGATGATTTCTTGAAGCATGAAAGGGAAGTGGAGTAGTAGATAGAAAACTAAAGTTCACCACTTGGTACTATGTGATTGACATATTCTAAGGACTTGGTCTTGGATCCAATAGCCACAACATCATAGATTAGATGATGAAAACAATTTCTAAGACATGGTGAAAATGGATGTATCACTATGTTGGGTTTTTGGTCAAAATCACATGTCCATGGTCCAAGGGTGTAAAAAATGTTGGGCAAAGTTGTTTCTGGTTTATGGTTATCAAATGGAGCAATTTTGCAAAAGGAACTATATTGAAATTATTTATAGAATTAAATCTATGTCAAAATTACTCAAATATACTGATTAATTCTAAATTCAATTTAATTTGTTCAAATATTATTTTGGGACAGAGGGTATGAAAGTACGCATCCTAAGGTTTCCAAATATATTTTATTTGCAATTTTTGGATTTGTAGAATTTGAATTATGCCAAATTTCATCAAACAAGCATTTTTAAATTTGAACCAACTTAAGTTTCTCAACTTTGAATTTGGACAGTGCCAAAAGTTTCTACATGTTGTGATAATTCCAAAAAGTCTAAGTTTGCTCAATTTGGGCTTATGGATCAAAGTTATGAGGTTTCTAAGTTGCAGGGGTTATTCTGCAATTCTGCCAAATGATTTTATTCGGGAGAAAAAAATACAGAAAAGGCTGGCCACGTGGCGCTCTATGATTGGATGGGCGTGCTGACACAGCGCTGACTGGGCTGTGCTGACGCGGCAACTACTTAAATCTGAACCGTCAGATCTAGATCTGACGGTGGCGTACCCTTTCGTTATATAGATCTAATCCTGCTCGTTTATTCTAGATCCAAGGGCTGAGGGAGAGAGAGGAGGCTCACCGGAACTTGGTCGCTGGAAATGGCGGCTGCGGTGGTGCTGCCCACGGGAAGTCGACGGCAGCGGGCGATGCAAGGGGTTCCTGGGAACAGGGAGACCACGGAGATGACCCGCGTGACGCCGCGAGCTCGTTGGCGATGGAGACGCGCTCGGGGAGGGCTCGTGTGGACGGCGACGAGCAGACGGGAACGGTGCCAACGGCGGCGGGTTTCGGGAGTTGACGCCGCTGTCATTTCTCTGTGCGAAAACACCGAATAAAAATCTTAGAACACGCGCGCGAATATGAAGAGGAGAAATAGAGCGGTCTTGGGCTAGGTAGCCAACTCACCTGGCCGGAATCGGAGGTCAACAGTGGTGGCAGTGTTGTTCTCCGGTGAGGAATAGCAACGGAGTCGAGGCACGAAGTTGAGAAGGAGGAGAGGGGAAAGGAGGAGGAGGCCGTGGGCATTTTATAGGCGCGGAGAGAGGAGAGGATCACAGACTTAATGGCGAGAAATCGCCGGGATTGACTTCGGTCGAAACCAACGGGAGTTTCCTCTCCGGGGAAGAAGACGGTGATGTCATCGGTGACGACACTGTGGACCTCGCCTGGAAGAGAGAGAGGGGAAAGGGTAGCGGGCTCTGCCGCTGTTGGGCTTGGCCCTATGTGTGCTGCGCCTGTGCGAGAGAGAGGTGCGCTAGGGGATTTGGGCTGGGCGTTGCTGGCCTGTTTTCTTTTTAGTTTCTGTTTTTAATATCTCTTGATTTAATAATCCAAATGACCCCATTTAAATTTCTAAAAATAATATCTTTCTGTTTAGAACATTTTTATAAACTTTTCAACATATTGCACTTTTCATATTTTTGAAAATATAAATCAATCACTAATAGTGATAAATGTACATTTTAAATTATAAAATAATAATACGAGGTTTTGATTAAATAAAATTTTAGAGATAGTAAACATGTCAAATACTATTTTTAAAGGTCATTTATAAACATTTTTATATTTTATAATTTTAGTATTTGAAGGATTTACCAATAGTAACTTAATGGTATTTAATTAGTTCGTATCAAATAATTTATATTGTTGATCAATAAAATTTGGAATAAAACCACAAGTCATAATATTGTTTTCAAAAACCCTCTTTTATGTTATTATCAAGCAATGCATTTTATTTTCACACCTTTATGTTTAAAACTTGGTATAACAACTAAAATTTATTTTTAAAACATTTTATTCTCATCAAATAATTTTTTGAGGCTTAGAACTTAATTAAGGGTTATAATTCTTTGGTTTTTGTTGCCATAGAATATCCTCAAACTAATATTGGAGTTGTAAACATTTTAGGTAAAGGTTTGTTAATAAAAAGATATT
Organism: Alopecurus myosuroides; assembly: GCA_028641055.1. Lineage (NCBI taxonomy): Eukaryota > Viridiplantae > Streptophyta > Magnoliopsida > Poales > Poaceae > Alopecurus > Alopecurus myosuroides. The sequence goes on along the minus strand of CM054059.1, from coordinate 162,102,533 downwards.
CCCTTATATAATGGAACTTATTTTTGAATAAGGTTTTAGGGTGTAAGGAACAGAGGCATAACTGGATTTCCAAATCCAATAAACTTGGTATAGGACCTAATATTTCATTTGTGTTTGAGTTTTATTTGTTTTTGGTGACTTGTATTGACATGAAAAGAAAAGTTTCAAATTTTTGTGATTTTTGCATTTTCCAAAAATTTGGGATGTTACAGCCACGATAGAAGTACCCCTAAACAGAGAACCAAAAGTATTCTCCATAATAAAATAAAACAGCAGACATGAATAAAAACAACACACACAGTAAAAGTTTCTCTTACCAATAGCGCTTCACTCCCTGGCAACGGCGCCAGAAAATAGTCTTGATGACCCACAAGTATAGGGGGTGTATCGTAGTACTTTCGATAAATAAGAGTGTCGAACCCAACGAGGAGCAGAAGGTGTTGACAAGCAGGTTGGATAGAGGATTCACTGTAAACACTAGAAAACGGGTCTTTGGAGGTTTTTGATATAGTAGATAGATAAAGTGCGAGTAAATAAAGTGCAGTAAATAATATTGCAGCGAGTGACCCAATACTTTTGAGAGCAAAGGACAAGCTAGTTGAGTTACTTATGAATACCAAACGTTCTCGAGGACACATGGGGATTTCTTCAAGTGATTTCGCTTCGTTACGGTTGATTAATATCCATTGGTTCGTGAAGTGTTGTGTGGGTGAACCTATGCTAATGCACTGCCCAACTAGGACTAATACATACTTGTGATTAAACTACTCGTAAGCATCTGCAAATACAAGAAAGTAATTAAGATAAAACTAACCAACCTTAAACTCCGGGATTCTACACTCCGTCGTGCATTGGTTTCATAACGGGTGTTTAGGTTTCTGTCACTCCGGCAACCCCACAATTAGTAGCCAAATAAACAATGCATCCTCCTAGGCCCATAAAGGTGAAGTATCATGTAGTCGACATTCACATGACACCACTAGAAGAACAGCACCACAATTTAAATACCGAACCACGAGATATTAATGCAATATAACTTCACTACTAACATCATGACTTCTCCCATCTCCTCAAGAAATAAATGAACTACTCACAAGACATCATATGGATCATAATGAGAGGTGATATAATGGATGATAAAAATCTGGTCATAAAGTGCTAGCACCGATAAATCTCACAAGTATCAACTACTAACAATTAATCCACACCGGGAGATAGATCTAATGTAAAAAAACGATAGAGGCCCCTAATTGTTACAACAGGATGACGATGGATGATGAGGGTAATGGTGCTGGTGATGAGAATGATGATGATGATGATCCCGATGAAGCCCGGAGTGATGACGGTGATGATGGCGGTGATTTGCCCTCTCCGGAGAGGAATTTCCCCGGCAGATTTCTCCCTGCCAGAGAGATTTTCTCTCTTGGGTGTTTTCCTCCCCGAGGCGGCGGCAGAATAATTCTTCGATGATGGTCTGGGGATTAGGGTTCCCTGCGGGTCAAGTACGTGAAAGATATCCCCCAGAGGTGGGCCAGGGTGGCCACACCACCTGGTGGCGCGGCCAGGGGGCGCCACCTCATGGTGTGGGCCCCTGGTGACCCCCTCTGGATCCCCTTCTGGATGGAGTACTCCTCTGAACTTCTAAGACACCCCTGGTGTCCCCCTTCTTCTTCTGATCTTCTAAAATATGGTATCTCGACGCTGCTTTTTCCATCAGATTTCTGGTCCCGATGTTTATTCTCCAAAAATTATGAAACATGCAAAATAAGATAAAATAACATAAGGGATGCATCATATCATGAAATATATCGATTAATAATAGGAAATAACAACATAAAATGGTGATGCAAAATGGACGTATCAACTCCCCCCAAGCTTATACCTCGCTTGTCCCCAAGAGAAACTGAACTCAGTAAACATGACCACAGGTTTATGGAGTGAGGTGTCGATAAAATAAAATACGGACAAGAGGCATCACATCTACAAAGAACAAGTCATTTTAGACAGCAACTCTGCTCATATAATCAAACTTGACACAAGTAAAGTAACAACAAAGGTGCAAAAAGTAAATCGCAATTGGTGAAGGAAAACTTCGTTCTTGGTCAGAGAACAATTAACAGTGTACTTAGCTTTCGATCAAAGTCTTTTATACTAGAGCTATATTGCAGAGCTTATCGTGATCAATTATAACGGTATCTTTGCAAACACTAGTAACTTTCAAAGTGGTATTCAAGCATATAAAAGAATTTGCAGAAACAAAGAAGAATAAGGAACATGATTGAGTAAATAAATATGTAGCTGGATGAATCACAACAACTCAAATGCTTGCTTGGACAGAAAGAAGTAGGTTTACTGACTCAACATAAATGTAAAAGATAGGCCCTTCGCAGAGGGAAGCATTGATCACTCATGTGCTAGAGCTTTTATTTTGTAAAACAGAGGTATAAAAGTTTGACACTCCTCCCATCCATCTTACACAAACCATGGCTAACCGAATCCTCGGGTGCCTGCCAACAATAACATACCGTGGAGGAGTGTCTATATTTTGAGAGGTGTGTATGTCTATGTCAACGAATGGCGAACATAAAATATAGTACATCACAAGCCAACAAGACTCACAAGAGCGGCTCCCATTGAAGGACGCAACTGGTATAGAAGGTAATCCCTCTTTCTCTTTTGTTTACACAATTATGCTTTTACTGATAAACCAGGGGCAAAAAGAGTGAATAGAATTTGTATTATTATTTGGATCTGGGCACCCCGCTGCCAGCTCTTCTAGCATTTGGATAAAAGGATGAAGCCACTAGTCCAGGTGTATGAGTCCAATCAACAAGTGAGATAAAGATTCTCTAATTGCGTCCTCATGAGCTAAAACACGAACACAAAACAGGGATAATTTTGAAGGTTTTAAAGGTAACACATGAGCAATTTACTTGGAGTGGCGGTGAATTACCACATATAGGTAGGTATGGTGGACACAAATGGAAGGTTTTGGGGCTCAAGGTTTGGATGCACGTGAAGCATTCCCTCTCAGTACAGGTTTTTGGCTAGCAAGGTTGGGTCGCAAGCATAAGATTTGAAGCAAAACAAACAAAAACATATATGATAAAGACAATCATGCAATCTTACTTGAAGCTGCAAACAAACTTATTTGAGAATACTAAGATTATGGGCTAACGAAGAAGAAAGATCATGAAATAATATATCTACATGCAACTCTCTTTTTTCTACTTAAGTCTCAACGAATTGTTGCTACTGACCAATGCTAAGTTTGCAAAACCAACTAGATTATCTAAAAGCTCCAAAATTGATACCAATACTAAGAACAAGATCAATCACAAAACAAAAATTGCAAACTAAAATAAGGTGAAACAAGTAGATGATGAAACTTCTCATTAATATTTCATTACGACAACTCAAACCAAGGGATACAACGATAACCAACTAGGGAGCAACACTTCCATACTCAAACCATACTATATGATATTTCCTCTACTAATGATATGACTCTACTAAAAGGTAAAAAGGGTGAAAGATAAAAGTGATACCGCGACACTCCCCCAAGCTTGGAACAATCCAAGGGGATGCCAATACCAATGACGAATCAATTCTTCGGTGGTGGTGGTGAACCCTTCGCGATGAGCTTGTCAACTGATTCCTTCAAATCTTCCAATGCGTGCATAAGCCTACGCATCACCTCCGTATTGAGCTCAGTTTGGTGTGCTTGCTTGTCAGATGGTGAATCCCGGCCATAAAGATCTTCCTTTCTTGCTTCTTTGGATCGAGAACTTCCTTCTCGAGTGACTGGTGTCCTTGAGGCTAAACAGTGACGTGGGGCCTTTCCTCATGTACTCATCCTCGCAGTTTTCTTGCTAGGTTTTGAAACCACTCCAATGCTTGCGACGGTGATGCGTGGATACACTCGGAGGTTTTGTTCTACATCTCCTTCTCCTTCAGCTCCACTATCAATCTCCTTCTTCGGCTCCCGGTCTTGGAGATCATCTTTCTTCGGTTCCTTCACCCTATTGTTGGTGGAGACCATGGTGCTTCTAAAACTGAAAACAGACCCTGGTAGAAACAGCACAGAACAGAAACACGACGAGAAAACGATATACGGACCTCGAGGGGTCCGGGAGATTATATAGCAAAAATATGCGTAACAAAAGGAAAGTCTAGGTCGAAAACAAGTCGGAGAGGGGCTCGGAGGATCCCACACCATAGGCTGACGCGGCCAAGGGTGGGCCCACGCCACCTGGTGGTGTGGTGCCTCCAGGCACCTTCTCCAACTCCTCTTCAGCTCGGTATTTTTCATATTTTCCAAAAACAGATAATTTATAACTGAAAAGGTATTTCGTGAACTTTTTCTTAACAGAACTGTTACCTATTCCAAAACAGACTCTGCACATTCTGGAATCTTCCCCCTAATGAACTTCTCCGGAGTCATTACTTGAATAACATCAACATCTTCATCATAGGAATCCCCAGAAATATAATGTTTGAGTCTTTGTCCATTTACCACTTGTGTAGTGTTATCTCTGAGGGAAACAATTTTGATTGCACCCGAACGATACACTTCTTCAATAATATAAGGTCCTTCCCATCAGGAGAGTAATTTTCCTGCAAAAAATCTGAGACGAGACCGATACAATAGAACTTTCTCACCAACATGAAACACTCTTTTAAGGATTCTTTTATCATGCCATTGTTTAACTTTCTATTTAAAGAGCCTGGCATTTTCATAAGCTTCACATCTCCATTCATCTAAATGATTCAAATCAAGCATTCTTTTCTTACCAGCAAGTTTAAAATATTTATTTAATTCTTTCACTGCCTAATAAGATTTGTGTTCTAACTCAAAAGGCAAGTGAAAAGCTTTTCCATACACCATTTTGTAAGGATACATACCCATAGGAATTTTTATAAGAAGTTCTATAAGCCCATAAAGCATCATTGAACTTATCTGACCAATTCTTCCTAGATTTATTAACAGTCTTTTGCAAGATAGATTTCATTTCTCTATTTGATAATTCTACTAGCCCACTGGTTTGAGGATTATAAGCTCAGGAAATTCTATGATTAACATCATATTTAGCAAGGGTCTTTCTAAAACCACCATGAATAAAATGAGAACCTCCGTCAGTCATAAGATATCTAGGCACATCAAACCTAGGGAAAATAACATCTTTAAGAATTTTTATAGAGGTCTCACCATCAACACTTTTAGTAGGTATAGCTTCTAACCACTTAGTAACATAATAAACACCAACAAGAATATGAGTATGACCATTCGAAGGAGGAAAAGAACCCATAAAGTCAAATCCCCAACAATCAGAAGGTTCAATAACAAGAGAATAACTCATAGGCATTTCATTACGTCTAGAAATATTTCCTACTCTTTGACATTCATCACAAGATAAAATATATTTACGTGCATCTTTAAAGAGCGCAGGCCAATAAAAACCTAATTGTAGAACCTTTTGTGCGGTTCTATCTCCAGCGTGATGTCCTCCATAAGCACTACTATGGCACTTCTTCAATATTTCACGTTGTTCATGATCTGGTACACATCTTTTCATATTACCATCTACTCCTTATTTATATAAATGTGGGCCATCCCAAAAATAATGCCTCAAATCATAGAAGAATTTTCTTCTTTGTTGAGTTGTAAATGTTGGAGGCAAATACTTTGAAACAATAAAGTTAGCATAATCAGCATACCATGGAGTATCCTGGGATTTTACCTTTATTGTAGCCAATTGTTCATTTGGAAAACTATCATTAACAGGAATAGGATCAAAAGTAATATTTTCCAATCTAGACAAGTTATCAGCAACAGGATTTTTAGCACCCTTTCTATCCACAATATGCAAATCAAACTCTTGTAAAAGAAACACCCATCTAATAATCCTAGGCTTAGAATCTTTCTTTTCCATAAGGTATTAGGGTATCTAATAGAAGCATGATCAGTATGAATAGTAACTTTTGAATCAACAATATAAGGCATAAACTTATCACATGCGAAAACTACAGCTATGAATTCTTTTTCAGTAGTAGCATAATTCTTTTGAGCGGCATCAAGAGTCTTACTAGCATAATGAATAACATTCAACTTCTTATCTATGCGCTGTCCAAGAACAACACCAACAACAAAATCACTAGCATCACACATAATTTCAAAAGGTAAATTCCAATCAGGTGGTTGAACAATAGGAGCAGTGGTTAAAGCCTTCTTTAAAGTTTCAAAAGCTTCCTTACAATCATCATAAAAAACAAATGGTACATCTTTTGAAGAAGATTAGTAAGAGGCTTTGATATTTTAGAGAAACCTTTAATAAACCTCCTATAAAAACCAGCATGACCAAGAACACTACGAATGCCTTTAACATCCCTAGGGCAGGGCATTTTCTCTATGGCTTCCACTTTAGCTCTATCAACTTCAATACCTTTTTCAGAGATTTTATGTCCAAGAACAATTCCTTCATTAACCATAAAGTGGAATTTCTCCCAATTAAGAACAAGATTAGTTTCCTCACATCTCTCCAAACTTTATCAAGGTTGTGCAAACAATTATCAAAAGAAGTTCCATAGACGGAGAAATCGTCCTTAAATACTTCCAGAATTTCTTCACAAAAACCATGATAAATAGCAGACATGCATGTTTGAAAAGTAGCAGGAGCATTGCACAACCCAAAAGGCATACGTCTATAAGCATAAGTACCATAAGGAAAATTAAAGGTTGTTTTCTCTTGATCTTGCTTCCTAACAACAATTTGAGAAAACCCAGAATAACCATCAAGAAAGCAAACATAAGTTTTCTTAGACAACCTCTGTAGCATTTGATCAATAAAGGGAAAATGATAATGATCTTTCTTAGTAAATTTATTAACCTTTCTAAAATCAATACACATCTATAACCAACTACTACTCTTTGTGGAATGAGCTCATTGTTTTCATTAGGAACAACAGTCATTCCTCCCTTCTTAGAGACACAGTGCAGAGGGCTCACCCATCTACTATCAGCAATAGGAAAAATAATACCAACATCAAGAAGTTTTAATACCTCATTTCTTACCACTTCCTTCATCTTAGGAATTAAACGGTGTTGATGTTCAACTACTGGCTTTGCATCAGGTTCAATATTAATAGCATGCTGACATATAGTAGGAGAAATTCCCTTCAAATCATCAAGAGTATACCCAATAGCTCCACAGCGTTTCTTCGGAATTCCCAATAATCTTTCCTCTTCTTCACCTAAAGTTTAGCACTAATAATAACATTATATATTTTATTATCATCAAGATAAGCATATTTGAGATCATCAGGCAGAGGTTTTTAATCAAAGACAGGATCCTCCTTGGGTGGTAATGTTGTACCCAAGTCTTCCATAGGTAAGTTATGCTTCAGTATCACTGGTTGACGAGGAAGAATATCGTCAATCTCATTTCTCTCTTCCATAAATACATCACTCTCGTGGTCCTCCATATATTGCTGCAAAGCATTGTTAGGAGCAAGAGCAATAGAAGCAAGTTGTTCAACTTTGAAATTCTCATCAGGCAATTTAGATTCATAAGGTTCTCTAGCAAATTTGGAGAAATTGAACTCATAAGATTTTCCATCAGATTTAGCCAAAATCTTATCTCTTTTACAATCTATAATAGCACCACAAGTGTTCAAGAAAGGTCTACCAAAAATAATAGGACAAGTCTTACTAGCAGCCTTACCAAGTACTAGAAAATCAGTGGGGTATTTAGTCTTACCACACAAAACTTCGACATCTCTAACAATACCAATTGGAAAAACAATCTCTCTATTAGCAAGCTGAATAACCACATCAATATCTTCAAGCTCACAAGAACCAATTTCATGCATAATTTCTCTATAAAGCTCATAAGGTATAGCACTAGAACTAGCACCGATATCACACAAACCATAATAGAAATGATCACCAATCTTAACAGAAAGCACATGTACACTAGTTTTCTTAGGTCTATAAGGATGGGAAACAATATCAAAAGCATCCTCATAGAATACAATGTGTTCATCCTCCACATTTCCACAAACAAGATCTTTCACATTTGCTACTGCAGGTTCAACAATTATTTGTTCATCAGGTTCAATAGATTTCTTTTTACTCTTATTAACCACACAAGCCACCATAGAGTGTTCTTTCACCTTAGCATGGAAAGACATTTTTTTCAACATATGGCACAGGAACAATAGGATTAACATCATGCACTTCTATATTACTAGCAGGAACAATATCTTTATAAGGTGCATGGAACTTTTGATAATTCTTTTTAGGAATATCAATATAGGAGGCAAAAGCTTTAAGACAGTTTGCAAAAAATTGAGAATCAAGACCACAAACAGCACTAACATCATAGAAATCATTGGTTCCCATAAAAGATTTAATGCATTCATAATCATAATTTATACCTGACTTTCTACCTTTGTCGTTCTCCCATCCTTCAGTGTTATCTTGAATACGGTCAAGAAGATCCCATTTATCTTTTTCCTTCATACGTGTGAATTATCCAGAACAAGAAGCATCCAATAAATCCTTATCATGAAGAGAAAGCCTTGCATAAAAATTATTGATAACCATATTTCTCGGGAGTTCATGAACATGACATTTAAGCATTAATAGCTTCATTCTCCCCCACGCTTGGGCAATACTCTCTCCCTCATGAGGCCAGAAATTATAGATTTGATTCCGGTCTTTATGAATTTCACTAGGAGGATGGAATTTAGAATAAAAGAGAGGAATAATTTCCTCCCATCCAATAGAATCACCATTCTTCAGTAATTTAAATCATTCAGCGGCTCTTCCTTTCAGCTATAAAGATAATAATTTCCTTTTAACTTGATCCATTGTTATACCTGCACACCTGAATAACTCGCATAATTCATGTATAAAGAGAAAATGATCACCGGGATGGACAGTTCCATCACCGTAATGGCAGTTATCATAAAACCTCCAACAATTTTCATAGGTATTTTATAAGGATCTATTTCAGTAGAAGACGGGTTACCAACTACCCTAGTAGCCACGGTAGAAGTACCCCTAAACAGATAACCAAAGTATTCTCCATAATGAAATAAAACAGCAGACAGAAATAAAAACAACACTCACAGTAAAAGTTTCTCTTACCAATTCCACTTACCAATATCGATTCACTCCCCGACAACGGCGCCAGAAAATAGTCTTGATGACCCACAAGTATAGGGGGTGTATCGTAGTACTTTAGATGAATACGAGTGTCGAACCCAACGAGGAGCAGAAGGTGTTGACAAGCAGGTTGGATAGAGGATTCACTGTAAACACTAGCAAACGGGTTTTTGGAGGTTTTGATATAGCAGATAGATAAAGTGCGAGTAAATAAAGTGCAATAAATAATATTGCAGCGAGTGGCCCAATTCTTTTGAGAGCAAAGGACAAGCCAGTTGAGTTACTTATGACTACCAAACGTTCTCGAGGACACATGGGGATTTCGTCAAGTGCTTTCGCTTCGTTACGGTTCATTAATATCCATTGGTTCGTGAAGTGTTGTGTGGGTGAACCTATGCTAATGCACTGTCAAACTAGGACTAATACATACTTGTGATTAAACTCCTCGTAAGCATCCGCAAATACAAGAAAGTAATTAAGATAAAACTAACCACAGCCTTAAACTCTGGGATTCTACACTCCCTCGTGCATTGGTTTCCTAACGGGGTTTTACATTTCTGTCACTCCGGCAACCCCACAATTAGTAGCCAAATACACAATGCATCCTCCTAGCCCAATAAAGGGGAAGTATCATGTAGTCGACATTCACATGACACCACTAGAAGAATAGCACCACAACTTAAATACCGAACCACGAGATATTACTTCAATATAACTTCACTACTAACATCATGACTTCTCCCATGTCCTCAAGAACTAAACGAACTACTCACAAGACATCATATGTATCATATTCAGAGGTGATATAATGGATGATAACAATCAGGTCATAAAGTGCTAACACCGATAAATCTCACAAGCATCAACTACTAACAAGTAATCCACACCGGGAGAGAGATCTAATGTAAAACAACGATAGAGGACCCTAATTGTTACATCGGGATGATGGTGGATGATGAGGGTAATGGTCCTGGTGATGAGGATGATGATGACGATGACCCCGATGAAGCCCGAAGTGATGACAGTGACGATGGCAACTGCCAGAGAGCTTTTCTCTCCCGGGTGTCCCCCCCCCCCCGAGGCAGCGGCGGAATAATTATTCGATGATGGTCTGCGGCTTAGGGTTCCCTGGGGGTCAAGTACGCAAAAGATATCCCCCAGAGGTGGGCCAGGGTGGCCACACCACCTGGTTGCGCAGCCAGGGGGCGCGCCACCTCATGGTGTGGGCCGTTGGTTGCCCCTCTCTGGCTTCCCTTCTGGTTGGAGTACTCCTCTGAACTTCTAAGACACCCCGGTGTCCCCCTTGTTCTTCTTCTGATCTTCTGAAATATGGTATCTCGACGGTGCTTTTTCCATCAGATTTCTGGTCCTAGTGTTTATTCTCCAAAAATTATGAAACATGCAAAATAAGATAAAATAACATAAGGGATGCATCATAAAACGGTGATGCAAAATGGACGTATCAGATGGCCCTATGAAATTGTGGTGTTTGTTTGGAACCATCTAGGTCTCATGGTGATATCATGGGGGTTACCTAGATGGGGAAATGCGAACTCTAAGGAGTGCTCTTATATCCCTACACAATGATTGGTGTTTGTTACCCGACCGGAGAGTTGTTCGGAGTATCATAGTGAAGAGATGATATTTATGCATTCAATTATGTTATTATTGTTGAGAGTGTTCACTAGTGAAAGTATGATCCCTAGGCCTTGTTTCTAAGCATTGAAACACCATTTACATTCAGTTCTGCTACATGTTTGCTTGCTGCCGTTTTTATTTCAGATTGCTATTATCACTTATAACCATCCATACTACTTGTATTCACCATCTCTTCGCCGAACTAGTGCACCTATACAACCGACAATTGTATTAGGTGTGTTGGGGATACAAGAGACTTCCTGTATCGTAATTGCAGGGTTGTTTGAGAGGGATATCTTTGACCTCAACCTCTCCGAGTCCTATAAACCTTGGGTGATCCACTTAAGAGAAACTTGCTGTTGTTCTACAAACCTCTACACTTGGAGGCCCAACACTGTCTACAAGAATAGAATCGTGCGTAGACATAATTGTGCTCCATGATCAATATTTGGTTGGGTGATCCGGTATGCTAGTACTGTAATCCCACCCTTCGATTAATTTATGGTGGATGCGCTCATGTACATACTCTTGCATATGTGTATATACCAACCAACATGATACCCGATCAAATTGACAACATTTAAATGAAACACGAGAGATCTCGAGTTCAATCCGAGAAAATTCTTTCTTTGACATGCAAATGGTGTCCTAAATTGATGGTTATACATTTGATTTTATTGTATTTTTTCATCTTAGTGCCTCTTTTCTGATTCAGTAGTTCTGATTTTTTGTTCACTAATTATGTTATAAATTAATAGAGCGATAACTCACAAGTGTAGGGGGTCGCAATAGTCTTTGCTGGTAAATATAGCCCAATTTACTGATTCGACACAAAGAGAGCCAAAGAATATTTATAAACCTTAACAACTGAGTTATCAATTCAGGTGCACCTCAAAAGTATCCTGCTTCATACAATTTATTAGTAGTAACAGTGATATAATGGCAACAATAGTTTAATAGTAACAGTAGCAGTAAGACATTAGTAACAATAGTAGCAGCGAATCTAAAAGAAGTAAGTAGTAGTGCTAAAAACACCATAGGCATAGGTATGGGTGTATGGGTGTTACATGAAGGTGATTAACCATGTAATAAAGGTACAAAGGGCAGCACAAATATATAAGAGAGTATCCAAGTAACTAACTGTCATAGGCATGTTTCCCGGAAATTGTAGTACGTGCTTCCAATAAGAATTTGCACGACGTCTTTTGTCCTACCATTATGTTGCTGCGGGGCCAAAAAGGTACTAATGGTAATTAAGGTAGTTGTTCTACCAAGCACCAGAGCAAAACATTAACATACAGTGGGGACATGTAATCCTCGAACTAAAATCCATCCCCTCCGATATCCCAATCTGTCACCTTTGATGTCTCGGGTTCCGGACAATAATAAGTATATACAAATCATACACATGATCAAAAACAACAATTATATTCATGCGAACATAACATGTTCAGATCTGAAAACATTGCACTTGAGCCCTAGTGACAAGCATTAAGTACTCCAAGTTGCAACAACGATAATTAACAGCAATAGTGGATACTAGGCATTAAGCCCTAACAATCTCGTGATCTATTACATGAATAATCACATCCAATCCCTACCATCCCCTCTGCCTACAGCAGGGAATTACTCATACATCGAAGGGAGGATCATAGATGGTTGATGGAGAGGTGTTGGCAATAACAATGGCGACGATCTCTCTCCAATCCCCGTCCCGGCAGGGTGCTTCTGTCTCCCGAACTAGGGTTTCAGGTGTCGGCGGAGCTGCGGATCGTATTTGGGAAAATCTTTCGAGGGTTCTCCGTTTCGGGAATAAGAGGTCTAAATACCGAGGGGATCTTGAGGGGTGGTCCCAGGACCCCACCAAGCGCGGCCAGGGGGGCCGTGGCTGGCACCCCCTGAGGGCCCAGTTTGAAAGAGCATTTCTTGATCCTTTGGACGCAACTGGAACCCCCCTGAGGGCCCAGCGTGAAAGAGCATTTCTTGATCCCTAGTGTTTTGTATTTTAGCTAACAATAGTGGTGATATATTTAATCATGTGTTAAGTGATGCATGTCGTTAAATTTATCATTTGCATCGAACACCAAAATGTGTGAAGGTGGATCAGTTGTTGCTGATTCAGAAGTAACCGGAAATTTCCAGCCGGAAATTTCTGGTCAATCGGATTATCTGGTTTTGGAGAAGTACAACGAAAATGGCTAAGGAAATTTAACTCTCTGGCACTGGAGGTAGCCGGAAATTTCCAACCGGACGGATTATCCGGTTACCTCCAGGGCCTGGAGAAAACGGCTAAGGATCCCATGTTTCCGGGACAGAAGCTAGCCCGAAATTTCCAACCGGAAATTACCTCGCAACCGGATTATCCGGTTTGTGGAGAAGAACTTGAAAAACAGCTAAGTCCCAGAAACTATTTTGCAATGGAGTCAACCAGAAATTTCCAGCGATCGTTCAGCACTGCAATAGCCATATTTCGCAAGGGGGTACAAACACCCCTCCTTCTTCTCCAAGAGCTCTAGTTCGTCCAACACATTGAAGATCCATTTCTTGAGCTCACCAAATGTTAGATTTTTCCTAATCCCTCCACCCAAACTTGTTGATCTTTGAGGATTGAAGGAGAAGGCCCCGATGTACAACATCACCAACTCGTTCTTCATTTCCCCTCTCATTCTCTTAAGGGATTCAAGTCTAGGGTTTCCTAGAGGAAAACCTAGACTCCATTGTTGCTCACTTGTTGATTGTAACAAGATTGTTAGTGTTCTTGGGAGCCCCCAGTTTGGTTGTGGATGTGTGCCTCAAACTCATTTTAAAGGCACCGATTTCCGTCTCGAAGGGAATCAATAGTGGAAGGTGAACTAGGCCTTTGTGGCAAGGTTCATCAGAGAATAGGGTGAGGCCTTTGTGGCGTTGAGTAGGCCTTTATGACGAAACTCACACTCTTCCAATGAGACGTACTCCCCTCAAAGGCAGGAACTTGGGCATACATCCTTGTCTCTGTGTGCTTCCGTTATCGGTTAACTCGATCCTTTACCTTTATTTTGTTTTTGTATCTTGCTTAGTGTTGTTCTTGTCATATAGGTAAATTCACAATAGTTGCATATCTAGAGAATTTACCTTTGTGTCAAGACTAAATCGAAAAAGAATTAAAATTTGAAGTATATTCACGCTCCCCTCTAGGTTCCCATACTATCCGTTCACAGTGGCCACCCTCCAGCTGTCCTTCGGGCTGCGGGAGTCTTTCGTGGAAATATAATTTTCGTGATTTTTCTGGAATTTTCCGAGAAAGTTTATTTTCTGCACAAAACTAGACACCAAGGGTAATTCTGCTGAAAACAACGTTAGTCCGTATTAGTTTGATCCAAATCATGCAAATGAGAGGAGAAACATCAAGAAAAGTGTTTGGAGAAGTAGATATGTAACCCCTTTTTGCATACCTACGTGGATGTCTATAAGTGTTAAGAGGCATATGTTAAGAGGCATGACCGTGAAGTTGCATCAGGTGTTGCTTTCCATCCCCTCTCCCCTCCCTCTTGCCCCCACCCGCCATCGTCGTTGTTCCATGTGCCCGCTTTACCTAATTGGAGGAGTAGATGTACAATCTCACCAACAAGGTTTAAGTCCTCACATACATGAGTTGGGTCCCTCTTTTATAGTGTATGGGTTGCCCTTAAAGTTGTCTCACAAAAAATTGTTCATGATCTTCTACATTATTTGTTTCTTGTATATAACTATACCAAGCCATGAATTGTTTCTGTCATTTTTCCCATCAATCTCTTCTCACTCTGTCTCCGGCATTCTCATTCCCCCCCTCAGAATCTGGCCACCACCTCTCTATTGTAACCACTTATTTGAACATTGCATCCTACGATGTTATCGATGGGACCACCACCTCTATATTGTAACCTCCTTTTTTTCATATCTACCTATGCCTCTTAACATAGAAATCCACGTTGCCCCCCCCCCCCCCCTCTCCGTCTTGTCGACTCACCTGCTAGCTCTTTGTGCTAATTGTTTTCGACTCTCACAACCAACAGCACTTGGACGCCGCCTCCGCTGGCCGACCTTAACCGGATATTCAAGAACAAAAGCTGAAACACGGACCGCGTGGAGACATCCCTTATTAATTTGTGAGCAAATATTGACCGGGTTCGTTTGAATCCTTGGTCGCCCGTGGAATAACAACCCATCCGTTTTACTTTCAGGTGAAAGCGAAACTACCCGCGATAGCTACCCGTTTTACCAATAACGTCACTTATCACTTGTCTACTCAAAGCAGATATTGCTTGTATTTGTTGGGAAGATTCCAAATCATCATTGTTTTGGTTTTTGTCAAACTATCGATGGAGTACAAAAGATGGCGACTGCTCACTTTACTAGTAACGTCACTTATCACTTGTCTCCCCAATGCTGATATTGATTAGTATTTGTTGGGAAGATTCCAAATCATCATTGTTTTGTTTTTTTTGTCAAACTATCGGTGGGGTACCAAAGATGGCTCGCTATCGGTGGCTCACCAGTACCCACCGATGCTCTGTTGCTGTAGATGAACATGAGTTGTGTTCGTGTCACACACTCATATCTGAGATATTGCGGCAAAAGGTGAGGCTAAGTAAAAACTTGGGGTTTCTTTCTAGTGTGCTTATATTTCGCATAATCCATTCCTTCTTTGATGCGCAAGCACAATCGGACGACGATGGACGTGTGAAGCTGTTCGGAATCAGGAAATCAATAGCGGGATCCAGAAATCAGAGGGTTTTTTTTTTTTGAACTAGAGAGAGCGAGATATTAGCGCTTTAGCAGCCAGTAGAGTCTCACCGGATAATCTCAGAAGAGTCTCGGCGCATATTCCTGCAGCGGCACAGCCCGAGACGATGGGCTGGCAGGCTCGAAATGATGGGCCGTGAGGCACAAGATGTTTCCAGGACAAATCTGTTCTGCCACCATTTTCATCACGATCCCCTCAAAGAAAAAAAAAATCTCCATCACGAGCTTGACGAAACATCTCAAATCAGATACAGCAACTAGTGGCACACTGAATCAGGGGAACCTGGAAAATATTGCGGGATAAAATCCGTTCAGAGACCTCCCTGTCCAAATCGAGCATCTCATGCTGTTTTCCATGGTCGGATCCAGGCATCCGTGGCCCTCCAACTCCAACACAAAGTTTGTACTACGACTTATGAGCGGCAGAGTCGCCAATCAAACCGAGGTGACAAGGGCACCGCTCCTTCGTGAGCGCGTAAGCCATATATAGTACAGTATCAAATCAGTGATAGGCACTTAGGCAGACGATGCCATGAGACACTGAGAGTGATCTGTGCCATCAGAGAGGGAGAAGACCAGACCGAGCATCCGGGACTGTCCGGGCATCTTCGGTACGTACTCGAGTGAGTGTGAGTGGGACTGTGGGAGAAGACACCAATGAACGACGATGATCCACACCGAGCGGTTCATGTGGAAGCCGGCTGTTCACACAAGATGCCCCGTCGCCGTCACGCGTCAGCATCTGTCCCGGCCGGTTGCGATGGGCACAACACAAGCAAAGCATAAAGTAGAAGATCTCTAGACTGAAACCAGGTTAGCTCAGTGCGTTGCTTTGAGCGTAATCTGTGGGCTGCTTGGGCCATGCTGCAGCCTTCTTAATTCTTCGGTTAGACCCACTGGTTACTTTGGAGGGTATATACCCAGGGAATTTTTATATGGTCTCGATCATGATAGCCTCCATATTTTCTTTTGAGATCAATTGCCTCCATAATTGGTCTAGTGATGTAACCCTGGGCATGGCTGGCTTGCTCGCTAGAGGGTGTTAACCATTCTTGCCCCTTGTCACGCGTACCCTTAAGCGCGGATAATGGGCGAAAAAACACGTTTTTATGGGCCAAAAAACGATGCGTCGGAATAGACATCCTTCGGTACCTTCTTCGGAAAAGATGAGGAGCACAATCGGTACTTTCTTCGAAAGAGATAAGCGGGGTACGTGGGCTTCTCGGCGAAGTCTTGCATCATCATCTCGTGCCCGAGTTGGTGGTTGCGCGAGATGCGAAGGAGGCTGGCCTTCGATCCCTAGCGGCGCTTCTTCCTACACTTGTCCTCGAATTCCTTCACCGCGAGGATGACGATGATCATCTGCTGCCGGTGGTTGGCGAGCAAGGTGTCCATGTCCGAGTCGTCGCCCAAGGAGGAGGCGTCGAGCAGAAATTCTTCGTATCGGGTCAAATCCATCTACGAATCCACAAAAAACAAGCGGGTGTGGGGATTTTGACCGCGACACTGCGAATCCGAGCATAGGCAAGCACTTACCGACTGAGGCGTGAATGGCGCGGTCGTCCCGGGGCTGCATCTTCTCGGTCTACATCGCGCTTGATCCGGGGCGGATCCGACTCCAGGCGGCAGCGAGAAGGACGTTGTAGCGACAACGGGTGCTCGAAAAGCGGCGGCGGGGCCTCGGGCCGGCGGGGAAACTAGAGGGCGGCAAAGCCGGGGCGGAATCACCGGCGATGGCGCGGGCGGCAACGGTGGCGGCTGGCAGAAAAAGGGGAGCGGGATGGGAGGGATGCGAAGGCGTTTTGAAACGTCCCTCCCGCCAAGCGTTTTCACGTATGTAGGACACGCTCGGGGCGGCTCTAGAATCCTTTTCTTTGGCGGTCGGAGAGGCCATTTTCTGTTGCCCTTAAAAGAAATTATGATCCGGCGAGATTTGGTGTGTATGCTATGGTCACTTTTTCCAACCAAACCCGCAAAAAATGGATATTATACAGTTCGGCGCGGGATTGGGAGTCTGCTAGATCTCCTGTAGACCAGCACTCTAAGGGCTTCTTTGATCCACAAAATTCCAAAAAAATCTTTGATCTATAGAAATTCCAAAAACGCATGAATAGAAAAATTTAGGATTATATTGTCACCATCCAATCCTACAATTATGCATCAAAATTGGTTTGATCCTTACCAAGTTTCATTGAAGGTTAAATTTTCTATAAAATATAGTGTAGAATGTTCTTTAACAATTTTTTTTATTGATTTAATCATACATATCAAACAGCCACCATAGAAAAAAAAAGTGAATTCCACTTTTTACCCTCTATTTATATATTTGTGACACTAATTACCCCATGTAATAAAAAATCTTCTGGATCACCTATTTTTAAGACTTGGGATCCTCTTTTTTCGATGCATTTTTATTTGGCAAGGTGTAAAATGATAGTTGGGGCTACAAAATATTAGGACACCCACGAGGAATTGAACAACTAGTGAAAATAAAGTTGTGCATTATTGCTTCGGTCTTTACATATTTTGATACACCACATGGTGCTAAAATTACGGATTATTCTAAAGAATCCTGCATAGTGCCAAAATAGGATAAAACCGTGTTAATTTTTTAATATACTATGAATTTCTGACTTTTCTTCGCTAAATAGGGTAATAAGTGTCACAAACACGCTGGGTCTAACCGAGGGGATTACATCAGAGTTAGAATTAAGCAAGATGTCAGGAAGCCTCTGACCAGGTTCGTATCAATTTCTATGGCAGGGAAGAGGTACCCATTTGCAGTCAAGTACGAAAAACTCGGGCAGCTTTGCTATGCTTGTGGTCTTATAGGACACCAAACAAAAGAATGTGGTGATGGGGTTCATGAGGAGAAGTCGTTAAAATATGGGGACTGGATATATGCAAACACTGGATCCAGATGAAGGGGTAGCAGTATGAGTATTGGAGGAGGAGGAGGTGCAGTTGGCCGCGGTGGATACAGAGTAGGGGAACCTACTGTTAGTACAGGTGGACGGAATGCTGCGAGGGGTTTTGGCCGGGGGAATTATATGGACTGGCGTATCCACCCTGAACGCAGTGATATGGGCTCTGATGCAACCCTTGCCAAGGATTTATCGGACACTGCTACCAGTCCGATCAAACAAAATGATGAGGTCATGGCTGAGGCGGAAATGAACGCTAGGAAGCGTTTAGCTTTCGATAATGAAAATGTCGAGCAACCTGCTCCGGATGGGAAAGAATATGCTTTGGCTCTAGCTGTGGTTGCCAAGCCCAATCAAGTGTCCAAGGCTGTCCAGAAGAGGTACAAAAGATAAGATGGAACTTCCAGTGAAAATTCAGGATCGACGACATCCTTCGAGGATGACAACCGGGCACAATGGAAATCAGTGGATCGAACTGTCGGGGTTTGGGTAAAACCGTGGCAGTTCATGCGCTTCTGGAACTCCAGCAGCGTCAAAAACCAGAGGTGTTCTTCCTGTCCGAAACATATTTGACGAAAGTGAGGGCAGGGAAAATAAAGAGGAAGTTAGGTTATGATAATATGATTCAGTCAGTTAGCGATGGTAGGAGTGGAGGCCTCCTCTTGTTGTGGAATAATAACTTGAATGTGACGCTCGGTGGAGCATCCTAATTACCCGGATATCCGAATCGATGACGGAACTAATAACCCTTGGAGAATAACCGGTATCTACGGTGAACCAAGTGGAGATATAAAACATCTAACATGCGATTATATCTGTAATCTACACAATATGGTGGACCTCCCGTGGGTGATGTTGGACGATTTCAATGAAATTATGGCAGCCAATGAGATGGAAGGTGGGAACGTTAGGCCCCAAAGATGTATGCAACAATTTAGAGATTGTCTCTCTGACTGTAACTTGGAGGACATGGGGTATTTGGGCGACAAATTCACATGGCGCAGAGGGAGGATCCGTGAAAGATTGGATAGAGTTGTTGCAAATAAAAGGTGGAGGGATCTGTTTCCCCTTGCAATGGTTATAAATGAAGATTTCTATAGATCGGACCACAGACCCGTTTAGTGGATTGTGAGTTTGTTGACAAAGCGAACTGGAGAAGAGTTGTGGCCAAGAAATTTTTGAGGCCAAATGGATAATGGAGCAGTCGGTGGACGAGATAGTAGCCGAGGTGTGGGAATCGGCCAACGTCAATGGGCGGAGCATTGCCCAAAAGTTACACTCGGTCCATGCAACTCTCCATGCATGGGGTCGAGATAGTTTGGGGGAGCCGAAGCGTCGCATCCGCGCGGTCCAAGCCGAGCTGAATGGCGTCTTACAAGGACCTCTGTTAGATGAGGCCACGACAAAGCAGCAACAATTACAAATCCATCTTGAAAATCTACACGAACAAGAGGAAATGAAGTGGATGCAGCGTAGCCGTGCAAATTGGATGATGTCAGGTGACCGCAATACGACTTTTTTCCATAACTATGCATCTGCTAGGAAAAAACGAAATTTGATCAACATGTTAATTGAAGGCTGGGACGGGTTAGCTGTGCATGTCACAGACTACTTTTCCAGCTTGCTCAAGGCTGAAGTACCTAACCCTAGTGAGGAGGTACTGGGCAAGGTAAAATGTTGTGTAACAAACGAGATTAACGGGGTTTTGACTGCCCCTTACACCAGAGAGGAGATCAAGAAGGCTATGTATAATATTAGGGATCTAAAAGCTCCTGGGCCGGACGATCTCCATGCCATCTTCTATAAACGTTACTAGGGTTTAATTGGGGAGGAACTTTCATCGGAAATTCTCAATGCTCTTAATTCAAGAAAGGTCCTTGATGGTTGGAATGACACGACAATTGTCATGATACGGAAAGTTGATGCTCCAGACAAGGTAACACAATTTCGCCCAATTAGTTTATGCAATGTTGCTTACAAAGTGATTTCCAAAGTGCTAGCAGCTAGATTGAAGACCATTCCTCCGGAGATTATTTCTCCTACTCAGAGCGCATTTGTTCTAGGTCGCCTTATTACTGATAATGTCCTCGTTGCTTTTGAGTCTTACCACACCATAAAGAACAAGAAAGAGCGCAAGAATGGTCTGTGTGCAATTAAGCTAGACATGAAGAAAGCTTACGACAGAGTTAAATGGGTCTTTCTGGAGAAAATGCTTATACGGTTGGGGTTTGATTCTTCTTGGGTCAACCTTGTAATGGAGTGTGTGACTACAGTTAACTACCAAGTGTGGTTCAATGGGAGAGAAACCGAGCAATTTATCCTTCCAGAGGGTTAAGACAGGGGGGCCGTCTCTCCCCCTATTTATTTTTGTTATGTGCTGAGGGACTTACGAGCTTACTGAGTTATGAAGAAGAAGTCGGGAATCTTGTGGGAGTCAAGATATCCAGGAATGCGCCTGCTATTACGCATCTCCTTTTTGCTCATGACTCTCTCATACTCATGAAGGCGGATATGAGAAACGCAAGGTCACTAAAAGATGCTCTTCAGTTATATTGTGCGGCTGAGCATTTTCTTTAGTCCATGTACGAATGTTCTGGTTAGAGAAGAAATCTGTTCGGAGCTCAATATACTCACTGAAGCTATTACTGAGCGATATCTTGGGCTCCCGCCCCTAGTTGGCCTAGACAGATCGGATTGTTTTGTACATTTGATTGACATAGTTTGCAATAGGCTGAACGGATACAAGGAGAAATTCTGTCATATGGAGGTAAAGAAATTTTGATGAAATATTCCGGCATATGCGATGTCGGTCTTCAAACTTCCGAAACTAGTAATCAAAGGGATCACAAGTGCTATGACCCGTTATTGGTGGGGAGATGAGGACAATCAGAAACATATGCATTGGTTCGCGTGGTGGAAAATGTGTGTCCCTAAGAAGAAAGGAGGCATGGGGTTTAGAGACTTACACTGTTTTAATTTAGCCATGCTAGAAAAGCAATGTTGGAGATTATTATGTGAACCTGACTCTCTATGCGCGAGAGTTTTACGAGCAAAGTATTACCCTTCAGGTGACTTGTTGAATGCTGAAATGAAGAAGGGATCTTCTATACTTGGCAGAGCATCTGGTACAGAATTCAAACATTTAAAAAGGGTCATATTCGGAGGGTGGGCGATGGTACGAATATTAATATTTGGGATGACCCCTGGATCCCTAGCAGCCCCTCTAGGAGAATTATAACACCAAGGAGAAATATTGTCTATACAAAAGTTTCAGAATTGATTGACCCTCATACTCGCTCTTGGGATGAAAGCCTTCCGAGGAATATTTTTCTGTCAGTTCACGTTATGAGGATATTGAAAATTTCATTGGCGGTGGGGATGATGGAGGATTTCACTTCTTGGAACAGTACAAAAAACGACATATTCACTGTTAGATCAACATATTACGTTGAATGGGACCATCAACACGGGCGGAAAATTCTCAGAACTACTACCCAGGGTCCCGTGGAAGTTAATCCTGTTTGGGGAAACATTTGGGCTCTACGAGTTCCGGCAAAAATCAAAAAAATTGGTTAGAAATTTCTTCACGTGTGTATTCGAGTGCGGGCAGTTCTAGCTAACAGACATATCACCACTATTAGCTCCTGCCCTATTTGTTCCATCCATTGTGAAACATCTAAACATGCCTTTTTTCAGTGCTCCAGGGTATACGAGATATGGGAGAATCTCGGTATCCAACCAGTGATAGACACTACTTGTATTTTGGACAGAGAAGGCTCTGGAGTTTTTGAAGCATTGATGAGGGGAAGCAACAAACCTACAGAAATTCTACAGGACATTGGCATCTGAGAACTGATAGCAACCACATGTTGGTTCATATGGTGGGAGAGACGGAAGGTGGTGCATGAGGAAGCAATTCAAAAACCAGCGGGATCAGCTCAATCAATCGCTGCCATTACTCTTAACTATAGCAGAGTGCACCGGAAAAATGTTACGGTGAGGAGATTACGATGGGAACTTCCTAGAGAAGGTTTTTCTACGCTAAACGTGGATGCATCTTTTTTGCATGATTCTTGCACTGGAGGCACATGCGCTGTGATCAGAGACGACCACGGCAAATTTATAACTGGCAGTAGTTGTAGTCTGACAAATATTTCAGATGCGTCAATGGTTGAGGCAAGGGCTTTGCGAGATGGCTTAATCCTCGCAGGTCACATTGGATGCACAAGACTGGAGGTGAATAACGATTGTATGGCGGTTATCGAGGCAATGGAAGATGGGGCAATTCCTTAGGACAAGCAGCAACAATTTACTGGAGGCACATGCGCTGTGATCAGAGACGACCATGGCAAATTTATAGCTGGCAGCAGTTGTAGTCTGTCGAATAGTCATCTCAACAAATCCCACGGATGAACCGATAGGGTTTCAATTAGGAGAACGTGTAGGCGCTGGTGACGATCATCGGCTAACAGGGGGCAAGATTTACCCAGGTTCCGGGCCCTCGTAGAGGTAAAACCCTTACTCCTGCTTTGTCGATCTGTATTATCAATAGTGATGGGGGGATGATAACCCGGTAGGCCAAACTCCAAGGAGTAACCCGGCCCAAAGGACGCTGTGCAGGATCCGGCTAAGGATAAGGAAACCTGTGAAGGCCCAAGCTTGTAGGCCCAGTAACCCGGATTGTGGGTTATGGTAGAAGAAAGTTAGGGTTTGTGCGCCGTGTCCGGGTAGGATCCAGGATGCGCCTTGGAGAATAAGTCAGGGGGTACGGGTTCTTTATAAACCGACCCCCAGGTCTAGTTTAGGCAGAGATCTAAGAACCCTAGCAATATCGCTTGATATCGAGCATCTAGTGTAATCCCAGAGTTGAGTTGTTATATCAAGATCGGAGACTCGGCGACTTTGATTGCCGGCTACCAGATCGAATTGCACCATGTTTTTCTCTGAGCTAAACCCTCTCCCAAACGCCTGTGTCGTCTTGCCCCAAGATCAGTTACCCCCGGTAACGTCTGCCGTGATTATCCCACGACAGTTGGCGCCCACCGTGGGGCTTGCGTCCAAAGGTGTTTACGTCACGGGAGAAGCTCGGAAGAGCATGGAGAATCTTGTCGTCGGCGAAATCTACATCGACCGCAAAGGAGAAAAGATGGTGGACGATTCCGGCTGGGGGCCAGAGTCAGATCACCTCGAATCCGGATCCGTCGTGACAATCGGCCGGATCAGCGTCTTCATTGGTATGGTATGTACTTCCAATTCGATCCCTGACAATATTGGATCTGATTCTGTGCCAGGAGAAGCCACTTCTATCCGATCAGATGATGAAGAATCGATTGGAACGACACATCCAGCAGAAGAACCCATCGCGGAGTGGGAACAGCCGGAGGAGCCGGCATGGACCCCGCGCGACCGGGTCGAAAGAGAAGATGATACCGGGTCTATCCTGGATCTGCTGGAAAACCGGTATGAGGAGGAGAACGGCGAGGAAGAACAACATGAATTTACACCGGGTATCGTACGCCGAGTTGCAGTCTATGCGGCTCCCGCGGCCAATCTCAACCAAGAAAACGCAACCGCGACATCAGTCGGGGCGGCTCAGGCAGTGGCCCAGCAGCAGGGCGCGGCTAACGGAGACCCGGTTTTGGCTCGGGTTGATGGGGAGTCGGCATCAGTAACCAGCCGTGCAGCAGATGAGGAGTTGCATGCAAACACGTTCGGATTCCTGGGAAACCGGACACCAGGGGCGGGTCCTTCGAACCCGCGCCACCCGGCCTTATTCGATAATAATCTGATTCTAGACCCCACGGTTCTTGCAACGGTTATCACTCCGGAAAACGCAGCGGAACGTGTCAGGGATCTGGATGTGGCTCGTCGTGCGCTGGAACAGCAAAGAAGGCAGGTAGAGGCAGAAAGGCAAGGGATGGCCACGCGGCAGCGTGAGCTGGATGCGCTGGAAACTCGGCTCCGAGAGGAAACGTCTAGAGTACATCAAAGGCATCAAACCAGGTTACCAGCAACGGGCGGGGTTATTAATCCGGCTAATTTATTTGTCACACATCAGGATCAGCCGATACCAGTGGTGAACCAAGGAACCGCACCCCAACCGGCGACAGCAGGGACACATCCGGCAAATGAACGGACCGGGTTACCCCCACCACAGACTAGAGTCACAACCGGCAACGATCTACCACCACCGCCACCATTACGATTCCGCACACCAGCCGGTCACTACAATAACCCCATGGACAATGTGTATGCAGCGACACTCGCGTTAAATCAAATCCCTGTGGGAGAGTCGCCCCATGCAGAGAAGACTCGGCAAGCCATCGATCTGTTGCACACTGCGGTGGCACAGCAAGCCAATTATCCGGATCATAGAAGCGGTATGCACGGGACGCCATACGTCAGTCAATAGCAAGGGAATATCCAAACAAGTTCAGCACGGCGGAGGGAAGAGCAGCAGCAAATGCCGCCTCCTCCCCGCGTTCAGGCAGCATCAGCGGCACAGGCTGTCGTGGACAGTTCCAGAGCCCGGAGGGCCGCGGCCGGGTCTGCAGCGCATGGACTTCCTGCAGCATCGCGCCCAGCCGCGACCCCCGCGGTATCACACGTTTCTAGAGCAAGACCGGCCTCAACCGTTCTAGCAGGACCCAAGTGTCTCTCGGACAATATCAGAGCTGAACCTTACCCGGAAAAATTCAAAGAACTAGGGAAAGTAGTGAATTATGAACCAACTATGGATCCAGAAACATGGCTAAGCAGTTACGAGATGGCAATGTCGATTCGCAACGCGTCCGAGAATCTCCAAGCCAAGTTCATGTACTTGATGATGTCAGAAGGAGCAGCAAAGTTGTGGTTCACCAACTTGCCGGAAGGATCGATCAAGTCCTGGGAGGAATTGAAGACCGCGTTTGTCAAGCACTTTCATGGGACATGCAGGAAATTGTTCACTATTGACGATCTAGAGCGATGCGTCCAAAAGAAGGGAGAATCGGCGCGCAGTTGGGTGCGCCGGGTTATGGAGATACTTCACTCTTCCACGGATATTCAGCCCAAGGATGCACTACAGGCCATGGCAAAAACATGCAAGTATATACCTTTAGTGCAAAAGTTAACTCGCATGAAGTCTAGTCGAAATGCGTCGGAAGTTACAATGGGAGAATTGATGGATGCGTGCAACAAACACGCCGCGACAGATACTACAGAAGAGGAAGTTGATGACAGGAAGGTAAAAGCAAACACAAGTAATAACGGAAGAACCGGCAATGGATCAGCACCGGGTAATAACGGAAATAGCCAGAACAAGCGCCCGTTTGAAGGAGGCTCCGAGTTTGTCGCCAACACAGAAGCCGGGTCTTCAAGGCCCAGAGCAGAAGGAAATTTCAACGGAGGTAATCACAATGGAGGAAATTATCAAGGACCGCCAAGGCCGGGTAACAATTGGGACATATTCAGGATGGCATGCCCGAAGCACAGCAGGAACGGCAGGCCAGCTAACCACTCCCTGGAACAGTGCGCCGACTTACAAAGATGGAAAAATGAGGAAGTGAACAGAGCTATGCGAGGTGCAGGACGGGGAGGAGGACCGGGTCCAGGGGGAAACCCGGGCAACGGCCCACCCCCAGCTGGTAACCCGGCGGCTGGAAATCAAGGTAATAACCAAGGGGGGGGCAGGAGGTTTCCAGGCTAACCCCAAACAATTGGGTCAATATCATGTGCATACCACAGGAGGCTCTAACAAGGACAAAAAGATACTGAAGCAAGCGGTCAACTCAGTTTCGTCAGCTGTTCCGAGATACTTGAGATGGTCAGAACAGGAGGTAACATGGAGCAGAAGGGATCACCCAGAAAGAGTGGAGCACCCGGGAGTCTTGGCATTAGTAGTCGCACCGCAAGTCAATGGGTATGAGCTGAAAAAGGTTTTGATGGATGGTGGAAGCAGCATCAATATACTGTATTGGGAAACCTTCCTACGCATGGGCCTCAAGGAGTCTCAGCTACAAAAAAGCTCAACAGTTTTTCATGGGATAGTGCCGGGTCATTCAGCGTGCCCCGAGGGAAAAATCGCATTGGAGGTAGCCTTTGGGGAGTCAGAGGATAACTATCGAGTTGAGTGGCTTACCTTTGAGGTAGTCAAGTTGCGCAGCCCTTATCACGCGTTATTTGGAAGGCCGGCTTACGCCAAATTCATGGCTAGGCCGTGTTACGTATATCTACAGCTAAAAATCCCGGGTCCCAAGAAGACCATTACCATACATGGAAATCGAGACATAGCAGCTGAATGCGACGAAGGAGATGCAGCAATGGCCGAGCAGGCCTGTAGAAAAGAAGAGCTCAAGCATTACCGGTCTCAAGCAGACCCGGAGGATAGAGCCACATCAAAAAGGCCGAGTACTGAAGGCAAAAGAGCAAAATCCAAGGTAGCACAAGATGCTAAAATGGTGGCTTTCATCGAGGATGACTCCTCCAAACAATCCGCCATAAAAGAAGAAGCTGCACGACCGCTCACAACCAGCCATGTCATGGAAACACCTTACCCGGGTTGGCTAGTAAACCCGGTACTCGTTATGAAAAAATCTAACACGTGGAGAATGTGCACCGGTCACGCCAGTTTGGGACCGGTGTCCATGAAGAACTAAACAGTGTAACGGGTAGCAGGTTTCAGACGCGCTCTTTTCCTACCCAGGGCACCTAAGGGGACTGGAAGGTTTTTAATGAGGCGGCCTGCTGGTCCAAACTTTCTCGCATCAATAAAGAGATGGTTATCAAGTCCTGTTTCGTTCCAGCCTGATTACAAGTAAGTAGTATCCATGTGACATCAATATTTCAGTATCATTAAGAACGTTGAGTATATATAGGTCTCGGGGGCTGGTTGCTCAAGTAGCCCAGCTATAAACCCAAAAGACCCGGCCTTGATGCCTATAAGTTATAAGGGCCGATTATTCGCAAACGAGTACGGCTGCAATCTTATAACTGGACAAAGGAGCCAAATTTTCTTGACTTTTCTTACTTAAGCTCGATGTGACTCGCACTAAAGTGGCATGATTCGTTCGCTTATGATTACAATCAGCCATGAAGCCCAATGGGACTTGCCTGACCCTGTTCTCGTATGGATGTAACAACATGGTATCCACGCGAAAGCCGGCTTACAGTACAAGATAGTCAAAAGGGTCATCTAAACCACAAGTTTATGCAGAGTACAAGGCTAATAGCCGGAAACTCAACAACTATCAAGCATAACTTCAGTACCTACACGGAATGGCTTTAGGCTTGCGACTCGGTAAAAAACAATTTGTTCTCTGAGAAAGGCCACACCCCCATGACTCGGACTTTGGGTCATGGGGACTGGGGACTTCGAAACAGAAACAAACTACTTGGCTATCGAAGTTCGAAAGACCTCACCATCCGAGTCTTGGGGACTTAAATAAAAAGTCCACTTGTCAAAGCCCCTGGTATTCGGAAAACCGAGTCTTACGAAGGGAGCCAAAATAGAGAGTCGGGTATCGAGAAAAAGCTCAAAGAATAGACAAGCAATACGGTTATCAAAAGGCCAGGAAAGCCGCAAAGTATATCACGGACTAAAAGTACGTTACAAGTTACGACATCAGTATCAGGGGTGCACAGGCGCACCATCAAAAGCATAATAGTTTGAATACAAAGCATCACGTAAACAAGGTATTATGATGGTACTGACCTATTCGGCCTCCTGAGTACGGTCTTCCGGGTCTGGGTCCTGGGCTTGCTGCTTAGCCTTCCCGGCACCCTTACCCGGACTCACTGCACCAGGGCGGACAGGTGGAGGGACGGCTGGTGTAGAGGCAGACGGACCTGATCCTAACTCGGCCTCTCTCTTCGCAGTCGCCTCCCTCTTCCTGGCCGAGTTAGAAACCCACTTCTCCAAGATATCAAAGGGCGGGGGTGCTTCCTCCGTAACAACTTTGCCATCAGCGTCGTATGCACTCATAATCGTGTTTAGATCCAAACTATCGGCCAAAGTGGTAGCCGAGGGGCGCACTGCGGCTTGTATGGCTTTGAAATCCTTGGGTGTAAATTTGGAACCGTCCGCCTTGAATTCGGGAAACCCGGATATTACCTTTGCCGGGTCAAGCTTCGGAAAGAAAGCCTTGGCCAGGGTGAAAGCCCGGGTCATTCCAATCCGGCATGACGAGCGTTTCCAGATTTCAATCCAGCCAGGCACAGTGGAGCAGGCTTGAATGAGATTTTCTTCACCCGGATATACTTCCGTAGGCCACTTCACGACATCCAGTATAAATTTTGTGCCGGCAAAGAAAGTCTGGAGCACGGTCTTTAGGGTTCTAGCCTTGACAATGGCATCCTCCTCTGGAGCCGCAAGGTTGGCACCTACAGTTGTAACAAAAGAAAGAACGTATCAGTAATCCCGAGTATGATATAATAAAGCAAAGACATGAAGCCAATCGGCAGCAAAAACTTACTAAGCAAGATCTGATAAGTATCGGCGACTTGGTCCGATAGTTTCTTCAGTGCGGTCTGAGCGGCATTGCACTTCTTCTTGTATTTGGAAACATCCTTCTTCAAAGTTTTCATGTCATCCTCAAGGGTTTCCCTTCGTTTTACCTCGGCAAGAAGAAGTTGTTCGGTCTTAAGTAAAGTTTCATCAGACCGGGTTATCTGTGCCTGTAAGTAGCAAGGAACGCAAGTATCAGTTGGATATTATGGTAAGCTGAATATGGCGTAAAGTACCAAGCATAACTTTTGCAAGTCATACTCGGAACTTGGGGACTAGGTACGCAATATGAGATACCAAGTGTCCTTACCTGGTGCTC
The DNA here is from genome assembly GCA_028641055.1 of Alopecurus myosuroides. NCBI lineage: Eukaryota > Viridiplantae > Streptophyta > Magnoliopsida > Poales > Poaceae > Alopecurus > Alopecurus myosuroides. The sequence continues at coordinate 162,073,239 of CM054059.1, read as the reverse complement.
TGCAGCCATGCGCTCCAAGATCTTGCTCTCCGAAGTCTTCATAGTGAGGAGAGTGTTCATCAATTGATCAAAAGTGTCTTTACCCGTATCAGAGGACCCGGGGCCTTGGAAATTCCGAGAAGGAGCTTTCTTCTTAGTGGGAGGCGGAACCCGGGTCATTTGTGTGTCGGAATCCGACGCTCCTTCTTCTGCACCCAAGATTGTGGCTTTGTTCTTCTTGCTTGCATGGGAAGCAATCGGATACTCGGCTTCTTGTGTGTCCGGGTTTGTCGGCGACGCTTGTTTTTCGCCGCTAGACGCGGCTATAGTCTTATCAGTCGGGCTCCCCTTACCCGGGCCCTCGGTCTCCATATCCTCTTGGTCGCTGATAACGACCGTGGCCCTATAGATGTTGTCAGTGAGCAGCTAAATACACAGTCAGGAAAGGGTGATGAAATGTGGTGGAGCATCAGGAAGGGGATTTTACCCGGTGTTCACCGCAAAGTCACAAGGAAATCCGTCGCTGGACTCGGGAGAGGCTGGAAATTATCAAGTCAGACGTCATGTGGGAATGGTTCAAGGAGAATGTTTCGACCGAGAAAAGATAGGGTAAGTACCAGCCCGCCGAGTCGGGGTCGATGAAATACCCGGGTTAAAGGCATCATCACCCGGGTGATTCCGAGTTGACCTGCGCTTGGTCATGGGCGACTCCTTCAAGCATGGCCAGTGGAATAACGTCAAGGTAGCTCATGTATATCATTAAAGTAATACGAATTGAATGCGAGGAGGAGATATGAAACCTTGGAGGTGGCCTCTTGAGTTTTTCTTTTTGATCCGACTTTGATTGTCGGCTCCAGTTCCTCCTCGTCGCTGGCGGATTCTACTTTGCCGTCGGAGTTTTCTTCCTCGTCATCTTCTCGTTCTGGATATCATCAAAGTTATAGTTGGAAATGAAGGGGTTATGGTGAGCTTAAAGGAACCAAATAAAATCCGGAGAGTACCTTCGTCCGAGTTAACAGCTTCTTGCTCCTCTGGACTTTCGGAGCTAGGAGAGGTGTTGGTTTTCCAAAAATCATCATCAGCCTGAAAAGTGTCAGTACAAGGGTTATCAACTGTATCGAGTGGAAAGAGCAAAGGTAAAGGCATCAAAGTCGGGTTTTCACCTTGGGGGCTAGGTTCTCGAGTGTGAAGGGCTCCAATCCGGATATGTTCCGGATTACCTCAAGCTTTTCTGTCAGAAAACCCTTGATGGTTTTGTGAGTGTCGCCAGCTGCGAAGATGTTGTCAGAGTACCGGAGCGGGTCTGTAGATTGCCCCGAATACTCGCACATCAACTTTGTGCGGATGGAATTGGGTTGAATCCGGAAGTCGACCCAAGTCTTCACCAGGTTGAGCCCGATGAGGCCTTGGGCCGTGAGAGTGTTGATTTTGGCTAGTAGAGGTTGAATTGCCTCCCTGTCCGAGTCAGAGGCGAAGGCACTAAATTTCTCGGAGATGTCAAGAAGACCCTCTGAGTAACCCGGCAGCTTCTTTTGGCCGGGTGGGGAGGTGTCTTGGCAGTAAAAGTATGAGAGCTGCCAGTGCTTGACATGGGAGTTAAGGGTGAGGGGTGGCATCAAAGAATTCTTGCGGCGCTGGATGGAAACCCCGCCGCAAGCAAGAAGCGCCCCGTCACCGCTCTCGCGGCACGGTTTGCACTGAAAAAGCTCAATGAAAAGAGCTAGACTTGGCGAAGTGCACAAGTATGATTCGGAAAGGACGATGAAGTGGGAGATGTTTAATACAGAATTAGGCCCGATGTCAAAAACGCGAAGGACGTAATGGCTTAGAACATCACGGATAAAAGGGTGACCCGATGGGCGGAAGCCCCGGGTCACATGTTCCACGAAACAAATTACCTCGCCTTTTGTCGGGGTGGGCCGGGTCTCCTTGCCCGGCACCCTCCATTGGATATCCTCTTGAGGAGGAAGAACTCCCAGCTCCACCAGCTCCTCCAACTTGGCCTTGGTGACCGTAGACCGCGCCCAGTTGGCGGATATGGAGTTGGTGGCTTTAGTTTTGGTTGGGGTTTTCCCCTGCTTTTTGGGAGCCATATGGTTGACCTGCAAAGTACAAGGTAAAAGGATAAGAGGACTAAGACACGGAAGCTGTGAGCCGGCCGAGTATCGGCAGGGTAATATTGAGACACGAAAATTGCGTGTAATCCGGGTGTTAGCTCGCAGAGTAAAGTTCGAATTATCCGGGTGTCAAGTGTTATGGCGAAAATTATGGGGGTCTAAGCGTTGAAGGAGCTTTTGAGGACGATGGATGGCTGTATAGGCACTTGGCGCGAATAAAAGGAACTGGAAAGGGGAGGTCCAGCCGGGTGATTGAGGCAAAGGCGGAAACTTCGAGTAGTTCGAGCCCAGATTGGAAACTCCATCTTCAGGTTTGTGGCGAAAATAATAATTGCGGGTAGTAGGAGAGTGGATTGGAGTATACATCTTATCTATTGGGCGAGCTAGAAAGACTATTAGTAGCCTAATTCGGCATGGCCGAGGAATCCTTGGCGGGCTGATTTGGATCTAATTTGAGGTGAAATCAAAAATTGCAAGGGCAAATTAATGGGCGCAAGAGGCTTACCGGAGGAGATCTGAGTGAAGCCTTGCGGAGGCAGATGGCGCAAGCCTGGTGTCCCTTCGCGGTTCCTGACGGGCCGGATGGAGATTTGCCGGTGGATCTTGGCGGCGGCGCGGGGCGAGCTGTGGTGGAGCGCAGCCTCCGGCCGATGGACTCCGGTGCTGCGCGCGGGATTTCCGTGGTGGCGCTCAGTGAGGATGAGCTCGGAGGGAGAAAGGAAGCAGAGTGGGGGGAAATGAGCCGTTAGGGTTTGGGTTACCCCCAAGGAGCCTATTTATAGCGCGAGTGGATAAGCCCGGTTCAGCGAGCGGGAGCCGGGAGTTGCGGAAGTAAACGGCTATTTATTTGAGTTTTGGCGAGATGCGCTTTAAATGTTGAGCAGGGGATCTGAACGAAAAGAAGAAAGAGATCCATCCCGTGATATCAGGTCAATTATCAAGTATAAAATCTTGACATTTTGGGGTTTTACCTGGGAAAGTAAGTTAGGTAATTGGGAAAGAGCCGGGTTACTATATGGCCACCATGGAGTAAGGCCTAGCTATCTATTGAGGCACCTTAACCCGGCCTCCACATACTCGTGTGTTTGATATCTTTGCAGGGAATAGCGAGCGCTTCAAAGGAGTATCCATGAAGCCCAGGCTATTCTGGGGACTACTGATGGGGGGATGATAACCCGGTAGGCCAAACTCCAAGGAGTAACCCGGCCCAAAGGACGCTGTGCAGGATCCGGCTAAGGATAAGGAAACCTGTGAAGGCCCAAGCTTGTAGGCCCAGTAACCCGGATTGTGGGTTATGGTAGAAGAAAGTTAGGGTTTGTGCGCCGTGTCCGGGTAGGATCCAGGATGCGCCTTGGAGAATAAGCCAGGGGGTACGGGTGCTTTATAAACCGACCCCCAGGTCTAGTTTAGGCAGAGATCTAAGAACCCTAGCAATATCGCTTGATATCGAGCATCTAGTGTAATCCCAGAGTTGAGTTGTTATATCAAGATCGGAGACTCGGCGACTTTGATTGTCGGCTACCAGATCGAATTGCACCATGTTTTCCTCTGAGCTAAACCCTCTCCCAAACGCCTGTGTCGTCTTGCCCCAAGATCAGTTACCCCCGGTAACGTCTGCCGTGATTATCCCACGACAAATAGATCAGTTACAATGGGGGTGCTCGAATCGAGAGTATGATCTCGAGTTCAAGGCTTTGGTGGTGCGTTATTGCTTGGATCCCCCTCCCGGTGGTTCTCCTGGTCTCATATAGATGCCCAGGTCTCAAACCGTACCCGGGGGGGGGGGGGTTACAAACCCTAGTTTAGGTCGGTTACACGTTTCCTTCTTGACCCGCAAGGCTTTGCGGATGTGCCTTCGATTGGGCCTTCTAGAATCGTTGGTGGCACCTATCCTTGGGGTTAGGTCTTGGGCCTTGGACCGGGTAGCCTCACTCGATAGGTCCAAGACTCATCCCCTCATCAGTAGCCCCCGAGTGTTTACTCGATTGAGAATCTGTCGGGTGGACACTCAAAGTTCGTCTTGATTTCCTTTGATTGATTATTTTAATCACTAAAATTTGGAGGGTGTATACCATGTGCGCGATGCGCTTCTTGTACTCGAGCATCGAGCAATATATGTGCCTGTGTACTGGCTGTTTTCGCAGAAGGATGTGGCTCAGTCGCTTGGATCTCCCGAAAGCTCAGGGAAAATTAATTGCATCTCGGGCAAAAACAGTTCTGGCCCACACAGATTCGAGACCTCCGACTCGAATCCGGTGAGGTGATCGTTGCGACTGGGCCGTGGAGGTCTTACCGAGTCGAACTTAACCTATAGGGGTACCCGGCGCGTCCGCTAGGATTTTTCTTCGTGTTGTTGACACGAAAATTTACCGTAGGATGCAGCTTGAGTGCGATTCTAGGCCCACAAGAGAGATCTTTGGGTCTTACCTTCGTACTCGAAAGAATACGGCATCCGGATGTGCCTAGTCGGCCGAACGATCCAGGATAGAGATGTGTAGATATATCATGTGAAATAGTAGGGGGAGTCGCGTACTCGCGATTTTTCTTTGATTGCCTTCATGTGAATCTTCGAGTGAAGAGATCTCCTTCCTTTGTTGTACTTATGCAAAAAGATATTTCCGCATTTATAATAAATTTATTTTTGCCTTGCCCATACGAAAGAGTTTTTGTGTCTTGGGGCTTATGCAAAAGAAATTTTTGCGTCTTGACATGCCCATACGAAAGAAATTTTGTGCCAGGGAGCTTGTGCGAAAGAGATTTCGCGTTTTGATGTGCCCATAAGAAAGAGTTTTCGTGTTAGGGAGCTTATACGAAAGAAATTTCGCGTCTTTCATGTACTCATACGAAAGAAATTTTCGTGTTAGGGAGCTTATGCAAAAGAGTTTTCGCATCTTGATGTGCCCATAAAAACAAATTTCGTGTTAGCGAGCTTATGCGAAAGAGTTTTTGCATCTTGATGTGCTCATACGAAAGAAATTTCGTGTTAGGAAGCTTATGTGAAAGGGTTTTCTAGTCTTGGTGATGTATGGAGTGATGTCACTGTACACCCATCTGCTTTGACTCCTCCCGGTGGGACGTGACGAAGCGAAGCAGAGCACTCGGGCCCACCTTGTCAGCCTTTTGACCTAAAACGATAGGTCATGTCCGATTTTTCTGCGAGCCACGCGCTGTAAATGCGCACGATCTTCTGTAAAGATCGTGCCAGCATAACTGTTCGCCGCCGCCTCGTTTCCACTTCACGCTTGGCGGCCGTGATGAGCGCCACGTTGCCAAATCCATGGTCTGGATCAGCCTGTGCTGTGTATAAGTAACAATCCTTAGGAGATGGGTAAATCTCCCGGTCATTTGCTCATCTTCTTCCGCCTCGCGCACAGCTCATGTTCTGTAAGCACAAGAGAGCTCCCATGGCAGGCGGGAAGAAACGCAGCGCTGCCGCGTCGTCGTCGAAGGAAGTGGCGGACGCTTCCGGGCCGCCTTTCGTGAGGACAGGCGATTGGCGTGCCGCCAACACCACCAGGAAGAGCCTCGCTGAGATGCAGCGGGAAGGACTGCTTCCGCCTGACACTGACAAGCGCGTGCGCTTGTCCAAGAAGGAAGAGGTACCCAATCCTCACGCGAACGAGCGCGTGCTCTTCGCGGAGCACGTCTCGCGCGGTCTCTCTCTCCCCCTCCATCCTTTTCTCCTCGGGTTGCTGTATGTCTACGGCATACAGCTCCACGACTTGCCTCCAAACGCGATTCTGCACATATCGTGCTTTGCGAGTGCTTTCTGGGCATCCGCCCGCATTGGGGCCTCTGGAAGGCTCTCTTCAAGGTGCGGATCTTCCGGGAGCGAGCGCAGCCAGGCGAGAAGCTGGGGGAGCCGTTGCGCACCGGGGGCTTCGGGATACAGGCGAGAACCGACATCCCCTACATGGAGATGTATTTCGTCGACTCGGCGCAAGTGTGGCGAAAGAAGTGGTTCTACGTCGTCGACAACAGGGCGGGTGGAGCTCCTGAAGCGGAGGAAGTCCTGGTCGCACAAGCTCTCTGCTGAAGACAACAAGATCGTCTCCCCCCTACTCGCGGAAGTGGCGAACATCCGCGACAAGGCGTTGGGTGTTCCGTTGAATGGAATACATATCGCGAGTGTATTTATTCGACGAAGGATTCAGCCCCTTCAGGCGAGACCATCTACCATGTGGGAGTACCAAGGCGCCCACGACCCGAGCCGCGTCTGCGAAGACCTTCTCTCGAACACTGAGTTCGAGAAAAAGATTGCGGCCATCACCAAGCTGAAGAAGGGAGAGTCCTACTCGGCATGTTCTCTCAAGCCATTCGAGGCAGCGAAACCTCCTCCAGCTGAGGTGAGTTTCTTTCTGTTCTTCTTTGGTTTCTTTGTAGTCTGAAGTTTTATCGACGGAAGTTCTTCTCTCTTTTTTCCTCTTCTTTTTCCGTAGAGCCTGAAGGTGGCGACGTGCTACCCGCCAGTTTCGGCTGAAGACGCCTCGGACCTCCTGGCGAGTAACATCGAGGCTTCTCTCGAAACTAGCATCACCGAAGCCGATTCGAGCTCCGAGCGCGGCTCTTCGGACGACGTGGAAGAATCGGGTAGCGACCAACTCCATCACCGCAAGCGCCACAGGCACGAGGATGACGAAGTCCCTTCCAAGGATAGTTCTTTGGGTGATGGGTCCACCAAGGTGACTGAGCCTCTTCAGGTGCCTCCTCTCCGTACGCTTCCGCCTCTTGGTCGTCCACCCAAGGTTTCCACCGCCTGGAATGTGGACGTTCTAGACGATGATGACGAGGATGAGTAAGTTTTCTATGTTTCACTTTCAATCGCGAATCTTCTTTCTCGTTCCTTGTTCTTTTATCCTGATTTTGCTTTCAACATCAGCCTTGCGACTATTAGTCCTGGCTGGTTTGCTTCTTCGCTTCCTTCCGTGAAGAGAAAAGAGGCAGCCGTGACTGAAGCCGCGGTTGTTGAGGCCGCCCGAAGATCTCCAAGCCCTGCGAGAGCAACCGCCGCTCCGGAGTACGAGCTGCCCAGCTTTGCGGTTGAGGCGTCCGCGAGTAAGGAAGTTTCGGGCAGCTCAGCAGAGCCTTTGTCTACCGCTCAGGGCAAAGTAAGTCCACTTGTCTTTTCCTTGCTCATTCGAAATTTTATCGGGTGCACGGCAGTGCTCCCGATGGGAGTAGCCCCCGAGTCTGTGGTTAATTGCTTTCAGTTTGCCACAGGCTCAAGTCGAAGTCTTCTCCTCCTTTTCTTCTTGAATACTATCGGGTGCACGGCAGTGCTCCCGTTGGGAGTATCCCCCGAGGCTATATTCGACTGTGTACAGTCGTGTATAGGCTCAAGTGATTTTGTTTTTAACTTGAATTTCTGCCTTGGGTTTTTTGCAGGCTCTTCTCGACTCCCTTGCTGCTTTCGGGCGCCGAGTACTTTCAGCCGAAGCGGACTGCATCTCCCTTAGGGCGGACCGCGATCGGCTTGTCCAAGATGGTCAGTCTCTCCAAGGTAGACTAATGTGCCATTCTTGTCTTTATTGTTTCTCTTGATTGTAAAGATTGCCTCAGCCTTATGCTTTGTACTGCAGCGAAGTTACCCGCCTAAAAACTGAAAAGGCTAGTTGTCGCTCGGGTGAAAACCCTTAAGGTGGGGTTGGAGTCCTCCCGAAAGGAGTTGGAAACCACTCGCCAGCATTCAACTGATCTTGAGGGGAACTTCGAGAGGGCTCAGGAAGCACTAAAGCAGCTGGAGGAGGCGGGCGCCAAGCACGACAGCGATCTGGTCGACCACATTCGTCCTTCGGCTCAGAAGCTTGCGGGTAAGCTGTGTTTCACCTTTCTTGTACTGTGATTGATTTTATCCTGCTTGCTTATAGTTTTAATCTGTCTTCGTTCCAGACGCCCTTGGTATTGGACTGGGTTGCCTGGAAGCCAGCGACTGGATGCTCTCACGGACTCTTGCACTCAGCTCCAGGAACATGCAAGTAGAATCTGCGCCCTCATTGGTGATGCCAGTTGAGTGTTGACGCGATTCCACGAGCGTTTACTCGTGGACGTGGCGGTTCCGCCTATGTTGGATGGCCTCCTAAAGGTGTTCCTGGGTGAAGAAGATTTCCTCCATGGATACTCAGTTGCTCAGTCCGAGTCCGAGTGCGAGTCTCGGATGACCTGGAGAAGGTGTATTCGAGCGTTCCTTATGACGCCCATCGCAAAAAGGTAGCCCTCCGTCCTTTTGGCGCTCGCGCTGAAGTCCTCGCGAAGATACTTTCTGAGGTGCTCGCTCGTGCTAGCCGCAAGGGGCATCGTTCCGCGAGTGGAACTACGTCTGCAGCCCCCTAGGATAGTTCTTTGTTTCCATTTTCTTGTCGATGTAATGAACCTTGGGATGTATTCCCGTACTTTTATGTTGCGTAATCGAAGTGTTTTTCTGAAATCCCAGTGTGTGATTGTTGCGCCTTACTCTTGTATGCTCCCTATGGGAGTAGCCCCCGAGCACCCAAGGAATTGGTGGTATGTTCTCGAGTGGGGTCTTGTGATTTTTTTGAACCATCTTCTTTTCTTTCCAGGTAGTGGATCCCAGCATAGAGTCCTCGAGTGGGTCTGCTTCGCAGGTTAATGCCCTTGTTGCTGCGGCGAGCACATTTGCATCACTCCGCGACCGTGTTGCGGATGGTGAGCGCAAGTTGAAGGCTCTGCGAGGTGTGGCCGATGTTGCCATGTCGAAGCAGAAACTTGCTGTGGAGCGTGAGCAGTTTGTGATGGAAGAACTGGCGGCTGTTGCCAAGGGCATGCTCTGTAAGTTTGTGAGCCCCCGAGTACTTTGTCGTTGGTTCCTCCTTTGTTTTGACGCTTTTGTTGTTCTTGCAGTTGTTGAGCCTGACGGAGTTTGTGAAACCCATTGGGTGAATAACCACATTATTCACGAGTCAGGTAGCTCCAAACCTCATGCGAATGAGTTCTGGTATGATAGCAAGTGGGGCTTTATCCTGGCTACCCTGAAGTATCGGGCGAGCCAAGCGCAGATAATCGTCGAGTCTTGTCGCGAAGCTTTGTCATATGTGCATCGAACATTTTACCCTTTGGGTATCGTCCCAGATAGTTTGAGTAGCTTGCTCAGGATGTTCCGTCGAGTGGGAGAGGTTCGAGAGTGCGTACGCCAACAGCTTGTCAGTGGAGCCCTGGTGGCACTTGCCTTCGTTCGGCTGTGGCACCCTGAGGTTGATTTCCTTTCGGTGGCACGTCTCCCTGATTCGAGAGGTGCACCAGTCGATTTTTCTCCTCACTATGCGGCTGTGCGTCCTGCAGCGGAACAGATTGTTTGACTGACGCCCGAAGAGATTGATCAAATTCTTGCAAATGAGGCTAGTCGCCATTAAGTGTAATCCCAAGATGTAAATATCTTGTTGTAAGGTGTTTTTAAGGTGTAAACCTTGTAACCTTGTATATCTTGTTTGATTGTTTTAAAGGTGTTTATAAGGTGTAGACTTTGTTGTACCTTGTATTATTTTTATCGAGTGATATTACTCGAAGGTATGTTTTGATGCTAGGTAGGCGTAGCCCCCGTGTGTTTGGGGTGTGTACCTATCGTTTTAGCATGTTTAGAAAGATAAAGAAATCACGATTGCTATGTTTGAGAAACCATGTATTTATTAATATGGTTGAGAAGCCATGTGTTTGATCGAGCTACAACATGGCTGGTACAGCCTTATTTCTTGCGAGTAGGACAATCCTAGGGGTAGAACTTGCAGAGATGCGCAACGTTCCACGGGTTGGAGTAGATACCGCTAGTCTTCGGGTTCTTCAATCGATAGGCGCCTCCTGGGATAACTTCATGTATTATGAAAGGTCCTTCCCATGGTGGCTCGAGCTTGTGTCCTTCCTTTTGCTTGAGCCGCAGCACCAGGTCTCCTACCACGAAGGATCGGTGGCGTATACAGCGACTGTGATAGTTGCGTAGTGATTGCTGGTATACTGCGGATCTTGCAAGTGCAATGTCCCGGATCTCATCGAGTGCGTCCACGTCTTCTGCGAGTGCCCTGTTTGAGGTTTCTTTGCTGTATGCAATGACTCATGGAGCGCTGAATTTGACATCTTCGGGTAGGACGGCTTCAGCTCCGTAGACCATGAAAAATGGCTTATAGTTTGTTGACCGATTTGGTGTTGTGAGTAGGCTCCACAGTACTGATGGTAGTTCCTCGGCCCAGTGCCCTGCCGCTGGTTTCAGGCGATCAAGTAGACGCTTCTTTAGGCTAGCCGAAACTAATCCGTTGGAACGCTCGACCTGCCATTAGTTTGCGAGTGAGCTACCGAGGCGAAGCTGAGGGTGATTCCCTTTTGTTTGCAGAATTCCTGCGTTTCCTTGGCCGTAAAGTTGCTGCCGTTGTCTGCGATAATGTTGTGCGGTACACCGAATCTGCACATGATGGAAACGAGGAATCGCACAGCGCATTGTGCGTGCGCGGAAGTGACTGGCATGGGCTCTATCCATTTTGTGAATTTGTTCATAGCCACGAGCAGGTGCGTGTATCCTCCAGGTGTTGACTTGCGCAGTGGTCCCACCATGTCGAGCCCCCATTGGGCGATGGGAATCATGTGCAGTTCCGTCGTAGGAGCATGCGGCCTGGGCGCAAATCTTTTGGCAGGCGTTGCATCTGTCGACTAGATCTTTGGCGTCTCTTGCTGCTGTGAGCCAGTAAAACCCTGCCCTGAAGTCCTTACCCACGATTGCTCTCCAACTGGCGTGGTGGCCGCAGTCTCCTTGGTGTATATCTCGGAGCAATTCCTTGCCGTCTTCGGGTGCTATGCATCTCTACAATACCCCTGATATGCTTTGCTTGTATAGCTCGTTGTTGATCACCCGAAAGGACTTGTTGCGCCGTACTATTTATTGAGCCTCGCAAATGTCTGCTGGGAGCTGTTTGTTTGACAAGTAGTCGAGGTAATTCTGCGTCCAGACTGGCTCAACCAGAAAAACTTGCCTTGAAATATTGTGGATGAGCTCGATCATAGCAATTTGCGGGTTGTCGTGTGTTTCCACTGTTGCGGGTGTTCCTGCTGGCTTTCTGACTTTGATTGATCGCTTGATCATTCGTTCGAAGTAAATTCCTGGAGGGATGGGGGCGTTTGTTGACCCCATGTTGGCCAGTTTATCTGCTTCCTCATTGCTTGATCGCGCAATGTGCTTCAGTTCGCACCCTTTGAAACTTCCCTCGAGTAGATTGTACATGTCATGATACGCGACCATGTTATCCGCGATAGCATCGCACTCCTTCATAGTCTGCTGCACGATGAGATTTGAGTCTCCATATATCATCAGTCGGGTGGCTCTACAGGCGATTGCCATTTTCATGCCGTGTAGGAGGGCCTCATACTCCGCGTCGTTGTTGGATGTTGGGTCATCAGGAGGGAAATCCAATCGCAGGACGTATTGCAGCTTGTCGCCTTGGGAAGATATAAGAGTTACTCCGGCTCCGGCTCCTTCGTTTATTTTCGACCCGTCGAAGTACATGATCCAGTTGCTCGTGTATTCAGTGGGTCCTGGTGTTTGCAGCTCCGTCCACTCGCTTAGGAATTCCACAATGACTTGGGATTTTATGGATTTGCGGCCTGCATAAATGATATCCCAGGGGCCTAGCTCGATGCTCCGTTTTGCGATTCTTCCGGATCTCATTGGGTTGTTCATGATGGTACCGAGTGATGCATCGTTTAGCACCATGACGGTATGCTCCTGGAAGTAATGCTTGAGCTTTCGGGCCGTGAGGACAACACCATACGCGAGCTTCTGATAGTGAGGATATCTCTGCTTGCATGGCGAAAGCACCTCGCTTACATAATATATTGGCCGCTGAACTCCGTACGCCGTGCCATCCTCTGGTCGCTCGACGACAATGACCGTGCTGATGACTTGGTTTGTTGCGGCTAGGTATAGGTATAGGGGCTCCCTTTCCTGTGGTGTTGCCGGGACGGGTCTACTCTGCAGTGCTCTTTTCAAGTAGATGAACGCCTTTTTTGCTTCGGGTATCCACTCGAACTTATCTGTTTTCTTCAGCAACTTGTAGAAGGGAAATGCTTGCTCGCCTAATCGTGCGATGAATCTGCTCAGGGCGGCTAGTCGCCCTGCGAGCTGCTACACACCGCGAAGATTGGTTGGCTCCTTCATTGTCAAGATTTCTTGAATTTTCTCTGGATTGGCTTCAATTCCGCGGGCGGACACAGAATACCCAAGGAGTTGTCCCGCAGGAACGCCAAAGACGCATTTTATCGGGTTGAGCTTGATCCTGTACGCGTTGAGGGCGTCGAATGTCTCTCGGATGTCCTCGACGAGCGTATCTTCTACCCGAGTTTTGATGACGATGTCGTTAACGTACACTTGTACGTTCTTACCAATGAGCTTGGCGAGGCATTTTTGCATGCAGCACTGATATGTTGCGCCTGCGTTTTTCAGCCCGAAGGGCATGGTCGTGTAGCAGTAGACACCGTGAGGTGTGATGAACGCTCTTTTCTCCTCGTCCTCCTCTTTCATCCTGATCTGATTATAGCCCGAGTAGGCGTCCAAGAAGGAGAGTCGCTGGCAACCTGTAGTGGAGTCCACGATCTGGTCGATCCGTGGCAAGGAAAAGTTATCCTTGGGGCAGTGTTTGTTCAACGACGTATAGTCGATGCACACGCGAAGGATGTCAGTGTTTTTCTTCGGGACCAACACCGGGTTTGCTAACCAGGTGGATATTTTTATCTCTCTAATGAATTTTGCGGCGAGTAATCGATTTACTTCTTCTCCGAGTGCCTTCTGTTTTGGCTCGGAGAATCGTCGGGTCGTTTGCTTGATGGGCTTGGCGTCTTTGAATACTTTGAGTGAGTGCTCCGCGAACTCCCTGGGTATCCCTGGCATATCTGAAGGCTGCCAGGCAAAGATTTTCCAATACTCACGGAGGAGTTCGATGAGCGCGCCTTCCTATGTAGGCGAGAGGGTGGTGGACACCATCGCCGTCTTTGCGGGTTCTATCGGGTGCACTTGATGCTTTCGAGTGTCACTGTTTGCACTGAACTCGAGTTCTGGAGCGTTCTTCTTGGTGAGTGGTATCACGGAGTGGTCCGTGGTCTTTGCCAATTCAGCCAGATCCTCCTGCATCCCGAAAGATTTCACGATCTCGTTGAACTCAATGTCACACCTATCGATTTTTGGAAGTCGCCATCTATGGTGATGGTGCCGTATTTCCCAGGAAGTTTGAGCTTCAGGTAGGCGTAGTGGGGTACTGCCATGAATCTCGCGAATGTTGTTCGGCCGAGAATGGCGTGGTACTGTGAGGGCCAGTCAACCACCTCGAAGTCGAGGAATTCGCGCTTGTAGTTTCTTGCGTTTCCGAGCACCACTTTCAAATTGATTGTTCCGAGTGGTCGGACTGCTTTGCCTGGTACTATCCCGTGGACAGATGTTTCTGATTCTGCGAGTCCGTCCAGGTTCCTGTTCATCTTACGGAGTGTGTCCGTGTAAATGATGTTGATTCCGCTGCCTCCGTCCATGAGCACTCGCGCGAGTTCTTAGTTGCCTATCCGCGCTTGAATGACGAGCGCGGCGTCTCCTGGTCGATACACCCGAGGGGGATGGTCATCTTTGGAGAAAGTTATCGACTGGTCCGCCATTTTCAAGTATTGGGGTTTGGATGGTGGAGCTTGTACTTCCATGACCACTTGGCGTGTGTTTGTTTTCTGGACCCTGCGGGAGGGGCAGACTTTTTGTATCATTCCGAGGATTCCTGCTGGGTTCGGGTACCGATTGCCTCCTTGGTTTGCGGCGGGTGGCGCTGGGAGCGCGGCCAACACCACGTTTTGATGTCCTGGTGGAGGTAGGGGTTGTGGCGGGTGGAATCCCTGATGTCTTCCTCCTGGGAGCTGTGGGTAGCCCTGATTAACTGCGGCTCTGTTTTTCTTCGTGTAGGCATCATGGATGTCCTGAAACTTTCGGCAGTCGTTGAGGAGGTGGGTTGCCTTGGTCTTGCCTGTGCGCTTATCTGTGGATAGATGTAGCGTGCAATAACCGCCGAGGTCCTCCTCAGGAGTTTTATCCTCTGGCTTTGGCTTCCACTCGCGATTTCCACGAGGTCCGCTGTCACGATTTCTTGTAAACTCCGCCACAACCAGTTCTTCTCGATCGTCGTGATCGTAATGCTTTCTCCTTTTCTTTCGACCGTGGCGGTCGTCCTTAGGCGCTAGCGAAGATGCCTTCTCATTGCGCACCGAGTCTTGACCGTTGGCCCATCTGTCGGCCATGGCCATCAGCTCCCCGATGGTTTTGGGTGCGGTCGTCCCAGTTCTTCTCTGAAAGCGGTCCGTCGAGCTCCTTTGGTGAAAGCTTCGACTATCACTTCCTCCGATATATTTCCCGCCGTGTTTTTTAGCGTGGTCCACCGCTGAATGTACTCGCGAGTAGACTCGCCACTTTTCTGCTTGCAAGTGTGCATCTCTTTGATGGAGGCGGGTCTTTTGTATGTTGCTTGGAAGTTCTTGCAGAAGTCGAAAAATAGATCATCCCATGACCTGTAGCGCGCCCTTGATCTTCCTTCGAGCCAGCTACGTGCAACACCCACAAGATTTAGATTGAGGTACTGCATAGCCGTTGTCTTGTTCCCACGTTGGCATTTTACTACCATGAGGTAATCTGACAGCCAGGATTTGGGCTCCAGCGAGCCGTCGTACTTTGGCACCTCCGTAGTAAGCTTAAATCTTTTGGGCATCGGTGCCTCGAGGATGTCGCGAGTAAAGCACAACGCACCGCAGGGCTCTTCCTCGGACGAGGTGGATGGGGACCGTGCAAGGTTCCTGATAGCTCGAGCCTTGTTGGTTTTTTTCAGCGTGATGTCAGATCGCACATTGTATTCAGGCTGGTCGCGATCGTTCTCCTTCCGTGGTTCCTTGCTGCGGTGTCGCGAGCGGCCGCTGCGATCACGATCCCTCGGGATGTCGTCGCTGCTACTCGGGCTGTCCCCGCGACGCCGGGCTTCCTTTCCTCGGGCGCGACGAGGTGATTTCTCCCTTCGAGGTGATGCGCTCCCACGTCTGCGGGGTGTTTCCTTATCCTTCCGAGGGGTCTTCTCAGTTTCGTGTGTGGTTGCGTTCTTGCGGCCTTGGGCCGCGAGTCTCGCGGCTGCCATGCCTAGCCCCTTCTGGACTTGTCGATACTGCTCCGCACGGGGGTCATTCTCTCCTGGATGGTTCGCCTGCAAGTACGTGGCTGCGGCCAGGACCGCGGCAGCGGGAGTTGTCGGGTGTAGGTTGCCGTCGTCGCCGACGTGCATGAGAGATGTCTCGAATGTCTTGCTGGCCCCGCTGAGGGATTCGCGATCCAGGGCGGCGGTCTTCGAGACGTGTTCCTTCTTCGGGGGATTGTTCCGTACCGAGTAAGTTTTGGAGAGCGCCGCACGGCGTAGACTTGATTTGTCCGCTAATTTCTTCCGCTCTTCCAGATTCTTGCGGGCCTCCTTGATCAGCTCCGCTGCTTTCACTAGATGATAGTGGTATGCAGTTAGATCTTCTTGAGGGGCTCCTTCTTCAATCGGCTTGCCTAGATGCACGGCCTTTTTCGCCTTGAGCCAGGCATCCCGCAATACTTTGATGTGTTCTCGCTCTTTCAAGTTATCTTCCGTTTCTTTGGGTGGCTCGGTTGATCCTGCCATGCAAACTTGAGCCAGATATGGCCCGCGAGTCCTAGGCGTAGATTGACAAGTTTTGTCGACCCGAGAAGGTTATTCAGCTGAGATAGTTTTGAAGTTGCGAGTGCTGGGGCAGATAGATTCACCGCTAGGCGCTAGATCGCGATCAACGTTGTTGGGTGGCGATTCAAAGGATGTTGGGCTTGAGATGGACTCGGAGTCCGATTCGCCGAGATCGTCCTGCTCGGAGAACAGCAGGATTCCTGCTTCGTTACCGTGAAAGTGGAGGCTCCCGAACGTCAGGCTGACGCTCTTCTCCAATCCGCTGAACGCCGGGCGCAACTCCGGCGAGTGCGGCGCGATGGTGATCGACCCAAATCGGATTTGTTGGAGTCGAGGTTCCGGGGCTCCAGCTGAAGGTTAGCGATGATGAGATCAAAGATGACGTAGATCCAGCGCCCGCCGTTCCCACAGACGGCGCCAATTGTCGAATATTCATCTCAACAAATCCCTCGGATGAACCGATAGGGTTTCGATTAGGAGAACATGTAGGCGCTGGTGACGATCGTCGGCTAACGGGGGGGGGGGGGAAGATTTACCCAGATTCGGGGCCCTCGTAGAGATAAAACCCTTACTCCTGCTCTGTCAATCTGTATTATCAATAGATCGGTTACAATGGGGGTGCTCAAATCGAGAGTATGATCTCGAGTTCAAGGCTTTGGTGGTGCATGATTGCTTGGATCCCCCTCCCGGTGGTTCTCCTGGCCTTATATAGATGGCCAGGTCTCAAACCGTACCCGGGGGGGGGGGGGTTACAAACCCTAGTTTAGGTCGGTTACAAGTTTCCCTCTTGACCCGCAAGGCTTTGCGGGTGGGCCTTCGATTGGGCCTTCTAGAACCGTTGGTGGAACCTCTCCTTGGGCTTAGGTCTTGGGCCTAGGATGGGGTAGCCTCACCCGATAAGTCTAGGACTCATTCCCTTGTTAGTAGCCCCCGAGTGTTTACTCGATTGAGAATCTGTCGGGTGGACACTCAAAGTTTGTCTTGATTTCCTTTGATTGATTGTTTTAATCACTAGAATTTGGAGGGCGTATACCCTATGCGCTATGCGCTTCTCGTAGTCGAGCATCGAGCAATATATGTGCCTGTGTACTGGCTGTTTTCGCAGAACGATGTGGCTCAGTCGCTTGGCTCTCCCGAAAGCTCAGGGCCAATTAATTGCATCTAGGCAAAAACAGTTCTGGCCCACACAGACTCGAGACCTCCGACTCGAATCCGGTGAGGTGATCGTTGCGACTGGGCCATGGAGGTCTTACCGAGTAGAACTTAACCTATAGGGGTACCCGGCGCGTCCGCTAGGATTTTTCTTCGTATTGTTGACACGGAAATTTACCGGAAGATGCAGCTTGAGTGCTATTCCAAGCCCACAAAAGAGATCTTTGGGTCTTACCTTCGTACTCAAAAGAATACGGCATCCGAATGTGCCTAGTCGGCCAAACGATCCAGGATAGAGATGCGTAGATACATCGTGTGAAAGAGTAGCGGGAGCCGCGTACCCGCGATTTTTCTTTGATTGCCTTCATATGAATCTTCGAGTGAAGAGATCTCCTTCCTTTGTTGTACTTATGCAAAAAGATATTTCCGCATTTGTAATAAATTTGTTTTTGCCTTGCCCATACGAAAGAGTTTTCGTGTCTTGAGGGCTTATGCGAAAGAAATTTTTGCGTCTTGACATGCCCATACGAAAGAAATTTCGTGCCAGGGAGCTTATGCGAAAGAGATTTCGCGTTTTGATGTGCCATACGAAAGAGTTTTCGTGTTAGGGAGCTTATGCGAGAGAGATTTCACGTCTTTATGTGCCCATACGAAATAATTTTCATGTTAGGGAGCTTATGCGAAAGAGATTTCGCGTCTTTGATGTACCCATACGAAAGAAATTTCGTGTTAGGGACCTTATGCGAAAGAGTTTTCGCATCTTGATGTGCCCATACGAAAGAAATTTCGTGTTAGGGATCTTATGCGAAAGGGTTTTCGCGTCTTGGTGATGTATGTAGTGATGTCACTTCGCACCCATCTGCTCTGACTCCTCCAGATGGGACGTGACGAAGCGAAGCAGAGCACTCGGGCCCACCTTGTCAGCCTTTTGACCTGAAACGATAGGTCGTGTCCGGTTTTTCCGCGAGCCACGCGATGTAAATGCGCACGATCTTCTGTAAAGATCGTGCCAGCGTAACTGTTCGCCGCCGCCTCGTTTCCACTTCACGCGTGGTGGCCGCGATGGGCGCCACGTTGCCAAATCCACGGTCTGGATCAGCCCGTGCTGTGTATAAGTAACAATCCTTAGGAGATGGGTAAATCTCCCGGTCATTTGCTCATCTTCTTCCTCCTCGCGCACACCTCCTGTTCTGTAAGCACAAGAGAGCTCTCATGGCGGGCGGGAAGAAACGCAGCGCTGCCGCGTCATCATCGAAGGAAGTGGTGGACGCTTCTGGGCTGCCCCTCGTGAGGATGGGCGATTGGCGTGCCGCCAACACCACCAGGAAGAGCCTCACTGAGATGCAGCGGGAAGGACTGCTTCCGCCTGACACTGACAAGCGCGTGCGTTTTTCCAAGAAGGAAGATGTACTCAATCCTCACACGAACGAGCGCGTGCTCTTCGCGGAGCACGTCTCGCGCGGTCTCTCTCTCCCCCTCAATCCTTTTCTGCTAGGGTTGCTGTATGTCTACGGCATACAGCTCCACGACTTGCCTCCAAACGCGATTCAGCACATATTGTGCTTTGTGAGTGCCTTATGGGCATCCGCCCGCATTGGGGCCTTTGGAAGGCCCTCTTCAAGGTGCGGATCTTCCGGGAGCGAGCGCAGCCAGGCGAGAAGCCGGGGGAGCCGTTGCGCACCGGGGGCTTCTAGATCTAGGCGAGAACTGACATCCCCTACATGGAGATGTATTTCGTCGACTCGGCGCAAGGGTGGCAAAAAAAGTGGTTCTACATCGTCGACAACAGCGCGGGTGGAGCTCATGAGTTCCACCCATTCGCTATTCTGAAGCGGAGGAAGTCCTGGCCGCACAAGCTCTCCGCCGAAGACAGCAAGATCGTCTCCCCCTACTCGCGAAAGTGGCGAACTTCCGCGACAAGGCGTTGGGTGTTCCGTTGAATGGAATACATATCGCGAGTGTATTTCTTCGACGAAGGATTCAGCCCCTTCAGGCGAGGCCATCTACCATGTGGGAGTACCAAGGTGCCCAGGACCCGAGCCGCGTCTGCGAAGACCTTCTCTCGAACGCTGAGTTCGAGAAAAAGATTGCGGCCATCACCAAGCTGAAGAAGGGAGAGGCCTACTCGGCCTGTTCTCTCGAGCCATTCGAGGCAGCGAAACCTCCTCCAACTGAGGTGAGTTTCTTCTTGTTCTTCTTTGGTTTCTTTGTAGTCTGAAGTTTTATCGACTGAAGTTCTTCTCTCTTTTTCCTCTTTTTTTTCTGTAGAGCCTGAAGGTGGCGACGTGCTACCCGCCAGTTTCGGCTGAAGACGCCTCGGACCTCTTGGCGAGTAACATCAAGGCTCCTCTCGAAACTAGCGTCGCTGAAGCCGATTCGAGCTCTGAGCGCGACTCTTCGGATGACGTGGAGGAGTCGGGTAGCGACCAACTCCATCACCGCAAGCGCCGCAGGCACGAGGATGACGAAGTCACTTCCAAGGATAGTTCCTTGGGTGATGGGTCCACCAAGGCGACTGAGCCTCTTCAGGTGCCTCCTCTTCGTACACTTCCGCCTCTTGGTCGTCCACGCAAGGTTTCCACCGCCTGGAACGTGGACATTCTGGACGATGATGACGAGGATGAGTAAGTTTTCTATGTTTCACCATTAATCGTGAATCTTCTTTCTTGTTCCTTGTTCTTTTATCCTGATTTCGCTTTCAATAGCAGCCTTGCGACTATTAGCCCTAGCCGGTTTGCTTCTTCGCTTCCTTCCGTGAAGAGGAAAGAGGCAGCCGCGACTAAAGCCGCAGTTGTTGAGGCCGCCCGAAGATCTCCAAGCCCTGCGAGAGCAACCGCCGCTCCGGAGTACGAGCTGCCCAGCTTTGCGGGTGGGGCGTCCGCGAGTAAGGAAGTTTCGGGCAGCTCGGCAGAGCCTTTGTCTACCGCTCAGGGCAAAGTAAGTCCACTTGTCTTTTCCTTGCTCGTTCGAAATTTTATCGGGTGCACGGCAGTGCTCCCGATGGGAGTAGCCCCCGAGTCTGTGGTTAATTGCTTGCAGTTGGCCACAGGCTCAAGTCGAAGTCTTCTCCTCCTTTTCTTCTTGAATTCTATCGGGTGCACGGCAGTGCTCCCGATGGGAGTAGCCCCAGAGGCTATACTCGACTGTGTACAGTCGTGTATAGGATCAAGTGATTTTGCTTTTAACTTGAATTTCTGCCTTGGGTTTTTTGCAGGCTCTTCTCGACACCCTCGCTGCTTTCGGGCGCCGAGTACTTTCAGCCGAAGCGGACTGCATCTCCCTTAGGGCAGATCGCGATCGGCTTGTCCAAGATGGTCAGTCTCTCCAAGGTAGGCTAACACGCCATTCTTGTCTTTATTGTTTCTCTTGATTGTAAAGATTGCCCCAGCCTTATGCTTTGTACTGCAGACGAAGTTACCCGCCTAAAAACTGAAAAGGCTGAAGCTGTCGCTCGGGTGAAAACCCTTGAGGCGGAGTTGGAGTCCTCCCGAAAGGAGTTGGAAACCACTCGCAAGCATTCAGCTGATCTTGAGGGGAACTTCGAGAAGGCTCAGGAAGCGCTGAAACAGCTGGAGGAGGCTGGCGCCAAGCACGACAGCGATCTGGTCGACCTCATTCGTCCTTCGGCTCAGAAGCTTGCGAGTAAGCTGTGTTTCACCTTTCTTGTACTGTGATTTGATTTTATCCTGCCTGCTTATAGTTTTAATCTGTCTTTGTTCCAGATGCCCTTGGGATTGGACTGGAGTTGCCTGGAAGCCAGCGACTGGATGCCCTCATAGACTCTTGCACTCAGCTCCAAGATCATGCGAGTAGAATCTGCGCCCTCGTTGGTGATGCCACCCGAGTGTTGACGCGATTGCACGAGCGTTTACTGGTGGACGTGGCGGTTCTGCCTACATTGGATGGCCTCCTGAAGGTGTTCCTGGGTGATGAAGATCTTCTCCATGGATACTCAGTCGCCCAGTCCGAGTGCGGGGCCAAGATGGCTATTCAATTTGAGTTGGCGCATGGAGTCTCGGATGACCTGGAGAAGGTGTATTCGAGCATTCCTTACGACGCCCATGGCAAAAAGGTAGCCCTCCGTCCTTTTGGCGCTCTTGCTGAAGTCCTCGCGAAGATGCTTTCCGAGGTGCTCACTCGTGCTAGCCGCAAGGGACATCCTTCCGCGAGTGGAACTACTTCTGCAGCCCCTTACGATAGTTCTTTATTTCCTTTTGCTTGTCGATGTAATGAACCTTGGGATGTATTCCCGTACTTTTGTGTTGCGTAATCGAAGTGTTTTCTGAAATCACCAGTGTGTGATTGTTGCGCCTTACACTTGTATGCTCCCGATGGGAGTAGCCCCCGAGCACCCGAGGAATGGATGGTATGTTCTCGAGTGGGGTCTTGTGATTTTTTCTGAACCATCTTCTTTTCTTTCCAGGTAGTGGATCCCAGCATAGAGTCCTCGAGTGGGTCTGCTTCGCAGGTTAATGCCCTTGTTGCTGCGGCCAGCACATTTGCATCACTCCGCGACCGTGTTGCGGATGATGGGCGCAAGTTGAAGGCTCTGCGAGGTGTGGCCGATGTTGTCAAGTCGAAGCAGAAACTTGTTGCGGAGCGTGAGCGGTTTGTGATGGAAGAACTGGCGGCTGTGGCCAAGCGCATGCTCTGTAAGTTCGCGAGCCCCTGAGTACTTTGTCGTTGGTTCTTCCTTTGTTTTGACGCTTTTGTTGTTCTTGCAGTTGTTGAGCCTGACGGAGTTTGTGAAACCCATTGGGTGAATAACCACATTATTCACGAGTCAGGTAGCTCCAAACCTCATGCGGATGAGTTCTGTTCTGATCGCAAGCGGGGTTTTATCATGGCTACCCTGAAGTATCGGGCGATCCCAAATAATCGTTGAATCTTGTCGCGAAACTTTGTCATCTGTCCATCGAACATTTTACCCTTTGGGTGTCGTCCGAGATAGTTTGAGTAGCTTGCTCAGGATGTTCCGTCGAGTGGGAGAGGTTCGAGAGTGCGTACGCCAACAGCTTGTCAGTGGAGCCCAGGTGGCACTTGCCTTCGTTCGGCTGTGGCACCCTGAGGTCAATTTCCTTTCTGTGGCGCGTCTCCCTGATTCGAGAGGTGCACCAGTCGATTTTTCTCCTCACTATGCGGATGTGCGTCCTGCAGCGGAACATATTGTTCGACTGACGTCCGAAGAGATTGATCAAATTCTTGCAGATTAGGCTGGTCGCCGTTAAGTGTAATTCCAAGATGTAAATATCTTGTTGTAAGGTGTTTTTAAGGTGTAAACCTTGTAACCTTGTATATCTTGTTTGATTGTTTTAAAGGTGTTTATAAGGTGTGGACCTTGTTGTACCTTGTATTATTTTTATCGAGTGATATTACTCGAAGGTATGTTCTGATGCTAGTTAGGCGTAGCCCCCGTGTGTTTGGGGTGTGTACCCGTCGTTTTAGCATGTTTAGAAAGAGAAAGAAATCACGATTGCTATGGTTGAGTAACCATGTATTTATTGATATGGCTGAGAAGCCATGTGTTTGATCGAGCTACAGCGTGACTGGTACAACCTTATTTCTTGCGAGTGGGATAATCCTAGGGGTAGAACTTGCGGAGATGCGCAACGTTCCACGGGTTGGAGTAGATACCGCCAGTCTTCAGGTTCTTCAATCGATAGGCGCCTCATGGGATAACTTCCTGTATTATGAAAGGTCCTTCCCATGGTGGCTCGAGCTTGTGTCCTTCCTTTTGCTTGAGCCGCAGCACCAGGTCTCCTACCACGAAGGATCGGTGGCGTATACGGCGACTGTGATAGTTGTGTAGTGATTGCTGGTATACTGCGGATCTTGCGAGTGCAATGTCCCGGATCTCATCGAGTGCATCCACGTCTTCTGCGAGTGTCCTGTTTGAGGTTTCTTTGTTGTATGCAACGACTCGTGGAGCGCTGAATTTTACATCTTCGGGTAGGACGGTTTTCAGCTCCGTAGACCATGAAAAATGGCGTATAGTTTGTTGACCGATTTGGTGTTGTGCGTAGGCTCCACAGTACTGATGGTAGTTCCTCGGCCCAGTGCCCTGCCGCTGGTTTCAGGCGATCAAGTAGACGCTTCTTTAGGCCAGCCGAAACTAATCCGTTGGAACGCTTGACCTGACCATTAGTTTGCGGGTGAGCTACCGAGGCGAAGCTGAGGGTGATTCCCTTTTCCTCGCAGAATTTCTGTGTTCCTTGGCCGTAAAGTTGTTGCCGTTGTCTGTGATGATGTTGTGCGGTACACCGAATCTGGACACGATGGAATCGAGGAATCGCACAGCGCATTGTGCGTGCGCAGAGGTGACTGGCATGGCCTCTATCCATTTTGTGAATTTGTCCACAGCTACGAGCAGGTGCGTGTATCCTCCAGGTGTTGACTTGCGCAGTGGTCCCACCATGTCGAGCCCCCATTGGGCGAAGGACCAAGCGATGGGAATCATGTGCAGTTCTGTCGCAGTAGCATGCGGCCTGGGCACAAATCTTTGGCAGACGTTGCATCCGTCGACTAGATCTTTGGCGTCTCTTGCTGCTGTGAGCCAGTAAAACCCTGCCCTGAAGGCCTTACCCACGATTGCTCTCCAACTGGCATGGTGGCCGTAGTCTCCTTGGTGTATATCCCGGAGCAATTTCTTGCCGTCTTCGGGTGTTATGCATCTCTGCAATACCCCTGATATGCTTTGCTTATATAGCTCGCCGTTGATCACCCGAAAGGATTTGCTGCTCCGTACTATTGGTCGAGTCTCGTAAATGTCAGCTGAGAGCTGTTTGTTTGACAAGTAGTCGAGGTATCCTTTTTGGGGAAATATTTGGGCTCTACGAGTTCGGGCGAAAATCAAAAAAATTTGTTAGAAATTTCTTCACGGGTGTATTCCGGTGCGGGCAGTTCTAGCTAACAGACATATCACCACTATTAGCTCCTGCCCTATTTGTTCCATCCACTGTGAAACATCTAAACATGCCTTTTTTCAGTGCTCCGGGGTATACGAGATATGGGAGAATCTCGGTATCCAACCGGCGATAGACGCTGCTTGTATTTTGGACAGAGAAGGCTCTGGAGTTTTTGAAGCATTGACGAGAGGAAGCAACAAACCTACAGAAATTCTACAGGACATTGGCATCCGTGAACTGATAGCAACCACATGTTGGTTCATATGGTGGGAGAGACGGAAGGTGGTGCATGAGGAAGCAATTCAAAAACCATCGGGATCAGCTCAATCAATCGCTGCCATTACTCTTCACTATAGCAGAGTGCACCGGAAAAATGTTACGGTGAAGAGATTAAGATGGGAACTTCCAAGAGAAGGTTTTTCTAAGCTAAACGTGGATGCATCTTTTTCGCATGATTCTTGCACTGGAGGCACAGGCGATGTGATCCGAGACGACCACGGCAAATTTATAACTTGTAGCAGTTGTAGTCTGACAAATATTTCAGATGCGTCAATGGTTGAGGCAAGGGCTTTGCGAGATGGCTTAATCCTCGCAGGTCACATTGGATGCACAAGACTGGAGGTGAATAACGATTGTATGGCGGTTATCGAGGCAATGGAAGATGGGGCAATTCCTTAGGACAAGCAGCAACAATTTACGAAGAATGCTCCTTTCTGTCGAGGGGTTTCACGCATGTTATTTTTAACCATTGCTCTAGAGAAACCAATGAAGTAGCCCATTGTTTAGCTAGCAGAGCCACTGGATCACAATCCATAGTTTGATATGAGGATCCCCCAGATTTTATTCTGGGACTGATTGTAAACGATGTAACACTGTTTTGATCCGGGCCAGCAAGTTTTAGACGCACTCTTTTCCTTACCAGGGTACCTAAGGGGATTGTAAGGTTTTTAATGAGGCGGCTTGCTAGCTTAATATATCTTTAATTTAAAAAAGAAAGTGTCACAAACACGCAATTGTAGGGTAAAAAGTGAAATTCACTTAAAAATAATAATCAAGAGTAGCCTGTACCGGTTGTGTCGGCCCCTCCGCATCTGGCCAGTCTGACTAGTGTGAGTAAGTTGTGAGGGCTGCTTTGAATTCCAAAGTTATTAACATGGAAGAACAATTGGAGTCGGTCAAGCCCGCCACAAAATTGCAGGATTTGTTGCGAAATAAGGATCTACTCCGCAAAGTCCGCGTACAAAGCGCAGTTCAATGGCGCCTCCCCTTGTTCTTTCACGAGCATCGTC
This sequence comes from Alopecurus myosuroides, assembly GCA_028641055.1. NCBI lineage: Eukaryota > Viridiplantae > Streptophyta > Magnoliopsida > Poales > Poaceae > Alopecurus > Alopecurus myosuroides. The sequence goes on along the minus strand of CM054059.1, from coordinate 162,048,097 downwards.
TGGAACACCTCCCCCCCCCCCCAAATGCTCCTTCTTCGCGTGGATGGCGGTCCAAAATAGGCTGTGGACGTCTGATCGTCTTGCCGTCAGGGGTTGGCCCCACCAACCCGTGTGTCAGCTATGCAGATGCCAACCTGAGACGGGTCGTCACATTCTGTTTGAGTGTCGCTATTCCAGGAGGATCTGGGCGACGCGGCCATCTGGATGAGATGCCCTTCGCTCATGCAACGCCTGGGGGCGTCCAAACCTACTATCCTCGACTATTGGAAAGACCTGGCGGCCGCCCCGTCCCCCTCCTCCAAGGGCCTTAAGACGGCTATCGTCCTCATCTCCTGGGAGGTTTGGAAGGAGCGGAACATGAGGATTTTCAACAACAAGTTTTCGATGCCTTCAACCCTCTTCCAGCAGATAAAGAGCGAAAGCAAAAATTGGATCTTGGCAGGGGCTAAGAACTTAGCTGCCCTTTTGGACTGATCGGCGCTTGGAGGCTTTGTTGCGATGTAGCCGTCCGTTGGTTGTTTTCCTTTTTTTTTTTCCTTTTTTCGACTTAGGCCGTGCGTGTCGTTGTTTGCTCCTTCTATATCAATATAAAGGCAAACCTTTTGCCTCGTTTCAAAAAGAAAGAATCACAAGATAATTACACTGTATATACACATGATGTTTCTTCAATGTTCGAAACGGCAATTCATCATTCCGTTAGTTTTGTTGGGCACATCTACCCTAATTTCTGGTCTTACACTCATTAATCTGTATACAACATTTTTTTTCCTAACCATGATCTATATACTTCATTTGGCAACTTTATCTATGTCACGCGCTAGCTGACAACGCTTCATTGGTTTATCTCCCATGATAATTTTTGCAGACAACAGCTGGAAACAGTTATTTGACAATTGGATAAGCTGCTCTTGAAATATATACTTGTTACAATTTTACACCTTGCGGATTTATCATTCGACTTATTCACCCTGCTATAGAAAATCTCAGTCATGGAGCTGCGACTAGTGTCGAGCATGAGATCCATCTAGCTTGTAGAATCACCCTGCTATAGAAAATCTCAGTCATGGAGCTGCGACTAGTGTCGAGCATGAGATCCATCTAGCTTGTAGAATCAAATGCCATGCACATCGGCGGAATGATCTTGGCCAGTGCAAGCAAGGAAGCTGGGAAGATCCAAAGTCCATCCCCACATATAAAACCAGATGCAACTGCCGGCACCATATGCGCCGCTTTGCTGCTATTAATCTTGTGCCAGATATACACTATCAAGCTCCCGACACACATGTCAATGGCAAAGGTCGCGCCAACAAGAAAGGGAAACCCCATAGCCATGGGTAAGGGGATCCACTTGGCATACTTCCGAGGGAGGAAATCCCTCATAAGGTTCGCCACCAGTGCAAAGCCGAAGAATCCATAACACAGCTGCAAGCAGTGCATGGGTAGAGCAGCTGTGCCCTCGACACCGAGAATTGCGATGTTCCGGTATATCAGAGCATACGGTGCTTTCCAGGGCCCATTCTGATTTCCTATGTCGAAGGCATTGTAGAACACAAAGAATGTCAGCGGTGAGATGATACAACCCATGGCAGTGCCAATAATCTGAGCAATAAGCATTGATCTAGGTGATGTCAATGTAAGATGTCCAGTTTTGAAATCCTGCATCAGATCAGCAGATATCGATGTCATACATTTCACCATACCACAGCCTACCATCGCAGCAATTACACCATGCTCTTTTCCAGCAGTGGCTGCAAGAATGAGGAGGGCAACTTTTCCATAGTTGAAGGCCATGTTGATGTCAGTAAGGCCAGATCCGTAGGCATTGGAAAAACCCAGTGCAGGAGCCAACATGTATGCTATGATGGCATAGTACCACTTCATCTCAGGGAACATCAAGGGAATAGTAATTACAGCCACGGCTGATAGTGCAAAGTAACCCATGAAGGCTAGCCAATTAGGGAGACTGTCTCTTGTAAAAACTTCATTGCGATGAAGCTCATCGACCGCCAGAATATCTTCTTCTGGAAGCATAATGAACCCAAGGTCAGCTCATCTATAATGTACATCAGAAATGTTGTATTGTAACATGTTTACCTTTTTTGGCCTTCTTCTGTTTTGATTTGTCTACTATACTCCAAATGGTCGATATAATAATCTTTCCAAAATTGTAAATGCCGTCTCCTAAGATGAGAGAGATGCAGATGAAGGCCTGAGAATGAGACACAAATAAGAAACCGAAGGACTGCAAATCACACGAGCAACAACAAATTTAAATTGGGAAACAAACCTTGTAACCTTGCAGGCTTCTCATGTTGCTTTCTGGTAAATCTGCCGGATACCAGTTCCCTTTCATACCAGCAATCAGTGGCCACATTATAGCCCAGGAGAGAATAGAACCGAGAAGGAGAGATATATTGACAAGGTGTGGGCAAATCATCCCTGCCCCAACATATGTGAGGTTGAAATCAAAGAAGAACCTGACATCCCATCATAAAATCTAAATTAGTCAAATTTTTACTAGTGATTTAGTGAAGAATGAAGTATAAAAACTAATAAGCAAAAAGTGAAAGGGAGTTACGTTTGTTTCCAAGCTCGTAGACCTAGAGTGGGAAATTGTGAAAACCCACAATTATCTCCACCAGTGTAAAACCACTGAAAAAAGCTCCAAACGAAGCTAATTGCAAAGTATTTTGTGAATCCATTCACTTGCATCCTAACATTACCAAAAAAAGAAACATTAGATTCACTGAAATGATATATATTTGTGGTTCCACAGGACAAGGGTTTTGCTTGAGAACCGCAAGAGAATCACGTACTTTGCCACTTCATCTCCATGACGCGCATGAAATCCATTTATAAGAACGGCAGTCGCAGTTCCACTTGGATAAGTTAATTTGTAGTCGATCACCAAAATCTGAAGTTTTACAGAAGTTCTATAAAAAAGTATGGTTCAAACTGAATTGTGCATTTACACGTGATGTCAAACAACTTGAGTTGTTGTAGTGTTCAGTTTGAGAGTCCACAACATGATATGCCAACTGAGCCGAGAACTGAGCGATAGCTCAGTGGTAGAGGTTGCGAGTGCCACACGCGTTCGAAACCTACACGCAACACGGCCTCCACTGGGGTTTTATCCACAATTAATTCGTCGAGAGGTCTCATTCTCTCTGCCAACAGACAGCTGAGGGAGGAACTCTTCCCCCTCGGTCAACGTTTTTGTTATATGCGAACTGAGCCAGTACACACCAGTGAACGGTGTACAACTCTACATATACACATTTTTTTCTCCTCTAGCTTATGCCTGGGATTCAACTCAGTTTAATTGCAATCGAAGGTTCCAGTAAAAATATGTCCTTATTTTCAAAGTGCATAATATGTACCTCAGACCATAGGTGAAGTAGTATCTAATAATTTCTTTTAAGAGAAGCACTGTACACCGTGACTCTATTTTTCTTGGCACAAGTTAGGCCGACAAGTTAGACATAATAGCCAATCTAGTTTCGACCAAACGAACCCATAGACTATAGTATACCGTAGTCCGTAGAGCCACAACTTAGCAAGTGTGTATAAAGTGTGGGACATCGCTGAAGAAAAGCTTTGGCAAAGACTGAGATAAGCAATCACTTGGGTATCTTAGCTGAAGGTTGTGTGGCAACCAAACACTCCGGAAAAGATTGAAAATGCTAGCTAGCGTTCACGTCAAACCAAAACAGCTAACAAAACCGAATCAAATTTGTTGTTTATTTCAGCTTACACAATCCGTCAGACACCTAACACCTGACGCTGCAGAAAGAAGACAAGAAATTGCCAAGGAGCTGGTGACCAGTTGGCCACTATGCAAGCAGCACCGGCAAAGGAACAAAACTGGGGACGAAGACAGAATCGCAGTCCCGAGTGACCGTGATTTGAACGGCAAAACTTAAGACTAATGCGTGGGGAGCTCACTGACCTTTCTCAGAGGGACAAGCGCGAGGATCCCGACGAAGCTGACGGCTAGGAGGAAGCCGATCATCCACCCAACGCCGGGCTCCTTGGTGCCCACGTTGCCCTCCATGTCCGCCCCCGCCATCTCGTAGGTCTTCTTGTTGAGCCCCAGGAGGTAGGACCCGAACCCACCTGCGGAGTAAGAACAAAATCCGAGGACGGGCGCGTCAAATTCTAACGGCTCCACGGTGGAAAAATTAAATTGAGGCGGGTTTGGCGGCGGCGCGTGGTCCTGACCGGCTGAGCCGATGCTGTAGCAGGCGACGGCGCAGGTCTGGACGACGGTGTTCTCCTGGCGCGTGAGCGGGCGGACGGCGATGCCGAGGCGGGCCAGCGCCTGCGTCCAGCCGCGGAGCATGACGAAGGAGATGAGCGCGGCGGAGACGTTGAGGGTGGGGTTGAGCCCCGTGGTGAGGTTGAGCTTCATCACGATGACGCTGTACATGGTGCCCACCGCCGCGCTCACCACCAGGCCGCGCAGCGTCAGCTGCTCCCGCCACGGCGGCACGCGGCCGGTGGCGTGCGAGGAGGAGGACGCGCCCGGCTCGGCGCCGTCGCCGTCGCCGTAGAGCGCGGCTTTGTCCCCCTTGCCTCCTCCGTCGGTGTCGCGCTGGTGGAGCGCCATCGCGAGCCCGGGGCGCGGCGCCGGCCTGGGGTCGCTTCCTCCGTCCTCGCCTGCTTCATGGACAGAAATATTTTTGCTACGACGTCAGATTTGACGCCCGAGGGAAATAATTCGTGAGGAGTATGGAGCTAGTTAGCTGACAGTCTGTCATATCAGCGTTGATCGTGAGGTGACAAGAGTATATTACGGTGCTAGTGCTAGGATTGATCGTGAGGTGGCAAGAGCACTTGTAATAACTAAGCAAGAGAAGTTTATCTGTGATCTTTGAACTAAGAGCATGATTTTGGTCAGTGATTCATGGGCATGGAAAAGTTGTTTCTCTTGAGTGGAATGTAAAAGTCGAGACAAAAATAAAATAAAGCTAACGTCAAACCGAAAGGACAAGAAAGGTCAAGACCAAGGTAAGTAGTAGAGCTTTGGCGAGAAAGAGAACCGAGCAGCACGTCACAGAAAGAGAGGGAAAATGATGGACAATGATGAGCATCGTCTCCACTCCATTTTCCCACGGAACAGTTTGCCAGCTCTCTCAGCAGCTTACCGGTAACTGGGTGCTGCGCCTAAAACTGTGAGATCAGCTACACACAAAGCTCAGAACCCCCGGTGGATCGAAGCAGAACCCCTCAAAAGCCCAGATAGACAGACCCTCGGATCAGATCGAGCAACGAAAATCGGTCAAAATTAAAGAAGGAAACGGAGTCAACGCACAGTATATCATCAAATCATCAAGCAAGATCGTGCGGCTTTGACGGACCGGGATCGATCGTCGCAAAACATGTAGGAGTAATGGAAGATTCATGAAGTGGTTAACGAAACAAAACTGCGCGCGTTCTCCTCCGAATCTGAAGCTGCAGCACCAGTACCTGGTGGAGGGATGATGGTGGAAGCGTCCGGAGTTGGGTTTGCCTTGCCAAAGAGCGCAGGCAGGGCAGGAGTCGTCGATCCTACGTGGTGGGTGGACTGCACACTAGCTACTACCGGCGACTGGGTTATATATAAAGGCGCCCACGTTCGTTGGCGGGAGGGCCCGGGCGGGCGGACAGCATGCTTCATGCCCACTCCGATTTGCTGATCGCTTCTCTTGTTCGCTTCCGTGGGCGGTAGGGGCGTGTGCTCCGCTCCCGCTCCCCCGTGCCACTGCCATTGCCATGGGCCACGTCAGCTTTTTGGGCAGATGCACACCGCACTCGTGCAATCGTGCTCGGATGATGGGTCGGATTAGATTCTCTCCCGGCAAATTGGCCGGCAAAGCAGGGCGCCGATTTGGGCAGATGCAGAGTGCCGGGCGAGTCAACAGTCAAGGGACATGCAGCGACTCTTTCGTTCTTGGTTGATCCCTAGCTACAAGATTTTTCCATTTCCGTTTGGTCCCCTTCTGCATTCCGTGCTGAATTGACAGCAAGACAAGTCTACTACAGGGAGCAGTAGCTAGGAGGTGGTACCACCACCACTATGCATATGTACTACTTCAAACTTGACCAGAGCCGTGGTTCTCGTCGATCATGTCTTCAGTGCAACCACAAAGGTGGTCTCCCCGGTCTACGGGGGAAAAGGAGCTGTCGGGTAGAACAATTTCTAGTGCGCGGGGGATCATGGCTATGCGGTCAGCGGTCCCGTTTAGGTTGTTTTGTTCGCGTGAGCTTCGGCCTCGGATTATTCCGCACGGTGGAAGTGGTGTAATGGCTGTTGCAGCTTTCGAATCGGTGAGATTATTCAGCAAACCTAACTGGCTATATGGCGACATAGCAGAATATGAATAGGGTGGTGGCCAATCACAATCTGAGAGCATCTCTAGCACAACCCCCTTAAAGGGGACGGAACTGAGGAATAACCGCTCAGTACACTTTTTCCGCCAAACAAACTTCTCGAAGAGCTGTAAACTTTTTTAAGGGGTACGGGAAAAAATCTTCCCTCCGACCAGAGAAAACAATGATTCGTCCGTCGACCCGACAGTAGTTTGACCCGCTAGGAGAGCGTTGGCGGGAGGGACATTTCAGCCCACACGAGTTCCAGATTGCTTCGGCAGCTGCCGCCGATCTCCTTTCCCCCGCTCCGGCTGACCTCGTAGCGGCCCTCGAGCAACGGCATGGACGCCTCCCAGCCGTCGCTACTGACCGTCCCCGTCGTGGAGGCCCAATCAACTGAGCCACTTCCTCAGGCAAATCGCGGAGTAGCCTCTGACCTCCGCCAGCGTGAAGCCCAAGATGCTGAGCAGCGTCATCAATGTGGGCGGCGCTTCAACGGCCCAGATGGCCCTGCTCGTTTTTGCGGTTTTGTCTGCTCCGCCGCAACCGAATCCAACCTATAAAACACGTTTTTTGCGGATTGTATCCCGCGTTTACAGTTCCACGAGATATGGGTTCTTCTAGAGATGCTCCGAGTGGTGGAAAGCTGATGCAGACTGTGCAGTTTTTTCAAACAAAATCAAAACCATTGCCTATTTCATTACAATTAAGACAAGTTTAGATTACAAACTTAGCCAAACGACATGGATACAAAAGCATACTCTTGCGGCAAGATAGCTTCCAAATGTTTTGCGCCAGCGGATCCCCAAAGAGTGGCTTTCTGTTTAATGGTAGATATAGCTATGGGTGGCATGGAAGCAAACCTTCTAAAGACCTGCACATTTCGTTCGTTCCAAAATTTCCAAGTTGTGAGCACGAGTAAAGATGATAGACCTTTATGTCACCGAACATTAACCCCCATAATAGAGCACCATCAATCCTCGATTGTGGTGTGATTATTCCACTATGAGATGTCGCCATCTACAAAACCAAGCCACTCGTTAATGCCACATTTGAACATAAGGTGTGCCACGGTCTCTGGTTCCCTATTGCAAAGTTGACAAAGGCCACCAATATGGCTATTCCCGACGAGCTAGCCGGTCTTCCGTCCATACATGGTTTGGAGAATCAGCCAAGTAATGAACTTGCATTTGGGGGGAGCCTAATTCTTCCAAACCACCAGCTTCATGAATAAGATGGGATCCATCTCAAATTGCACTACATAGGCCGAGACCTCAGAGTAATTCCTATCGTTTCTGAGCTTCGAAGAAATTGTGTCCATGGTGCCATCGGTAAGGTGTCTCTCTAGCTTGTAGCTTGCACCAAAGGTTGTAGACCTCACTGATGTGAAGGACCAAGATGCCTTCACTGAAGTTTAAGTTCCTAATCCAAAAAATCTTGATCTCAAGCTGTGTGCACGATAAAGTTATTTTGTTTGGAAATATCAAGTATGGATGGCGCCATGTCTTTTGTCTTGAGCCCATCTAACCAAGGAGAATACCAAATTTTGTGGTCTTTCCATCACTAATGGTTATGTTCGTGGAGGTATGGAATAGATCCATATCTATGTCATAGCAAGGTTGCCCCAAGCCTGCCTAGGCGCATTCTCGCTCCATCCATTCATACCAAGACCACATTAATCTCAACTCCCTCATAGATTTTTTTAGGTATACCACCCCAAGATCTTCCATGTTCTTTGGTTCAAACACAAGATCCCACTTTACTTTACATTTCCCCGGATACCTTGTCTAAAGCCGCACATAGGAAAGTACACTCAGAGCCTATGCATGGCCTTCATGATGTCTTTTGGAGAAGCCAAGGTGGTGAGGGGGTAAATCGCTTCTGATATGCTCATGGACTTGATGATAGCCACTCTACCGGCAGTAGTGGTAATCTTTCTTTATCCAATTGATAATTTTCATGCCATTTTGTTCACAATAAACTGGAAATCCACATCTCTAAGATGGTGAATCGAGAGTGGAAGCCCCAAATATCTAATTGGGAAGTGGGAGCGCGTGATGGGAAACCATGGAGGTAGCATGAAGATCAACTGCGGAGCATCTTATAGGCATGATAAGTCCCTATGAAGTTGCCGGAAACCCCCCAAGTCGAAGGGATGATGTAGACAGCAGCAAGATTTCCCTCCGTTGAGGACGAAGGTTTATCAAACTAGTAGGAATACCAAATCTTCAGCAAATTAGCAACACATGCACATAAGACACAAAACACCTTGTCCCCAACGTCCAGGAAAGTTGTCAAGCTCCCCGTTCTGCTAGTTACAAATATTAAGCGTACGGCGTGGAAGATAATGACGAATAACAAGTAAAGGAAAAAAACATACCAGCAAGGAAGCAATGGTGAAAATAAGTAAACGAGGTTCTAAATAATGTAAAAGAATATACTGGGCACCATGATTTCACTACATGTATCCTTCTATAAATAATAAGCACGGTTGGGTGAAAAAATTACAGTTGAAAAACTGATAAAGTAAAAAACAAGGAATTATGATATATAAAACATTCATGGAAATATTCAAGTAGGCATTACATCAAACATCTATTCACAAATACTGAACCACATCCATAACTACTACTACCTTTTGAGACCGCTTCTATGGTAGAATCTCTAAGAATTAAGTTTAAAACAATAGAGTATTGTCTTAAGATCAATACATAATGGAAGCAATAACAAACATCACATGTGACATAAAAGTTTTATCCCTAGTAACAACACCACAATGCCCCTCCTATTTATTTCTATCGCTCGGGCACAGAGAAAGTAAGGTTAGAACACACTATCAAACAGTAACTCCCTCTTGGAGATTCACACATAAACTTGGCTAGAGTATAGAAATAAATCATAGAGCAAAATCATATAAACCAATTCATGATAATAGCAAAATCATATTGATAACATGTACGATCTGATCACATAACATCACAATTCATTATATCCTATCAAACACAACAACAATAGCAATTGCATCATATGGATCTCGACCATGTAGGGTGAAGTACTAACACGTCATCATGGAGGCGGAATGAATGTGTAGATGCCTCTAATGACGAATTCCTCCTCCAGCAAAGTATCGGAAAAGGGCTCCAGATTTTCTCTCGCGATGGCGGCGGCTATGTAACGTATTTTTTCGAAGCAAGGGTTGGTATCGTCTTAGGATTTAGGGGACAATATATTGTTTTTTTTTGAAATGGGAGCACAACCCCATCCTCTGCATCGTGATGATGCACACAGCTGATGCTTTTATATTAAAAATGAAAAGTATTTATCCAAAGTATTACAACTCATGCATTCTCCAACATGGAGACAAGAAACAGCCAAAGGAACTCCGGCAAGAGACTAAGACTACACATATTGAAGTCTTCTAGTATGCTGCCAGCCAATCTGGCTGTAGATAGCCCGAACGACCACCATCAAGCGAGAATATCCAGACTCCATAAGCGCCCTCTGCTCCAACGGTAGAAGGTAAGACCACATTTGGATCCAATACGTGGCACGGTGAACAACCTACAAAAAATGAACACCTTTCGATCTGTTAAACACGATGTCATTCCTACAATTCCAAATAGCCCACACAAACGCACAAGTTCCAATTTGAATGCGGGTTTTAGATTTCTTGTCTATCCCTTGAAGCCAATTACCAAACATATGGTTTATACTCCTAGGTTGGGCTACACTAAACGTGAAATGGAGCAGTCTCCAAATGTGTTTAGCAAAATGACAAGAAATAGAAAGATGATCCACCGTCTCATCAAAATCACAGAACACACATTTTGTACACCACGTCCAATTTCTCCTAACTAAATTATCCTTAGTAAGAATCACTTTGCGCTGTAGGATCCACATAAACACTTTAATCTTCAATGGAACTTTCAACTTCCAAAGATTTTTATGCAAAAAGGGAGTATGATCATGCATATAATCAATATACATAGACTTAACTGAGAACACACCTGTGTCAGTAAGACCCCATACAAATGTATCTACCTCACTAGTAAGATTAACCCTCTTAAGAGCACGAACTAAGCGTAACCAGGTAACCCACCGCTCCCCTGTCAAATTCCTTCTAAACTGAATATTTAGGGGATTATGTGCCAGCACATCTAACACTAACACATTTTTACAAACCAAAATATTAAATAAAGAAGGGTATTGAGTAGCCAAATGTGAGTTACCTAGCCAAGTATCCTCCCAAAACCGAGTTGATAGACCATTACCTATCCTAAAATGTCCTCGTTGGAAGAAATCATCCTTAACCCCCATGAGTCCTTTCCAGAAAGGAGAATCATGAGGTTTAGCCTCAACTTGAGACAGGGTTCGATCATATAAGTATGTGTTAAAAATAAGTTCTTGCCATACCCCATTTTCATTTAAAAGTTTAAAGATCCATTTAGACAAAAGACATTTATTTTTAACTTCTAGGACCTCAATTCCTAGACCACCTTGATCCTTAGGTCGACATATAATATTCCATTTAGACAACCTGTATTTTCTCTTGTGTAAATCACTTTGCCAAAAGAATCTACCACTAAAGAAATCTAACCTATTCCTTACCTTAACAGGTACTGAAAAAAAGGATAGCAAAAACATAGGCAAACTAGTGAGAACCGAATTAATGAAAACCAGCCGATCACCGTAAGACAAAATCTTCCCAGCCCAAGACCCCAAGTTGTTATCAAAACGGTCCTCTGCCATTTTCCACTCTTTGTTGAGGAGTTTACGATACTGAATAGGGATCCCTAAATACTTAAACGGCAGTGAACCAACATCACATCCAAATAAGCATCTATACTCTTGCCTTTCCACTGCTTTACCAAAACAATAAAGCTCACTCTTGTGAAATTTAATTTTTAGCCCTGACAATTGTTCAAAAAGTGCTAAAATTAACTTCATGTTGGCAACCTTTCTAAATCATCTTCAAGAAACAAAATAGTATCATCCGCATATTAGAGAATCAAAATTCCCACATCCACCAAATGAGGTATCAAAGACCCAACCTGCCCATCCTCTTTTGCCCGGCCAATGATTATAGCCAACATATCCACAACAATATTAAAATGAACAGGGGATAAGGTGTCTCCTTGCCGAAGTCCCTTTAGTGTTTGGAAAAAATGACCAATGTCATCATTAACACGAATTCCCACACTCCCCCGGGACAAAACTATTAACCCACTCGCACCATTTAGGATCAAACCCTTTCATTCGAAGTGCTTGCTGCAAAAAAATACCACTTCACCTTATCATATGCCTTTTCAAAATAAATTTTGAAAATGACCCCATCAAGCTGTTTGGTCTGCATCTCATGAATAGTCTCACGAAGGATGACAACTTCTTCTAAAATAGAAATTATTGGTGAAAGGGCGATGCAAGGAAGTGGGTCAGGGAATGGTGTAACCATGTGTCGCATCCAAGGGGTGTGCTAGCCATATGGTGCCCTACTTTGGCTCTCCATCTTTGTCTTGAAAAATTATGGCGTTTTCCATTTTTTTGTTAATTTTATGGGTATTCTCTATGATGCAATAACAGGCAGAGAACAACAACTGTCACTTGGCACTAGGTTAATAGGTTAGTCCAATAAAATTGAGTAACATGATATAAGACCATAATAGAACATGTAGGAATGATATAATAGTACCGTGAACCTATAAAAAAATATAAATATGTTTGAGATGTATTAGCCTCCTCGAGCTTAATTTATGCTCTTCGCTAAAACTTTTGAAACGTATATGTATTTTTTGATTTTTTTTCATGCTACTTATATACTATTTCTACATGTTTCTACTGTGATTTAATATAATTTTATAGAATCTTCCTCGACTAACATATTAACCCAGTGCCCGGTGCTAGTTTCTGTTTTTATTGTCTGTGTATTGCAGCAAAGACGAAAAATAAAGTTTCTCGAAAAAAATCTTAGAAAATACAAAAAAAAAACTTTCCAACTCAAATCAGGAGCACCAAACGGGGCCAACACGAGGGACCCACATCCCCTTGGCAGGCTTTTCCCGCGGGCTAGGGGGCACGGGTCTTTGTCAGGGCACCCCTCGTGCTGCCTCCTTGCCTATAAATTCCTTATGACCTAAAAATGACGAGACATAAGTTATTTCGGAGGTTTTTGGTATAGAGATGTTGCTATCACAAAAACCCTAGTCCGGGGGTTCTCAACTCTTGTTCCAGCACCCTGTCGGAGGCATCGACACCACCAATGGGGCCTCCATGATAATGTGTGAGTATTTCATCCTTGAACTTTAGGTCCATAGCAATATCTAGATGATTATCTCTTATCCGTGTTCTTCAAGGTCTCATCATCTGCCTTACATGATCGAGATCCATATGATATAATTGCTACCAGATGTTGTGTTTGATGGAATACGATGAATTGTGATGTTATAATCACATCGTTCATGTTATCTATACGATAATATTTTTATCACGATTTTATTTATTTATTTTCCTACATGTTCTCCAATTTATGTGTATACTCAGGGAGCAGGTGTTTGATTGTGGGTTGTAAACTTTATTTATCTGCGCTTGAGTGAACAAAACATGTACAAGGGGTGGTATGTTGTTGCCACTAAGGGGAAAAACAACAATGTTTATATCCTTTTGTGATGTGAAGTATTATTTACATTATGTATGAAGCCTGAGGTAATAATTTGTCGTTTACAACTTAATACCTACAGATGTAAGAATAGAAGCGGTGTCAAAATGGATTATTAGTTATGGATGGTTTTTAGTAACGGTCGACCCAGAGGACAGCGAGAATGTTGCCCCCCTCTATTGATGCCATGTCGACGATGACGAAGTCGAGGATAATGGCGTTGACGCAAAAAATCGCGCACTCCTACCTGGCGCGCCAGATATCGCATGTCTGAACACAAACACTAGGGAAGCCGAGATCGTTCCCTACAGATTTGTTCGGTTGTTGGGCGTAGGGAGCTTCTTCATCGATCACCGGGAAGCTGTAAAACACGTATACGAAAAGAGACATGTGTTTTACCCAGGTTCGGGCCATCCGAACATGTAAAACCATATGTCCTGCTTGTTTGATCTGAATTGGTGGTGGCACACGGAGTACAAGGCGAGTAGCTCCTCTCTTCCCGGGGGTCTCTCCTTCTCTCTCTAGTGAGCTAGATGAAGTAGCAAAGAATTATGTGTGCTTTTCCTGTTATGACTAGCCTAGCTGATTAAATCTCTATGTACCTATATCACTCTTTTCTCATTATGTATTTTGATATCCTCGTGGCTAATATCACGTTGTGTCTGTCCAGATGATTGGATGATATCTTAGTACTGAGATGACCCAGAGTATATCTCTCCATCATCTGGAGGAGAATGATCCCAATCTTGAAATCTCCAAGTACTTGTACATTCTTTATGATATACGCAAAAAATACCTTTTCTATCTCCCAACACGTTTGATGACAATCAAAGTATACCAAGTCTGTTGTCGCTAGATATTCTCATTGTCTAAGGATATATGAAAATGATAACTTCATAATAACATTGATATCAACAACGATGAATCATATCTCATAGCAAAATCATATAATTGGAACATTAATAATGAACTAGAGATAAATAATAACATATTTTCCTCTAGGGCATACCTCCAACAAAGTCATGTTTTCATATAAGAATACTTTCTAGGATTTCTGTATGTAAACGACACGACAGGAAAGCACATTTTGATATGCTAGAGGATGAACTAAAGTTTCTTGATCTTGATATAAATGATGTGATAGGACAAGGTTATGATAATGGGTCAAATATGAAAGAAAAACATCAAATGGTAAAAAAGAAATGTTTGGATGTACTTCTTATGGTTGACATAGCATTAATTTAACACTTCGTGACATGGTCAAGACTTGTGTTTGAGCTAAAGGCTTCTCTGGAATCATCCAATGCATCTATACAACTTTTGCTAAGTCTACTAAGAAATGGTAAGTTCTAAAGGATATTATAACATGATTGACTCTCAAGTTAGCGTCAGCTACGCGTTCAGAGAATCGTGTTGAAAGTGTTAAAGGTATCAGATTTCAAGGTGCAGAAATTTGGGAGGCTCTACTTCGGGCAACAAATATTTTCATATTGATAATTATGTAATTCCATAAGCCTTTTGATGCATCCAACTATAACTGTTATTTCCTTTCTTTTAATTTAGGTATCTGAAACTGATAGTGACGTAAAGACAAGAAGCGAGGCTTTAGGTTTGGCAAAAAAAATGAACCTGGACATTACAAATTTATAATGGAAATAGTCATTTGGTATGAGATATTGTTGATATTAATTTAGTAAGCAAAACCTTGCAAGCAAAGGATATATGCTTATTAATGTTGCTATTGAGAAAGTGCAAACACTTATTTCTTCCTTCGAGGGGTACAACATTAGATACAACAAATGAATTGCGCATGTGATGGATGTTAGTGCAACATTTCGTAGAAGGCGAGAAATAAAAAAAAAACAGTTTGATAAGAATCCAGATGACACAAATGTTGTCACACAGTCTGCATATTAATCATTTAGAACCAACTATTTTATACCTTAGGTTGATCAAGCAATTTCCTTCGCAAGGAGATTTGAAAAATATAAGTTTACCATATTTTTTTGGTTTCTTATTTACCTCTGAAACATTGGGATCATTGAATAATAACAACTTGAAATCTTCTTTTGATAATCAAGGCTGCCCTTAGAAAGATGGAAACTCTGGCATTGATGTCAATAATCTGTATGTTGATTGAAATTTCTTCAAAATTTCATCCCAAAAGAAAATGTGGGGCATGTTCTGATTGTTTTTCCGATACAAGTATTACATATAGAGTTCTATTGACCATTCATAATTGGATCAGCTGCCCATGAAAGATGATTCTCATTTCTTACAGTATTACACCTTGTGGCTCTATCATCAAACATATTATTGCCAAAACTATACAGGTATAAATCTATACAAAATGCATGTATATGCTACATTCTCGCCCTGCTATGCAAAATCTATTTTTACTGCAATCTTGACAGGGTGTATCTCTTCTAACTGTACATAGATCTAGCTTGTTGCTCTTCTAGTGTGTAGACCTAAATGCCATGCACAATGGTGGACTGATCTTAGCCAGCGCAAGCAAGGCCGAAGGGAAGATCCAAAGCCCATCTCCACATATCAAACCAGATGCAACTGCTGGCACCATCTGTGCTGCTTTACTTCTGTCGAACATGTGCCAGATGAAGACTACTAAGCTTCCGACACACATGTCGATGGCAAAGCTCGCGCCGACAAGGAAAGGAACTCCCATTGCCATCGGCAGGGGAACCCACCTGCCATACTTTGGCGGGAAGAGGTCCCTCATAAGGTTGGCCGCCACTGCAAAGCCAAAGAATCCATAGCACAGCTGCAAACAATGCAGGGGTAGGGCTGAAAAACCCTCAACACCAAGAATTGCCATGTTTCGGTAGATCAGAGCATACGGTGCCTTCCAGGGCCCTTCTGGGTTGCCTATGTCAAATGCCTTGTAGAACAGCAAGAATGTTAGTGGCCCGATGACACAGCCCATCGCGGTGCCGATAGCCTGAGCAATTAGCATTGACCTAGGTGATGTTAATGTGAGATGCCCAGTCTTGAAATCATGCATCAGATCAGCAGATATTGACACCAGTGATTTCACCAGACCACAGCCTACTAAGCCAGCAACTACACCAGAGTCTTTTCCAGCCCAGGCTGCAAGAATGAAAAGGGCAACCTTCCCATAATTGTAGGCCATGTTGATATCAGTAAGGCCCGCGCCATAGGCATTGCAGAAACCCAGGGCAGGAGCCAATACATATGCTATGACAACATAGTACCACTTCATCTCACGGAACATCAAAGGAATGGCGATTACTGCAAGGACTGATAATGCAATGTAACCACAGTAGGCTAGCCAGGTAGGGAGACTGTCTCTTATAAAAACTTCGTTACGATGAAGGTCATCAAGCACCGGAATGTCTTCCTCTAGGAATAGCATGAACCCAATATCAGATCGTATATACATCACACAGACTATACTTACATTTATTTATCAGATTGTTTACCTTTTTTCGTGTTCTTCAGTTTTGATCTTTCAATCAGATTCTTGATGGTGAATGCAATAATCTTGACAAAATTGTATAGGCCATCTCCTAGAATGAGAGCTATGCATATGAAAGCCTACGGAATGAGACAAGGTAAGTAACAAAGGATACTACATGTACAATATAGCCAACATAAAGTGAGGAACATACCTTGTAACCTTGCAGGCTGCTCATGCTGCTTTCTGGTATATTTGATGGATACCAGTCCCCTTCCAAATCGCTGATCAGCGGCCACATGACACCCCAGGAGAGAATAGCACCAAGAAGGAGAGACATATTTACGAGATGCGAACAAATCATCCCTGCCCCAACATATGTGAGGCTGAAATCAAAGAAAAACCTGGCTCCACGAAAGACAGACAAACCCAAATCAGATGAAATTGTTACTAGTCAAAAACAGATTTAATGTCACAATGAGCAAAGTAAATAATTTTACGTGTTTTTCCATGCTATTAGTCCAAAGGTAGGAAACTGCGAGAACCCACAAGTGTCTCCACCAGAGTAAAACCACTGGAAGAAGCTCCAGAAGAAGCTGATTCCAAAGTATTTTGTGAATCCATTTACTTGCTGCCTGACATGGAGAAAAAACAATCAATTACTTACAGAAAAGACAATGATGTTCTGGTACTCCAGGTAACGTGTTATGTGGAAGAACCACATACTTTGCCATGGCATCACCATGAGGAGTGTGAAAGCCATTTATCAGAACAGCTGTTGCAGTCCCGCTTGGATAAGTTAATTTGTAGTCGATTATCATAATCTGAAATTTTGCACGGTTTCATAGCAAAAATGAATCATCTGTTAACAGAAAAATGAACTGCAGCTGAAGATTTGAATAAAACGCATCGATGGTTTCAAAATCCGTAACTGTTTGTCCCTTACCATAACCGAAATGACAGGGCAAGTAGCCAATATTTTTTTTAGGAGACACAGTTCACAAGATAGATAAGTTAATATCATCTTCAGCACCATCAAAGCATACGCGTTCCATTTGTCCTAAACAATCGATGGCAGGGGAACCCACCTTGTGACCTCATGGTCAAGTCCTGGAAACAGCCTCTTGCAGAAATGCAGGGAAAAGCTTCGTACTAAAGACCCAAAGTGGCTGGACCCTTCCCCGACCCGGCGCAAGCGGGAGCTACGCACCGGGCTGCCCTTTTAATGATGGCTTTGCCTTTGCTGGTTTATCAACTCAAGCAGACAATAAGCTTCGTGAACACAGATAGTGACAATTAAATTATCTACATGACAGTGCAATTAAGAAGCCTAATTCAGGAGAACTTCATGGCACGCCACCCTCCTCTTTTCCGTCTATCGACGCCTGGTGGGAGATATGTTGCTGCAGTTGTCCTCAAAGGAGACGAAGCGAGCAGTCCGTTGATGTATAGAACGTGTGGAAAGAAAAAATCAAGCGCATCTTCAGCATGATGAGGCTCACATACCAGGAGGTACTCCGGAAGGTTTTTTATGATATTTTACATTATTTACAGTGCGGCTTATTCCGTTGGAATTAGATTGCATCAGATTTTTGTTGGTTTTTGGGCATGTTCTAAGTCAAAATATTTGTCCACGGACCCCATCCTTGTTAGTGAAACGGCACTGTTTGTGCCATTTTTCTCCAAGAAAAAGAAGCCCCATTCAGTAGGGACACAAAGGCCATTGTCAATCAATCGGACAGCATGAAAATGGTGGCACTGGTGTCACACTACATCACGTAACTAAATCAAAGCTGATTTGTCCTTTGTTCAGCTTACCTAATCCGTGAGCCGATCTTGACAAAAAAAGACGGGACTCATATCGTACAAGCAAACAAGGATAACAGGACAAAGACAAGAAAAACAAGACCTTGCGCCTGCGGCGTAGGAAAGGTCGAAAGGAGCCCACATTTTTTCTGTTTCTGAAGCAAGAGGGTGAAAGGAGATGATCGCCACTTCAACAATATTCAAGCAACATTTGTAGAGGAGCAAGTTCTTACTTCTTAGGACTAGAAGTTGTAACTTTGACAGAATCACTAATCTAAGCTTGTGAAGATATAATATACTGCAAGAGTGTGGGGAGCAGAAGCAGACGTACCTTCCTGAGCGGGACGAGCGCGAGAATCCCCACGAAGCTGACGGCGAGGAGGAAGCCGGTCATCCACACAATGCCGGGCTCCTTGTAGCTCCCCGGCACGTTGCCCTCCGTCTCCTCCCCCGCCATCTCGTAGGTCTTCTTGTCGAGCGCAAGCAGGTACGACCCAAACCCACCTGGGGAGCCAAAAAAAAGGCGTCAATCCAGTGACCCTACTTGACAAGATCGGAGGATGCTGTGCCTGTGGCCCTGACCTCCGACGGCGATGCTGTAGCAGGCGACGGCGCAGGTCTGCACGACGGTGTTCTCCTGGCGCGTGAAGGGGCGGGATGCGACGCCGAGGCGGGCCAGCGTCTTGGTCCAGCCGCGGAGGACGACGAAGGCGATGAGCGCGGCGGAGACGTTGAGCGTGGGGACGAGGCCCGTGGTGAGGACGAGCTTCATGACGATGACGCTGTACATGGCGCCGACGGCCAGGCTGGCCACCATCCCGCGCGCCGTGAGCTGCTCCCGCCACGGCGGCACGCGGCCGCGCGCGTGCGCCGCCCCCAGCTCGGAGTCGTCGTCCCCGCCGCCATCGAGCTCGCGGATCTCCTCGTAATGGGCTTCCCGCGAGCGAGGCGCCATCGCGAGCTCGAGGCCCGGCTGCGGCGGCGGGCGCTTCCTCCGCCTGTCCTGCTTCATGGTGCGGGAACGAGTTTCGCGGCGTCAGATTCGAGTCCGTGGGGAATGGAGGCATCGGAGCGACGACTTAATTTGTGAAAACAGAACGCTGCCGTTCATATCAGCGCACGGTTGTTCGTTAATCAGTGAGCTCTACTATAGCACCAAGTGAGCTACCGAGAGCTAAGAAGGATTCAGTGCAAGCAAAGTTTGTAGATTCATGCAAGCGGGAAAGATTCTTGATTCTTCAGTTAGAATGGAGAATTCTTTATCAAAAAAAGTTAGAATGGAGAATTGCAGAAGAAGAAAGGGAGAGAGAAAGTAATAAAATCTCACCTCACCTGGGCCCTCTAGCTCCAACCAAAAAAAGCCAGAAGGAAACGAGAAGTGAGCGAGGCAACTTTCTCGGAGCACGTCAGAAAATGATGGCGGGGCAGATGAACAGCATTTAGACTCTGAATAGGACCGATTTATGCTCTTCAACACTCCCCTTCAGCGTGCAGCTACGGTACAAGAGCTGTAGCGCAAGCATACACGCAAGAATAACCGAGTTCCTCCTCTACACGCATCCGTTAGAATATCGCCTGGACAGCACCAACAGTTGATGATGCGGCGAACAGGGACGAACCCCCGTCCAATCAACATTCCAGACCCGGATGTCGAAAACTTTTATTGAAAAATTATACAAAGTCAGCGAAGCTCGAATCAAGCAGGATCCAACTAAGATTGCTTCACGCGATCGCATAGTTTTTTTTCTCGAAAATGGGCAAAACCCCCGGCCTCTGCGTACGCGATGGCGTAGCGGAAAGAAGATTTTGCAGTTTTGCTGGCTCCCCTGGTTTTGCTTTCGGCGGGCGTGTGGTCGCCACGGCTGACGGCTCCCCGCCACGCGCGCGACAAGTCCAGGCCAAATGTCGATATCCTCCGTTTCTACGGCGGTCTCAGTCTCACGGTACGAACCAGCTTTGCCGTGTGTCACACAAAAACCGCATAAATGGACCGGGAATGACTGAATGGGTAATAACCGATCAGATCACGAAGATGACCACACATTGTGTGTGGGGGGTGCGAAGGCTCTCTCTGTACGAGTGTGCCTGGTTTCCCCTTCCGGGCGATCATTCCGAGGATGGTTTGGTCCCTCACCAACCAATGCACTAAAAGCAAATCGGCATATTGGCCGATGCCCATAATAATCGTCAATATAACGTTTTCGGCTGAAACCATAGTCTAGCAAAATGGTTACAGCAACTCTAGCAGAGTCTGAAAACCCCAAACTGGAAAACTCCTTTTCGGTTCGCCGTATCGTGGTTTTTCCGTCAGCGGATGCGCGACGCGGAACAGAACCCGTAAATTCCTATTTTCCGATTTCCACGCGAATGCAAACGGACGAACAATACGATTCATTGGAAATTACAAACATAAACTAGCTAATCTACATTATGACGATGAACTCATCGCTGCATCCTAAAACCTAAATCTTCAAAATGCCCGTGGTAAATACACGGAGGCTCCTTCTTCAGCGGCGCCGCCGTCTTCACTCGTCGGAGTCGGAGGACAGGTGCCTTACGTAGTCCTGCTGGGATGCAGCGATGGCTTCCGAGTGGCGGTGCCTGCAGCTTGCCATCCGCGCGAAAGCCGCGGTCGAGCTGGTCGGCGTTGTACACCTCCAGCGTATTCTCGAAGGGGCTACATCGCTTCTCCTTGCGGGAGGGACTTCATCTTCACAAGTTTGAGGAGCTCGTTGTCGTTGTCGACGCGGTCGAAATCGTCTTTTGACGACTCGGACTACTCCGCGAGCACGCGGACCACCGTCGATGGCGAGCGCGGGCGGACCACGTCGTGCAAGCCGTCGGCCTCATGGTCGTTGGCAGCGGGCTCGAGGCCACCCCAACCACGAAATGGTTCGCGGCCGCCATTGTCCGCCACCTCTTCGTGGATGTGAGGCTGCTCGTGGACAAGTGCGGCCCGCTCAGCTTCCGACGGGGTAACCTGTGGTGGTGGGGCCAGGCAGAGCACTTATCCGGGCCCGTGCGGCATCGACGTGGTTGTTGAGCGGCCACATGGCGTCGGGAGCAAAACCGACGAGGATGATTCGACGCGAATCTATTCTAATCGCTCACCGGAGTTAAACCTAGGGTACGGCGGCAGCGAGAAATTGCCGCGGAGTCGACAGGCATGCTATTGTCGATGATCGTTTGTGGGATCTATATGTGGTACACTTTTGGGACAGTGCACGGGTTCTTTATCCATGCCTTGACCTTGATGGACCACATGTCCAAGGCCGATAGTAGCTCCACCATCTCGGAGCCGAGTCTGTTGACGAGCTGCTTCAGCGTCTACGGTCCCTGGCAGCGAAAGGAAAGCCTTCGAAGCTTAGCGTGCATAGGTAGCCAAGCTCTGACGGCATGCCGCCATACGTCTGATGCCAACGAGTAAAACTGATGGTCGCATCGCTACACCTGAAAGTTTTCGATGTGCATAAGACACGTTCGTAGTCGTTGGCAGATTTGAACCGCACTAAGAAGTCGGTGGGAGGCGCGCACACCTCGTCGAGGACTTTGCTCCGACGGATGCATCATTGTGTGTCAAGCGCCGCTACCATTTCTGTCGACGAGACTAGAGGCTGTGGCCCTTGCCCTCTTCCAACGAGAGCGCGGCCCCGGAGTTGTTGTTCCATCGACATCATGCCATGGGTGAGATACAAGATTCACAACCCAAACGTTGGTTGCAAATCCGGTCGCCTCGCTTCCATAGATCATCCGGGCGGTGTTTGAATCGGGCCATGTCGTCGATAAGGAGATCGTCTGTGGTTAGATAGGAGAAACGGGGAGATTTTTTTGGGTGGGAAGCATGAACCGGATGGGGAAGAAATATAGGCAATGACAGCACAATGGCTAGTTCTAGCTAGTGCTGCATGCGGAGGGTTTATGTTTTCAGTTGGGACGTCCAGATAGTGAAGTACTGTTGTCAAAAGGTTCAGAAACCTCCTGTCCCTAATCGAGTATTCATCTAAATAGAACACATATTGTGACTGCGAATCTCTAAATTAGACAGCCCCAAAATAGTCATATGTTTATATTTAAGCGTTGTAACTCTGAAACTCTAAATAAATAAAAATTAAGTGCCAACATTATACTGTAATTATGAATCTAAGTAGAACAATCCCCAAATAGTGAAAGTAGAGTATGGGCACCTAGAGGGGGGGGGGGTGAATATGTGCTACGACCAATTTTAATTTTTCTTAAGATTTAGGCTTAACAAGAAGGTAAATTCTCTAGATAGTGCAACTAATGGTGAATTTACCTATATGACAAGACAAGTAATTAATGCAACTAGGACAACAATTAATACAATAAGTACTACAATAAAAGCTACAAGTACGAGTAAGTAAAGGGGGAGGAACGAGGTAACCGATGGAAGCACACGGAGACACGATGTATTCCCGAGTTCCTCCTTTTTAGGGGAGTACGTCTCGTTGGAGGGGTGTGAGCTCGCCACAAAGGTCTACTCAACGCCACAAAGGCTTCACCCTATTCTCCGATAAACTTGCGCCACAAAGGCCTAGTTCACCTCTCACTATTGAACCCCTTTGAGGCGGGGATCGAATCCTTTACAAACACTTGGGGCACACACCCACAACTTAATTGGGGGCTCCCAACTCTTCTTGAATCACCACTAGTAACAAGAAGCTTAGGTTCTCCACAGGAGGAAACCCTAAGCAAAGATCTCTCAAACAAATGAGAGGGAAATGGAAATCCGGTTGGTGAAGATGTGGAACCGGTGGTCCTCCTTCAATCCTCAAAGAATCAACAAGTTTGGGTGGAGGAGGAGAGAGATCTAGCTAGTGGGTGAGCTCCATTAATGGTGTCTTCAATGCAGGAGAGAGCTAACCCTTGGGGAAGAAAGAGAGGGGCTATTTATAGCCCCCACTCAAACTAACCGTTTTTCTGCCCAAAATGCGACCCGCCCGGATTGCTCCGGATTTTTCCGGCCTCCCGGATTCATCCGGACTGATTCCGGATTGCAACAGAGAAATCCACGTTGGAGTCGGAATCATCCGGACTGAATCCGGATTGCAACAGAGAAAATCCCGTTGCAGTCGGATTCGTCCGGACTCAGTCCGGACTCCCGGATTCACCCGGAATAATCCGGATTGCAACAGAGAAAAATGCGTTGCACTCGGACCCATCCGGACTGAATCCGGATTCCGGACTCCATCCGGAATAATCCGGATTTCACACTGAAATCCCTTTTCTGGCCCGGAAAGGTTCGTTGATCTTCGATTTCTTCACCATTTCTTTGACACCGTATACATGCTGATTTAAGACCAAATCCTTTGACAAAGTAGCACATACGGTTAGTAACTTCTTCATGTTGTTAACAAACACACAAAACAGCGAGATATCGAGAATGCACTTTCAATCTCCCCCTTTTTGGTGTTTGATGACACCATAAAGATTTCACGGGGATAAAACAGTATGAACTAAAAGAAATGGTGTCCAAAAAATAAACGGAGTTCTTCCTCGATGTGTGTCGTGAGGCACACTTCATAGGCTTTGCTCCCCCTATGTTTTAGACACCAAGCCGTCTAAACAAGTTCATACAACATGCATAGATAAAGATAGACATAATAGCACGCATGATAATAGTAGCATAACCACGGGGTAGGGTGACACGAATACGTCACGAGGTTCCACACAAATAGTACGAAGTTTCAAACGAAAGAAGCGAAATAAAGATACCGGAGCACAAGCCTATAAGATCGAAATCAAAAGGCAAAAGACTTGTTCCCCAACCCTTGCAAAGCCCGTGGAATCCTAATATGGGACTCCTTCTCCCCCTTTGGCATCAAGACGCCAAAAAAGGGAAAACGAGTCCAACTAACGACCCAAGAAATCACTCGTCATCTTCCTCTTCATCATCCTCGTCTTCTTCTTCTTCCTCCTCCGGCTCATGAGTACCATCACCACCAAGCCCAACAGAATCAAAGTCATCTTCAGCAGACCCTGACTCCGCATTCTCATCCTCATCATCAGCAGGAGGCACACCAAAGTAGAAGTCCTCGTCATGGATCTCAGGCATCTCAAAAGGCACAAGGTCAGTGGGCTCAAGAGAAGGAGGATCATCAGGTATCTGAATCCCAGCAGCTCGGCGGTCGGAGTTCTGAATGCGGCGGGTCTCCTTAGCTAACTCTCTTGCCTCATGAGCAATTGCCCTGGTGTCACTGCACATGTTGAACATAGCCTTGAAGAACTTGGCAATGCCACTGGGAGGACGCTGAGAGGCACTACCACCACTCGTGGAAGCAGAAGGAGTGGCCATAGGAGATTTGGACTTGGACCTAGTGTACTCTGGAATCTCCACTCCACGAATGAGAGAGGGAACCATCCTCTTCCCTTTGATCACGGGATAGGAATCCATGATCTCAACCCCAACCTTGTGATTGATGAAACTTTGAATCAGTGGACCATAAGTAGGCTTCCTCTTCTCACAGATCCCAAGGCACACCTCACGGTATATGAAGTCCATGACGTCAATCTTCCTATGGTTCTGAGGCCTAGTGATGAACATGAGATTCACCATGTAAGCCCTGATGGCATACTTATCACCGGCCTTGACCATAATGGTGTTGCGGAAGATCTTGGACAGCAGATTGTAGTAGGGATACATAGCAGAGTTGAA
This sequence comes from Alopecurus myosuroides, assembly GCA_028641055.1. Taxonomy (NCBI): domain Eukaryota; kingdom Viridiplantae; phylum Streptophyta; class Magnoliopsida; order Poales; family Poaceae; genus Alopecurus; species Alopecurus myosuroides. Next base: position 162,023,179 of record CM054059.1, on the reverse strand, counting down.
GGGCAGAGTCTTGCCCTGAGCATCAGGGGGATAGCAGAAAGCCAGGCTAGAGTTGTCAAACTCAGAATTTTCATGGATTTTGAAACCATGATTAGCATAAGTGAAGGTCCACCTGTATCCAAGAGCCTCAGCCCACTCACCCAAATTGCTAGTGATCTTCTTGTCCCCAGTCATCCACGTCACAGTACGAGAGGCATCACCATGGGCATGGAAAGTGCAGTAGAACTGGGCAATCAAGTCTGGGCAATACTCACACTCAATATCTAGCAGAGGAATCAGACCCATCTTTGTAAGGCAACCATGCACATGACGGAGATCACTGTATTTGTGCGAGTTACAGAAATCCATGTCAATCTGGGACTGCTTGCAGACAATAGGACAAGCAACTTAGTAGAACTCTTCCCAACACTTCAGTTGAAGGTTGGTCCAGAAACGAGGATCATCACAGGTTGTGGAAAGAAAGCGGTATGGATTCTTCCTCTTAATATGCTTCCACTGAGGGATAGAGCAACCAGCAAGGTCCAGTGTGGGAACCTCTCCTCCTGATCATCACGGTTACCACCCCCATGAGCTGTGCGCCCCCTGACGGGACGCGCACCCCTTCCAGCCAACTGCTTCCTCTTGGTACCGGGTCTTGAGCTGTCACCTGTGAATAGAGGACATAGGAACAGCAGAAGATAAGTGCATATGCCAAACGGTAACAAAAGGAACTCTAACGCTTGAAACAGTGCAAAATCTCATAATTTCTGGCAGCATCCGGACAGATTCCGGAGGCCCGGAATTTTCCGGCTGAGCCCGGAAAAATTCGACTGGGCCGTACTGGTCCGGATTGAATCCGGGCTCCTCGATCTGACTCGAAAGAATGCCCAAAAACTCGAAATTTTGACTCAAAACTGTTCCAAACGATTAGGGGTACCAAAGGGATGATCCTAGAGGTGTTCTAAGTGCTGGAACATCATGGGATTGGCACGAGATTTGAGATGGATCTAAGTCTAGATTGTGATGTGGTTAGACTAGATCTACGAATCCATGGCATCTAGGTACGGATTGGCATGATGAACATGTTGATAGAACTTGGATCTAGATCAAACCCTAGGTGATATTTCATCTAGAACCAAAAATAACCAACAAAAACGAAAAAGAAGAGATGCCGAACACAATACCTTCCATGGGGAAGTCCTTGACCGGAGGAAGGATCAAACAATCCTCCCTAGGGGCAACGGGGACGAAAACCGCGGATTTTGGTGGCTAGGGCACGGGAGGGGTGGAGAGAGTGGAAAGAAAACTGCCTCCCGTGCGTGTGGGGGTATTTATAGGAAATCTGTCTCATCCGGAATGGCCCAGAAAAATCCGGCTGCCGGACAAATCCGACCTACTCGGAAAAATCCGGGCTTGGTCCGAAATGAGTCTGAGACAGGCCAGAAAATGCCAAACCATTCCAAAAAGACAGTTTTGACAAGCTGGGAAAGATGTGCTGATGTGTGGAGTAAGGAATATGCATAGATGAACATGAGAGAGGACAAATAGAGCAAAACACAAGGGGGTTAGGTTTCCTAGTCTTACTTCTTGGGGAAAAGGCAAACAATATCGAAATAGCAACGAGAAGTAGTATTCGGAAGGATAACACAATAAACCACAAGATATCCAACTAAGAACCAACTCTTCCAATGTGAAGAGGTTGGTGGCCTAAGCCACCATGTAAGAGTTCATGGTATGCAACCGCGAAGATATATCTTGGGCGCATTGCCAATACTCAACATTGAAGCTCACAATTCAACATTAGAAATAGAGAGATAACAATGAAATTTTTGCTTTGGGCATAATGGGGGGAGGGAGAATCCAATGTGTTAGGATAACACTCCCCCTATGTCCATGCCTACACCTAAACTCAAAACATGTTTCATCTATAGGGGTGTGTGCAAGATCTTCAAGTCAAACTCCTAGAATCAATCACATTTAGTTCATTCCTCAAGAACAAGAATCTTGCATCATCAAGTGGCTTCGTAAAAATATTCGCAAGATTGTCCTTGGTGGGCACATAGGATAGTGCAATGTCTCCTCTTGCCACATGGTCACAGATGAAATGGTGGTGGATCTCAATGTGTTTGGTCCTTGTATGTTGCACCAGATTGTATGCAATTTTGATGGCACTTTCATTGTCACACAAAAGAGGCACCTTGTCCAAATGAACTCCATATTCCTTGAGAGTTTGCCTCATCCATAACAATTGAGTGCATGCACTTGCGGCGGCAACATACTCGGCTTCGGCGGTGGAGAGAGATATGCAATTTTGCTTCTTGGAGTACCAACTCACTAGGGACCTACCAAGGAATTGGCAAGCCCCGTAAGTGGACTTCCTATCATCTTGATCACCCGCCCAATCGGAATCCGTATATCCATTAAGAGAAAATTGTGCCCCCTTTGGGTACCACAAACCAAATCTTGGGGTATGAACCAAATAACGAAAGATCCTATGGACCGCAATCAAATGGCTATCCTTAGGAGCCGCTTGATACCTTGCACACACACCTATACTCAAAACGATATCGGGCCTAGATGCACAAAGATAGAGAAAAGAACCAATCTTAGAACGATAAAGCTTTTGATCCACATCCTTACTCCCTTTTGGATTACGAGATAGGTGGCACTTGATTTGCATAGGAGATGTCTTGATCTTAGCATCTTGGAAATTAAACCTCTTGATCATATCTTGGGTATACTTGGCTTGAGAAATGAAAGTCCCACGGGCCAGCCAAGGAAGAATTTAAGCTCTCCCATCATAGACATCTCGAACCTGTCAGTCATAATCTTAGAGAACTCATTATTGAAAGCTTGGTTAGTTGAGCCAAAGATGATATCGTCCACATAAAGTTGGCATATGAAAAGCTCTCCCTTTACTCTCTTGGTGAAGAGAGTGGGGTCAATCTCCCCAACTTCGAAACCACGATCATCTAACAACTCCCTAAGGTGCTCATACCAAGCACGAGGTGCTTGTTTGAGACCATAGAGAGCCTTGTCAAGTTTCTAAATGTGGTTAGGAAAGTTGAGATTCTCGAACCCCGGAGGTTGCTTAACATATACCTCCTCTTTTAGTGGACCATTCAAGAAAGCACTTTTCACATCCATTTGTTGCAATTTGAAATTATGAGAGGATGCATAAGCAAGGAGGATACGTATGGACTCAAGGCGAGCCACGGGTGCGTAGGTTTCATAAAAGTCAATGCCTTCAACTTGGGTGTAACCTTGAGCAACCAATCTTGCCTTGTTCCTAATGACAATGCCATGCTCATCGTGCTTGTTCTTGAAAATCCACTTAGTGCCAATAACATTGTGGCAATCTTTGGGCTTCTCAACCAATCTCCAAACTTTGTTGCGCTCAAAGTTATTGAGCTCATCATGCATAGCTTCAACCCAATCGGAGTCCTCAAGAGCTTCATACACTTTCTTAGGCTCCACCATAGAGATATGAGCTTGATGTTCACAAAAATGAGCCAATTGCCTTCTTGTGGATCTTCTAGTTTGAACATCCTCCAAGACCTTGTTGTCTTGGGCATCAGTTTGCTTCAAAGCTCTTCTTATCCTTTTGATGCGACGGGCTTCGATCTCCTCATTATTGCGAGGAGGGATCACTTGATCATCTTGATCATTTGGGTCCCCATCTTGACCAACTTGGACTTGATCATCATCATCATCATCGTCAACAATATCTTCAACACTAGCTTCAACTTGAGGAGAGGATGAAGAGGATGGTTGATCTTGGCCTTGATCTTGACTCGCATTAGTGAGAGGAGTGGGTACGACTTGCGGAGTCACTTGATCAATGAGAGGAGGGTCGAACATGTTCTTGGTTAGGTGTAATCGTTGGCTCCTTGGCTTGATCTTCTATTGTAGAGGAGGGATCCACTTGAGTAGAGCATAGTCCTTCTCGAGTCGCCATAAGGTGTCCCTCGATGGGGCAGAAAAATCCCACACCCATCCTTCCTATGGCTTCTTGAGGTATTTCAACATCTACATTAGAAACATGGAATCGCGCCACTTGGGAGCCATCATTTTCCTCGAAAACCACACTACAAGATTCTATGACAATCCATGAGGCTTTGTCATAGACTCTATAAGTGTGGGATTCGGCACCGTAACCAACAAAAATACCCTCAATAGTTTTGGATTGAAATTTAGACAACCTAATACCCTTGATCAAATAGAAGCACTTACAACCGAATACACGGAAGTAGGAGACGTTGGGCTTGTTGCCGGTGAGGATCTCATATGGGGTTTTGTCCAAGCCTTTGCGGATGTAGAGGCGGTTGGAGGAGTGGCATGCGGTGGATATGGCCTCGGCCCATAAATATTGGGGAGAAGAGTACTCCGCCAACATGGTCCTTGCCATATCCAAGAGGGTGTGATTCTTCCTTTCGGCAACACCATTTTGTTGAGGAGTGTAAGTGGCGGAGTATTGATGATGAATGCCTTCTTCACTAAGGAATTCATTCAATGTATAGTTCTTGAACTCCGAGCCATTATCACTCCTAATAGCCATGATTTGCACATTGTGTTGACGTTGCACTTCGTTGGAGAAATCGATGATGGTTTGTTGAGTTTCACTCTTGCACTTGAAGAAATAAACCCAAGTGTATCTTGAATAATCATCGACAATCACCAAGCAATACTTCTTGCCACCAAGACTTGCCTCGGGCATGGCACCAAAGAGATCGACATGGAGAAGCTCCAAGATCCTCTTTGATGAGATAATAGTCTTGGCCTTGTGCACGATGTCATGCATCTTCCCTTCAACACACGACCTACAAACGCGATCCTTTGCAAAGGAAACATTTTCTTTTAGTCCGACAATAAGGCCACCTTTGTGAAGACTTTTCAAAGTTCTCATGTTGACATGGGATAAGCGGCGATGCCACAACCATCCCAAGTCCGCCTTCCCGAAAAGACACATTGCTTGAGAGTTGGTTGACTTCGAAAAGTCCACCACGAACAACTCATTTTCAACATGTCCCACGTGAGCGACGTCAAGAGTCTTGCTCCTCAAAAGGACCACAATATCACCATCGAAAAAGATGGAAAACCCCATCTTTCCAAGAGAGAGGACGGAAAGTAAATTGTAACCAAGGGATTCGACAATCATGACGTTCACGATAGTTATATCGGGAGCCACCACAACCTTGCCGAACCCGGATACCTTAAACTTGGACGAGTCTCCATAAGTGACGGTTGCTTGGATGTCGTTTGGTCGCAACTCCGTCACAAGCTTTTTGCTTCCGGTCATATGATTAGTGCATCCACTATCGAGAATCCATTTAGTCCCACCGGAAGCATAGCCCTGCAAGTGATCATTGACTAGAGTTAGGACCCAAGATGGGTCCTTTTATATTAGCAACAAGGGTCTTTGGAACCCAAATAGTATAGTCTATGAAACCCTCAATAGGACCAACATATTTAGCTTGCACAACACCATATTAATCAACATATAAGAAATGGTGTGGATTGTTAGTTCCCGCGGATGTGCTACGAGTAGTGTTATCCCTCATGACACCACTACTCGAGGCAATGTTGTTAACATGAGCGGGTGTGCTAGGAGTAGTGTTATCCCTAATGACAACACCACTCGAAGCACCATTGTTGGTCTTCATCTTGCTCTTCTTCTTCTTGTTCTTCTTCTTGGCAACATAGCCTAGACCTTGCTTGCCCACTTGTTGCCTTGGTGCACTCAATTGTGGTCTAGCAATGGTCGCATTAGAGTTAGGGGCAACCACTTGTGGGGAAGGGGTCACAAACTTCACAACTTGTGGGGTCTTTACCCTTGAGCCTTGCTAGCTCATTCTTCAACCTAGCATTTTCCTCAATAATATTTGCATGATCACAAGAAGAAGTAGAGGTGCTAGCATTGTTAGTTTGATTAAGTTGAGTTTGAAGTTGTTCATGCAACTCTTTGAGGGATGAGTGTTGTCTTTCCAAAGCTTTGTGAGCCTCGGTTAGCTTTTCAAACTCCTCGGTTAGTTTACCATGACCAACCCCAAACTCGACCTTATCCTTTTTAGCCTTTTTATATTTAGCAATAGCAAGATCACGTTCTTTAGTGATGTTTGAGACAAGCTCATTATGAGTCAATTCAATAGATTCAAGTTCATCTTCTAGAGAAACTCTACCATCATGTTCTTCCTCAAGAGTCATAGAGAGAGATGCAATTTCATCCGCATCCCTTCTCTCAACCTCACCTTTCTTCTCAAGAGCATCTTGGGCCTCTCCCAATTGCCTCATGAGATACTCAACGTACTTCTTGGTCTCCCCTTGCATGTTAGACATAAAGTTGTCCAAGGAGACCCTTTCTTCTTCTTCTCTAAGACTAGCAAGATGTTCTAGTTCACTAGGGGTCTTAGAGTTGGGGGAAAGTGATACCTCCGTGGCCTTAGCCATGAAGCACTTGGAATTTCGTTAAGGGAGATCGTCATTGGGGGATTTGAAGAGGGATGAAGATGATGGAGTAGAAGCAATAGCTAGAGCGGCCACTTCACTTGTGGTTTCTTCTTCTTCATCACTCCCGGAATCATACTCCTCTTGAGTCAAGAGCACAAACTTGGTGGGAGACTTCTTGTTGAAGGGCTTCTTCTTGAAGTGAGGTTTCTTGTACTCAACCTTGGACTTGTCCTTGCGAATGAGCTTGCCACTATGGAGCTCTCTATTCTCATAAGGGCACTCCGCAATAAAGTGATGCTTATCTTGACAATTGAAGCAAGACCTCACTTTTTGAGCCCCATCATTTCCATAGCGAGACCTTGTCTTCTCCTCAACAAATTTCTTGCCCTTGGGAGGATTGCTCCAAAACTTTTGCACGGTGAGAGCAATGAGATCCTTTAGAACGGGATCATAGTCTTGTTCCTTCAAAGGAGGCAATACCTCATCTCCATCTTCCTCATTCTCAACCTCTCTTTACAAAGCCTTGGCCTTCAAAGCAACAGATGCTCCTTGATGCATTCCAATGGCCCTAGCACGGTTGTCAAGCGCATTCTTGGTTTGCACTTTGTAGGAGCACAATTCTTGCATCACTTGAGTTCAGGTCATGGAGGAGAAATCATGTCTTCCTTGAATGCTCTTCAAGTCCGTGCCCTCAAATGGCATCACAGCAATCATGTACTTTCTCTTGATCCAAGCATCGTCAATATACCTGGCGCCCGCACTAGAGAAGGCGGTGGCAAGAGTTTTGAGTCTTCGATACATGTCAACATGATCTTCTCCATCACGCATGAAAAATCCTTCAGCCTCATTGGGCAAGGCATCATACCAATTTCTTTGCATGCTCTCATTCCCAATGAACATGATGACTAGTGCATCCCATGTTTCTTTGGCGGTGGAGAAGTGTTGAAGATGCGGCATGTGGTTGGGACCCACGACTTGTTGAAGAATGGACAAGGCGGTGTAGTTGAGTTGGCAATCTACGGCCTCTCTTCTTGTGAGATTCTTGGGATCAAATGGCTTGTATCCGTCACGAGTGATCCTCCAAAGATCTATACAAGATGATTTGAAGTGAGTCTCCATGTAGTATTGCCATTCACGAAAAGAAAAAGCATCAATTTTAGGTGGATCTCCTCTAGGGATTATATGGGGATGATGAACGGGAGGATCGGGAGAATAACTTCCGGGAACGGCATGAAATCCTCCACCTCCTTCCGTACCCGACTTAGCAGATTGTTCGGCGGAAGCATTTTTATGTGGATCACCATCTACCCCTTTCTTGGCACCCTCCGGTTCTTCCGGAAGGGATGATTCGACTACCTCCGGTGCTTTGGCTTTGAGGAGTTGTGTCATAAGTTGACGCAACTCATCAAATTTGGTGTCTATGGATGAGGTCAATGAATTTCTCAAAGCATTGAGATCATCCATGGTCACATTGCCATCGCACGGAGCGTCAACCAAATCATCTCCCATACTTAAACTCTTAGGCGGTTAAGCCCGATAGAAGAGCCGAGGCTCTGATACCAATTGAAAGTACATTATGGGCACCTAGAGGGGGAGTGAATAGGTGCTATGACCAATTTTAATTTTTCTTAAGGTTTAGGCTTAACAAGAAGGTAAATTCTCTAGCTAGTGCAACTAATGGTGAATTTACCTATATGACAAGGCAAGTAATTAATGCAACTAGGACAACAATTAATACAACAAGTACTACAATAAAAGCTACAAGTACGAGTAAGTAAAGGGGGAGGAACGAGGTAACCGATGGAAGCACACGGAGACACGATGTATTCCCGAGTTCCTCCTTTTTAGGGGAGTACGTCTCGTTGGAGGGGTGTGAGCTCGCCACGAAGGCCTACTCAACGCCACAAAGGCCTCACCCTATTCTCCGATGAACTTGCGCCACAAAGGCCTAGTTCACCTCTCACTATTGAACCCCTTTGAGGTGGGGATCGAATCCTTTACAAACACTTGGGGCACACACCCACAACTTAATTGGGGGCTCCCAACTCTTCTTGAATCACCACTAGTAAAAAGAAGCTTAGGTTCTCCACAAGAGGAAACCCTAAGCAAAGATCTCTCAAGCAAATGAGAGGGAAATGGAAATCCGGTTGGTGAAGATGTAGATCCGGTGGTCCTCCTTCAATCCTCAAAGAATCAACAAGTTTGGGTTGAGGAGGAGGGAGATCTAGCTAGTGGGTGAGCTCCATTAATGGTGTCTTCAATGCAGGAGAGAGCTAACCCTTGGGGAAGAAAGAGAGGGGCTATTTATAGCCCCCACTCAAACTAGCCGTTTTTCTGCCCAAAATGCGACCAGCCCGGATTGCTCCGGATTTTTCCGGCCTCCCGGATTCATCCGGACTGATTCCGGATTGCAATAGAGAAATCCACGTTGCAGTCGGAATCATCCGGACTAAATCCGGATTGCAACAGAGAAAAACGCGTTGCACTCGGACCCATCCGGACTGAATCCGGATTCCGGACTCCATCCGGAATAATCCGGATTTCACACTGAAATCCCTTTTCTGGCCCGGAAAGGTTCGTTGATCTTCGATTTCTTCACCATTTCTTTGACACCGTATACGTGCTGATGTAAGACGAAATCCTTTGACAAAGTAGCACATACGGTTAGTAACTTCTTAATGTTGTTAACAAACACACAAAACAGCGAGATATCGAGAATGCACTTTCAAATAGCCCTCTGTTCAGAGCCATTCCTAACTGGACTTAAAGTGCATGAACATACACTGATTACTCATCAGAGAATAAAGATATAGTAAACGATAAACCTATGGGCACGGTTTTTTCATTACTGGCAGGAGGCAGGAGGAGCGTACGGAGTAGGCAAAATAGGACAACTTACAGTTGACAAACGCACACACTAAAGTAAACTAAACACATAATTAAAACTTAACTACGTGAATACGGAACTTAAACTACACTAAACACTTGGAACATCGCCGCACCCTTCGGGGCCGGTCTGTAGTAGCCCAGGGTGTGGATGAAGCGGCATAAGGGAACATGGCATCATAGTTGGTGAAAATCTTGGCGCGAGTGAAGACGATCAGCTCGGCACCGCAGTGGAAGCCGCGGTTGTAGAGCAGGCGAGAGTTCTGTGGGTTGGTGAACCGCATGGTCATTGAGGATCCGTACGGGAACACCTCCATATCGAACTAAGGGGTCGCCGGAGTGTGGTGATAGTTGAAGTCAGCGCAGTGGGACGCCTAGGCCACATAGTAGGGGGGCTCCAGCGGGAGATGGCCTAGACCCAGAGTGTGTTGTCCTTGTCCACTCCGGGTGGGTACAACATCTCCTCAATGGTGGGGGGAGGACGAACATCGCCATTGCGACTGTGAAAACTAAAGCTGCTACTATGCGGTGGTGCTCGGTGAAGATGCTGCTACTACTTAGATGAGAAACTGATGGGGGGAAGGGGATGGTGTTGGGAGATGGGAGAGGAATCAATTACGACCTTCAACTCGATGGGATGGGCCAATGACGCTCTGCGGCGAGGCATCTTTGGCACAACCCCAAATTATCTTCGTGAAGGGACTGGGGAATACGAGGATTTGATGGCATAGCCCCAATTTCCGAGAGTACCTCCCGTGTCGACGCGTGCTCCTCGTCGATGGAATCCTAGAAGATTGCAAGGACAGATGGTCGATGGCTTATCTACTAAGGAATACAATGGGTCGGGCGGATTTGGGGATATGCCATCGACAAGGTTCAGCTCAGCTAGGTCCGGCGTGAATTTGGGGTTGTGCCATCCACAGGGTTTGGCTCAGCCAGGTCCTGTGTGAATTTGGGGATGTGCCATCCACAAGTTTCGGCTCAGCCATGCCCGGCATTATTCGGTCTTGGCTCATGTGGAAGGTCTGAAATTTTGTGGCGCTCCACATAAGATTTGTAACAAAGAGGGAAAATATAAAAATGTAAAACTTGTTAAAATTCAATTTACTTTGTAATGGAATCATAATATGGTTATATCAGCTTAATTTAAATTATACGAGCCAATACAGTCATTTCAAATTGTAGTTAATTCAGCAGGTGGTCAGTCTATCTCGAAGTCTCTCCGGACTTAGAGTCGAACCTTCCACTCTGTAGTACTGATATGTCATAAACATATCTATAATTTTTTATGCTCCATGCTATATTTTCTACATGTTTTCCCGTGTTTTTCATATGTTTTTCTTCGTTTTTCGGATATTTTCATGGACTAACCTATTAACAAGATGGCCAAAGCCAGTTCCTATTTTTTGCTCTTTTTGTATTTCATAAATGTTCTTAGAAAAATATTCTCGAAATGGGCTGAAAATTTACGGATATTTATTTTTCGCCGGAACGAAGAAGGATTCCAAAGGAGAGCCGGAGAGGTGGCCTAGGGCCACCAGAGGGGTAACAAGCATGGCCTGACCTTAGGCCACGCCAGGGGGTCATCTGGCATCCCCCCGGCACCCATTTCCGTCGCCTCTTCGCCTATAAAATCACATTAAACCTAAAAACATCAAGGACTAGGAAATTTTCCACGAAACAAATACACATGCGCCGCCACCTTGAAAGTCCAATCTAGAGCTACTGGGTCCTGCTTCAGCACCCTGCCAGAGAGGGGGATTGCCACTGGAGGCCTCTACATCACCATGATTGTCTCCGGACAGATGTGTGACTAGTTCATCCCGGGACTACGGGTTAATATCAGTAGCTAGTTGGTACTCTCTCCATCTTGATGATCAATAAAATGTTCTCATGAGATTCTCAACATGATTGAGATCCATCTAATGTAATGCTATGTGTTGTGTTTGCTGAGATCATATGAACCACGGAATTATGATTAGTTTGTTCATATCATTATATGAGAAGCTTCACTTATATCTTTAGAGTGTTTTAATGTGTTCTTGCAGTACTCTCCGATGTGTGTGGTTACCTCGATCACGTAATTGTATGTATCTCCAAGAGGAGGTTTATATGTTAGATAGTGGGTTCATGCCTCCTTTTCATCTGTGCTCGAGTGACAGAAACGTGACGGTTGCGGGATGTGTTGTTGCCAATAGGGAGAAAACAATGGTGTTCTTATCTATGGATGATGATTATTTCTTACATTACATATTGTTCTTGATTCATTTGTCTTTTGCACACAAAGCGATCACTTCGTTGCTGCAACTTAATACGAAGGGATTTGCTGGATAGTTTTCTTGAGGTGGACTTTAATATATGGATGCAGCCGGATAGCGATCCATATGCCTTGACATAACGTCTACCATGTTAGAACATGTGAACTATATCTCGTCATAATAGCATTTTTATGCGCTCGTGATTTATCAATTGTCTAGCTGTAATTTTTTTACCCAACACTTGTTATTTTGTTTGGACAGTTACCAGCGCCAAAATACGGCTCATGATTCCGAGTTTAGACTGATTGGTTCCAAAACCCGGTAGCTTTGTTTGAATATTCTGTGTTTATGGATTCGCTAAAAACACTAGAACTAGCTAGAGGCATACAAACCAAATAATGTAGGGCAGAAAGACATAGTATATTCAAAATAACTTGAAAAGTTTTAGCAAAAGAGCACTTTACACCGCATAAGTTATGGCATGCATTACAAGTATATATTACATAAATACTCGGTAATGCAGTTTTACGCCATTCTCTACATGTAGTATAAGGATCACATGTAGTCCTCATCGACTTCATCCTCATCATCTCTATCACTCGAATTCTTCGGAGTCCTGGGAATTTCTTCCTTCGGGTAATAAGTGGTGTTGGAGACCATCCGAGCAATCTTGGAGGCGACTTTGACGGACTCGAAGATCTCCGGCATCAGAGACAACTTGATTCACCTTAGATAACAACGAATAAAGGTGAAAAAGAGAAAACGTGGATTGGATCATAAAACACGTATGAACAAAGAAGAAGGAAGAGCAAAGTATGTTATAACATACCAACATTCTCCTTCAACTATTTCTGAATCTCGGTTAGCTCAAATTATTTCTCTTGAGTGATTCGGAGGAGCTCGCGCACCTTCTGATTCTTTATGGTGAGCTTCTTGAAAAATTCGTCATTTATTTGCTCGGAAGTTTTCTAAAGACAGATGAAAGAAAATAAAATAAGAAAAGTAGAATGTAAAGATGGATCTATACTAAAAAATATTAATCTGAGAAACCTATTCCTCAAATCTATACTTGGGGGCTAGGGAGTATAACTGGCTCATGTTTTGAATGCCTCCAAGCATCTGGAGGAATTCCCTACTGTAGACCTAGAACTTAACCCCCAGATGGGTAATTCCATTATTCATGACCTACCGAGGGTAAAAAGTGTGATTATTCCGGTTTACAACACCGCCTTGTGGCCGTCTACTAGAAGAAAGAGCACAACTCTGAATAATTGTTTTTTTTTTGCTCATTCGTGCATATAGCCGTTTTCATAGAAGTATTCTTCCTTTACCTTGAATTTCTCCTCAAAGGAGGGAATATCTTTGTCAGGATTGACGAAGGGAGCCTCCTCGTTTGGGAAGATTTTTCCCTTCCCCGCGCGTCCGCCATAGGTGCATCAGGCTGTCTAGTCTAGTTTGAAAAGGGGCCCGTGATATTGACGGCGGGAGTATCAGGGGAAAGTGCTGGAGAGGGCCTGCAATTCTGATGAGAAAGCGTCTTTCTCTTCTTACTTCCTTTTAAAGGAGGAGGAGCAAGACTGAAAAAGCATACAATAAATAAGTTAGTACAAAAATACCTACTACAAGAAATATGGATATACAAGTTAAAGTCGGATTTACCTGGAGGCGATAATAGAGACAGACGCCATCCAAGTCAATTACGTCCTTGGTGCCGGAAGTCTTCTTGTGTTTTCTGCCACCTTCGACTGATGCGGCCCTCCAGGAGTTCTTGGCCTCCATATCTTCCTTGGACACAAGCTGGTCGCCGGTAAGATCTTCAAACTACAAAAGGGCAAATCTTACATCAGACAAAAGTTCGCATTTGCAATGTATACTTTCACCCGAAAGACGAATCTTACCTTGGGTGGAGCATTGTCGGCAGTATAAATTTCCACATTCTCCGTATATTGATCCCGGACAACGACCAGGTGGTTAACTCGGCGATGGAGAATGCGTGGATCAACATATTGTTGCAGTGGGGGGTTTTTTTCCCACTGGAACATGTCAAAAAAACATCTTGTTGTATCATGAAGAGAATCTTCTGGTCCTGTGTAGATGCACATAAGGTGGCTAGAACAATGGGCTAGAGGATGGATTCACTTGAGGTACCAGCAGTGTACTGAATCCATTCCAGTAAGTTCTATAATGGACACAGTTAGCTTGGCAATCTGCCTTTTGATCTTTAGAAGATTAGCTGGGAGTATCTTGACGACATCCTGGGACCAGCTGCCCTTTGGGGTGGCGGCTGTGTTCTGTAAAGGCAAAATCCTCGTGTCCTTTCCAGGAAACGGGACATCCGAACAATAGAAGTATGATCCCGTCCAATGTTTGACGAAGTCACTTGTCCGAATATTAGGGAACCAATCCTCAGTCCCTCTCTGAAGGTTAAAAGTGGTAGTACCACAGACCAAAAGAATTCCGCCTATGGTGTTGCCTTTGACATAGAAACAATTTTGGAAGAAATCTAACCTAGGAGCTATTCCTAGATATCCCTCTAATAAGGCTTCAAAGCCGGAAAGGCAGAGGATGCTATTGGGAGTGCGGTTATGATGTTGAACACCGTAATGATTTCAGACTTCCAAAACCCAAATGTCGGATTATATGGGAGACAAGCATCACGCTCTCTTTGCCTTGGGGCTTGGCTCTTCATTGTATTCCGCCCTCTGCCAAATGTCCTTGGGGAGAAATCCTTCTTTCTAGAGGTCCTCCAAGAAGTTGGAACAGATTGAGCATCCAATCCAACTGCCTGTACTCCCCTCCACTTCTTCTTCAGCTCTAGCGCCCGGATCCACCTCCAGATCCTCGTCGGCGTTGGCCTCTTCGATGACATCCACGGTCTTCAGGACCGCGGAGGAGGAGCTTGCATGGAAGGATGGGAGAGCAGTGTTGGATGTATGCCCAAGAGACAATAAAATACACCAGTTCATGATTAATGTATTATGTTTTTATGCTATAACTGTTATGGTCACTAAATATGAGATTAAGAGGAAAATTCATACGCATGTGTAGAAACATAAACACACTGTTATGAACCTTTGTCATATCTCACAGACAAACTCATTAATATTAGATGGTCACGCTTTCCTGGCCATGGACATTTGTTATCTCAATATTAATGGGAGCACAATGTTGTTTCAACATTGTGGCTAGGTATACCCAAGTAGTTGAGATATAACGAGATTAGTTTTTCTAAATAGTATCATTACATCATGTTCGTTTTGTTTGCTTCCTTAGACCATGAGAATATTTAATGATGTTTACCATAAGGATCATTTTGGTATAGTCAATTATCACACCGTAAACTGGGTGATATAAAAGGCCAACACTAGGTGGTCATGAAAGTGTTACTCCCTCCATCCCACAAATATATAACATATTACATAGATTTTCCTTTTCAGGTACTTAGCCTCGCGGTTCAAATCCATGATGGGGCGATAATGTATGAATCGTACCGTCGGACCCGTCTTTTAAAATTCTTTCATTTTATATATATTTCTATTAATATGTGGACATATTATAAGTTCAAATCATGGTCAAAGTGAAACGGCGTTGACCAGCGAAATTAAAGGGCGCCTCCTATTTTTGAATGGAGGGAGTAATTAATTGTGATAGTTCAATATTGGGAATTACTCTTCTAGTTAATAGAGGAGATACATCCAGGATCCAATTAGTGAAATAGTATCGATAAATACGTTTGCGCAGACAAGGACATGACACTAGTCATGGAGATACTATGTCACTTTAACGAGTAAAAGGAATCATACCGGATATCGGGAATAATATGATAAAGTGATTAAAGAGTTTAATCATGGCCTTATCGTTTAACTCGTCCTGAGGTATTGATTGGTATCACAAAGTAATAGGAACTTACTTAACAACCAACAGGTTCAGCAGATTTCTTCGTATAAATTGTAGGAATCAATATAGACGTCCACGGTCCCAATGTTCATTATTGATTAGGAAAATGGTTTTCCAATCATTTCTAATATTTATCAAACATGTAGGGGTCACACACTTAAGGCTTCAAAGTACGTTGTTTGCATTGGATGGTTCGGAGGAGAGTAGGGTATCATTCTGGTAATTCCGATGTGATAGAATAAATATTCAAGAGACATTACGAAGGACATGAGATGTCCAGGGACGTTGGAAATATATTTCTAACATCAATAGGTAATGGTTGATGTCATTACGATATCACTGAAACTAGTCTGGTGTCAATCGGAGTCGTTTCGGGAAAGTTATCATAAGAGAGAAATAATGTCAATGTAAGGCAGAATGCTATATGAGATGTTTCGGGATGTCAAAAATATGTTCCTTACATCATTATATAAGATCGATAATTTTATATATATGGGTCACGGGGTTCCGGAAGAGTTTCGGGGGGCTTTCCATACAGAGGGGGAGTTTTGGAGGGGGCAGATTTCCTCCTGTGGGCAAACCCTAATTTTAGGGGCTGCTAGGTGGGACCCATGGTCTCATAATGCACATTGTCTTTCCCTGAATTTTTCCCTAATTTATTTGATAAATAAATGAGGAGGAAAATGTGAAACAGAAAAGGAAAAAAGAAAAATACTGAGGGGGTTGGACTCCATCCAGGAGTCCAATCTGAATCCTCCTAGGGGCCTTGGTGCGTCCAAGAGAGGGCAGGGGAAACTGACCTCCCCCTCCCAAGGAAAGTCCCCTCCCTTGTCCCACTATATAATCCCACCCATCCCTGATTTTTGAGACACACAATTGTCCTTCGGGCAATTCTCTCTCTCTCTTGATTAGAGATCTAATTAGAGACCCTCTAATTGAATTAGAACCTCTCTAATTGAATTATAGCCTCTAATTAGAATGCATCTAATTGAATTATAGCCTCTGATTAGAGACCATCTAATTGGCTTAGGGCTTCCTCTAATTGGGAGATGATGACTATCTCTCTCGATTAGACCTAGCTCTAATCTCTCTCCCTCTCTCCCATGTGTCGGGATTTCTCCGCCTCAATTGCAAACTTGCGATGCCTAGTCTTGGACGGTGAAGCACTGGAGGATTTGACGGACGTATGTATGCGAGCTCTGAAAGGGGTAACATGTGGTACCCTCACTCTGTTGGATCCAAAATGTGGGATACGGGGAATCGTCAATCGTCCCACTGCTAGGCTTAGTTGTGGGACTCTTCATCAGGCATTACTAACACCTTCATCGACACTACTTCCGTGCTTCGTGTCGGTAATGAATCAGATCTATCCACGCCTTTACCTACATACTAAATTCTGCTTCGCTCACCAATAAGCAGATTCCGTGGCGGCGCTAGTGTTATCCTCCACGGATGATCTTGTCGTCGCCATTGAAGCTGTTTCCGGAGGAGTGGATAGAGTGGACACATGGGACTTGCCTTTGCTCACATCTGCCATAATCGCCTTTCTGATGTTCAATGTTGTTTTCATGCGTTATGCTACATGTTTCTTATACACTTTATGTCATTTTTATGGATTTTCTGGTACTAACCTATTGACAAGATGCCACAGAGTCAGTTCATGTTTTCTGTTGTTTTTGGTTTCAGAAAAGTTGTTCTGGATATATTCTCGAAATTGGACGGAACAAAACCCAGAAACCTTAGATATTCGTCACGTACACGGAGTCCGGAGGAGACCCTGAGGGGGGCCTTAGGGGCCCCACACCATGAGGCGGCAAACCCCCCTCTGGCTACGCCCAAGGGTGGTGTGGGCCCCCTGTCTGCCCACCGACATTGCCCTCTCGCCTATTTATACCTCTCGCAGGGTTAACCCTAAATATACGAGCCTTTTGCACCAAAAACATCTGCAGTCGCCATCATCGTCAACCCTAGTTTGGGAGGGTTCTAGAGATCTCCCCGGCAACCTGCCGGGAGGGGAAATCATCACCGGAGGGCTCTTCATCACCATGCCTGCCTCCGGAGTGATGCGTGAGTAGTTCATCCCTGGACTACGGGTCCATAGCAGTAGTTAGACGGTTGTTCTCTCCTCTTTATGCCTCATGTTTAGATCTTGTGAGCTTCCTAACATGATCAAGATCATGTTACTGTAGTGCTACATGTTGTGTTTGCTGGGATCTGATGAATATTGAATGCTATGTCCAATGATTATAAATCTATCATGTTCTTTTCATGTGTAGGTTATTTATGATCTTGCATGCTCTCCATTAGTAGCAGATGCTCTGGCCAAGTTGATGCTTGTAAATCCAAGATGGAGTATTTATGCTCGATAGTGCGTTCATGCCTCCCTTTCACTCACGCTCGAGTGACAGAAACGTAACGGATGGGGGATGTGTTGTTGCCATTAGGGAGAAAACAACAATGCTTTATCTAAGGATGATTTTATTGTTTACATTACACACTTTCTTAATGCAATTATCTGTTTCTTACAACTTAATACCTAAGGTTTGCTCGGATGACACTCTGAGGGTGGATTATTAGTCATAGATGCAGTTGGATAACGGTCTACGTATCGTGTTGTAATGCCCGCATGAATCACATAGTAATCATCATGTCATGCATATGCACTACGGTGCAGCCTTTATATCTGCCAATTGCCCACATGTAATTTGTTTACCCATCATGTTATCTATCTGTTTTGGAGAGACACCTCTAGTGAACTGTGGACCCCGGTCCATTTGTTTACACTGATATACAACCACTTCAACCATTGTTTTCCTACTATTTTCCTACTGCAATTATTGTTCTCTTTCATCTACTGCAAACAAATACTATTTTCCACACTATACGTCTAATCCTTTGTTTCAGCAAAACTGGTGAGATTGACAACCTCACTGCTTCATTGGGGCAAAGTAATTTGATTGTGTTGTGTAGATTCCACGTTGTTGCTGAACCGGTAGCGCGCCCAGCCAACATCAGCTGCATCAACCTTCAGAAGTGATTCTTTCTCCTACTGGTCGATTCAACCTTGGTTTAAACTTGCTACTGTGCTCTTCATACCTTCCTCTTGGGGTCTCCCAACGAACGTTTGTTATACGCCATCAATATCTTGTCTGGCGCCGTTGCCGGGTAGTAAGAGGATTTCTACAAGGGGAGTCTCTCACTTCCAATCTATTTAATTTGTTTTTGTTTTGCTTAGTTTATTTTATTTTGTCTTGTTTGCTTCTTTATCAAAAACACACAAAAATTAGTCCTTATTCTAGTTGTTATTTTGTTTCCCTTTTTTTCATCATGTTGCTCCCTAAGTTTACTCTGAAATATGTATCAATAGGTAGTGGCTCTATAATGGGAAAGGATACCATTCAAGAATTCTTTAATCATGTTAGTAAGCATGAGAATTTTAAGGAAACATCGATAGTAGAACTTGCTCCAAATTATGAAACTGCTGCAACTTCTTTAGTCCACATGTTAGAGGATAGGTTTGTTAACCTTCACCCCATAATGCAGCAATTATTTCTTAGCATGAATAATATTGAAGAAATCGAAAAAAGGAATTTTATCTTGGAAACCATGTTTAAATAATTTGGAGATGTTGCTATAGAATCTAGGCAAGTTTTTGATCGTTTTAATATTGTAGGCTCAAGTATAGATGTTATTGGTGCTCTTGAAAAACTTGACAAGATCGAAGCTAAAAATGAAAAGGAAGGAAAAATACCAATACCCTTTAAACTAGTAGCATTGCATGAAGCCTTGGAAAAGAATTTTGACTGGATTGTTCCTGAAAACTTATCTGATGAAAGTAATAAACCTAAATGTGTTGAGATAGGAACATCTGAAACTCATATAGACAAAATAGAATTCATTGTTGAGGAGTTTTCTTGTCTCCATTTGGATGCTTCTTCACTTGAAAATACTTGATTCTAGTTTTCTGGGCCAAGCAAAAAGGCGTTTAAGAAAAGAACTTCTTGGGAGATAACCCATGGTTTTATTTTTTGCTTTGTTTTTCTCTCTTTTCTTTGAGTCAAGGTGTTGTTTACTTATGTAGAAACTCCTTTGTATCTTTATTTTCTCGCATTTTTTGTGCCAAGTAAAGTCTCTCGTGAAAGTTGAGGTTAGATTTGGATTTCTCCGCATGAAACAAATTTTTGCTGTCTGCCGTTAAATTCGTGTAAATTCACAGAAAGATCAAAATGACCTGCAAATTTTTGTGCTTATTTCTCATCTGATTCCGAAACTTTTTATAGATTTGCGTTTTTTGATTTGAGCAACATAAGTGCCCCCCAAAAAATTCGTCTTTACAGATTGTTCTGGTTTTGACAGATTCTGCCTTTTTACTTGCATTCTCTCTTTTACTATGTCAAGTGGATTTCTTTGCTTCACATAACATCAGTGGCTATAGCTAATGTTTAAAAAGTATTGATACTTCTTGTGTCCAAGGAGAACATGTGAATTTTTTTATTGTGCACTAACCCTCTAATGAGAATAACATTGATTTATGTGTGAAGGAAGTTTTCAAGGGTCAAGAGAAGAGGGTGATATAATGATATCAAGAAGAGTGCAAAGCCAAAGCTTGGGGATGCCCCTGTGGTTCATACCAGAAAATTCTAAGAAGAATCTCCTTCTTTATCAACAATTTATCAGGTCACTTCTAGTGAAACTATATTTTTATTCGGTCACATCATATGCACTTTACTTGGAGCGTATGTTTGTTTTTTGTTTCATTTTCTTTTGTTTTCTTTGCTGCAATAAATATAGTTGGAACCCAGAATCCTTTGTGTGGGAGAGAGACACACTCCGCTTTTTCATATGAATACTCGTTTTCTTCCATGCTCGTATTCTTAGTTCTTCTTCTAGCTGCTCAAGTCCTTTTTATCTCCCGTTTTTCATGGATCTCTTATTCAGAGCTGTTAGTTCTAGTAGAGTTATGTTAGTACTCTCTTGTTTCATTTCTATATTAGTTGGAGAGTTTTTGTTGTTTGGTGTTTGATGGAAATAGAAAATGCTACATGTGGTAGATGGTATGTTAGAAAAGACTTGCATACTCTAGTAGGTCATTAAACTGTTTCACTTGACTATTTGTTGTTGTTTTGATATATTAATATGCTCAGTGGTAAACCTGCTGGTCTAGTAAATAAAAACAATTAATGGTTGGTCTAAAAGCTTGAAACTGTGCCACACTCGAAAAATCAGCTGATAGTATAATGGTACATGACGTCCTCTGCTGATAACAATCGTAATGGATTTTTGTTACGCGCTACGGCCGGGGTAGCCAACAATGACTTGTCATTGCCACGAATCCTCTTGAAGTGATTTTCATTATGCCTTGTATAATCAAATTTCTAGATGTAATCTTTTAACTTGTGAGTTCTAAGTTGCGGTTTTCTGGCACTTCCACCATCCATATTTGCTAGCCTCTTCGGTATTGTGCATTGCCCATTCTCACATTGAGAGTTGGTGCAAACTTCGCCAGTGCATCCAAACCCTGTGGGAGGACTTTGTTCTTCTACACATAAGCCCAAAATATCTTCCTCAAAACAGCCACCATACCTACCTATCATGACATTTCCATAGCCATTCTGAGATATATTGCCATACAACATCCATCATTATTATGTTACTTGTTACATGTCCCATTGTTACTTTGCATACTGCTACAATAGCAGGAGCATTTAGTTTTATACATCATAGATATTTCAGTTTTATTTATGAGTACTAAAAGTGTGATGATTCATTGTAAAATAGAGTGTTGCCCTTACCAGTGAGGATATAAAAAAAGGAAAGTGGGAAAAAGAGAGATAATAAAGAGAGAGGGGGCAGCACTACTATCATTTATTCCACACTTGTGCTTATTTAGCACCAATATTTCAGTTTGGAGAGAGTCTTCATTTTATGAATTGCATAACTATGTGGGGAACTTACATTATAGAACTTGGCTTGTATATTCCAATGATGAGCCTCCTCAAAAGTGCTCTAGGTCTTCATGAGAAAGCAAGTTGGATGCACCCCTACTAGTTTCATTGGATAGCTTTCATACACTTATAGCTCTATGTGCATCTGTTATGTGGCAATCACTACTCCTTGCATAGCTTCAATTATAAGACTTCCTCTTGTCCAATGATCACTTTCAGCTGTGTGAGACTTTCTTCCATTTACCTTCCACCCCCCCCCCCCCCACAATGTTCTTTTAGCCATAACATCTTGGTACCAGGAACCAATACAGAACGCTTGCTTGTTTTGAGTGCCCAAATAATTTGATGATTTTTCCACGTGCATATTGTTGTCACTTGACTTGATCCTAACAGGAGTTGTTGTGAAAGTTGGATGCTTAGGATGATTATATTGTTGTTCTTGAAGCTTAAATCATCTTTAATATACTTTGCACAGTGGACTGTTTTTAGTATTGATTCGTTAAAAAAGTTTTACTTTGTTCTTCCTAATGGTTTATACATTACTCTATTTTGATACCAACTATAAACCACAACCTTTATTCATTTGATCTTAGTTTACACGCTTTACATTATGATGATCAAGTTTATGTTGGTAGCATGTCACCTCGGAAATTATTTGTTTTTATCGTTTACCTACTCGAGGATGAGTAGGAACTAAGCTTGGGGATGCTTGATACGTCTCAAACGTATCCATAATTTCTGATGTTACATGTTATTTTCATGCTTTATGCTACATGTTTCTTATACACTTTATGTAATTTTTATGGATTTTCTGGGACTAACCTATTGACAAGATGCCACAGAGCGAGTTCATGTTTTCTGCTCTTTTTGGTTTCAAAAAAGTTGTTCTAGAAATATTCTCGGAATTGGAAGAAACAAAACCCAGAAGTCTTAGAAAGTCGTCACGTACACGGAGTCCGGAGTCTTAGAAAGTCGTCACATACACGGAGTCACGTACACGTCACGCACACGGAAGAAATATACCCGGAGGGGGCCCTCAGGGGCACCATGAGGCGGCGTGCCCCCCTCTGGTCGCGCCAGGGGTGGTGTGGCCCCCCCTGTCTGCCCACCGACGTTGCCCTCTCGCATATTTATACCTCTCAGAGGGTTAACCCTAAATATACGAGCCTTTTCCACCAAAAACATCTGCAACCACCGTCACCTTCAACCCTAGTTCGGTAGGGTTCTGGATCTCTATCTGGCACCCTGCCGGGACGGGGAATCATCATCGGAGGGCTCTTCATCACCATGCCTACTTCCGGAGTGATGGGTGAGTAGTTCATCCCTGGACTACGGGTCCATAGCAGTAGCTAGATGGATGTTCTCTCCTCTTTATGCCTCATGTTTAGATCTTGTGAGCTTCCTAACATGATCAAGATCATCTTATTTTAATTCTACATGTTGTGTTTGTTGGGATCTGATGAATATTGAATGCTATGTCCAATGATTATCAATCTATCATGTTCTTTTCATGTGTATGTTATTTATGATCATGCATGCTCTTTTTTACTAGTAGATGCTCTCGCCAAGTTGATGCTTGTAACTCCAAGAGGGAGTATTTATGCTCAACAGTGGGTTCATGCCTCCCTTTCACTCACGCTCGAGTGACAGAAACATATTGGGTGGGGGATGTGATGTTGCCATTAGCGATAAAACAACAATGCTTTGTCTAAGGATCATTTTATTGTTTAAATTACCACTTTGCTTTTGCTTGCAACTTAATACCCAAGGTTTACTCAGATGACACTGTGAGGGTGGATTATTAGTCATAGATGCAGTTGGATTACAGTCTATGTATCTTGTTGTAATGTCCGCATGAATCACATAGTAATCATCATGTCATGCATATGCACTACGGTGCAGTCTTTATATCTGTCAATTGTCCAGCTGTAATTTGTTTACCCAAGATGTTATCTATCTTTTTTGGAGAGACACCTCTAGTTAACAGTGGACCCCGGTCCATTTCTTTACACTGATATACAACCACTTCAACCACTATTTCCTACTGTTTTCCTACTGCAATTATTGTTCTCTTTCATCTACTGCAAACAAATACTATTTTCCCCACGGTACGTCTAATCACTGCAACCACTGCAACCACTATTTCCTACTGTTTTCCTACTGCAATTATTGTTCTCTTTCATCTATTGCAAACAAATACTATTTTCCACACGGTACGTCTAATCGTTTCAGCAAAACCGGTGAGATTGACAACCTCACTTCTTCATTGGGGCAAAGTAATTTGATTGTGTTGTGTAGGTTCCACGTTGCTGCTGAACGATAGTGCGCCCTGCCAACATGTGCTGCATCAACCTTCGAAGTGATTTCTTTCTCCTACTGGTCGATTCAACCTTGGTTTTTTCTGAGGGAAACTTGCTACTGTGCTCTTCATAGCTTCATCTTGGGATCTCCCAACGAACGTGTGTTACACACCATCATCGCGCCCTTGCAGCCTTTGCCGCAACCGCTGCTCGGGAAGATTCTGCTGCCATAGCAGCCCTGAGCGTCGTCGTTGTAGCGTCGATGTCAGAGGTTACAGGAGTGTGCCCTCCAAGATCTCCTCCATTCTCCATCGGGGAGGAACACCGGGGAAGTTTAGAACTGGCATCACTGATGATCGGTTGCCGGAGAATGAAGCACGAGAGGATGGTGCGAAGCTCCGGCGAGAAACCTCTCTCGGACGTTTCTCTCGCTATCTTGGGTGCTCCGTGCATGCTCGAGGTGGAAGAAGGGGAATGGGGGAAGAAAAGGTGACACGTGGCTATTTATAGCCGCGCGGAGAGATCCTTGCAACAACTAGTCTAGCCGTTGGATGCATGTTGCATGTCCGGTGTCAATTCTTGGTAACCATGTAACGACACATTTGTTACTCCATCTCCTCGGTTCCTGCGTGAAAATCTCGCAATGATTCACATTTCTAGATTTGGTCTGCGTTCAAACGGTCATGACGTAAGCGATAATCATTTGATCACATCACGTTGACCATGGTCAAAGAGGTTCCTTCTGTGCGAACATTGGGAAATTTATGCTGGGTTTTGTAAAGGCATATTTGGCATAATATTTTTTTGAAGAAAAGATTCAAGATTGAAGGTCGTCTTTTCCATGTTTCACGGATAAAGAAATGATGGAAGCTGGAAGTCTTAACTCTTCTTGGGGGCTACTGTCGGGAATATGCTGAATTAGGGGTATTATAGACAGTGCCCAGAAGCCGGCCTGCCATGTCGGCCCAACGGTGGTGAAGCAATAAGCATCACTAGGCGGACCAGCAGGCTAACGCACGGGGTGGGAGATTCTAGAAGACCCGGACTACGACCCACTATGCAGTCCGACTTGGAGAAGAAGCGAGACAACTTGACTTCCACAATTAGAGATAGTTTCCTAATACGAATAATTAACTTTCCTGTAAGCTCTAGTCTGGCTCTCTATATAAATCCGGACGGGATCCTCCCTAGGGACAAGAGAAGAGAGATCATACACATGCGTTGTACATTGTACCTCAGGCTTTAAACCTAATTTAGTGATATTGTAGGAGTAGGACGTCGCCTTTGCTACGACGTACGAAACTGGGTAAACCGAGTCTTTGCCACCCGAAACTTCCCTACATTCAGTGCCCACGTTCTACCTCCGGGCTATGGCACCCCCTTCCATGAACCTTACTACGAACACTCGACACCTTCACACATTGTTCCTAAGAAATCAGGCAAACAACGGTTAGTGATAAACAAAGGAGAATAGGAATGTTATCGTTCCTCTATGGGAGCCGCTCTTAGAAGCCATTTGACATGAAAAGATAATAAAATATTTATTAGCATTCATTGACATAGACATACACCTCTCCCAAAATTATATTTTCAATATGCTCTCGTTTTAAAATAAAAAACTCTAGCACTTGAGTGATCCCTTCTTTCCTACACGATGGGCCTTTCTTTTAGTTATAGGATGAGTCTTCACCTTCTTGCTTTATGCACAAATTAAGAGAGCATAATTGTCATCTGAGTATAATGTGCATAGTCCCAAACAAAATTATTGATTGGAATATGATTATGGTATTGCTTGTCTAAATTTTTTTGTATCTAGTCACCACTTGAACTTTGAAGGTGTCCTATCATTTTTGTTTTGCTATTCCACAAAGGACAAGAGGGATACCACTTTATCATGTTTTCCATTATGATCGAACAAACATATCACTTTCAATTCATTATTACTCATTGTCAATTATTTGGGCTACTTTTCATGTGCAACATAGTTGCTAAGTGATTTGATCTCATCTTACAATACTTTTACATAATGATTTATTAAGTTTGTGTTGGCTGCATGTCACCTCAAATATTATCTTTGTTATCACTTACCTACCCGAGGATGAGCAGGAGTTAAGTTTGGGGATGATGATACATGCCAAACATATCTATAATTTGATGCTCCATGCTATGTTTTACCATGTTTTCCTTTGTTTTCTGAATGTTTTCATGGACTAACCTATTAACAAGATGTCTAGAGCAAGTTCCTATTTTCTGCTATTTTTGTATTTCAGAAAAGTTCTTAAAGAAATATTCTTAGAATGGGTTGAAAATTTACGGAGATTTGTTTTCATAGGGACGAAGACTGAGTCCATGGGAGAGCCAGAGTGGTGGCCTCGGGCCACCAGAGGGGTGCCAGGCGCAGCCTGACCCTAGGTCACGCCTGGGGGTCATCTGACATCGCCAGCACACCCTCTCGTCTCATCTTCGCCTAAAAAATTACATTATCCCTAAAAACATCGGGGACAGAGAAATTTTCCACGAAAGAGATACAAAGGCGTCGTCACCTTGAAATTCCAACTTAGGACTTCTGGAATCCTGCTCTGGCACCCTGTCGGAGGAGGATCGTCACCAGAGGCCTCTACATCGCCATGATCGCCTCCGGAAAGATGTATGAGTAGTTCATCCCGGGGCTACTGATTCATAATAGTAGCTAGGTTGTACTCTCTCCACCTTGACGATCAATATAATGTTATCATGAGCTTCCCTACATGATTGAGATCCATCTGATGTAATGCTATGTGTTGTGTTTTGTGTGATCCGATGAACCAAGGAATTATGATTATTTTTTTCATGTCATTATATGAGAAGCTTCACTTATATTATTAGAGTGTTTTAACGTGTTCTTGCAATACTCTCCAATGTGTGTGGTTAACTTGATCACATTATTGTATGCATCTCCAGGAGGGGGTTTATATGCTAGATAGCGGGTTCATGCCTCCTTTTCATCTATTCTCGAGTGACAGAAATGTGACGGTTGGGGGATGTGTTGTTGCCAGTAGGGAGAAAACAACGATTTTCTTGTATACAGATGAGGACTATTGCTTATGTTATGTATTGTTCTTAATGCATTTGTCTATTACATACAAAGAAATCACATCGATGCTGCAACTTAATACCAAGGGATTTGCTAGATAGCTTTCTTGAGGTGAACTTTTAGATATGGATGCAGACTGATAACTTTCCATATGCCTTGATGTAATGGTTACCATGTTAGATCCCGTGAACTATATCTCGTCATAATAGCATTGTTATGCGCTCATGATTTTTCAATTTCCTAGTTTTAATTTGTTTAGCCAACACTTGTTTTTTTTGTTTGGAGAGTTACCACTAGTGAAACTATGAACGTCTGTCCATCTTTTACTATTATTGCTATTGTTTTCACATCCTTTTGGAACTTGTTATCTTGCTACCATTAATATTTCAGATTACACAAACCACCTATTCCAGTCCATATTACACCACTTCCACTGTCTCTTTGCCGAACCAGTGCATCTATATAATTACCTTTGTATTAGGTGTGATGTGGACTCAAGAGAATCATCACGTCACCACTCCATCCACTATTTCGTTGCACCTTGTGTTACTAATATCTTATACTAAGTGCTTCTCAGGTGTGTCTAAATTGACAACTCAGCTGCTAAGCCTTAGAGGCATTCTTTGCCTCCCCTTATATAGAAGAAATAAATTGGTTACTGATGTGGGGGTACCCGAAAGACCCTCCACTATAGGGATACCCGGTGAGGCCCATTTAGGGGTACCCTGGCAGGCTCCACGAATAACTACACGAAGGCCCATTGGAGGGACCCACGTGAGGCTGGAAGAAGGACTTAAGCAACTAGAGTAGGAAAGAATTACAACTGACCCAAAGTCGAGTGCATCTCATGTACGACCCCTGGGACCCTGCTACCTATCTAAAGCACGGGAGGGGGTCACAAGCAGACAGACAACCCTAGATTCAGAGCTGCGCTAGATCGAATCTCTGAACAACACCCCCTGTAATCGATACTTTTCACCCATCAAAATAAACCCCAGCGGGCAATAACCCGTCAAGTCGAGTAGTCCACCAGCACATTTTTTATCTCTTACATAACCCCAGGTCCCTCACCATGGGGATTGTTGAGGACATCCCCTCGACATTGGCGCTGTCTTTGGGAACCTGGGGCGCTGGATTCGCGGCTTCTTCGACTTCATCGTCAATGAAGTACGACTCGGTGATCTGGGCGGAATCGATCCGCTTTGGATCGATCGACTTCACCAAGCACTCACCGGCATCGTGCCCGGTATTCGACTGCCTCGACACAAGTATCGGTCTAAAGATCGGTGATCTGAAATTCCGCGCGGATCGCGCGGGAGTGCTACGCCTGGAAGATTCCGCTCGAGTCCAGCAAAGGAGGCGACTGTGCCGGATTTATCATCACTCTCGCTCGAGGAAGCAAGTTCCGAGTACTCCTATCTAGCTAATCACTACATAGACTTTGTCGCAATGGCAAGGCGCACCCACTTGTCGTCCTCAGAAAGAAACGATGGAGATGAGGTGACCGACCCACCCAAAGCGGCTCACGTAGCTGACACAGACATGGCCGGGGAAGAAGAAGACCTAGGAGAAGAAGAAACAGATGAAGACTCGATGAAATCTCCTCCTCCTGAGGATGAGGACCTAAGGGACAACGATGGTGAACCCGGAGGACTTCCTCCACCCATCAATTCCGGGTCCGCTACTAAAATCAGGAAGGGTAAAGCAGGACGCCCCCAAGTATATGTGTCACAGGAAACAATGGCACTAGTCACCTCTCTGGTCGAGCAGGGTCTCCCTCCCCCAACGGATACAACCGTAGAAGAACGGACGACTTACAAGTGGAAACTAGCACAACACAGAAAGAAGCTAGGCATGATGTACAAAGAACTAGATGACACAGGTCTCCCAGAGATGCGTTCGACCAAAGCTTCGGGTAGCGGGCTGCAGAAACCACCCTCTCCCAAACGACGGTCACGACTAACCAATATGCCGAATGACTACATGAAGGGGACCCAAAAGGCACTGGACCTTGACCGGAACCTAAAGTAACCCAATCCAACGGAGAAACTGACACCCAGAACACCTCAAGAAAGGCTTCTTCAGGTCCAGACATACCTGATGTCCATCAAACCAACTCCGGGGTGATCCCCACGGAGAAGTACATGAGGAGATGCTTCGGGGCCTCAGCATGGCGAGCGCAGAGCTAGGGATGAAACCCGCCCCACGAGTGGTAGCACCCGCGAAGCCGCTGAAGGAAAAAGCCAAACCGACTCGGGTAACACGTCAGGAGGACCCGGAGGATCTAAGAAACCGGCTCACACAGAGCAAGGTGGACAGGTTGCAAAGAGAAAGGGCGGCGGAACTACCACTAAGGACAGACAGAACTCGAGAAGAGAGGCCAAGATATGATTCCACCGACTCGGATGACGAGGAGCTCTGTGGACCTCCTTGTCTCACTCGAGAAATTAGTTAGGCCAGGAAGCCAAAATGGTTCAAGTTGATAGCCGAAACGCCCAAGTACGACTTCGATCAGGAACCCGAAGCATGGTTAGACGACTACCTGACAGCTGTGAGGTTCCAAAAGGGGAGCAAGGTCACGACAATGTAGTACATACAACTGCAGCTGGTGGGCGCATCAAGAAATTGGCTGAGGAGCCGGCCTAAGAACAAGTACAGTTGCTGGGAGGAATTTGAGTACGATTTTACCCAGAACTTTAGATCCACCTGCAAACGCCTAGTAATAGTCGAGCAACTGAAGGCATGCAGACAAAGGTCATACAAGAATATTCGCGGGTACATACAGAGGTGGACCGCAATAAAAAACAACACGGAGGAAATTTCAGACGAAATAGCAATCGATAGCTTCAAAGACGGACTCCACCGAATGGACTTAAGGGAGTACATTGGTCGACATCGAGTGAAAACTGTGACCAAACTCCTTGAGGTAGCAAACAGTTGGGCGGAAGGTGAAAAATCAGCGTGCAATACCCACCCACCTTCACCCGAAGAAGATCGCACGGAGACCTCCTATGCTCACGAGGGAAACAAAAGATATACAATAATGACCAGAACAGAAGAAGAAAGCGCAAAAACCAAACATTTCATGAAGTGGAACCCGAGTTAGTTGCAGCCGAGTTCCCGGGCAGTCGCGGTAACGACTACCGCGGGCAAGGGCGAGACTAGCCGCACGAACAAGAGCGCGAAAGCGGGCGCGAGTGGCAGCCATGGAAGATTGGGGCAAACGGGTTACCGCCCATGTCAATCGAGCAGCAACTCGAAGAGTCGTGCCCAAACCACGTGTACAATGATGACAATGGAGTTCGTAGATCCAGTCACAAACTGAAGGACTGTCGCAGATTGAACCTTATCATGGAGGGCTCTTTCAGGAAATAAAGAGAAGCACAATAATATGTCATAAATGTATTAATAGTTTCTGATGTTCCATGTTGTTTTCATGCCATATTGAATGCTGACATATTATTGTGCCATATTGAATGTTCCATGATGTATCAATCATCTTATTGTAATGTTACATGTTGTGTTTGCTGGGGTCTGATGAATATTGAATGCTATGTCTCTTGATTATCAATCTATCATGTTTTTCATGTGTATGTTATTTATGATCTTGCATGCTCTCCGTTGTTAGTAGATTATCTGGCCAAGTAGATGCTAGTAACTCCAAGAGGGAGTATTTATGCTCGATAGTGGGTTCATGCCTCCTTTGCATCTGTGCTCGAGTGACAGAAACGTGACAGATGGAGGATGTGATGTTGCCATTAGGGAGAAAACAACGATGTTTACATTACACACTTTGCTTACTGCGATTATCTGTTGCTTGCAACTTAATACCCAAGGTCTGCTCGGATGACATTCTGAGGGTGGATTATTAGTCATAGATGCAGTTGGATGACGATCTACCTATGTTGTTGTAATGCCCGCATGAATCACATAGCAATCATCGTGTCATGTATATGCACTATGGTGCAGCCTTTATATCTGTCAATTGTCTAGCTGTAATTTTTTTACCACACATGCTACCTATCTGTCTTGGGAGAGACACCTCTAGTGAACTGTGGACCCCGGTCCATTTTCCTCATACTTATAATACAACCATTGCAATCTCTGTTTTCATACTGTTGCTACTGTTTTACTATTGCCATCACTATTCTCTTTCATCTACTGCAAACAAATATTATTTTCCACACGATACGTTTAACCTCTTTGTGTTTAGCAAAACCGGTGAGATTGACAACCTCACTGCTTCGTTGGGGCAAAGTGATTTGATTGTGTTCTGTAGTTTCCACGTTGCTTCTGAACCGGTAGTGCACCCTGCCACCTCAGCTGCATCAACGTTTAGAAGTGATATCTTTCTCCTACTGGTCGATTAAACCTTGGTTTCTTTCTGAGGGAACTTACTGATGTGCTCTTCATACCTTCCTCTTGGGGTCTCCCAACGAACGTGTGTTACACGCGCATCACACAATAGAAAGGATTCCCGGCTGTCCGAGGAGCACTGGCAATAGGTGCACCACCACCTCTCCCAGTACCGGCAGTAGCCCAGCCTCAGCAACAAGCCCCGACACAAGGAGAATTGAGAGCACAACAAGTTGTAGTAGTACACAACCAGTATAGGGTGGGTTACCCAGAGGAAGATAGATACCCAGAGTCAAAAGAAAAAGTATATATGATACAGAAGGGTGCTCTCTCCAAAAGAAGCCGAAAGCTCATCACCGGGCAGGTGAACCTAGCAGAAATATCACCCCCCTGCAACGTCCGACTTCCTGGACTAGTCCGATGAAAACATCACCTTTTCTAGGGCAGATCACCCGCTTTGAGTCCCCTTCCCAGGAAAGGCAGTGTTAGTACTCAAAGTGCAAACCGGGGGCTATGATCTAAATCGATTATTCATGGATGGAGGAAGCGGAATCAGCATAATCTACACAAAAATGTTGAAGGAAATGAACATACCAGTGAGCAACCTGAAGCAATCAGAAAAGTCATTCCACGATATTGTGCCGGGAAAAGCAGTCAAACCCTTGGGTATAGTAGCACTTGAGGTGGTCTTCGCAGAGCTTGACAACTAGAGGAAAGAGAAACTTGACTTCGAAGTAGTCGACTGGCCGTCCCAATACAATGCAATACTCGGCTTGACAGCATTTGTAAGATTCATGGCAGTACCCCACTATACGTACCTGATACTCAAAATGCCAGAACATGGAAGAGTGATCACAGTGCGAGGGAACTATGAAAAATCCGACAGTTGCGACGTGGAGTTCAACAAAATATCACAGTCGATCGGAATGTAGTAGGAACTAGCAGACATAGTAGCCACAACCGATCACTCGATCCTTTCCTTGAAAATAAAATAGAACCTGAGATGGAATTCGACGTGAAAAAGGAAACAATGGAATACCAAGTTCACTCGATTGATCCAGCAAAAACAGTACTCGTGTACAAAATGCTGCCTATCGCATAGGTAAGCGCGCTCATCGAATTTCTCCGTGAGAACTGGAAAATCTTCGCATGGGCCCCAGCGGACATGCTAGGAGTACCCAGGAAATTCGCCGAGCACTCACTAGAAATCTACAAGGACCTAAAGACAATTCAGCAATCCACTCGCCGCTTCTCCGAGCCAAAGCAGAGAGCAATAGGAGAGGAAATAAACAGGTTACTCGCAGCAAAATTCATCCGGGAGATCAAGATGGCAACATGGCTTGCAAATACAGTGCTGGTAGCCAAGAAAAACACCAAAATTCTTCGGATATGCATAGACGACACGTCACTGAACAAACACTACCCTAAAGACTGGTTCCCACTAACGCGCATCGACCATATCATCGACTCGACCACAGTTTGCTAGATGTTATCCTTCCTTGACGCATATTCAGGCTACAACTAGATCTTCATGAAGCAAGAGGACGAGGGAAAGACCGCATTCATCACCCCGTTCGGTGTATACTGTTACACCATGATGCCTTTCAGGTTAAAAAACGTGGGTGCTACATACCAACGCATCATGCATAATTGCCTGAAAGCATAGATTGATAGAAACACACATGTATATGTAGAAGATATCGTGGTCAAGTCGAACAAGGCAGGAACCCTTATCGATGACCTTCGAGAGACATTCGTAGCACTCGACGAGTACCAGATCAAGATAAACCTGAAGAAGTGCGTGTTTGGAGTACATCAAGGAGATTTACTCGTGTATCTTATGTCCGATAGAGGGATCGAGGCTA
Organism: Alopecurus myosuroides; assembly: GCA_028641055.1. Lineage (NCBI taxonomy): Eukaryota > Viridiplantae > Streptophyta > Magnoliopsida > Poales > Poaceae > Alopecurus > Alopecurus myosuroides. Next base: position 161,990,173 of record CM054059.1, on the reverse strand, counting down.
ACCCAGTAAAAATCAAAGCTATCCTGTCAATGAAAGAACTAGTAAATGTCAAGGGAGTACAACAACTCGTAGGGAGAGTCGCAGCACTCGGGAGATTTGTAGCAAAGCTTGGAGAGAAAGCACTCCCTTTCTACAAACTACTGAAAAAGTCAGACAAGTTTGAGTGGACACCTAATGCATGTGAACACACGTTCATTGGGAGACCCTGATCGCTTGCAGAGTTGACTTTAAATCCCTAGCAATGGTGCCAGAAATTCTTGCTACAAAAACTATGGATGGTGCGTTGGGAACCCCGAGAGGAGGGTGTGATGACTGCAGCGGTAAGAATTTCCCTCAGCTAAGAACCAAGGTTATCAATCCAGCAGGAGAAAGAGGATCTTCGGAAGGTTGATGCCACTGACGGTGGTGACGGCGCCTCGCCGGTGCCAGCAACAACGCGGAACCTGCACACAACACAACCAAAATACTTTGTCCCAACGATACAGTGAGGTTGTCAATCTCACCGGTCTTGCTGAAAACAAAGATTAGACGTATAGTGTGGAAAATAATGTATGCTTCCAGTAAGTAAAGAAAGCAGGGAATTGTAGTGGTTTGTTTAACAGTGTAGGAAAATGGACCGGGGTTCATAGGTTCACTAGTGGTGTCTCTCCATAAAAGATAGCATGCTGGATGAACAAAATATAGCTAGGCAATTGACAAATAAAGATTGCACCGTAATGCACGTTCATGACATGATGACTACTATGATATTTAGTGCGGGTATTACAAGAATATACAGAGACCGTAATCCAACTGCATCTATGAATAATAATCCACCCTCAGGTTAGCATCCGAACCCCCTTTGGTATTAAGTTGCAAGCAACAGATAATCGCATTAAGCAATGTGTGTAATGTAAGCAATGATTGTACACGCGGGCACTCACACCGCTGTTTTCTCCCTAGTGGCAACAACACATCCTCCCCCGTCACGTTTCTGTCACTTGAGCACATGCGAAAAGGAGACATGAACCCACTATCAAGCATAAATACTCCCTCTTGGAGTCACTAGCAACTACTTGGCCAGAGCAACCACTAGCAACGGAAAGCATGCAAGATCACAAATAACATATGCAATAGAGACTATAATCAACTTGGCATAAGTTCAATATTCATCGGATCCCAGCAAACACATCACATAGAGTTACATAAGAACAATCTCGATCATGTTAGGCAGCTCACGAGATCTAAACATTGAGGCATAGGAGGAAAAAACAACCATCTAGCTACTGCTATGGACCCGTAGTCCAAGGATGAACTACTCACGCATCACTCCGGAGGCAGGCATGGTGATGACGAGGCCTGCGGTGATCATCTCCTCTCCGGCAGGGTGCCGAGAGACAGCTTCAGAACCCCCCTGATCTAGGGTTGACGACGGCGGCGGCTGCGGAACTTTTCGGGGATATTTGATCAAGTGTCTAGGGTTTTCCATCCGGGGGGAATAAATAGGCAAAAGGACAAAGGCAGTGGAGCCCTGGGGGCCTCACACCACCCCCTGGCGCGACCAAGGGGGCGCCACCCCATGGTGTGGCCCCCCTAGTGCCCGTCTTTGTCTCCTCTTCGGTCTTTTGGATGCTTCCAGGGAAAATAGGAACTTTGGGATTTGTGGGGTCCAATTGCGAGAATATTTCGAGAACAACTTTTCTGAAATAAAAAACAGCAGAAAACAGGAACTGACACTTGGCAACTTGTTAATAGGTTAGTCCCGGAAAACGTGAAAATGACATAAAGAAAGGAGAAAACATGTCGCAATTGGCATAATATCATCATGTAGCATCAGAAATTATAGATACGTCGGAGACGTATTAAGCATCCCCAAGCTTAGTTCCTACTCGTGCTCGAGTAGGTAAACGATAAAACATAATAATTTCTGAGGTGACATGCTACTAACATAAACTTGATCATAAAAATGTAAAAGCATATGTAAGCTGAGATCATAGAACTTTTAACACAAACATGATAAATAGAACTTTAATAATAAAGCATAGCAATCACTTTGCATCATGAGAAGTATCTCAAATAAAATATCATGACTAACAATGCAAACAAAGATATATGTTTGTTTCAAGTGTAGAGAAAGCATGACAACGTGGTATTTCGCTAGTCCTTAAGAGTGGGGGAAAAATATAAATGCCAGGACACTTTCAAAGTTCATGAGGAAGACTAGAGCAAATAATTTTAGAACAAACAATAACACATTATAAATCAATTAATAATGTTCCTGGGAAAAATTCATATAAAACTCAGAATGGCAAAAATCAACTGTGCATAAAGTTAGAAGATGGAGACTCAACATAAAAGTAAAAGAAAGGCCCTTCGTAGAGGGAAGCAGGGATCACTCATGTGCTAGAGCTTTTTATTTTATTAAACAGAGGTATTAAAAGTATGACACTCCTCCCATCCATCTTTCACAAACCATGGCTAACCGAATCCTCGGGTGCCTGCCAACAATCACATACCATGGAGGAGTGTCTATATTTTGGGAGATGTATGCTAATGTCAACGAATGGTAAACAGAAAATACATTACGTCACAAGACAACTAAATTCCACAAGAGCAGCTCCCATATGAAGGACACAACTGGTATAGAAGGTCACCCATATTTCTCTTTTGTTTACACAATTATGCTTTGACTGATAAATCAGGGGAAAATAGTGAAGAGATTTTTTGTGTAGTAATTTGGGGCTGGGCACCCCGCTGCCAGCTCTTCTATCATTTGGATAAGTGGGTGAAGCCACTAGTCCAGGGTGTGAAATCCAATTAACAAGTGAGATAAAGATTCTCTATTTACGTCCTCATGAGCAAAAACAGGAACATAAAGCAGGAGTAATTTTGAAGGTTTTAAAGGTAACACATGAGCAATTTACTTGGAGTGGCAGTTAAATACCACATGTAGGTAGGTATGGTGGACCACAATGGAAAAACTTTGGTTTTAGGGAGTTGGATGCACGAGTAGAGCTCATACTCAGTACAAGTGGAGGCTAGCAAAAGACTAGGAGCGACAAATCAAGAGAGCATAAGAGCCATAATCATGCATAGCGACATAAACATCATTAATTAAAACATAAGAGGTATCACAAGTTCAAAAAATAAATGATCATAGAGGCTATTAGTGACTGTTTCATAGTCATAAACATGGTGTGAGCATGCGCCAAGTCAACCAAATAAAACATTCAAAGGAGAATACCATAAATTTATGCTTTAATATGGCAAGAACAACTCATGAATCTTCCAATGGCACCTTAAACTCTATCAGCTATTCTAGGCTAATCATGCTACTCAATAACCACAAGGCTTTAAAACTAAAATAACATCTAGCATGATAAGAAAAAGTTCTAGCCACATTCTATACAAGCTTCTACTTGCACCATTAAAAAATCTACTTCAAGCAGGAGTTTATTTTCCCAACAAGCACCATACGAGATATGTTTTAACAAAAATACTCTTCATGACACAGAAAGAAAAAAATAGAGTACTCGCATAACACTACTAAAACTAACAGCTCTGATAAGAGATGCATGCAAAACAGGAGCTAAATAAATGCAGCAGCCAGACAAAGATTAAGAATACAAAGTATTCCCATGAAAAAGCGGAGCGTATCACTCTCCAATAAAAGAATGCTGGGGTCCAACCAAGCTTATTGAAAAAAATGAAAAAAAAAGAAAGCAAAAAATAAAAGACACTCCAAGTAAAGCACATAAGATGTGACTGAATAAAAATATAGTTTCACTAGAAGTGACCTGATAATTTGTGATGAAGAATGGGATGCCTTGAGCATCCCCAAGCTTAGACGCTTGAGTCTTCTTGGAATTTTCTGGGATGTACCACCGGGGCATCCCCAAGCTTAGGCTTTTCACTCTTCTTGATCACGTCATATCATCCTCTTTTCTTGACCCTTGAAAACGTCATTCACACCAAACTTCTATCAATCTTCATTAGCAACGTTAGTGCAATCAAAATAATAAATTCACATGGTTCAGTTTCAACACAAGCCTAACACTCATAAACACATTATTTAATGTCACAACTTCTTTTAAAACTCTTTTTCTCAAAAGAACACCAAAAGAAAGAGATTAAGATGCAAATGCAATTATTGGCAGAATCTTGTCAAAACAGGACAACAGGTAAAGATGATTTTTTTTTCGAAAATCTTCTGTTGCTCAAATCAAAAAGTGGTCAACTACGAAATGTTTCGTATATATCCCAGGATTATGCACAAAAATACTCAGGTCATTTTGAATTTTCTGTGATTTTATACGAATTTAACAGTGGACAACAGAAATCTGTTTCCTGCGCAGAAATCCGAAATATAGCCTCAACTTTCCACTAGAGGCTTTATTTGGATCAAGAAAGACACAAAAGGAAAGATACAGCAGGGTTTATAAGGAAATAGACAACACCCAGGTGCAAAGAAAACAAAAAAATTTAAGGAAAACGGGTTGAAAACGGAGAAATAAAACGGGTTGCCTCCTGGTAGCGCTTTTCTTTAACGCCTTTGAGCTAGTAGAAAAGTGGAATCAAGTAGATGCTCAAATAAGAAATATGAACTAAGAAAAAGTGAGCATCAAGAAGCAAGTATAAAACAAATTTAAGTCTAACCCATTTCCTATGCATATGAATCTTGTAAAGAAATAAATTAAAGAAACTCAAACTAGAAATCATGGGAAGGTAGAACAAGAGAAACTTCAAAACTTTCAACAAAAAGAGAGGTGTTTTAGTAACATTAAAATTCCTACAACCATATTTTCCTATCTCATAATAATTTTCAGTAGCATAATGAACAAAGTCAACAATAGAATTATCACATAAAGCATGTTTGTCATGGTCTAAAAGCACACAATTCATATCAAGCTAAAAAATAGTGGGATCAAAATTTAAAATCAGCTCTTCTTTTTCCCACTTTTAGCAATAGAAAACCAAGATGATTGATCACTCTTAAAAGGTATAAGACACATTATAGCAATCCTGATTTCAGTAGCATTATAATTTATAACATCAAGTAACATAGGACCATCATCAATCATAAGATTTATCCAAGTAGCATGGATTATCACACATAATAGTAGCAATATCATTCTCACAAGTTTCATTCATAGTAGTATCAAGGTCACAAGTATAGCAATCATCAATTTCATCAAATAATGTATGAGTTAAAGTGTTACTATCATTGGGAGGTAGACATGGGTAGCTCCATTCTTCCTCCTCTTGATCATCACTCTCCCCCTCTTTTTCATCCAATGAGCTTCCAGATTTAGCAATTTCTTCTTCCATAGGCTCCTGCAGGGCATCAGTTACTTCCTTAGGTTGAGATAATTTATTAAGATATTTCATTATGTAGTAATTACAATCCTTGTAATTATCAAAGCAATATTCGTATAGCATAAATCTCGTATTTATAAGGTGCATCATCAATACTTTCAAGTAAATAAGCAATTTCGAATGCACCCTTCCAAGCAATAAATTCTTCAATTTGTTCCACATCATATAATTCATAATTTCCCTTAACATAAGAAGATACGGTAACATCATCATTATACTCACATTGAAAAGGGAGGTGTTTATACCTCCTACAGCAACAAGATTTATCAAAGCAATAAGTAACATTATAAGTAGAGCACAAGTTTTTAGCATTGTCATGCAATTTATTAGTTTGCTCCCATAAGTGTATACCTTTTTGTGACAAGTGGTGTTCCTTATAATGTTTCTGTTGTTCATCCGTGAACCCACCTTGCCTAAAAGATCTAGTTTCAAAGACATCAAACATTGATAGCAAGCATGATAAAGCAAAAATAACAACTAGAATAAGAACTATTTTTTTGTGTTTTTTATAAAAAGCAAAACAAGACAAAAAATAAAAACAAGACAATAAAAAAATGAAGAGGTTGAGAGTGAGAGACTCCCCTTGCCAGAAGACTTCTTCCTCCCCGGCAACGGCGCCAGAAATTCTTGATCGCTTGCAGAGTTGACTTTAAATCCCTAGCAATGGTGCCCGAAATTCTTGCTACAAAAACTATGGATGGTGCGTTGGGAACCCCAAGAGGAGGGTGTGATGAGTGCAGCGGTAAGAATTTCCCTCAATTAAAAACCAAGGTTATCAATCCAGTAGGAGAAAGAGGATCTTCGGAAGGTTGATGCCACTAACGATGGTGATGGCGCCTCACCGGTGTCAGCAACAACGCGTGACCTGCACACAACACAACCAAAATACTTTGTCCCAACGGTACAGTGAGGTTGTCAATCTCACCGGTCTTGCTGAAAACAAAGATTAGACATATAGTGTGGAAAATAATGTATGTTTCCAGTAAGTAAAGAAAGCAGGGAATTGTAGTGGTTTGTTAAACAGTGTAGGAAAATGGACCGGGGTTCATAGGTTCACTAGTGGTGTATCTCCATAAAATATAGCATGTTGGGTGAACAAATTACAGCTAGGCAATTGACAAATAAAGATTGCACCGTAGTGCATGTTCATGACATGATGACTACTATGATATTTAGTGCGGGCATTACAACAATATACATAGACCGTAATCCAACTGCATCTATGACTAATAATCCACCCTCAGGTTATCATCCGAAACCCCTTAGGTATTAAGTTGCAAGCAACAGATAATCGCATTAAGTAATGTGTGTAATGTAAGCAATGATTGTACACGCGAGCACTCACACCGCTATTTTCTCCCTAGTGGCAACATCACATCCTCCCCCGTCACGTTTCTGTCACCCGAGCACATGCGAAAAGGAGGCATGAACCCACTATCAAGCATAAATACTCCCTCTTGGAGTCACTAGCAACTACTTGGCCAGAGCAACCACTAGCAACGGAAAGCATGCAAGATCACAAATAACATATGCAATAGAGACTATAATCAACTTGGCATAAGTTCAATATTCATCGGATCCCAGCAAACACATCACATAGAGTTACATAAGAACAATCTCGATCATGTTAGGCAGCTCACGAGATCTAAACATTGAGGCATAGGAGGAGAAGACAACCATCTCGCTACTGCTATGGACCCGTAGTCCAAGGATTAACTACTCACACATCACTCCGGAGGTAGGCATGGTGATGAAGAGGCCTCCGGTGATGATCTCCTCTCTGGTAGGGTGCCGTGAGACAGCATCAGAACCTCCCTGATCTAAGGTTGACGACGACGGCGGCTGCAGAACTTTTCGGAGATATTTGATCTGGTGTCTAGGGTTTTCCATCCGGGGGAATAAATAGGCGAAAGGGAAAAGGCGGTGGAGCCCTAGGGGCCCCACACCACCCCTTGGCAGCCAAGGGGGGTGGGCCACCCCTGGGTGTGGGCCCCCTGGTGCTTGTCTTTGACTCCTCTTCGGTCTTCTGGATGCTTCCGGGGAAAATAGGAACTTTGGGATTTGTGGGGTTCAATTCCGAGAATATTTCCAGAACAACTTTTCTGAAATAAAAAACAGCAGAAAACAGGGAACTGGCACTTGGCATCTTGTTAATAGGTTAGTCCCAGAAAACGTGTAAAAATGACATAAAGAAGGGAGAAAACATGTAGCAATTGGCATAATATCATCATGGAGCATCAGAAATTATAGATACGTTGGAGATATATCAGGCCCCAAGAGGAAGGTATGGAGAGTGCAGCATCAAGTTTCCCTCATAAAGAAACCAAGGTTGAATCGACCAGTAGTAGGAAGGAGTAACTTTAGAAGGTTGATGCAGCTGAGATGACAGGGTGCACTACTAGTTCAGAAGCAACATGGAACCTACACAACCCAATCAAATCACTTTTCCCCAACGAAGCAGTGAGGTTGTCAATCTCACATGTTTTGCTGAACACAAAGAGGTTAAACGTATGGTGTGGAAATAAGTAGGAAAACAGTATGAAAGTAGTAGTAATAGTATGAAAGCAGTAGGTGTTTTATCAGTATGAGGAAAAAGGACCGGGGCCCATAGTTCACTAGTGGTGTCTCTCCGTGAAACATAAATAACATGTGTGGTGAACAAATTACAGCTGGGCAATTGACAGAAATGAAGGTTGCACCGTAGTGCATATGCAATACATAAAGATTACTATGTGATTCATGCGGGCATTATAGCAAAATACATAGACCGTCATCCAACTACATCTATGTCTAATAATCCACCGTCCGAATATCATTCGAATAAATGTTGGGTACTAAGTTGCAAGCAACAGATTATCGCAGTAAGCAAAGTGTGTAATGTAAAAAATGTAAACTAGGTAAACACCGTTGTTTTCTCCCTAATGGAAACAACACATTCTCCATCCGTCACGTTTCTTTCTCTCGAGCACAGATGCAAAGGAGGCATGAACTCACTATCGAGCATAAATGCTCCCTCTTGGAGTTACTAGCATCTACTTGGCTAGAGCATCTACTAATAACGGAGATCATACAAGATCATAAATAACATAAGCCTTATGATAACATGATATATTGATAATCAGAAGACATAGCATTCAACATTCATCAGATCCCAACAAACACAACATGTGGCATTACATAAAGATGATCTCGATCATGTGAGGCAGCTCACGAGATCTAAACATGAGGTACAAAGTGGAGAGAACAACCATATAGCTACTGCTATGTACCTGTAGTCCATGGATGAACTACTCATGCATCACTTCGGAGGAGGCCATGGTGGTGTAGACCCCTCCAGTGATGAATTCCCCTCGCAGCAGGGTACCGGAGAGAGCTCCAGAACCCTCCCGATCTCGGGATGACGATGACGGCGGCCTCGGGTGTTTCTTGGGACGAAGTGTATATTTTTAGGGTTAACATGTCTGGGGGTATAAATAGGCGAAAGGGCAAAGGCGGTAGAGGCCTGGGGGCCTGTCGTGGGATAATCACGGCAGGCGTTACCAGGGGTAACTTACTTTGGGGCAAATCAGCTCTGGTGTTTGGGAGAGGGTTTAGCTCAGGGGAAATCATGCTAGCAATCAATCTGGTAGCTCTGGCAATAATGTCGCCGAGTCTCCGATCTAGGGTTACTATTATCAACTCTCGTATTACAGGTTACTCGAATATCTGGTGAAACTCTGTTTCTCTAACCCTAGGAGCCGGTTTATATGTTACCCGGCTCCCTGGCTTCCTATCCAAGATACACCCGGAATCCTACCGGAAACCGCACACAACCCTAAGTTTCCTAATCTTAACCTCTAAGGCACGGACTACAAGGCCTATGCCTTCTTGGGCCTTCTAGAAACTCTTCCTCCTTGAGCCGGGTCTTGCACGATGACCTTTGGGCCGGGTTTCACCTTGGTATTAGCCTACCGGGTTATCATCCCTCCATCAGTAGTCCCCAAAATAGCTTGGGCTTCTCGGAATTGTCCATGAAGCGCACACTATTCCCTGCAAAACAATAAACATTCAAATTCATAATATACCGGGTTAGAATGCTTTGATAATAGCTAGGCCTGCTCTTTTGGCGGTCTATATAATAACCCGGTACTTTCCGAGTCAAAACACCATCTCCCGGGTCAACACTCCAAGGGAACGTGACGAGACTCGGCATTCACATCGCTACTAGTTAATCCGAATATCACGCTCGTAATCAATCATGATCTCCATCCGGATATCTCGCAACGGATACTTTGGTGTATATCCCCAAATTTCCGGACCGGATCTTTTTTCCTCAAAAATTTCACCTACCGACCAAACCTAGAAATTTTCCCCCGCACCTATAAATAGGGACCAAGGGGTAACCCTAGATCCCACCGGTTCATTTCTCATCCGCTCCTCTTCCTTCCATTCCGCCTCCGCACCCACAAGCTCAACCCGAGCTAGCGCCACCGGAGCCGTGCTGCCGCCCGCAAGTACGCTGCCGGAGTTGCGCCGCCGCCGCCGGGTCGCCACCGTCCGCGCCCGCATCGCCGCCGTCAACCACCGCTGCATCGCCCCCGAGCAGGCCTCCAATCGGGCTGCCGGACCTCGAGACGCCGCCACCGTCGAGCGAATCGCCGCCGCCGCGCGCCTCCTCCTTCAACTCATCCTGTAAACACCTTTATCTCTTAGATCTAGATCTCTGTTTTCCATTGATTTCGCGCATACATCTTGGATCCAATCTCACTCCTAGCTTTCCACTACTCCCTCACAAATTTGGCATAATCTTGTAATCCCTAAGTTCAATTTTCCCACGGCTCACTTAATTAATTTCACGTCTATGCCTCCTCGCACATTTTTTGCAATCTCACATTTTTCTCTACATGCGTACTTGAATAGATCTATTTGCCTAGATCTCGCAAATACTTAGCACTTTCTTTCTCTTCTTCTCATTAACTCGAATAGTTGCACTCTCCGGGTTTCTTGATATTCACATGATTGCTTTTTACTTCTTTTTAGATCCATATCCCATGGCTCCTAAGGCAAGCGCCAAGTCAAAGGGCAAAAACCCGGCCGGCAAGCAAAAGCCGGGTCAGTCGATTTCGGCTAACTGGGCCAAATCGACTGTTATGAAGGCCAAGCTGGACGAGCTGGCCGAGTCGGGTGTCCTTCCCTCCCGGTCTGACATCCACTGGAGGATACCCGGCGAGGAGACCCGGCCATCACCTGGCCTAGATGAGGTGGTGGTTTTTGTCGAGCATGTGATCCGGGGTTTCCGCCCCCTTTCTTCCGGGAGCTCCTGGACCACTACAAACTCCGGGTATTCGATATCGGCCCCAATTCCATGCTCAATATCTGTCATTTCATAGTTTTGTGTGAATCCTATTTGTGCGTTCCTCCGAACCTCGCTCTATTCCTCGAGCTCTTTCAATGTAAGCCATGCCGAGAGAGTGGCGATGGAGCCCTCCTAGTTTGTGGAGGCGTCTCAATCCAGAGGCGGAAAAACTCCCTGATGCCGACTCTGAGTCTCCATTCACACATAAAACACCGGCAAAAAACATATTTCTATTGCCAAGATACCTCCCCACCCGGCGAGAAGCCATTGCCGGGTTTCTCCACCGACACTCTCACTTTGTCCGACAATTTGAACTCCTTCGCATCTGATGCCGACAGGAAAACTATCCAACCTCTCCTTCATAAACTTGATGTACTCTCCGCCCAAGGTCTCCTTGGGCTCAATCTGATAAAAACTTGGATGAGCTGCCGGATTCAGCCCAACAGCATCCGGCCGAAACTCATGTTTCACTACTCCGGGCACCTCACCGACTCTCTCCGATACTCGGAGAAAAATTACCCGGCTGGTGACATGAACAAGCTCATGAAGACTTTCTTAGCCGAGAAACTTGACGCTATCAAGAATATAGCCGGGCTTAACCCCTTCACTCGCTCTAACCCGGCTCCTCCAGTAAGATCCGGTTTACTCTCTTTACCCGACTGATATTTCTTATGCATGTATACTAATCTTTGGCTCTACTTTGCTTACACAGGAAGATGATGCGTTCTGGAAGATAGTCACCCCTCCCCCTTCAGAAAACTCGGAGGAGGACGAGGAGCCGGCTGATAGCGATGAAGGTAAATCCGAGTCTGGTACTAGTAGGGAAAAGGCTACCGCAGGCGAACCAATTTAGCCTACCGCAGGCGAATGTTTGTTCGCCTGGTACCACCTCGCCAGCGGTAATGACTTACCGCAGGCGAACAACCAAATGCGCCTGGGGTATCTTGACATACCCCAGGCGAACAAGCGTTGTGCGCCTGGGGTAAGCCTCTTACCTGAGGCGAACAAGCGCTGTGCGCCTGGGGTACATGTTCGCCTGGGGTATGATTCCCTATTCGCCTGGGGTATGGTTTTGCGGTGTCAAAAAATAAAAGAAACGAAAATAACAGAATTACAGAAAATTGACAGTAATAAATATGAAAATGACAGCAAAATAACAGAAATATTTCGATCATCACCAAATAGTCTCGATCATCACCAAATAGTCTTGAAACGAATAGTTTAGTTACAAGCATAGTTCAAACACTAGGAGTACATAGTCCAAACAAATCGATAGTTTAGTTATCTAGACAAGCAAAACAACAAGTAGCATCAACACTAGGAGTACAAGGAGTATAAGCACGGCGATGGCGAATGTGGTCATCTGGGCCCTCGTCTTCTCCGTCTTCTCTCTCGCTAGGTAAGTGGCGTATCGAGCTTCCGCCTCCACCATGGTCTTGTACCCCTTGTAGCTGTTGCCGCTGAAACCGTGCACCTGTCTTCGGCATTGGTCCCAGTCGTCGTAGACTCCGGGAACCCTACCGACATACACAACATACCATGTCATCTGTGCATAGCACAAAAATACGAGTTTAGCATCGAAAGTGATAATAGACCGCAAATAACTATCAAAAAATAGAAGCATCAAGGTTTACGAATAAAACACGACAAATAAAGGTCTAAAAGTTATATGATGCAAGTGTATACTAACATTTTGTCAATCCTATATTTTCGGCGGGAACGGACGAACGCCTTGTAGCGTGTTGAATGTCCGGGTGTCACGTTGCTCTCGTAGGTGTGCTTCTATGTCACGGTTGCTCGGTGGTGCGTGGCCGTGGAAGAACAAGCCACCCCGAGTGATGACATCCGACGAGAGTATCGTGCAGATCCTCCGCTGGATGCGACGGAACTCAGCCCGCACATATTCATCGGCGGTGTTGGCCATTTTTGTGGTCAGGTCTCGGAGATCACTTGGTAGATGGGCCTGTTGGGCATCCTTTAAGTACTCCCTCATCTGAAAGATGACATACCAAGCTTCCAACTCAGATTCTTGCTCCGATTGCTTGAGGCAGGGGAAGTTTGTTACGTGGGTGCACACGTAGGCGCCTCGGACTATTTTCTCCTTTTTTAGGGGCTTGCCTAAATCGGCGGCGAAGCCGTTGAGGGCACTATTAAGAACAGCTCTTATGTCGGTGTAGTCCTTCTGCACCGCCCTACCCGCATCAAGATAAGTGCATTGTGACCAATGCGGTTCCATGACGATGAGTACGCATCCTCCGTTTCTGCGCAGAACATTTCGAACAAGAGCCATCAATATCATCAATCGGAATACTAAGGAGATTCTAGAAAGAATGTAACGACGTGAAGCGGAGAGGACTACTTACTTGGGAAAGTATGGCATGAGAATGGCGTTCTTATCCTTGTTATCTATCAAAAACCCCGTTATGTAAGTCGTGATAAGAACTCGGTCCGCATGTGACCGCAAGTAGTCCTCATTCATGTAGTACGGGTCCATAATCGCCATGTGCGGGGTATTCTCCATGACCATATCATGCGCCATGCTGAGCGATACCAGGCGGACAATGCTTCGGTCGAGCTTACCCAAGTGGAAGACCCTGAATATGTCTTCGTATCTGATGAAGAACACCTCTGCGGGATTTGAATCCACAAAGCCCAAGGATCGGGGCACCTTGACCACGTATAGCGGGTAGGAGGGATGTTTCTCACGTAGAAGTTCATTCTCTTTGAACAAAAATCCCGTCGTGGATGGTCCTCATGTCACCACCCATGACAGCGACAACCTCTGGCGGCAGCATCGGCTCACCTATCTCATGCACCTTCCTCCATGGGACGGCGGGCGGCAAACGGTCCAGGACTCGGGCGGCCGCTGGCTGGCTACTAGAGGAGGCACCACCTTTCTTCTTCTTGGCTACCGTCCTCTTCCGATTCTTCTTCGGCCTCAAGCAGATGGGAGTGCCGCTTTGTTTTACCGCCTCCGCGGCCGTAGCACGGAGTGTATTCGGGGTAACCAGCGTAGGCTGTGGAGCCGTAAAGGCCGTCTGCTCCTCGGGAGTTTCTTGGGAATAGGTTAGCTTCTTCTGTATATCCGGTTTTCTGGTGGGTAACTCAGAAGAACCGCCCTCTCCGCCATCTACCTTCTTCTGGATATCAAGAGTTCTGGCGGGTAACTTCGGAGGAACCGGCTTCTCGCCATCCAACTGATTTATGAAATCGTCAATGGGAGCAAGTTCAATATCCATGTACTCGTCATGGGTCTCATGCTCGTGATGTTGCTCGTCATTGGACGTCTCGTGCTCGGGAGGAGGAGGATCCACCGGAGGTGGAGAGAGGACATTGCCATGTTGGACCTTGTCTTGTTCGCTTGCCGCGGGCGCAACCGGTGTAGTGGTGACGGTCATGGCTTGGCTTGGCGCCGACCCTGACGTCGTGTTCAACCGAATAAGGGCTTTCGGCCATAGCAAGATTTGATTGTCCAGTTGGCCGAGATTCAGCTCGCTGTCGGCATCGGCGGGTTGATTAGGAGGATACAAGTTCTCGAATCCCGGTAGCACCAGATCGACGCGAACCCGAAGCTCGTTGTCCGGTATATCTCTGCAATGGTACTTGCGGGATAGTGGCTGCAAGATGCTCCCCTTTGCAACATCCTTCAACTCGCTGCCCACTTTTAGCAGGAAGGTGCATCCCGTCGCGTCAGCCTGCGATAACATGCATGGATAGGTCAGAGAGTAGGGTTATATTGAACTGGCTACAGCTTTTGAGACGGTCAATAATTTACCGTCAGGGCATTGAGCTCGGCTAACGTCGACGGACCACAGGTGATGGTGGGCTCGTCGAGCAACGGGGTGGTGGCCGCGCCGGACACGGCCGACGGTCCATCGGGGGCAGGCGCGTCGGGCACGGCCGACGGTACATCGGGGGGAAGGCGCGTCGGGCACGGCCGACGGTCCATCGGGGGCAGGCGCGTCGGGCACGGCGGGGGCGACAGGCACGGCCGACGTCGACGGACCACCGGCGGCGGCCGCGGCGGGCACGACCAACATCGACGGTATGTTGAACGTCGGTAACGGCCCCTGTGAGCCGCCGGCGATGTAGCCACATATTTTTTCAAATACGGCTGGGATGAGCGCATTCATCTTTTCCCCCACCGTTTTCTCAATCTTCTTCTCCATGTTTGTTTCCAAGTCATGGACCTTCTTCTTCAGCTCCTCCGTCTCCTCGCTCTTCTTCGCCGCCCGCGACTCCTTAGTGCTGGGCTCAGCCAAGCCATATTTGGCGTGCTTCTTATTAAGTCCGCCGCCGGTGATACGGCCTAAGTGCGGCCTTTTCAGAGGGTCCTGGCTCTTTGCCTTGTTGTACCCCCTGATGAAAGGCTTATCCCACGCGACTTTGGCCGTCGACGTCTGCGACGAGGAAGATTCAAGTTGTTGTTCTTCTAGCTGCAGAAGCAACATATAAACGGTTTAGAATTGGTTTCGTACTAGAATGAAATCATGGACTTGATGATGATGAGTTGCATGAAATGGTAAATTTCTTACCACTAGCTTCTCAACATTCTTCACGCTATCGTCCGTGACCAAAATAACACCCTCCACCATCTTCGGGTCCGAGACAAGTTCCCCGGTCGGAGTTACTTTTCTGTACCTCGACCTCATGAATTTCTGGAATTGCGGGTCATGGGCATACTTGGCGTAAGGGTTCTCAATCCCTTTTTCAATGTAGGCCTGGTCCTCTTTCGCCCAAACTGGCTCCTTCCCGTCGTAGCCACGACAGCCGAGATTGTGGTGACCGATGTTCTTCGACGCTAGATCCTTCCCCCATCCCGTTTGCTTCTTAGTGACATCAAGCGACTCGTTATCTAGGAAAGTCTTGAAGTCATCGGGCGTAATCCGCGGGAAGTGGCGATGGATCTCTTCGAATGGTGTCGATTCCTTAATCATCGCCCTCACCATAGTCTTGTAATTGCTCAGGGCTTTGGTGAATCTAGTGAGGGCGAGTTTGTTCACGAGGTTGCCCTTCAGATTCTCGTTGTTGTAGGGGGGAGGGAACTCGTACCGTGCGTGCAGCCTCGAGATGAGTTGGGCGCGCAGAGTTAGTTTCTTCTTGAGAGTCGGCTCGTTGACATTGACGACGTCTCGAAGTATCGCGCCAAGTTGGAGGAAGTACCCCTTCACAAGGTCCAATGGCATTAGAGGCGTGCCACTGGAAGGGTCCACCTCCATGAATTTCTCTCGAACGGTGCCGACCTTGTTCGGAGCTCGCTTCCGACGCTTGTTTCCCGTCGTGCTGCTCCCTGAGGGACCCCCCGCGCCACTATCAGTGGTTTCCTCCTCGCCACCGGTGAGCCCGTCATCATTGTGGGGCTCGACATCATGGTCAGTTTCTGTCCGATCTTCCTCTTGCGACTCTCGGGCCATAAGGATGTAGTGGTCCAATAAAGCCGGATCCGTAGTAGAAGAAGACATGCCCTAGCTAGCAGTAGACAAGGATAACTTTTAGTCACCGGAAAAATTCGGCGTGACCTCGGCTATATATAAATGGTCATGCAGGAGTGCCAGAAATTCGCCGGAACGGAAATGAATCAACGTTCCGACAAAACATTGGCACTCAATGTACCTGCAACAGAAATTGAATGCACACATGCATGGCCACAAAAACAGTTCCTTGCATTGCTGTCATCACATGGCACAAAAACTCCCAGGAAATTCATATATCATGCCAAAAAAACCTTCATATATATTGATCAAAGTAAAATACTGCACTTAATTAATAACAAATCACGGAGAATTCTAGCAGTGTCCAAAGCTTCAGTGTTCTATTCACATGTAATTAGTAGGTGATTCAGCTAGTGTAAGAAATATAGCATTTTATACTATGAGCTGAACTACCAGAATCCAGAAATAATGGTACATGATCAGATCCAGTTCCTCCTCCGTTGCTGCTCCTGCTCCTCCTCCTGCTGCTGCTCCTGCTCCTCCTCCTGCTGCTGCTCCCGCTCCTCCTCCTCCTCCTGCTCGACAACGACGACGGCGGCGTGCGATGAGAGAGGCGACAGCGTCGTGCGATGAGAGAGGCGACGGAGGCGTGCGGTTAGGGCTCGATATGAAACAGAGTGATTATGCGGGTTGTGAGTTAGCAGATCGAGGACTTACAGGCGCACAACGAGTGAAATGCGCCTGCGCTATCCCTTACCCCAGGCGAACAAAGAGAGGTGCGCCTGCGCTAATGTTCTTAGCGATTCGTTGTGCGCGGGCCCACAGAGGTATACCCCAGGCGCACAGATTGGAAAATGCGCCTGCGCTAAGCATTAGAACCGGTTTGTATCACAAACCGGTTCTAAAGGTCTGTCCCCTGGGCCCACCTAGATACCCGCACAAATGGCCGCAGGCCTTTAGGACCGGTTTGTATAACAAACCGGTCCTAAAGGCCTGCGGCCATTTGCTGCCTGTAGGTAGGGGGCCCAGGGGACAGACCCTTAGAACCGGTTTGTGATACAAACCGGTTCTAATGTGCTTGGCTCCATGCCCTGTTATGCGCGGCCCCACAGATCCTTACCGCAGGCGAATTATCTAGGTAATGCGCCTGCGCTAAATTTCGTAGGATTTTGGTTTGCGCGGTCCCACATGGCATTACCCCAGGCGCATGTCCTATCAAAAGCGCAAGTGATATGTATTACCCCAGACGCGTTTTCCAGATGATGCGCCTGTGCTTAGATTTTCTAACACAGCCCCACCCGGCCTGGGACACATCGAGCAATACGAATGCTATAATATGTGGCTCCCCCACGTTGGTTTTCACTTAAAAAATACATACATATGAAAGTTAACATGTGCAAAAATATTTAATGTCGCATCGAGCGTAAATAGATTGGTTTAGCGAGATACCGCAAGTGTTTCTCTCTAAAAACACATTGTATGCATAGTAGCTATTAGCATGTTATATCGCGAGTATTTCCCTCTCTCAACCTTTCGTCACAATATTAGTCTTGACTTTCTTGGTCGATGTTGAATACGTGACCGCCATATTGTGACTTCTTCTTGTGAATGGAAGACCTGCCCTAGGTAGTGTGGTCCTGCTTCTTCTTGTGGTGTATCGTCTTCACCGGGTTCTTCCATCATCGGGTCTCCGACTAAGCCGTCGAAGTCCTTCTCATCGGCGACTCCATCCATTCCGACGAGGGCCCTTTTTCCTCTCCTTACGACAACACGACTAGGTTTTGCCGGGTCGGTTATGAAGAAGCATTCCTCCACGTGCTTAGCCAATACCCAGGGCTCATTTTGCGCGGTGGGGTTCTTGGACTTGGGTTTGTTGGCTTCAGACATCGACATAGTGGTGAAATATTCGTCTTCTTTCGTGACGTTTGTAGCCCATCTGACATGGAACATCGGCAGCTTTACCCCAACGTAGTCAAGCTCCCCGATCTTTCTGTAGTATCTTCTAACCTCTTCGCCCGTGTAAGATTCCATCGTTATAGACGAGTTTTGATAGTCGCTACTTTTGTCTCTTTCCTCCGTGTAGAATGTGTACCCATTGATGTCGTATGGATAGGGGCCATATGACAAGGCCAATACAATTTTATCTTTCTCACATGTCATTGGCGGGGGATCGGCATCAATCTGCTTCTTGAACCATGTCGCGAAAGAGGAGCTTCAGACACAGCCACGGGGGGAGCTTGTACATCCATACAAACACGGGCCAGGTGCTATGTTTGCTGCTCTGATTTCCAAACGGATTGAGACCGTCGGTGCTCGCACCAAGCCTGATGTTCCTTGGGTCGTTCCCGAATTCCTCATCGAATGCGTCTAATGCTTTCCACTGACGTGCATCCGAAGGGTGTGTACTTAGCACTAGTTTTTCAACACGTTCTGGATCGCTCAGCACCGCCTTCTTTCTGTCCTCGTGCCAGCGCATGAGCTTTGCTTCCTTGGGGTCCACGAAGTACCGCTGCAGACGGCCGGGATCAATGAGTGGAAAGTACCACACAACTTTCGTAGGAGCTTTTTCTTCGTCCCCCTCTTGTAACGATCAGCACCGCACACCGGACATTTGATCTGGTCCGCGTGCTCGTTACGGTAAATTATGCAGTGTGGTGGATAGGGGTGGTGGTGGGTGGCTGGCCGCACTTATATTGGGGACAAATAATATTACCACGCGAATATATATGTTCTGGAAGCGCCTGCGCTAAGTGGTGCTACCCCAGGCTATTCTTTGTCCCAGGCGAACAACGTACCTGTGCGCCTGCGCTAAAGGGAGCTACCCCAGTCCACTTTTTACCCCAGGCGCTTCTGTACTTACTCGCCTGTGGTATCTGTTATACCGCAGGCGAACCGAGAAGCCATTCGCCTGCGGTAAAGGAAGCGTGCCAGGGTCCGCCGTGGTTGGCTCTGCCACACATTACCCCAGGCGCTTCCGGTTTCTGTTCGCCTGGGGTAACTGGCCTACCCCAGGCGCACCAACTTGCGCTTCGCCTGCGCTAATTAACCCAGGCGCACAGTTTTCCTTGTTCGCCTGTGGTAGGATATGCTGCTATAAGCAAATCTCTAGTATTAAACTTATCTCAATAACTTGCTGGACCAAATCTTCCGCTTTCCGACAATGCTCCTTATTTCCCAGAGCTAGAGGACAAAGAAGACACTGAGTCGGACGAGAGTGAAGCTGAGCCGGAGGTGGAAATTGGGACGAAGAGGAAGACCCGGAGAGTTGTCTTTAAGGTGCCATATTCCTCCATTGCCTCCAAACCATACTCGTACGCTAATATGTGCGAACTTAACCACCGCTTAACGGATTCATCATACTTGAAGGAACCTGCCCCGACCAAACGTAGGGTAACACGGAACTCTCCGGGTGACGATCCTCTTCACCCTGGCATCCCTTCATCACCCGCTCGCCGAGCCGGTACTTCCCAAACTCTTACACCCTATATACCTCGAAAATTTCCATCTCCAAACCATCCCTTAGCCGGCCAACTCCGGGTCTCACTCTCTGACTCTTTATCACCATCTTCTGGGTCTAGCAACAATCTCCCACCGGATTTCGTCGTGAATACCGGGTAAGTCACTTTCCTTGCCAATCAATATACTATTGTTATCCACGTCTTTCGTTTATTATCTACTAACTGCTTCTTTTTCTTTCTCAGAGCCAAGGTCATAGTCAGTGACCCTGAAGATATGAACGTAGACAATCCGGCTATGGAAGACCCGGAGGTTGCTGTGCAGCCCGCAGCTGGCGGCGCATAAGAAGAACAGGAAGACTTGCTGACACACCCGGTTGAGCAGGAAGCCGAGTTTCCTCTGCCAGGAGATGAGGACATCGAGTTCCTGGGATCACGGAGGGGTGACCCCACTCCTAACACCCAGGCAACCCGGATCAACTCCCCCAAGCAGGAAAGGACCCCGCCTCCGGGTAACCAGAACCCCAGCTCCTCCAGGCTGAAACTCGACGATCTTGATTTTGAAGGCAAGTTCACTGAGCTCTTCTCTCTGAAGACCACTGAAAGGGATATCCTTGAATCCCTAGCAGCTGAGCACCAGGTAACTTAACCAATGTTTCTTATGTATTCATCCAGTCCCCAAGTTCCGAGTTAACTATATCAAGTTTACTCGGTACTTCCATAGCCGTATAACCTATCATACCCAGTTTTACCCTGCATCCGACTGACTTTTCCGTGTCTACTTCCGCAGGCGCACGTGACCCGGACTGAGGAGGTGTTGGCAAAAACCAATGAGCTCCTCTAGGCCGAGACCAAGCTGCGGGAAGGGCTGGAAGCCGAGGTCAATAAATACAAGAAACGATCCCAAAATGCTGAGGGCGCACTGAAGAGAATTACGACCCAGATTGCCGACACTTACTGCTCTCTGCTTGGTAAGAGATTGTAACTTTACTGAATATAACCCGGGCTTCTCATTCTGCATGGTTTCTAACCCGGATCTCATTGCTTTAATTTTTCTGGTATCCTGTAGCTCCATGTGAGGAGGCTATGGATGAAGATGATGTTGAGAAACTAAAGACACTGAAGGCCGTGGTCCGGCAATTCTCTGTGGGAACCAAATGGACACTGGAGGCTTTGAAGTGGCCTGGGGCTTGTGGCGGTGCAGACAAGATGCTCGAGGCGTGCTCAACTATCCCCGCCTGGATTGAGCACTGGAAACGCTCAGCATGCCGGGTAGGAGTAACCCGTGGCCTTGCCTTGGCCAAAGCTTATTTTCCTAAGCTTGAGCCGGCAACGCTCGTGGGCGGGTTCCCCGAGTTTAACAACGACGGCTCAAGGTTCACTGGCAAGGACTATAAGTTTATCCATACTCAGGTGCGTCATTCGGCAAGCTTGATAGCCGACAATCTGGATGTGAGCAAGCTCACCCCGCCCTACAATGCTGATGACAAGCCGGTCCCATCTGATCTCCCCAAGCCCTTCGACATGCTGGCCCGGTGGAAGGATGAAATTGCCAAGAAGAAAGCGGAAGCCGAGAATGCGCCATACACATCTACTCCGGCTGTTCCTCCTCCAGCTGGCGCCGATACTGCGTCTAACCCGGACATGGGAGCAGGGAAGACCACCGATGAGCATGTTGAAGACCCGACTGCCAAGGACACTGCTGATGACTCGGGAATGGTTGCCGAGTCAAATTTTACTTTTTCTCGCCCCAAAACACTTATTCGGCCGATGGGCATTTATGTAATATGCCTGATACGATTATTCTTTTAATAGTGCGCCTGTGCACTTTTCGAAACTATTTCCGTGGTTTGTAATATGTTTAAACTTTAATAGCTTTTGGTGGCCCTTTTGGCCATCCACTTCGATATGATCTTTTCCAAACTTATACTTTTTGTTGCTTTTTTGATATTTTCTCTTTTTCCCCATCCATGAGACTCGGTTTCCGAGTCTCAGGATCTTTGACCGATTGATATTTTTGCTTTTCAAGTCCCCAAGCCCCCAAATCACTAAGAGTCGGGTTTTTGGGCTTCAAGCTTGATAGCTAACACCAAATTGCTTTTTTCAAATTCCCAAGTCCCCAAGACTCAGTTTTTTGGGTTTCGAGCTCAAATAGCTAAACAGTTTGTTGTTTTTCTCAAATTCCCCAGTCCCCAAGACCCAAATTTCCTAGTCTAGGGATTAGTGGTTTTTAAGAAAAAGCTGCCTATTCTTGCCAGGGCCCAAAATATATATCTTCCCATATAAATTTTGAAGCCATGCTTAATACATTGTGAGTTTCTAGCCATAGCCTTTTACTCCGCATAGCTCGTGGTTTTGATGACCATTTTGATCCTCTTTGTTGTAAGCCGGCTTTCGCGTGGATATTCAGTGCTGCTATAACTGTATAAAAACAGGGTCAGGCAAGTCCCAATGGGCATCATGACTGATTGTGATTACACGTTAGCAGGCCACGCCACATTATTGCAAGTCACATCAAGCTTAAACAAGAGAAATCAAGGGAATTTGGCTCTATTGTCCAGTTA
The DNA here is from genome assembly GCA_028641055.1 of Alopecurus myosuroides. Lineage (NCBI taxonomy): Eukaryota > Viridiplantae > Streptophyta > Magnoliopsida > Poales > Poaceae > Alopecurus > Alopecurus myosuroides. The sequence goes on along the minus strand of CM054059.1, from coordinate 161,968,032 downwards.
TAAGATTGTAACCGTATTTATTACAAGTAATCGTTCCTTATAACTTAATGGCATCGTGGCCGGGTCTTGAGATTATAGTTGTGCTATTCAAGCAATCAGCCCCAAGACCTATATATGCAATCTAAAGGAATGTTAAATCTAGTGTACTACAAGGAAACAACTAATATTTACCTGATAAAATAAAAATAGAAGGTAAAAAACAGAAAGATTAAAAACAGAAATAAACAAGAAAGAAACAATATCATAGTTTAACCATTTCTTTATTGATATGAGAAAAGTTAGGTCAGCAAGCCGCCTCATTAAAAACCCTCCAGTCCCCTTAGGTACCCTGGATAGGAAAAGAGTGCGTCTGAAACCTGCTCCCTGTTACATCGTGTTATTCAACTTGTAAACCTAGCCTATGCTAAGTATAATAGGGACATAGCTGAGCCATGTTCCATGGTCTTTCCCTCTCTTGCATAGTTGACGTGGTATGGGCGGTATCATTGACAGTATCCGACTCTTCCCTTGCATCTACTAAGTAATATGATCCGTTGTGCAAATTCTGGCTTATGATGAACGGGCCTTCCCATGGTGGAGATAACTTATGCTTTCCCTCCTTTGACTGTACTAAGAGTAACACCAGGTCCCCTTCCTGGAAGACCCGGGTTTTGACCCGCCGACTGTGGTATCGCCTCAAATCCTGCTGATATATGGCTGATCTCTCCAAAGCTTGCTCTCTGTGCTCTTCTAGCATATCCACGACATCTTGCCGGGTCTTCTCATTCTCCACCTCAACATAAGCCGCCACTCGGGGTGAATCATGAATAATGTCACTCGGCAACACCGCCTCTGCACCATAAACCATAAAAAACGGGGTCATATGAGTAGATATGTTAGGTGTAGTGTTAATTCCCCAAACCACTGATGGCAAATCCTCAACCCATGCTCCTACAGCTCTGAGGCACGGGACTCTCAGCCGTGGTTTCAACCCATGCAGTAACTCCTGGTTTGCCCTCTCCCTGTCCATTAGCTTGTGGATGGGCTACCGAGGCTACGTCAAGGCGGATGCCGTTGTTTCCACATAATTTCTCCATCTCTCCTAAGGACATGTTGGTTCCATTGTCTGTTATTATGCTGTGGGGATACCCAAACCGATAGATAATCCTTTTCAAGAACTTGACTGCTGTGATTGCTTCGCAATTGGTAACTGGCACAACCTCAACCCACTTGGTAAACTTGTCAATAGCCACAAGAAGATGAGTCTTTTTGCAGGGTGACATATGAAAGGGGCCTACCATATCCATACCCCAAACTGCAAACGGCTAGGTCAGCGGGATTGTTCGTAACTCCATAGCCGACACATGGATTTGGCGAGCGTACCTTTGACATCCGTCACACCTTGCCACCAAGCGCTCCGCATCAGATAGGGCCGTGAGCCAGAAGAAATCGTGCCGGTATGCTTTAGCCACGAGGGATATTGTGGAGGCATGATGCCCACAATCACCTTCATAGATCTCCTTTAGAATCTGCCGGCCTTCTTCTGGTGCTACACAGCGCAAAAAGACTCCTGCTGCACTTCTTTTATACAACTGACCATTGATGATAGAATAAACCTTTGCTCGCCTCAGAATTTGCCTGGCTAAAGCTTCCTGCGGTGGTAACTCGCCCCGTGACAGGTAGGCCAGAAACGGCTCTGTCCACTCGGGGATAGCGCGCACGGCGGCTACGAGCTCCAAATCCGGGTCTTGGTTGGTCACCTCTTCCTTAGACTCGGTTTTTACGGAAGGCCGCCATAACTCGTCTAGAAAAACATTGGGTGGAACCGACTCTCGGCGCGAGCCGAGTCTTGCGAGCGCATCTGCTGCCTCGTTCTTTCGCCTGTTAATATGTTCCACCTCATACCCGAAAAAAGACCCAGCCACCTTGTCTACCTCCCTGCGATATGCTGCCATTGTTGCATCCTTCCTATCCCAAGTTCCAGAGACCTGCTGTACCACAAGATCTGAATCTCCATAGCAACGTATTCGCCTGATGTTCATCTCCTTTGCAACTCTCAATCCATGTAACAATGCCTCATACTCGGCTACATTGTTGGAGCAATCGAAGTGAATTTGCAACACGTAACTCAATTTGTCTCCTTTAGGCGATGTAAGTACCACACCAGCCCCTGATCCCTCGTATTGCTTAGAACCGTCGAAGTGCATCACCCAAGACTCGGGACTTGGCATCATTGTGGGCATACTTGTGTGAGTCCAATCATTGATAAAATCAGCTAAGGCTTGGGATTTGATTGCAGACCTGGGCTCGTAGTTGATGTGATAATCTCCCATCTCAATGGCCCACTTGGCTATTCTACCTGTTGCATCCGAATTTCTGATAATATCTGCCATTGGTATAGAGCTAACCACTGTTATGGGGTGTTCCTGAAAGTATGGTTTCAATTTCCCGCTGGCCATGAAGACCCCGAAAACTAACTTTTGCCAATGTGGGTAACGCTGCTTTGCTTCCAATAGGACTTCACTCACATAATAAACCGGCCTCTGTACCGGATGATCCTTCCCATCCTCCTTATGCTCAACTACAACCACGGCGCTAACCGCTCGGGGCCCAGCCGCTACGTATACCAACATGGGCTCTTTGGGACCCGGCGCTGCCAAAATCGGTGCCTCAGATAACTGCTTTTTCAGAGCCTCGAACGCCTCGTCCGCCTCTTGGTCCCAAACAAATTTGTCGGTTTTCCTTAAGAGCCGGTATAGGGGTATTGCTTTTTCTCCGAGCCTGGATATTAACCGGCTTAACGCTGCTACACATCCTGTAAGATTTTGAACATGCTTCAGGCCTTCTGGCTTTTTCAGGCTTTGAATAGCTTTGATTTTATCCGGGTTTGCCTCAATTCCTCTCTCAGAAACAATGAAACCGAGTAATTTTCCTGCTGGGACTCCAAATACACACTTTGTGGGGTTAAGCTTCATCTGATATCTCCTCAGGTTCTTGAAGGTCTCCTTTAGATCATCTATGAAGGTTTCAGCTTTCCTTGTTTTAATCACCACATCATCCACGTAAGCGTGAACATTGCGCCCAATTTGATCCTCAAAGCACTTATGGATGCACCGCTGGTACGTTGCGCCTGCATTTTTCAGCCCAAAGGTCATAGTTTTATAACAAAAAGCACCGAAGGGGGTTATAAACGAAGTTTTCTCCCAATCCTCCCTCTTGAGCTTGATCTGGTGATACCCGGAATAAGCATCCAGGAAACACAATAGGTCACTTCCTGCCACTTCATCTATAATCTGATCTATTCTTGGAAGGGCAAACGGATCCTTTGGGCAATGCTTGTTGAGACTCGTGTAATCTATGCACATCCTCCACTCATTGTTCTTTTTCAGCACTAGAACCGTATTTGCCAGCCAATCCAGGTGAAAAACCTCCATGATAAAGCCGGCTGCAAGGAGCCGAGCAATCTCTGCTCCGATAGCCTTTCTTCTTTCCTCGTTCATCTTTCTCAAGCCCTGCTTCACAGGACGAGATTTGGGATCAACAGGCAAACTATGCTCAGCTAACTCGGTCGGGATACCCGGCATATCGCTAGGCGTCCAAGCGAAAACGTCTTGATTTCCACGAATAAACTCTATGAGCGCTTCTTCCTGCTTACTGTCTAGGTTAGACCCTATGGCAAATTACTTGGAGGGATCACCTTCGACAAAAGCCACCATCTTTGTGTCCTGGGCTGCCTTGAACTTTGCGCTCTCATCCTCCGTGTTCGGTCTTTTCAATGTTGTTCTATCTTCCGGGTCTACCTGAGACCGGTAATACTTGAGCTCTTCCTTCCTGCAAGCCTGTTTTGCCATTGCCGCATATCCTTCGTCACACTATGTGGCCACAACCCTGTTGCCATGTATAGTAATGGTTTGCTTGGGACCCGGGATCTTTAGCTGCAGGTATACATAACACGGCCTGGCCATGAACTTGGCGTAAGCCGGCCTTCCAAACAGCGCGTGATAAGGACTGCGCAATTTTACCACCTCAAAAGTGAGCCATTCCACTCGGAAATTATCCTTGGATTCTCCAAAAGCAACTTCTAGTGTTATCTTTCCTTCAGGGCACGCCGAGTGACCCGGCACAATTCTATGAAAAACTGTGGAACTTTTCTGCAGCTGAGACTCCTTGAGCCCCATGCGTAGGAAGGTTTCCCAGTATAAGATATTGATGCTACTTCCACCATCCATCAAAACCTTTTTCAGCTCGTAACCATTTACTTGCGGTGCAACCACCAAAGCTAACACACCCATATGCTCTATTGTTTCCGGGTGATCCCTTCTGCTCCATGTTACCTCTTGATCTGACCACCTCAAATATCTCGGAATGCCTGAGGAAACCGAGTTTACGGCCCTTTTGAGTATCTTTCTGTCTTTGTTGGAAGTCCCTGTAGTATGAACATGGTACTTCCCTAGCTGCTTTGGGTTGGCTTGGAAACCTCCAGCACCTCCTTGATTGTTACCCGGATTACCACCTCCTGCGTTGCCAGCCGGGGGTGGGCCATTGCCCGGGTTTCCACCCGGACCCGGCCCTGCTCCCCGGCCCGTGCCTCGCATGGCCTTTTATATTTCCTCGTTCTTCCATCTTTGCAAATTCACGCACTGCTCCAATGAATGATTAGCCGGCCTGCCGTTCCTGCTATGACGCGGACAGGGCATCCTGAAGGCCTCTATATGGTTAGCCGGCCTTGGTGATCCTTGGTAATTTCCTCCGTTGAAATTTCCCTCTGCCCTGGGTCTTGCAAACCCGTCTTCTGTATTAGCAACAAACTCGGAGTTTCCTTCATATGGGCGCTTGTGCTGGTTGTTTCCGTTATTTCCTCCATTATTACCCGGTGCAGTCCCATTGCAGGGTCTTCCACTATTATTTGTGTTGGCTTTCGCTTTTTTGTCATCTACATCCTCTTCTGTGGTATCTGTGGCGGCATGCTTGTTGCACGCGTCCATCAATTCTCCCATTGTAACCTCTGAAGCGTGCCGACTGGACTTCATGCGTGTCAGCTTTTGCACTAAGGGTATGTATTTGCATGTTTTCGCCATAGCTTGTAATGCATCCTTTGGCTGGATATCAGTGGACGAGTGGAGAATTTCCATATCCCGGCGCACCCAGCTGCGCGCCGACTCTCCCTTCTTCTGAACACATCGCTCTAAATCATCGATCGTAAACAATTTCCTGCACGTCCCATGAAAGTGCTTGATGAAGGCAGTTTTCAGCTCGTCCCACGAATTGACGGATTTTTCAGGTAGGTTATTGAACCATAACTTTGCTGCTCCCTCGGACATCATTAGGTACATAAACTTGGCTTGAAGATTCTCAGATGCGTTGCGAATCGACATAGCCATCTCATAGCTGCTCAACCAGGTTTCTGGATCCATGGTCGGCTCATAATTAACCACTTTACCCGGTTCCTTGAATTTATCCGGGTAAGCTCAGCCCCGATGGCATCCGATAAACACTTAGGCCCGGCGAGGTTTGCCGGTACTGGCCTCACTCGGGACACGTGTGATCCCGCAGCGGGTACGACGGGGGGTGCAACCGCTACCGGTCCTCGTACCGCAGACCCGGCTGCTGCTCGCCCGGCTCGAGAACTGTCCACAATGGCCTGTGCTGCTGATACTGCAGGTGTTGCCGGTCTATGGGGAGGAGGCGGCATTTGCTGCTGTCTGCCCTCCGCCTTGCCGAACTTGACTGAATATACCCGGTATTCCCGGGCTGCCGGTTGACATACGGTGTCCCGGGCTGCCGGCTGACATACGGTGTCCCGTGCAAACCACTTTTATGATCCGGGTAATTTGCTTGCTGGGCCACTGCGGTGCGCAACAGGTCTATCGCCCGCCGGGTCTCCACTTCATGGGGTGACTCTCCTACGGGGATGCGGTCAAGCGCCAATGTTGCTGCATATACGTTGTCCATGGGGTTATTGAAGTGACCTGGTAGGGTATGAAATCGTGGTGGTGGTGGTGGTGCTGTATTGCCAACAACGACTCCTGTTTGCAATGTAGGTAACCCGGCTTGCACGTTCGCCGGCTGTCCTCCCAGGGTTGCAGCTTGGTGCCCGGTTCCTGATTGACAACCGGAATCGGTTGATCCTGAGGGGTAATGAACAGTGCGGCTGGTTGCAGATTTCCACTTGTAGCCGGTAATCTCGTCTGGTGCCTCTGGTTGTAAATCCTAGTTGACTGAACCTGAAGCCGGTTCTCCAATTCTTCCAGCTCACGCTGGCGCGCGGCCATACCTTGTTTCTCAGCTTCGACATCTCTCCTCTGCTGATCCAGTGCACGGGGAGCCACATCCAGATCTCGGGCACGTGCCGCCGCGTTTTCTGGGGTTATCATCGTTGCTAGCACTGTGGGATCTAAGATCAAGTTATTGTTGAACAGAGCCGGATTTCGCGGATTCGAAGGTCCCGCTCCTGGTGTACGCGCAACGGAGCAGCACTCGCCCCGCGCCCCGACCCGCCTTGGCGCCCGCCGCCCCGCCGCGCCCCGCGCCGGACGCCGTGCCCACAGGTCCTCCTGCGCCGACCCGCCCCTTCAAGCGGCTGACGGCTGCGGAGCAGCTCGATAGGCGCCGCAAGGGACTGTGCTTCAACTGCGACGATCAGTATGCGCCGGTCCACACGTGCGCCCGCCTCTTTTACCTGGAGACTGTCGACGACGACGACGTGGCAGCCCTCACCGCCGAGCTCGAGGCCGCCACCATCACTCCGGCCGGCATCATGACCTACGGGCCGGTCGATGCATCCGCCTGCGTCATGTCTCTTCATGCTATGGTGGGCATCACGACGGCGAAGACGATGCTGCTCCCGGTGACGATCAATGGGGAGAGCCTTACTGCTCTGATGGATACGGGCTCGACGCACAACTTCTTGTCCAACACCGTCATGCGCCGCCTCGCCTTACAGCCGACGGGACCCGAGACGTACAGCGTCACCGTTGCCAACGGGGACCGTCTTACGTGCAAGGGCATGGCGCGACAGGTTCCCATGCTCGTAGGCGACGAGCCGTTCTCCATCGACTGCGTCGCCATGGACTTGGGCTGCTACGACTTCATCCTCGGCGTCGATTTCCTGCGCACGTTAGGCCCTATCCAGTGGGATCTCGACGTGCTGTCCCTTATCTTCTGGCGCGAGGGCGGCTGCCGTGTTCACTGGACGGGCTTGAGCAGCACCGGCGCATCACCGCGGCTCCACCTGCTGGCTGACGCGATTGACGAGGCGCATCCCCTTTTGGCCGACTTACTGCAGCAGCACGACGACATATTCGACGAGCCGCAGGGCCCGCCCCCATCGTGGCCCTGTGACCACCGCATCCACCTGCTGCCAAACACGGCGCCCGTCGCCGTGCGGCCGTACCGGTACCCACAGCTGCAGAAGGACGAGCTCGAGCGCCAGGTGGCGGTCATGCTGGCACAGGGCATCATTCGGATTTCGACGTCTCCGTTCTCCGCGCCCGTGCTCCTTGTGCGCAAGGCCGACGGCACGTGGCATTTCTGCATCGACTTCCGCGCCCTCAACGCCGTGACGTCCAAGGACAAGTTCCCCATCCCCGTCGTGGATGAGCTCCTGGACGAGCTGTAGGGCGCGCGCTTCTTCACCAAGCTGGATTTACGCTCGGGCTATCATCAGGTGCGCATGCACCCGGACGTCCACAAGATCATCGCCATGTACCTCCGCTGCATCACTGGGGATCGTCCACGAGCTTGGGTGGACTGGCTGGCGTGGGCCGAGTACTGCTACAACATGTCCTACCACTCCGCGCTGCACGCCACTCCCTTTGAGGTGGTCTACGGGCGGCCCCAGCCGGCGATGCTACCCTATGCGCCTGGCACGGCACACACTGAGACGGCGGATGACCTGCTGCGTACCCGCGATGATATACTGGCTGCGGCACACCAGCGACTTCTTTAGGCTCAGCAGTTGGCCAGGAGGTACTATGATGCACACCATCGTGAGGCGGAGTTTGCGGTGGGCGACTGGGTCTGGCTACGCCTTCTTCACCGGACAACCCACACTGGTGGAGAACAGGGCAGTAGCACCGGTTTGTAAGGGCCTTTGGACTCGGATACAAAACCGGTGCTACGTATCCGGGACTAAAGGCCCCCCCTTTAGAACCGGTTGGTAACACCAACCGGTCCTAAAGCTTTTTTTTTCACTTTTTTTTTTCCTTTTCTTTTCAGGGTTTTCCGATTCCGTATTTAGGGTTTAGGGTTTAGGGCGTGTTCCGTATTTTCAGGGTTTCCGTTTACGTGTTTCCGTTTACATAATCGGAAAACACGTAATCGGAAATACGTATCCGGAAACACCGATTCCGTGTTTGCGGTTAAGTGTTTCCGATTCCGTGTTTGCAGTTAAATATTGATGCACCAAATAAAAGTACATATATATACACATGTAACACGAAGTAATCGACCGAGAATTACATAATCTGAAGTTCGTTTTCAATAGCTGTATACTTGCATAGAGAAGGGAGCTGGCTATTGGTTCATAGGATGAAAAAATTCTCCGTCTTTTGCTATGACTTGCGTGGGAAGAAATCCTGCCAATTCCTCTGCAATAGCCTTGCAACGGTCGATTGGTTTGAGCTGCGCCCGCTTTCGTGCCATCTTGAAAAGAAGTAGATGAAAACAATTAAGTTATGAACAAAACTAAACATAATTAATGGCAACATAAATAAGTTTGTGAAGATCCGGTTACGTACCTCTAGATTTCTGGTAGTACGGGATTTCTCATTGATCGTCCTGTGAATGAACTCGCAAACGTAGTATCCACAATAATCAGTTCCCTGTGGTTGTTGCGGGACTTTCTATATACGAAAAACATAATTCAGTCAAATTAATAATAATCAAGAGAATGGTAATGGTATTGAAATCAGGGTACGTAGTACTACTTACTTTGTTAATCTGAAAGTGGAGCTTGTCTGCCTGTCGTGGTGGTGTCACGGCAGATGCCATAGGATGGCTAAAGATGTGGGGACGAAGGACGCTGGAGGTGCTCGGGGAGGGATCACGCGACGAGTAGCCGCGTGAGGTGAAGATCAAACACTGCAAACAACACGATCTACCCAGGTTCAGGGCCCTCGTGAGGAGGTAAAACCCCTACTCCTGCCTTTCTCTATGTATTCTGGTGTCTCACCGAGTAGCCACAGTACAATGGTTCTTGCTACCGAGTAGCCACTTTTCTCTCTATGTGATGAACTAGGTCAAGAATCTAGGGTTTCCTGTGTTCAAGCATGCGATCCCTCACGCAGGAGGCGGCGGGGCACCTTATATACACGGTGCCCAGCCGGATACGTCCAAATAAGGACAAGTGTCGACATTGTGTGCACATCGTCCTTCTTCCGAGTTCCCGCTGACAGCTTTGGTTCCTAACCTTGTCCTGTCCGGAAAGTCGTTGGGCAAAACCAAGTGAACAGTCTGGTACCACTGCGCTTAACACAGAGTAGGTCCCCCCTATCCTGCGACGGCCTGCTGCCATACTGTCGCTGTCAGGCACGCCGGCCCCAGATGAACAGTGGTGTGAATAGTGCCAAGTACGGACCCAGGATACGCGGGATCCTGTGTCAGAACGGCTCCTTTGACTTCTGGCCCGAGTAGGTTCCCGCCAGTTTTACTCGGGCCGACTCTTCTACTCGAACGGACGTAACTTGCTTGATATCTCCTTCTGATCATCTTTCATGTAAGACCGAGTAGCAGTCGACCGGGTAGCAAGTACCGGGTAGACGGCTACTCGACCAAACTTATCTTGTGACTGTTGCCTTTACCACTTGCCTTTACCCTACTCGGGGGTAACCCCCCGACAGCAGTCCCCGAAGCTGGTAGAGTCTTGCGAATTTGTTCACTAGGCTCTGCCAGCTTAAAACCAACTTTGACAACATCGCCCTTGAACCTCATGATGCCGAGTAGAACCTCCGAGTAGCACTCTGGAAAGTACCTTGGGTTTCCTCTTTTCCGAATAGAGCTGGCTTTCTTCTCTGTAACCGAGTAAAAAGACTTATGAAATTCTCAAACGGAATCTCTGCAGCGCAGAGCATAATCCAGCCTTCCATGCTGCAACCGGACACGTGTCACGCATCCGCGACCCCGACGTCTCGATGCCTAGGACACGACAGGCCACGCGTCCAGTTTTCACGGAGTGGGCCCATGTCAGACCCCGGACCCGGAGATATACATACTGCTATGTGCTCCTAGCCATGGACTCACAAGGGCTTCAGGGTTACCAGCCCCGGCCGCAACAAACAACGGCAGGCAGACCGGATTCATCGGCACGTAGTCCGGATCCCCGATCTACTACTCCTTGTATCCATGCTAGTCATAACCAACTATGCATATCAAAGCGTCCACGAGTCGGATGAAACTGAAGGAACGGGACCAAAGTTATACAGAGCTGCTATGTGTCCAGAAAGTGCAACAACAATCGAGGGTTACTGGGGTTACCTCGCCCCAGGCCGATCAAATCGACAGGCGGGCTCGGACATGGATCATCGGCTCCACAACCCCTCGACTGCGACAACTATGCAGGCATAGCCAAAACTGTATAACAATGAGCTCGAAACCAACAACCGATCAAAGCAGTACTCTAAACATGAAGCTTTATTGAGCAAGTAATACTAGAGTATAGCTTACAAACAGAGGTCACACGACCCAACATTACATCAGACAACGGAAATCATAATATGTTGCTATTCAACAAGAACCAAAAAGGCCTAAGAGGCCGCAACATAAGGCGACGTCCCAGCCCATAGATTCCAGGCTGCTACCTGGGAAACCCCAAACTATCCGTCGATGTCCACGTTGAAACACCACCGAAGGTATGGAACTTCACCTGAACCAAAATGAAGCAAACATGAGTACGGGAGGTACTCAACAAGACTTAACTAACCTATTATATATCTGCTTGTTCGAAAAGGGTTTATGAAGGTTGTTTTGCATAAAGCCAACTTTGTTTCGAATAGAGGGAGACAGAGAAGTTTTTCACAAATCTTTTAAAAGAATACCCTGTCACGGGTATTGCCTTCAGAACCTTCGAACCATCATCTTCAGCACCGATACTGGAACCACCTCTTAAAACTAAACATTCATTGGCAACATCTTTTACGTCATGTTCAAGTTATCTATGATCTCAGGATCCGTCACCAAGTTGTCCTTAACCGCGGACACGGCTTTTCGAAAAGATTAAACCCTGCAGGGGTGTACAACTTTACCCACACGCATCAACCGACTCTTTATGCCAAGCTATTGGCACAATTCCGACGATGTGCCGGCAGAGGGTGGCTGACCACGATCTTTCCCTTGCTTCGCCTATTCCATGAGTCGCTCCGAGTAGAGATGGACCGCCAATAGGGAGTGGCCATCTCCTGCCGGGTCTCTATCGTTGTGAGCGGTGCTTCAACTACTGTCTCGCCACAGGCTGTTACACCGCCACCTCCTAGTTTTGAAAATGTTTTAATATCCCCAGCAAATCCAAACGGAACTCCCGAACTATGCAACTCATGGAACAAACTAGACAAGTTGAAACCAAGGGGAATCTAATCCCCGTGTGGTTGCACGATCAGTCTTGGCTTCAAAGGCGAGAACTCGCTCCTAGGGCATGAACGAGGCAAATCACCACATTCCATGTGGCAACTCATCCAAGCCTTTTATCATATTAACCACACCTCTCGAATCTTACCACGTCATCCTGTCATACTAGATTCATTTCGTAACTCTGATTCATCAACCGAATGGAGCAGAGATCAACAGGCATGTATGACTAAGCATGGCATATTTGAGGCTTTGGCGGTACACACAAACAAATCCTGTGTCTGCTAGGAGCATTGCATCATGATATCTGGTTTATGCAAATAAATAGGATAACTCTATCTACTGACTCAAGATACTTTGTAAAAGCATGCATCGTACGAGAAGGAAAACACTTCGAAAACATATATGGGCAGATAAGAGGTTATGCTTGCCTTGCTTCAAGAAAACCAGAGAAAGCTTCAAGGAATAAGTGCTTGACTTGATTGTTTAGACCAAGTATTCGGCAACAGGGGTGTCGAACTTCACTCCGAATTCGAGGTCTACCGATAAAAGCAAACACCGGAAAGAAAGAGAACAACACTCAAAACAGGCATCGATGAAATGCTCAATATGTATGCATGAATAATTTGAATGCATTAAGAGAAGCCCTAAACATGGTTCATGGGTTGCTAGGGTTCATATATTAAGAAAACAGCTTTAGTGAATTTTAGTCCCGAAGTGAACCTCGGAGGCAGATTCGGGTAAAACCTAGAGGTGCGACAAGTTGAAGTGCTCAAATAGGGTTGAGAACACCATAACTAGGTTGCATTTGAAATTCTAAGCATTTTGACATATAACTTGTAATTTTCTAATTTTCTTGAATAAAAACTTATTTTCTTTATTTTAAATGATTTAAATAATACTCAAAATTCAACATTGTAAAAAATGTGTGAGAATGATATGAACATGTAGATTACATTTTTCTGAACAAAATGGTATGTTGAACATATTTTTCTGAGTAGCCAATTAAAAGATATTGCATATCCAATTTTAATTATATTTCTGCCATTTAACTAGCAGTGGGGTCCACATGTCAGTTCCAAATTCGTTTAACAGAGAATAACTGAAAAAGGACCTGGTGACGCAAGCACGATGTCACAGTGACATCATCCGAGGCCAAATTGGCACAAACGTTATGAAATCGATGAAATTCGCGCGAAAACTTCGAATCAACTTGCACCATGAGGCGGAGGAGAGCGCGGGGGTTCCAGGGGTGGTCTCGGATGGCCGGTTGGTCGCCGGAGCTCGCGCCGACGAGCTCGGGCGCGGCGGCGGTTGCCGGCCAACGGCGGCAGCGAGAATCAGAGGGGGAGGGAGCGAGGCGAGGCCACAGGAGGGTGCGGGAGCTCACCCTAGGCGTGATGGAGGGGTCGGGGTGGTGAGGCGCGGCGGAATTCGCCGACGACGAGGAGATTCCGGCGGCGGCCGTGCGGAAGTCCGGCGGGAAATTGAGGCCGCACGCGGCGTCCCTGCTGCTGATTCTGCTCGAGGAGGACGAGGGAGAGGTGGCGGAGCCGGTGGGGAGCTCGGTTGGGCGCGGGAGCGGGCGTACGGCCGGCGATGGGCGGCGGTTGGCGCCGGTGCGGGTTAGGGTTTGGGAGGAATTTCTCCTGCGCGTGAGGGTACAGAAAGGAGAGGATGAGGGCGACTGAGGAGGGAGAGGCGTACGGGGAGGCTTCTCCTCGCCCTTATCCTCGAGGGGGGAGCAGGAGGTGGCGGGGAAGGCAGCGTGGAGCTTCGGCTCGTCTACTGTCCATGGACAGAGGAAGAAGACAAGGCGATGTTTCCGAAAACCCCCCTGGGAAAACAAGAACTGCGAAAAGGTCCTTGTCCTTTTTAAAACAGCACACTAAAACATGTTTTGAGGACTTTTCTGCAATTAGTAAAATTAGCAAAAATTATTTTTGAGTTCCTTGCAACAAGGACAACCTCACCATATTTTTGGTTTGCGAAAAATTGTACCATTTTAAAGCATCAATTTAAATTGGCACTTTTAAGTGATTTCGATAAACTTCGTTATTAAACTTTGGTGCACTTGTTTTAAACACACTTATGTTCAAAATTCATGCATGACATGACATGAGCACAACCACGAACACACAACCACTTTATTACAAAAAGGGTGGATGTTACAAGTCTACCCCCTTACAAGAATCTCGTCCCGAGATTCCTAGGTTTTAGAAAGGAAGGACGGGTACTCAGATCGTAAACGATCTTCTCGTTCCCAGGTTGCTTCAGCTTCAGAATGATGAGACCACTGAACCTTGAGGCACTTGATGCTTCGGCATCGAATCTTTCGTTCAGCTGCCTCGAGGATACGGACAGGACATTCTCGGTAGGTCAGATCATCCTTGAGATCAATGGTTTCATGATCAACACCACGGTTGGAATCTTTGAAGCAACGATGGAGTTGTGAGACATGGAATGCAGCATGAACCCGTGGGAACGTTGAAGGTAGGTGGAGACGATAAGCAAAATTCCCACTTTTTGCAAGAACAGGGAAAGGACCAACATAGCGAGGCGGTAATTTTCCTTTCATGACATCACGATGAACACCTTTCAGAGGTGTGACTCGAAGATAGGCTTGTCCACCGATATCATAACGAATATCTTGTTGATGGTCACCATAACTCTTCTGACGAGACTGAGCAGTTTTTATATGTTCACGGATGATACGAACTGTTTCTTCAGTCTCATTGATCAGATTCTTCGGTCCAAAGAACTGTCTTTCACCGATTTCTGACCAATTTAACGGAATTGAACAGCTTCTGTTGTAGAGAACTTCAAACGGAGCTTTGGCTAAGATAACTTGGAAGCAGTTGTTATAAACAAATTCGGCAGATGGAAGACACTTCTCCCAATCATTACCGAAGGATACAACACAAGCTCGAAGCATGTCTTCAAGTGTTTGATTCAGACTCCCGAGGTGATCGTTACGGGATGATTGATAGATGATGGTGGAATGTAGACGACTTCCCATAGCTTGCTTGAAACTTGCCCAGCCTTTGGAAGTAAACAGATTTCCATGATCAGAAAGGATCTTCTTAGGAACACCATGAAGAGGTATTATCTGAGAGACATACAAATCTGCCAGTTGTTTAGCAATGATGCTCTGATGGATAGGAACGAAATGAGCAACCTTTGACAGACGATCAATCACTACCCAAATAACGGTGTGTCCCTGATCATTTCTTGGAAGACCAACAACGAAAGTCATCTCAACTTCATCCCACTTCCAAACAGGAATAGGGGTGGGGTAGAGAGCAGCAACTGGTCTTTGATGTTCAGCTTTAGCACGACGACAAACGTCGTATTCAGCCACAAATTGAGCGATATCTCGCTTCATCTTGGTCCACCAGAACCTTTGACGTAGATCACGGTACATTTTGGTGCTACCAGGATGAACAGAGAGAAGTGACTCATGAACTTCACGGAGGATAAGCTGTTTCAGACTCCGTTTCTTCGGCACAACAATACGTTCACCAAAATAAACGGTACCTTGATCATCAACAGAAAAACATGTAGGAATTCCACGAGAAATCTTTCTCTTGACCAAGGTAATGCTTAGATCCCGCTTTTGGGCATCTTTGATTTGATGTTCAAAGGATGGTTTCATCTCTGGATTAACCAGATAACCAGAAGGAACAACCTCAAGATTGAGCTTGGAGAACTCTTTGTGGAGAGAAGGTTGATCTTGCTGTATCATCAAGTTGTTACAGTAAGACTTCTGGGTTGTCGTGTCAGCCACGGCTTTACCTTTATCAACTTGACATTTGACCTCCACATTGGGTTCTTTGACTAGTTCCAACCATCTCTTTTGTCTGAGACTCAGATCTGGTTGGGTAAAAAGATATCTGAAACTCTGCTGGTGGAAGTAGAACTCACATTGATTTCCTAGCAGATGATGACGCCATTGTTTCAGGGCATACACAGCAGCTGCTAACTCAAGAGCATGAGTTGGATATTTGAGCTCATGTGGTTTCAGTTGTCGAGAAGCATAAGAAACCACACGACCATCTTGCAATAGACCACAACCAATACCTTGACGAGAGGCATCACAGAAGATAACGAAATCCTTGCGCGTGTCCGGAAGGGCAAGCATAGGAGCATTAGCCAGCTTGGTTTTCAACAACCGGAAACTCTCTTCTGCCATTCTTGACCATACAAACTGTTTATCTTTCTTAAGAAGATCAGTCATTGGCTTAGCAGCTTTGGAGAAACCTTCAATAGAGCGGTGATAACAACCGATAAGTTCGAGGAAGTTTCGAACCTCTTTGATGGACTTAGGTGACTCCCAGTCCAATATGGCTTGAACTTTATTAGGGAGAACTGCAACTCCTTCAGCAGATAGGACATATCCTAGAAATATGAGCTCTTTCAACCAGAACTCACATCCGGAGAATTTGGCATAGTGACGATGCTCACGAAGCTTTGTCAAAACTAGCCGAAGATGTTCAACATGTTCTTCTTCGGACTTAGAGTAGATTATAACATCATCGAGGTAAACCACAATGAACTTGTTAAGATACTCCATGAAAATGGATTTCATAAGCCCCATCAGCATGGTTGGAGCGTTGGAGAGTTCGGGAAACATAACAGTGTACTCGTAAAGACCATAACGAGTTTTGACAACCGTTTTGGAAACATTCCCGGACCTGGCCTGAAGTTGATGATAACCCAGACTTAAGTGTATCTTGGAGAAAACAGTGGCACCAATCAGACGGTCAAACAAATCATTTGTCTGAGGAAGAGAACACTTGTGATTTATTGCCACATCATTGAACGGACAATATTCACTGGCCAGCTGAGGAACTGTGGTATCCTTCTTCATGACGAAGAGTGTAGGACACCCACAAGAAGATGTGTTGGCATGAGGGAAGCCTTTCCCTTCTGACTCCTCTATTTTCTTCTTCAACTCAACCAACTCTTCTAGAGACATATGGTATGGTCTTTCAGAAGTAGGAGCCACTCCAGGAATTAGTTCAACAACAAACTCCACTGAATAATCATGATGCATACCAGAGAGCTCTTCCGGGAAGACATCCGGGAACTTACACACCACTGGTACCTCATGAATCTCGAGAGACGGTCGAACCTCAATTGCATTCAGCTGAGGACATGGCTGTGGTTGAACTGTCCCACAAGGAAACAACAACCGAGTGGTCTGGCCATAAGGATGAATCAAGGTAACAGACTTGGATGCACAGTCAATCATGGCATGATGTGTTGACAACCAGTCCATGCCCAGTATGACATTGATATTAGTTTGGTCCAGGATAAAAAGTGTACTGAGAAACACCAAACCTCCAATTTCAATTGGCACACCAGGGCAACAATGATTGATCTGACGGATAGACCCTGGGGTGGAGATTACTAACGGAGGGACCACTTTCACAAAGGGTATGTCCAACAACCCTGCAAAAGCTCTTGATACACATGAATGTGATGCTCCGGAATCAAACAGAACTGATGCTGGAGCTAGATTTACACGAAGCATTCCCAACACGACATCAGGTGCTTTCTGAGCTTCTTGAATCAGAACATGGTTCAAACGACCACGGTTAACAACACGTGTAAGAGCATGCTGATGTGGAGGAAGTCTCCTCTGAGGACATTTGTTGGAGTAGTGTCCAAGTTCACCACACACGTCACATGTCACCAGTCGTTTCTTATTACCAGCAACACCAGAACGCCCACCGAGGTGGCCTTGTTGAAAAGTTGGTAGATATGGAACAACACTGTACGGAATAAACACATGACGCTTCTTGGAACCGGAAGAAGACGCACGTGACTCTTCAGAAATTTGCTTCAAAGAAGTTTCCATTTCCTTTTTGCCACGCTCCAAGATAAGAGCATGATTATAAAGGTCCTGGAAGGTTGGAAACTGAAAAGAGAGTAGCTCATAGCGAACTCCGGAATCCAGACCCTTGCGGAACAACTCTTGTTTATCCGCATCATCTGCAACATCTCGGGGTGCATAACGACCCAAACGGGTGAATTCACGCCCGTAAGTTTCAACATCCATTTGTCCCTGGGTCAGATCCAGGAACTCTTTTCTTTTGGAGTCCATAACTGCCTCAGGAACATGGGCAGCACGAAACTCTTTACGAAACTTCTCCCAGGTAACCTTATGTCCCGGCGATTGCAACGCCAAGAAACCTTCCCACCATGAACCAGCTTCACCCTCTAGCTGATAGGCGGCGAAGTTCACACGGTCACTTTCTGGAACATGGAGAGCATTAAATTTGCGCTCGATGGTACGAAGCCAATCATCAGCATCGATGGGTTCCTTAAGACTGCTGAAAGATGGAAGCTTAGCATGAACTAAATCCCCGAATGTGACACATTTGTCACAACGACGTTCAGTGTTTTGCGCCACACGCTCAAGGAGATGTTCATTTCTCAGGCGGTTAGTCTCGATATCCTTAAGAACTTGCGTCATTAAGGAAGATGACGACTCTCCCTCTATATGACCACTTTCCACGGAATCTTGAATACTCCCGGACATCCTGAGTACAAAGAAACGGAACCATGAGAAACACTCCCATGGGAAAGAATGCAATAGAAAGATTCATGACTTGATATGGATCAACTGAAGTCAAAGGAAACAACGATTTAGACCGAAGGAGGTAACCTGGAAATTCTGAGAACATTAGCAACCTGACACGGAGTACTATGAAAAAAACACCCAACGATTTTGCTCCTAACTTTGAAGTTAACAGGTGAGAAGTAAAACATTTGAAAATCAAATGAGATAAGGTGACTCAGAGTTAGAGCGATACCAGGTAAGGAGTAAAAAGAATCCTAAGAAGGTTTTCATAACTCATTTGTCATTTCGAAAATAATTTTCACAAACTCTAGACTCAACATCGACCAATAGCAAGGGTTTTCCTACAGGCAGTCCTGCTCTGATACCAAGACTTGTCAGACCCCGGACCCGGAGATATACATACTGCTATGTGCTCCTAGCCATGGACTCACAAGGGCTTCAGGGTTACCAGCCCCGGCCGCAACAAACAATGGCAGGCAGACCGGATTCATCGGCACGTAGTCCGGATCCCCGATCTACTACTCCTTGTATCCATGCTAGTCATAACCAACTATGCATATCAAAGCGTCCACGAGTCGGATGAAACTGAAGGAACGGGACCAAAGTTATACAGAGCTGCTATGTGTCCAGAAAGTGCAACAACAATCGAGGGTTACTGGGGTTACCTCGCCCCAGGCCGATCAAATCGACAGGCGGGCTCGGACATGGATCATCGGCTCCACAACTCCTCGACTGCGACAACTATGCAGGCATAGCCAAAACTGTATAACAATGAGCTCGAAACCAACAACCGATCAAAGCAGTACTCTAAACATGAAGCTTTATTGAGCAAGTAATACTAGAGTATAGCTTACAAACAGAGGTCACACGACCCACCATTACATCAGACAACGGAAAGCATAATATGTTGCTATTCAACAAGAACCAAAAAGGCCTAAGAGGCCGCAACATAAGGCGACGTCCCAGCCCATAGATTCCAGGCTGCTACCTGGGAAACCCCAAACTATCCGTCGATGTCCACATTGAAACACCACCGAAGGTATGGAACTTCACCTGAACCAAAATGAAGCAAACATGAGTACGGGAGGTACTCAACAAGACTTAACTAACCTATTATATATCTGCTTGTTCGAAAAGGGTTTATGAAGGTTGTTTTGCATAAAGCCAACTTTGTTTCGAATAGAGGGAGACAGAGAAGTTTTTCACAAATCTTTTAAAAGAATACCCTGTCACGGGTATTGCCTTCAGAACCTTCGAAGCATCATCTTCAGCACCGATACTGGAACCACCTCTTAAAACTAAACATTCATTGGCAACATCTTTTACGTCATGTTCAAGTTATCTATGATCTCAGGATCCGTCACCAAGTTGTCCTTAACCGCGGACACGGCTTTTCGAAAAGATTAAACCCTGCAGGGGTGTACAACTTTACCCACACGCATAAACCGACTCTTTATGCCAAGCTATTGGCACAATTCCGACGATGTGCCGGCAGAGGGTGGCTGACCACGATCTTTCCCTTGCTTCGCCTATTCCATGAGTCGCTCCGAGTAGAGATGGACCGCCAATAGGGAGTGGCCATCTCCTGCCGGGTCTCTATCGTTGTGAGCGGTGCTTCAACTACTGTCTCGCCACAGGCTGTTACACCGCCACATCCTAGTTTTGAAAATGTTTTAATATCCCCAGCAAATCCAAACGGAACTCCCGAACTATGCAACTCATGGAACAAACTAGACAAGTTGAAACCGAGGGGAATCTAATCCGCGTGTGGTTGCACGATCAGTCTTGGCTTCAAAGGCGAGAACTCGCTCCTAGGGCATGAACGAGGAAAATCACCACATTCCATGTGGCAACTCATCCAAGCCTTTTATCATATTAACCACACCTCTCGAATCTTACCACGTCATCCTGTCATACTAGATTCATTTCGTAACTCTGATTCATCAACCGAATGGAGCAGAGATCAACAGGCATGTATGACTAAGCATGGCATATTTGAGGCTTTGGCGGTACACACAAACAAATCCTGTGTCTGCTAGGAGCATTGAATCATGATATCTGGTTTATGCAAATAAATAGGATAACTCTATCTACTGACTCAAGATACTTTGTAAAAGCATGCATCGTACGAGAAGGAAAACACTTCGAAAACATATATGGGCAGATAAGAGGTTATGCTTGCCTTGCTTCAAGAAAACCAGAGAAAGCTTCAAGGAATAAGTGCTTGACTTGATTGTTTAGACCAAGTATTCGGCAACAGGGGTGTCGAACTTCACTCCGAATTCGAGGTCTACCGATAAAAGCAAACACCGGAAAGAAAGAGAACAACACTCAAAACAGGCATCGATGGAATGCTCAATATGTATGCATGAATAATTTTAATGCATTAAGAGAAGCCCTAAACATGGTTCATGGGTTGCTAGGGTTCATATATTAAGAAAACAGCTTTAGTGAATTTTAGTCCCGAAGTGAACCTCGGAGGCCGATTCGGGTAAAACCTAGAGGTGCGACAAGTTGAAGTGCTCAAATAGGGTTGAGAACACCATAACTAGGTTGCATTTGAAATTCTAAGCATTTTGACATATAACTTGTAATTTTCTAATTTTCTTGAATAAAAACTTATTTTCTTTATTTTAAATGATTTAAATAATACTCAAAATTCAACATTGTCAAAAATGTGTGAGAATGATATGAACATGTAGATTACATTTTTCTGAACAAAATGGTATGTTGAACATATTTTTCTGAGTAGCCAATTAAAAGATATTGCGTATCCTATTTTAATTATATTTCTGCCATTTAACTAGCAGTGGGGTCCACATGTCAGTTCCAAATTCGTTTAACAGAGAATAACTGAAAAAGGACCTGGTGACGCAAGCACGATGTCACAGTGACATCATCCGAGGCCAAATTGGCACAAACGTTATGAAATCGATGAAATTCGCGCGAAAACTTCGAATCAACTTGCACCATGAGGCGGAGGAGAGCGCGGGGGTTCCAGGGGTGGTCTCGGATGGCCGGTTGGTCGCCGGAGCTCGCGCCGACGAGCTCGGGCGCGGCGGCGGTTGCCGGCCAACGGCGGCAGCGAGAATCAGAGGGGGAGGGAGCGAGGCGAGGCCACAGGAGGGTGCGGGAGCTCACCCTAGGCGTGATGGAGGGGTCGGGGTGGTGAGGCGCGGCGGAATTCGCCGGCGACGAGGAGATTCCGGCGGCGGCCGTGCGGAAGTCCGGCGGGAAATTGAGGCCGCACGCGGCGTCCCTGCTGCTGATTCTGCTCGAGGAGGACGAGGGAGAGGTGGCGGAGCCGGTGGGGAGCTCGGTTGGGCGCGGGAGCGGGCGTACGGCCGGCGATGGGCGGCGGTTGGCGCCGGTGCGGGTTAGGGTTTGGGAGGAATTTCTCCTGCGCGTGAGGGTACAGAGAGGAGAGGATGAGGGCGACTGAGGAGGGAGAGGCGTACGGGGAGGCTTCTCCTCGCCCTTATCCTCGAGGGGGGAGCAGGAGGTGGCGGGGAAGGCAGCGTGGAGCTTCGGCTCGTCTACTGTCCATGGACAGAGGAAGAAGACAAGGCGATGTTTCCGAAAACCCCCCTTGGTAAACAAGAACTGCGAAAAGGTCCTTGTCCTTTTTAAAACAGCACACTAAAACATGTTTTGAGGACTTTTCTGCAATTAGTAAAATTAGCAAAAATTATTTTTGAGTTCCTTGCAACAAGGACAACCTCACCATATTTTTGGTTTGCGAAAAATTGTACCATTTTAAAGCATCAATTTAAATTGGCACTTTTAAGTGATTTCGATAAACTTCGTTATTAAACTTTGGTGCACTTGTTTTAAACACACTTATGTTCAAAATTCATGCATGACATGACATGAGCACAACCACGAACACACAACCACTTTATTACAAAAAGGGTGGATGTTACAGCCCACCAGCTCGTTATGTCCCATCACGCGCAGTAATTAGCCACGATCTCGTCGTAGGATCAATTGCGGCCGTTACGCGCGCGTTCCGCGCTGTGTGTGTTTCTAACCGGCCACAGATCCCACGACACACGATCTATTGCCACGATTGATCCCACTACTCCAATCGTAACGGTAGTCCGTGGGGCGGTATAAGTACCCCCACGGTAACTTCCTCTTCTCCTTCCCCTGCACTTTCCTCTTCTGCCTCTCTGTTTCTCCGCCGCTGCAAAGCTCTCCGCCGCCGCGCAACTCTTTGCGCCGCCGCGGATTCATCCAATCCACCCAACTCTTCCAATTTTCCACCACTTCTTACTCGCAGTCATGGCTCGCGGCGAGAGTGCTCGCGCCGGCTGGGCTGTCTCCGATGTTACTGTTGATGACTGCTCATGGCTCGTGAACACCCGGAGGGTTCCTCCTGGTGTTCAGTGCCGGCCGTCCGACGGCGAGATCGTTCCGGCCCCGCGGGAGGGCGAACACGTCGTCTTCCTCGCGCACTTCGCGCGAGGATTCGGCCTCCCTGCTTCTGATTTCCTCCGTTCCCTCCTGGATCACTTCGGCGTTCAGATGCATCACCTCCCTCCTAACACCGTTGTCTTCCTCGCCTATCATGCCGTGGTGTGCGAGGCCTTCCTCGGCGTTCTCCCCACGACGGACACCTTGTCGAACTATTTCTTCTTCCGCCAACAGAGCAAGGGGAAGAAGGACGGCGCGGCCACCAGCAGCCGGATCACCGACACGGCAGCGCCATGATGGTGCAGCGGACAAGAACCAACCACCCTCGCATCAAGGGCTTGGATTCTGTCCGCATGTGGCAGAAGTCCTTTCTGTACGTGAAGAATATCCCCGCCACAGAGGGAGGAAAGGTGACAGACCGCATCAATCTGCCCCCTTGGAGCAACCGAGCTCCATCCGGGCAGAACTGGAAGACGAAGCCGTCCAGAGACTGCAACGCCACGCAGATGGAGGAGCGCCTCGCCTACCTAATCGGAGAGGGGCTGAAGAGTGACGATCCAGTCGCCTGCTGGATCCGGAATCGCGTGCTGCCCCTGCAAGAGCGAGCCCACCCCATGTGCTACCTGGGAGGCTCCCGCGACTGCACTCGAACGACCACGTTCGAGCTCAGCAACGCGGACGTCGCCGCGCACGCGAGGTCCATCCTGACCACAGGCCTCCGAGACAACTGGCAGTATGGGTTCATCCCATACAGCCGCACGAAGCCGATTCCACGGGTATGTTCTTCTTAATCTGCTTTTTCTACAGGCATTCCGAGTAGATAGCTTCCTTTCCCTGCTACGACTAGCATTCGCACTATGCGCCGAGTAGAGCGTTTAGCGGAATTGTTCAGGCTTAGTGTGCTTGCTGTTTGCACGCCTTGTCGAGTAGGACACTTAGCCGAATCGCTTAGGCTTAATGTGCTTGATGTTTGCACGCCTCGCCGAGTAGGACACTTAGCCGAATCGCTTAGGCTTAATGTGCTTGATGTTTGCACGCCTAGTCGGGTAGAGTGCCTTCAAGCTACTCGGCTAACTTGCGATATCTCTCCATCCTTCAGGTTCTTGATCGCCAGCTCGCTGAGAGTAGTGAACATTTCGAGAGCAACTGGTTCGAGGACCGGGGGGAAGACGATGAGGTCTCCTTCGAGACCGCGGACAAGCTTAATCTTCCTCATGCCCCCACGACGGAGAAGTATCGCGTAGATGCGTCTCTTCGCGATTGGTCTGAAGACGAAGCCGAAGGTAACTGACTTTTATTCTGTCTGTTCGCGAGAAGCGCAGACCAATAGCCTTCTGTTCCTGAGTTGTTCCTCTTCTTTCTCAACTTCCTAGATGATGCTGATGCTGAGGACGAGGAGGAGGATGAGAACGAGAACGAGGGAGCCCTTGAGGTCAATCCTCTTTCCGTCGCCGCTCCTGTTACCCGCAAGCGGACCGGCAGTGGCGCCCAAGAGCCCCCCGCCAAGAAGAAGAAGCCGACCGAGAAGACGACCAAGAAGGTCGTGAAGAGAAAAAGACCAGCGATCCCTTCCCGCCAGGGGTAAGTTCCTTCCCGGTTATACGCTTTGGTTCACTTCGTTCTTCTCGGTTGATTCCCAATCCTTTACTTCGCTGTTTCCTCTCAATTTCCTCTGCCCTGTTCTTACTTCTGAACACAATTTTCTCTTCAGAGCCCCCTTGGATGCGGACGCTGCTCTTGCGTCCACTAAGACCGCTAAGAAGGCCGCCATCGACGTTGATAAGCTAATTGACCTCGATGGCGACGAGGACAACGCTGCCAACGCACAAACAGAGAACACTGATGCCCAGAACGCCGAGCCTGAGCAGCAGTCCCGCGCCGAGCAGGAGGCGCATGATGCTGCTCGCCAAGAGATGCCGCCTTCTCCTCCGGCCAACACCGCCAAGGAGAATCAAGACCAAGACCAAGAGATGTATGACGATGCCGCCCTTGAGCGGCCGGGAACAGAACAGGAGCAGCCAGCCACAGGGGCTGCTGAACAAGAAGATCCCGCGTCCCAGGCGCGGGTAGAAGTAACAGATGCTTCACAACCGGATCCCGCTGCCGAGCAGCGGGTAGAAGACGCGACTGGGCAGTACCCTCTGAGCGACGCGCAACCAGTCGCCGCGCAGGGTAGCGCCCAGCCGGATGCCGCACCGGATAGCGCGCCCCTGGCGCCACCAACAGATCAAGGTAGCGCTCAGCCTGATTCCTCCTTGGTGCAGGCAACCGAGGCTGCAGCCAGCCCTCCGGCCAGGCCGGTTACAAGGAAGAGTGCTCAGGATGCTGCAGAAAAGGAGGCCGCCGAGAAGAAGGCCGCCGAGAAGAAGAATACCGAGAAGAAGAAAACTGAGAAGCCAATCGCCGAGAAGCCCACCGCCCAGAAGGAGAAAGCTAAGAAGCGGGCTGCCGAGATGCCGCCGCCAAAATCAACTGCCCCATCCGGTCAGCTGGCTATCCGTGAGCCCGGCGCAGCTGCTGTCGCCGCTGCTGCATCCGCCGTCTCAGATCAGCCCGGCTACCCTCCTTACATGGTGAAGGTTAGCCAGCAGCACCAGGTTGGCTTTACCTCCAAGGAACAGAAGCTTGCTCTTCAGAAAGGGAAGAAGGTCGTGGCTGTGGACTCCAGACCCCCAGCTCCAAATCAAGACAAATCCCTTTCCATTTCTTCACGTGGGGTTCAGGACCAGGCAGTGACGTCCCAGGGCCTTGAGCAAGTACTGGATCTGGTTGGCTTCATTGATGCCAAGTGGGACAGCAAGGTCCTTGGCAACTCGAACTGGAACGGCACGGATTTGGGCGACATAGACCATCTGCGTGTTGACTGGAACAAGGTAGACTTGGGTTACAAACCCATGACTGTCTCATCCACCTCTGCAACGCTTGCCGCCAAGATGTTTGTCCACCGCAAGAACGCCGAAGACCTTGAGAAATCCTACGCGGTAATCCTTGCATTTTCACTTCTCTTCTACTCGTCTTCTTTTCCTTATCCATCACCCAGTCCCCGAGATTCTGGCCGAGTAGGCGGATACTCTCTCGAGTAGCCGCCTCCTCGGGTGGAATCTCTACTACTTTGTGTGATTCTCTTTTCTTCTGCTTCTCAGAATAGCGTACTGAAACGGACCGACTTGCATCGTCGGCTACTCTGGAATCACGCTGTTGCCAAGAGACGCATTGCCGCCTTGGAGAAGGAGAAGATAGCCGCCGAGGAGGCTGATAAAGAAATGATGAATAGCACCCTGAGGCTTTCTGAAGTTGAAGGTACGCTTTTGGCTACGCGGTTCTTGCGTTTGTTGTTTACGCCCGCTTCTGCCTTTTGCGCTAACCAATTTTACTCTCCAGGGAAGTTGAAGGCCCTGTCCGACGAGCACGAGAACTGCCGTGCCTTCGTTGAGAATGGCCAGGCCACCATCAAGAGATTGGAAGGTATGTTGCCGTCTTCTCGGCTTGTCTTGGTGTTTCTTTCTTCGCTACTCTGCTGACCGTGCTTTGCTTTTCTCAGAAGACCATAAGAAATTTGTCGAGGAACATCAAAACTGTCTCAAGCCTGCTGAGGTGCAGCAGCAATTATCAAGCCAATCTGTCGCGCTGCAGAAGGAACACGCTACCGAGATGGAGAAGCTCCAACTCCAGGTGCGCACTGCACTTCAGGATGCCCTAGACTTAGCAGCCGAGAAGAAGGAGCTGCTTGCCGAGAAGAAGAAGAACGAAGCAACGACCAAGGCCAGGGAGAGAACCCTCGAACAGGAGTGCGAGGTGCTGAAGAAAGCCAACGCGGACCTCTTTGCTCAGATGGACGGGCTCCGCCGGATCCAAGAAAGGCACGTAGCCAACGAGGAATCTTGGAAGAACTTGCTGCAGGGGCTGCGCTATGACTTGAACAGTAAGTGTTCTCTTTTCTGCCTCTCTGCTACTCGGCCGTACCTTTCTTCTCTGCTTCTCGTTTCTGATCTTCTCTGATAGCTTTTGCAGAAGTTTTCCCTGATACCGTGTCTTCTTGCGCACCTGCCCTGGCCAAGGCCCGAGCAGCTCGCGTTGAGAAGGGAGAACCTTTGGACACCCGAGCAGAAATTGAGGAGAGCATCCTTGTCCTTCAAGGACAGTTCCAGCGCCTAGCCAGCGTGGGCACCGATTTGGTGCGTGTCGGCTTCCAGCTCCACGAGCTCTTCTGGCCCCAGGACAGCGCGCCAACAACCATCCGTGGACTTGCCCTGAAGCTGCGCGGCGTGAAGGCCGAACTGAAGAAATGGCGCGCCTCGGGAGCTCGGGCAGGTGCAGACATGATGCTGCTCTTTGTCACCACTTGGTATGAAAACCTCAATATGCAGATTATCCGCGAGATGCACCGAGACTCCAAGTGGGAGACGAACCCCGACTGCGTGGCTATTCGCAAGCTGGTTGCGCACGAGGTTGCCCAATATGCTGACACGGCGACCTTCATCGACGGCCTCACTGAACCCGACACCGAGGTGGAGGAGGACGAAGAGGAGGACGAAGATGAAGAATCGGACTTGGATAAGTTGGACTTGAGCTGCTTCGAGTCTCCTGACGGCAAGGCCGGGAAGGGGAAGGCCGCAGTTGTCGCGGGTAGCGATGAGGAGGACGAGATCGAGGAGATGTCAATTGACACCGCCGCGCTCGAATTCGGCACCTCGTCAGGAGCTGCCCTCGACGACACTGTGAACCTTCGCGCCCAAGCCACCAGTTCTACCTCAGCGACAGCGCCCGTCTTGGTAGCCACGGCCACTTCAGACCAGGTAGCCACCGAGCCCGACGCCGAGCTAGCGAAGACCGTTGATGCCAGCACCGAGGCGGACGCGACCAAGGCCACCACTGAAGATGAAGCAGCCAAGGCCAGCGCCGAGAACGCCGCTACCTCGACATGACTTTTCCCTGCAATCTTTCCGCTTAAACACTTATCAGATCCCCGGGATGCCGGGTGCAGATGTATCGAACTATTTATGCCGTTTGCTACTCATTTTTATTCATACTTGTTATTTTCAACTTAATCAATTTGAGCAGCCTTGGCTCGATGCCGGGTTGCGTTATCATGCGAGTCCCCGAGTTGCATTTCTTATTCACTCTCTCTTTTCGTCTCAGCTCTACCCGCAACTTGTTGCTTTTTTGGTATTCGAGTCACAAGAGTTAAAGAGCAGAGCTGCAAATACTTAGCCGCTTAGAAACAATCATAGTAACGCAGCCCACCACTTAGCCAAAAAGAACAGACAAAGAACGAAAGGTGAAAGCACTCTACTCGGTTCCTGCACTCTTTTCTCCCTTAGCAATTTTTCTTGTGCTCATTGGCCTTTTGCTTGTTCTCTTGCTTGCCATGAAGCCGGGTTTCGGACAGCAGCAGAGTCGAAGAGTTGGCATGTAGGTTTAAACACAGTACTCAATGTACTTATGGATTTTGAAGCAGAGCAACCGAATAGACAGACAGTAAAGCCGAGTAAAAACACTTAGAGCAATTTTAGACGAGGGCAGTCCCCGAGTTCAATTTCAGATTGCAGAGTAGAATTGAGAGTACATACACATTTTTGCTCACGAATGAAAACGACGGAGTAGAGCTACATTCCAGGGACGCTTAGATTCTTCTCCAGCTTTATCTGCCCTGTTCTCCTGTGAGGGACGCACATCTATAAGATAGTACGCATCATTGTGCAGCGCTTTGCTCACAATGAAAGGCCCTTCCCATGGAGGAGACAACTTGTGCATCCCGGCTGTGCGCTGCACAAGCCTAAGGACCA
Organism: Alopecurus myosuroides; assembly: GCA_028641055.1. Lineage (NCBI taxonomy): Eukaryota > Viridiplantae > Streptophyta > Magnoliopsida > Poales > Poaceae > Alopecurus > Alopecurus myosuroides. The sequence continues at coordinate 161,939,703 of CM054059.1, read as the reverse complement.
TGTCTCCTTCTCGGAAAACCCTTGGGTTCACCTTTCGGCTATGATAACGCCGCAGGTTTTGCTGGTAAATAGCCGAACGTGACAGAGTCAGCTCTCGTGCCTCTTCAAGCAGGTCAACGTCGTCTTCTCGAGCTTCTCTCACCTCCACCTTAGTGTAGAGGGTTACTCGGGGGGAGTCATGCTCTAGGTCTATTGGCAATACGGCCTCGGCCCCATATACCAAGAAGAATGGTGTGTAGCCGGTTGACCGGTTAGGGGTAGTCCTTAGACTCCACAACACCGCTGGCAACTCGTCTAGCCAACACCCAGGTGTTTTCAGCAGTGGCTCAATCAGCCTTGGCTTTATGCCAGCTAGCACCATGCCATTTGCTCTTTCAACTTGCCCATTGGAGGCAGGGTGCGCGACTGACGCAACGTCTAGTCGGATACGCTTATCTCTACAGAACCGCACCATTGCTCCCTCAGCAAAGTTTGTGCCGTTATCCGTGATGATGCTGTGCGGGTAGCCATATCTCAGGATCACATCCTTCAAGAATTTCACCGCTGTGTCTCCATCGCACTTCCGAATAGGCTTCACTTATATCCACTTGGTGAATTTGTCTACCATGACCATGATGTGAGTCATGTTACCTCTAGCCGGCTTGAAGGGTCCGACCATGTCCAAACACCAAACAGCAAACGGCCAGGTGATAGGAATAGTTTTCAACTCGGAAGCAGGCATGTGAATCTTACTCGCGAACATCTGGCAGCCGTTGCACTTCACACAGAGCCGTGAGCCAGTAGAAGCCATGCCGAAAAGCTTCTCACGATATCCTCAGCCTGCTGCAGAGCCGTGAGCCAGTAGAAGCCATGCCGAAAAGCTTTCTTGACCAATGCCCGAGATGAGGCGTGATGCCCGCATTCTCCTTGGTGTATCTCTACCAGAATCTCTTCTCCTTCTTCTGGTTCCACACAGCGTTGCAGCACGCCGGTGGCACTCCTCTTGTGCAACACATCTCTGATTATGGTGTAGCCCTTGGATCTTCTCTGAATTTGCCTCGCAATCACCTCGTCCTCTGGCAGAGTGCCGTCCCTTAGAAAGGATAATATGGGCATGGCCCAACTTGGTGTCTCCCGTGTGGGAAACACTGGTTCGTCCAGTTCCATTGGGACAGGCACCTCTGGTTGCTCCGTAGGGTTGGGAGCACTTCTCTGGAGCCCTGATCGGTTGGCGAGGACCTCCTCAATGAATGCGACAGTCCCCGGGTTAAGGACAGCAGTCCCCGAGTAGGGAACGGCAGTCCCCGAGTAGGGAACGACAGTCCCCGAGTTGGGAGCAGCAGTCCCCGGGTCTCCTGTAGCATTCTCCCGGTCAATCTCCATGGGATCTGATTCCTCACTTGGCAGGGAAGGAACAAAAATGGATTCCGAGTTGGGGGATGGCTTGATGGATGGCTTCCTTAAATGCTCCAAGGCAATCCCCGCCGGGATGGACTGCCGAGAAGATCCCAACTTGGATAGCTCGTCTGCCGCTTCGTTCTCTGCTTGGTGAATGTGCTGGAACTCGCAGCCTTCGAAGAATCCAGTCATAGACTGCACCAGGAAGCGATACGACGCCATGTTGGCATCCAGAGCATCCCAGGTGCCAGAAACTTGCTGCACCACCAGATCGGAATCACCATAGCATATGATGCGCTGCACTCCAACCTCCTTGGCTACCCGTAAACCGTGCACCACGGCCTCGTACTCGGCAACATTGTTGGACGCCTTGAAATGAATCTGCAGCACATACTTGAGTTGATCTCGCTTGGGTGACGTAAGAACTACGCCAGCACCAAGGCCTTCCTTCACCTTCGAGCCATCAAAGTGCATCCTCCAATAATTGGAAACTGGTGCAGGAGGTTCATACTGCACCTCGGCCCAGTCCACAAGAAACTCCGCCAGAATCTGAGACTTGATGGCTTCTCTTCTCGCATACGCAGGAGCGTACGCAGCTAGCTCAATCGCCCACTTGGCTACTCTCCCACTCGCCTCCTTGTTGCCCATAATATCCGAGATGGGAGCAGAACTCACAACAGTGATAGGATGCTCCTAGAAATAGTGCTTGAGCTTCTTGGCGCCTAGGTACACGCCGTAGGTCATCTTCTGGTAGTGCGGGTAGTTCTGCTTGGAGCTAGACAGCACTTCACTGAGATAATATACTGGACGCTGCACACTCTTGCCTTCTTCTTCTCGCTCCACCACTATTACCACGCTGACTACTCGGTTAGTGGCAGCAATGTACAACAGCATTGGCTCCTTGGGTAGCGGACTAGCCAAGATGGGAGCGCTACCCAGCATTGCCTTCAGCTCATTGAAAGCCACGTCTGCTTGCGGAGTCCAGACGAACTTATCACTTTTCTTCATCAACTGGTAGAGAGGTAGGGCCTTCTCGCCCATTCGGCCAAGGAAACGGCTTAGAGATGCCAAACAACCAGTAAACTTTTGCACATCCTTCAAGGATTTGGGCAAAGACATACTCTCAATAGCTTTTATCTTTGAAGGATTGGCCTCAATGCCCCGACTAGACACCAGGAAGCCGAGTGGCTTGCCAGCCGGAACACCAAAGGTACACTTACTCGGATTCAGCTTCATTTTGCACTTGCGTAGGTTAGCAAAGGTTTCCTCAAGATCGGCAAGCAGAGTATGTGTTTTATTCGTTTTGATGACAATGTCATCTACGTACACCTGCACGTTCTTGCCGAGCTGATCATGCAAGCATTTCTGCATGCATCTCTGGTAGGTTGCACCCGCATTCCTCAAGCCAAAACACATGACACGATAGCAATAAGCCCCATACGGGGTAATGAAAGCAGTCTTTATTTGATCAGCAGGATTGAGTGCAATCTGGTGAAAACCAGAGTAGGAATCTATGAAAGACAGCAGTTCACAACCAGCAGTGGAATCGATCACCTGATCGATGCGAGGTAGAGGGAAGGGATCCTTGGGGCATGCCTTGTTCAAGTCGGTGTAGTCAACGCACATGCGCCATGCGGTAGCAGCCTTGGGATCCTCCTTTTTCTTCTCGACCATGACCGGGTTGGCTAGCCAATCCGGATGCAGCACCTCCATGATGAATTTGCTTATCAGCAGCTTGGTAATCTGGTCACCGATAGCTTTCCTCCTCTCATCTCCTAAGCGGCGCATAGCCTGCTTCACTGGTTTGGCGTCTGGACGCACATGTAATGAGTGCTCAACCAACTCCCTCGGGACTCCTGGCAAATCTTCATTGGTCCAGGCGAACACGTCCCGATTCTCACGGAGGAAGTGGATGAGCTCGCTTTCCTATTTCTCCGCCAACCCGGAGCCAATGATGGCTACGCGGTCGGGGAACTCGGGGTCGACCTGAATCTTCTTGGTTTCTTGCGATGCCTGGAACGCGGTCCCGTGCTGGGTACTCGGCACGCCCTGCGCACCAGCTTGCGCGGATTGCGCCATAGCCACCACCTCGTACATCTTCTTCTTCTCGGCAGCAATCACCATTGACTCCGCCAATTGGGAACCAGCAGAGGCACACTCCATGGACTCCTTGTAGTCACCAGAGATAGTAATTATGCCATTGGGACCAGGGATCTTCATCTTCAGATATGCAGCATGGGTAGACGCCATGAACTTGCTCAGAGCAGGCCTGCCGAGTAGAGCATGGTAGGGGCTCTTGTGATCAACCACCTCAAACTGCAGTCTCTCTGTGCGACAATTCTCCCTGGTGCCGAATAGCACATCTATCCATACTCGGCCAATCTGGTCTTGCTGGGTAGCAGCACATTCTCAGCCAGGCCGAGTTTCTCGAGTGTGTCTTTGTACACAATGTTGATGCTGCTGCCGTTGTCGATTAGCACCTTGCTGAACCTCACATTCTTCTCGGGACCCAGGAAAGTAGGATCCACCACCAAAGCATAGCTACCCGGGTTGGGCATTACCTTGGGGTGATCTACTCGGGACCACCTGATCTCCTGATCGCACCAATACATGTAGTGAGGGACAGCAGGGATCACCGCATTGACCTCCATGGCACGCCGGTGCTGCGACTGCTTGTCGACAGGCTCAGAAGTGAAGATCATATAGCTCTCGTGGTGCTCTTGGTACTGGTTGCGGCCTCCGCCCTCATTGTTGCCGTTGTTGTTGTTGCCCTGGTAATTGTTGTTGCCTTTGTTGTTGTTGCGGTTGTAGTTGTTGTTGTTGTTGCGGTAGCTCTCATTGTTGAAGTGATGGTTGGCTCCTAAAGCCACCTGGTTCACATTTTCCCTTCTCGGAAACACTGGCGGCCGAGCTACGGGTGCGCGAGCAGGCTGCACATTGGCATTTGCAGCCGGCAGCGGAGGTGGAGGAGGCAGGCCTTCATTATTGATCTCATCCCACCACTCACACTGCCGAGTAGTGTGGTTAGCAGGCCTCGACGGATGCTGCGTGTGGAAACTGCACGGACCATCCTTCATATCGTTGAAGACAAACTTCCTTGGCTGCTCCGAGTTGCCGCTACCCGACTGAGGAGCACGGAATGGTTTCTTGTTGCCCTGGCCCTGGTTCTGGTTCTGCCCGTAGGCTCCAGCAGGTTTTTGCCTTTGGCTACCCCCAGCTCCAACAGTCACTGCATTGACCTCTTCAGGGTCGTACCGAGTATCTACTCGGTCACCCCTGCGCTTGTTGCGGAACTCGTTGCGCTTGCTGTTGCCGAAGTTTCTTCTCGGCTCAGAGGAGTCCATCAGTGGCTGAGTAGAATCACCGAGTGCGTACTGATCAGCAATCTTGATGGTCTCTGCCAGAGTGTTGGGCATCTCCCTCTGCAACCTCTGCCACAACATACTGCCATGTCGGCAACCCTGCGCGAACCAAGTAATGGCTTGGGCTTCATTCACACCTTCACAGGTGTTCCGCAATGTGCTCCACCGAGTAAGGTACTCGCGGTCTGTCTCATCTTCTCGCTGCCTGCAAGCGGACAGCTGCTGCGGCCTATTCGGCCTCTTGTAAGTGCTGGTGAAGTTGCTGATAAAGGCGTCCGAGAAGTCCAGCCAGCAATTGATGCTGTTCTTGGGCAAGTTGTTGAGCCAAGTGCGAGCTGGACCCTCTAGCATCTGCGGGACATACCGCACCGCCCATCTCCGGTTGCCGTTCGCGATATGAACCGCGGTGACATAGTCATTGAGCCAATCCTCTGGCTTGGTGCTGCCGTTGTAGCTCTTGGTGCCTCTTGCGAGCTGGAAACCCTTCACGGACGGATCGTTCATGATGCGCGGGCCAAAGCACTCGGGGCCAGGAGGACCCGTGCTCTCAAGCCGCGCCGACAAGCTGATCCGGTCTAGCTGGTGCCTTGCATCTCCAGGTGCCAACACGCGCTCGCCAACGCGATCCAGAATGTCATAGCCAGCCATCTCCATAGCCGAGTAGCCGTCATCATACCTATCCACCTGCACAGCTGCAGGCTGCTCCACCGGGTTGGCGACTGGCGCCACTGCGCGCGGCTGCTGCCTCTGCCGAGTAGGCTGAGTAGCGGGACGCTGAGAAGGACCTGGGCGCGCTGCACCTCGGGCCTGGCTTTGAGCTTTATGGGCTTGAGAGCCTGCTCTTGCAGCGTTGTGTTCCTGACCGGGCTGCTGCGGCACAGCGAGCTGTTTCGCGGCAGCAGTCGGGTCGTACACCTGCATTTGCCTATCTCTGCCAGAGCGTCCGCTGCGGCTCTTCTCGCGGCTAGGATGCGGAGATGAGGCCTGATCGTTAGATCTAGCCGCATGCGAATGCACCACCTGAGAAGCTCCAGCACCCGGGTTGGCTTTCCGGAACTCCTCGTTCTGCCTAGCAGCCTCTAACACCAACTCGTTGAGCCTCTCCTGCTGCCTAGCGCGCGCGTCGCCGTCGAGATGCGGCAACTCGGCGGCTACAGCCTCTGCAGCTCTAAGTGTCTTGGCGGGTGTGCTATATCTGGGTCTGGTGGAAGTGTTTGCGGTGGCGGACTGAGTGGGAGGCTCTACAACCGTTGCCATCTCAGCACCAAGGTTACGCCGCGTGGCGCCTACTCTGCTAGGACTCCTAGTGATTGGCGTGAAGCCGTGAGCCTGGTTGTACTCAAGCTGGTCTAGACTCAACTCAAGCCTAACCTTATCCAACTCCGCCTGCTCGGCGAGCAACTCCTGGCGCTGCCGGTCGAGCTGCTCCTTCATGGTCAAGAGCTCAAGGTCGGTGGGAGCCGGCATGCCGTTCCGCCCAGCCGCAGGAATGGTTGGAGTGGTGGAAGGCGGGAGGTTGCATTCCTTCTCGTAAGGCCTGTGGGTCCTGCCACCAGCGCTCGAGCCAGCAAGATCCTCGACGACGACCGCGGCGCCAGCAGCACCTGTGCCGGCGTCTGCAGCCAAGCCAGACACCATCACCTCCACGCTATCCGCAGAACGGCCCAACGGCCTTCCGCGTGCAGCAATGACAGCAGGAGGATCCTCCGCGACATGCACCACCTCCGGATACTCGCGGTCGACGACGGTGGCGACGTAGACGAGGTGAGAGCCGAAGGAGATCACCGAGCCGCCCTCCGGCATGGCCCTGCCACCGAAATCGCCGGCGTTGTCGGTGACGAAGTCGAAGGAGCCGAATCTGTGGACGAGGCCACAGACCACGCGCTCCGCTGAAGAAGATCCCGTCCGAACAGAAACTCCAGCCAGCGCCGCTGGTTGCCCCACGGTGGGCGCCAACTGTCGTGGTGGTGTCACGGCAGATGCCATAGGATGGCTAAAGATGTGGGGACGAAGGACGCTGGAGGTGCTCGGGGAGGGATCACGCGACGAGTAGCCGTGTGAGGTGAAGATCAAACACTGCAAACAACACGATCTACCCAGGTTCAGGGCCCTCGTGAGGAGGTAAAACCCCTACTCCTGGCTTTCTCTATGTATTCTGGTGTCTCACCGAGTAGCCACAGTACAATGGTTCTTGCTACCGAGTAGCCACTGTTCTCTCTATGTGATGAACTAGGTCAAGAATCTAGGGTTTCCTGTGTTCAAGCATGCGACCCCTCACGCAGGAGGCGGCGGGGCACCTTATATACACGGTGCCCAGCCGGATACGTCCAAATACGGACAAGTGTCGACATTGTGTGCACATCGTCCTTCTTCCGAGTTCCCGCTGACAGCTTTGGTTCCTAACCTTGTCCTGTCCGGAAAGTCGTTGGGCAAAACCAAGTGAACAGTCTGGTATCACTGCGCTTAACACAGAGTAGGTCCCCCTATCCTGCGACGGCCTGCTGCCATACTGTCGCTGTCAGGCACGCCGGCCCCAGATGAACAGTGGTGTGAATAGTGCCAAGTACGGACCCAGGATACGCGGGATCCTGTGTCAGAACGGCTCCTTTGACTTCTGGCCCGAGTAGGTTCCCGCCAGTTTTACTCGGGCCGAACGGACGTAACTTGCTTGATATCTCCTTCTGATCATCTTTCATGTAAGACCGAGTAGCAGTCGACCGGGTAGCAAGTACCGGGTAGACGGCTACTCGACCAAACTTCTCTTCTGACTGTTGCCTTTACCACTTGCCTTTACCCTACTTGGGGGTAACCCCCCGACACTGCCCATGTACCGGGTTCTTCCTTGATGAACATTTGCCAAACCCTGGGCGACAAAAGAAAAATGAATAGAAGAGTTAATTATTACTTACTTGATATCAGGAAATGAACTAAAAAGAGGCCGATGAACGAAAGAGGCCGATATATATATACTTTTGAAGCATCTGACGCGCGGTCTTCCATGTGTCAGCGCCCCAGGTTAACGAGTCCCAGACTTCAACTTGTCCTTTATCGATTCTAATGATGAACAATATGAAGTGGCCGCTGCGCACGTGTACACACGCAGTCATGCATACTCATCAATTACACTTAACATCAGGTAAGCAAAATGGAATGTCTACAAGACAGTAACACTCACTTGAATCCGTAGGGCCAAAGTATTTCTTTTTTGGTACTTTGTCGCTTCAAAAACCTTAGCAAATCATTCGGTGTATCCTTGTTGAACCTTTCTACTGTGTTTTGATGATACGAATACGGGTCAATGAACACAAAGTCCCAGATTCCTGCCAGCCTGCATTCACGAATCTTCATTCTGCATAGTAGCGTACAAAAAGAATGTCGTGAGTGATAATTATACGGGCAACGAACGCGAGCTTAACTAAATAATTAAATTACACAAATAAATCACTTAAAAACAGTAGCAGCTGAGGATAGACTTGTCGAGGGCACGTTGATTGTACATCTGGAAGAAATCATCGAACCCAAGCTCGACACCGTAATCTCCGAAGTAGTGTTGATCCTGAACTTGAGCCATGATACAGTCTCTCTCCTGCCTTGCGGCCTCCAAGTACCAATCATGTAAACTCCGTAGTTGGGTTGTTAGAGCAGTAGGATTTTCGACCAGAGGGTGCCCGGGCTTGTATGTATATACCACATCAGCAATAGCGTAACCCACGTCGCCCATGCGTGGACCGGACACTGAAGCCTGGTCAGATAAGACCTTGAGCGGGGCAATTGACCGTGCTTCTTGTTGTCCGAGCTGGGGAACTTGTTTCCCGCATTTCGTCTGCTCCGCCTGCTTCATCTCCTCCGCCTGCTTCATCTGTGCGGTGTGCGTCTTCTCAATGTACCGTTCATAGTCTGAAAGGGGCGCCGGTGGCGGTGGTGCAGGATAATATAAGTTGTCGATGGTCCGCTCAATTTTCCACTTTGGGATGTCCTTTAGAGTTTCCTTCCAGTAGTCTGGAGGGGGCTTCAGGGGAAACCGTGCGAACCATGCGCTGGTTTTGGCTTTCACGGCATCGGTTAGTTCCTCCGGAGTCATCAGGCCTGGTAACTCCGGGGGAGTCTCGACTTTCTTGGATTTCCTTGGTCTCTTCTTGGGAGGAGTCCCGTTTCTTCTGAACTTCAGCTTCCGCTTTGCCGTACCCGTAGTGGGCGCATCTGTCGGCTCACGGGAGTGCACGGGCGATGGACCCTCGGCCTCGGGCTCCCAATCTTCGTTGTGGGGTGGACTTGGAGGTTCGTTGGGGGGTGGACTTGGAGGTCGTGCATTCTCTGTACGAAAGTGAAAAAACTATTAAAAATAAGCTTACATGTGGTGCAACATTCAGTAATTGATGGAGGTATATATGGTGCATTTGTACCTGGAGGAGTCGGTGGCCTTGGCGCCGAGTTAGGAAACACGATGTGTTTCTTATTCTACAAGATGATACCAAGCCCCATTTCTCCCAGTGTCGTCTCGCCTTCACCTCCAGGAATATGGAGCTCAATTGAATGGCATCCCGGCGTAATTGTTGACAACCCGACACGAGCATGGGATGCTGGAATCTGACCACCATGGTAGGTTGCTCCAGGTTGATTCGGTAAAGCATAGCCTGACGCCACCCTGAAGGATATGTTCCCCATTGGCATATGTATCTCACAGTTTGTCTTCTCCGTGATATCATCCACGGGGTAGTGAGGCGCCGGCGGTTCGACTGCACGACCGTCTTCTAGCTGCAGGTGCGTGGAACCCACGCTGCTTCTATGCTGAGATGGGACGGCATCTGCTACATGATCGTCTTCTATTTGCAGCTGATCAGTTGCAGGACGATGTTCTACCTCCTCTTCAGTGTCAAGTAAAGGGTGTCCCCCTTTCTTCAAGAGAAAATCCACCTTTTGTTCTAATGTCGATATCCGCTCCATCGCCTTTTTCTTGCTTCTATCACGGGTTCTGTAAGTGCCAATGTCCGCTGTAAACCCTTGGCTCCACGGGGTAGTGGCTCCAAAGCCTCGTGTTCGTCCCCACTTTTCGGGGTTCCCGAGTGCCCTCGTCAGCTCGTCGTTCTCTCTATCGGGAACAAAAGTTCCTTTTCGAACAGCTTCTATTTCCTTCTCTAGTTCTGTAACGACATTTGTTATTTTTTCCGACCATGGTCCCTCCGCAACAATCATCCCAGTCTCAGCGTCCAACGTTGCCCCATGCGCGAACAACCAGAACTTGGACCTATCGGGCCAGTCATGTGTCTGTGGAATGATACCTCTTTTCACAAGTGCATCTTCATAGCTTCGCCACCTAGGCAGGGCAGTCATGTAGCCACCTGACCCAAAAATATGGTGATATTTATTCTTCTTCGCATTCTCCGAATTTGTGGCCGATCGGGATGCAAAGACACCCGATTTCTTGTACGCCTTAAAATCATCCCAAGCGTCTCTTATCTACACTAGGTTCCCAGTGAAAACTGGATCTTCGTCCTTATATTTCTTCCACAGTTCTTTCTTCCACCTCTGGAATTGTGTGGCCATCTTCTTCAAAGCCCACTGCTCGACTTTATTCTTCTTATCGCTCGCTACGCTGAAATTTAGCCATAGCGTTTCGCAAAGAATTTTTTTTAATTTTTCATCGACATAACTAGCTCCAACGTTGGCCCTGGTCTTCGGCTTATTCCATTCTATTAAGTTGATCGGGACCAGGTCTCTTACAACAAGTCCGCACTGATTTACGAATTTGCGATAAGTTTCTGGGGGCTGCACTGGTTTGCCATCAGCAGCAACTGTATCGATCGAGAACCTTGCGGTATCTTTCAACCTTGCGGCCGGGCCTCGTTTGGACTTTGTCTCAGTACTTGCGCTAGCTGTTCCGGAGGGCGCCTAAACGGGAAAATAATGATTCGTTAGTAAGTGCAATACAAATTAATTGTTGCGTGAACAGTGACTTGAGATATACATTGGCAGCGTTTGTTCTGGAGGGCACTTCTTCATCATCTACTACATCTTCTATATTCTGAGCTCCGTCACCGGAGTCGTTCAGAAATTGATTGCTAAACGCCTGTCCACCGTCGTCATCACGATATATGGCCGTTGCATTATTAAAAATCATCTCGCACATGTATCTTTCCTTCTCCGCCTCACCCATTCCCTTGAGCTGATCGGCGTGCGGATCATGTGCAGGTTCTTGGGGATCCATAGCTCAACACCTGCTAGTAAAATTTATAAAATGAAGAACACTTAGCGAAATTTTCATCGGGCACTTGGCGAAATTATTTCATCGGACAGTAATAAAATAATAGTTCTGGACATATTAATGAAATAATAGTTCTGGACACACCAAGAGTTACATAGCTCGGGTTAATTTTTTTAACCCTAATACATCACGATCGAATAATATCACTTATACATAGTCTCGTGACATCTCTCAAAATAATTAACTCCGACCGGGTCCTAAGCCGCGGGGTGCTGAGTCACGGGTGCTACGCATCCATAGATAAGGAACCCTCATAGGGTCATAGCTCACGTGGTAAGGAACCCTCCGAATAATCGACCAACTGCTGCTATACTGCCTATCGAGCAAGTACATGTAGCGACGGACGTGCTCGTCCTCCTCCCTGATACGCTGTTGTACCACCTCCTCAGGGGCCGGCTCTCTCCGCACCGAGCGTGGCCCACGCGATGGCCACCAAAGAATATCCGGGTCGACCACGTCACCCGGATTTCTCACCAAGCCGCGTGCCCCGGTACTAAGGAGCTCCCAGTGCCAGCCTGGCGGGGCCCAGTCCCGGACATCGCCCGGCGGGTCCAACATAGACATGAACTAAAAATATGCCCGGACTAAGTAAATATTCCATAATTAAGTAAATACCTTAGTGTTTCTAACTGAGAAATATGACAGAAATAAGATGAAAGTTAAACAGGAACAAGATGGTAACTTAGTGAAATTTTTTAACTTAGTGAAATTATTCTAACATTCTGAAATTTTCTAACACTAACTTAGTGAAATTTTCTAACACACTAACTTGTAACACAAAATTCTAACACTAAACAAAATTGTTAAAACAAATTAAAGCACTAAAAAAAATCTAACACTAACTCTAAAAATTTCTAACACTAACACTAACTCTAAAAAAAATCTAACACTAACTCTAAAAATTTCTAACACTAACACTAACTCTAAATAAAATCTAACACTAACTCTAAAAATTTCTAACACTAACACTAACACTAACTCTAAAAATTCTAACACTAACTCTAAAAATTCTAACACTAAACAAAATTGTAAAAACAAAAATAAAATTTACCTAGCTACGCGTACAGAGGGCGACGGGGCGACGGCGAGGGGCGAGAGGCGATCGACGGGGCGGAGGCGGGGCGGCGGAGGCGGAGGCGGAGACGCGACGGAGGCAGACGACGACGGCGCAACGGAGGCAGGGCCGCGGGGGATCGACGGCGACGGAGGCAGAGGGCAGCGGCGGCGACGGCGACGGAGGCAGAGGGCAGCGCGCGACGTCGGGGCGCGTCCGGGGCGGCGAGGCGGACGGAGGCGCGGCCGGAGCAGGGCTTCGTCGTACGTGCGAAGGAGAGAAGACGCGCGAAAGAAGAATGAGCGAAAAATTTCACAAGTCCTGGAGATATCGCCCCACTACAGACCTTTAGAACCGGTTGGTGTCAACAACCGGTGCGAAAGAACACAAACCGGTGCTAAAGGTCTGTACTTGGGGCCACATTCAGACTGCGCGTCCTGTACAGACCTTTAGCACCGGTTTGTGTTAACAACCGGTGCTAAAGGGTCTCTGTACAAACTGCTCGCCTCCCGCGCGCGGCGGTTTTATTGCTACAGTCGCACCGGCCCGATCGCGAGAGTCTCTCTGTTTCTTCTCTGTTCTCTTCTTCCTCTGTCTTCTCTTCTTCCTCTCTTGATCTTCCTCCACCAAGCACACCATGGCTGCAGTTTGGGAGATATACCGTGGTCCCACACCATGCGGCAAGCATCTCGAGGTTTGCTACACTAACAGTTGCGAGAGGCTCCCCGGTGCTCTTGCGCATTTGACCAATCTCTATTTCTCTTCTCCCGATGAACACCGGTTCTTCGGGCTTGATCTGGAGTATACGGCGGATAAACGGGATGTTGCCATCATCCAGATTGCGTTCAAGGAGGCCGTTTTGGTCTTCCAATGGTCAAGGTAACGCACACGTACAATCTTGCATCTTCTATTTGTTTGTTGCATGTGAAGAATACATGTGTTGCAACATATCTAACACGTATCAAATTTTTGTTGTTGCAGTAGTTCAAAACATTCTCCGGCACTTGTTGATTTTCTTGTCAACAAGGGATATGACTTTTGCAGCGTTGGCATCACTCAAGACCGTCCGAAGTTGATGCGCTTGGGTATTGTGATACCTTAAGATCACTACATTGATCTTCAGGATCTTATCCATTTGAACGGGGCAAAGACCGGGATGGCTCGCATGGCAACTGCCTTCATCCACGAGGGCTACGAAACCATGAAGTCTGGTTTCCCCTCGAGGAATCACTGGTATTGGGAGAAGACCCCACTGGACTTGACGAACGTCAAGTATGCAGCCATAGATGCATACGTCTCCTACGAGTTGTTTCGCATCTACTCGACGGAGCCATAGATGTATGCGTTCGATATATATGCATGTAATGGATATCTTAGTATGTAATTAATGGATATCTTAGTATTGTGAGACTTATGTTTGTGTTATGTGTGACCGTAAGACTGTATGTTATGAATGTGATATGATTGTGTTCTAAAATCAGAAACAAAGATATAAAATGTGGTGTAGAATGGGAAAAATCTGATCACTTACCCCAGGCGCACACTACACCATATGAGCCTGCGGTACTTCTCTTATCCCAGGCGCATTTTTTCACTGTGCGCCGGCGGTACTACTCTTATCCCAGGCGCATTTGTCCACTGTGCGCCTGCGGTAAAGTTACCCTAGGCGCATTTTGTAGTTTATGCGCCTGTGGTAAGTTAGGGTGGGTAATGAGTAAGGCAACGAGAAGTGAGAGCGCAAGCGATACATCGAGCATATATATCGTGGATACATATATATAGATTGATTTAGCGAGATACCATACATGTAGATTTTTCTTCTTTTATTTTTCTTTTTTGTTTCACTTCCCTGTTTTCTTTTACATTGATTTATAAAACATGGAAAACATGGAAAACAGAAGGTTACTTTTACTAAAAACAGAAAACAGACGCGCTAGGGCGCCGCAGTGTCGCTGGAATACAAATTCTTTTATTAAAAAAGAGAAAACAGACGAACACTACTCCTCGTCGTCGTCGTCGGGGAACTCGTCGCTGACCTCCTCCGGGTCATCGTCGTTGTCGAACTCGTCGGTGACCTCCTCGTCGTCGTCGGAGGTGCATGATGGTATGTCCGAGATAGGCCCCCACCTCGGATCGTCGGAGGCCCAGACTTCGCCGGCGTGGTCGGCCCGACGAAGCTCTTGCAGCGCATTCGTCCTTGCCTCCCGAGCGGCATCTAACGCGAGGTGGCGTTCGAGGCGGCGCTCCGCCCGCTCAGCCGCGCGGGTCTGCCAGAGCTCCTCGTCGGCGCTCTCCTCCCCCGGGTTGTTCCGGTAATACTCGCGGACGACGCGGTCTTCCATGGCGTCGACTAGGCCCTGAAACGCGCGGTGGCGGAGGTGGAGGTGGTCGGCGGCAGTGACGATCTGCGGCTTTGGCGCCCTGGCCTCCGCTTCCCAGACGGTGTGGCAGTCGTTGAAGTTCATCAGCGACCGCGGGCGGTTGAGGCGCCAGGCCGCCGCGTCCCAGGCGCGGGCGGCCTCCGCCGCCGTCGCAAAGGAGCCGAGGGGGATGCGGTCGTCCCCCCAGCGGATATCTGCGCTGAACATTCCGTTCTGCCGTGCTCGGACGCCGCGGAAGCCGGTGGTGCTGTTTCTCCTCGGAGGCATTGTGGAAGCGCGACGGTGCGTGGAGAGGAGTGGGCGCGTGGAGAGGAGAAGACGCGCTCGAGGCGCGACAGTTTATACCGCGCCCTCCTGGCCACGCGTCACAACTCCCGAGCCACGCGTGAACTCCCGCGCCACGCGTGAACTCCCGCGCCACACGTCAACTCCCGCGCCACGCGTCAACTCCCGCGCCGGTTGTTAACGTCAACCGGTACTAAAGGCCTGTACAGGGGGGGCGCACATTTCTTTTTTTCTTCTTTCTGTTTCCAAAGGGGGGTGTAGAACAAAACAAACGGTATCGCCGTCATACAACCCAACCGTGGCTAGCTACTGGGTGCATATATGCATACCAAATGCACGGCTGGACGTATGACGGCGAATCCGGATGTTTTGTATTTGCTCGATGAACTGAATATATGATGTATCAAACCTTAAAGGGGGTGTAGAACAAAACAGACGGTATCGCCGTCATATAGCCCAACCGTGGCTACTGGGTGCATATATGCATACCAAATGCACGGCTGGACGTATGACGGCGAATCCGGATGTTTTGTATTTGCTCGATGAACTGAATATATGATGTATCAAACCTTAAAGGGGGTGTAGAACAAAACAGACGGTATCACCGTCATACAGCCCAACCGTGGCTACTGGGTGCATATATGCATACCAAATGCACAGCAGGGCGTATGCTGGCGAATCCGGATGTTTTGTATTTGGGAGATGAACTGAATATATGATGTATCAAACCTTAAAGGGGGTGTAGAACAAAACAGACGGTATCGCCGTCATATAGCCCAACCGTGGCTACTGGGTGCATATATGCATACCAAATGCACGGCTGGACGTATGACGGCGAATCCGGATGTTTTGTATTTGCTCGATGAACTGAATATATGATGTATCAAACCTTAAAGGGGGGTGTAGAACAAAACAATCGGTATCGCCAGTATACAACCCTGCAGTGGCTACTGAGTGCATATATGCATACCAAATGCACAGCAGGGCGTATGCTGGCGAATCCGGATGTTTTGTATTTGGGAGATGAACTGAACGGTGTATGAAGCTGGGCTATATATAGGGTCCTCTGGCTCACAAAGTGTTGAGCTAGGGTTTTGATCCAACGGTTAAGAAACATCTCATCCAACGGCTCACAACAGCTCGAAAGAAACACACCGTAGCCCTAATCGTACGGCTCACAAACAGCTGGAAAGAAACACACCTCGGATCCAACGACTCACAAGCGGTTGAAAGAAACACACGATCCATGTGATTCTATCTGATTGGTCCAAACGAAACCCTAACCTATTTAGTCCGGTTGGTGTCCCCAACCGGGACTAAAGGGATGATCCGTTTCTATTTTTCTTCTTGCCTTTCTTCTGATTGCGCCGTAATAACCATGGAACATCTTCATCATTTAACTGAATGCTTGGATCATCTTTGACTTTGAAGGGAGGAATTTCATCAAATTTATTGTAATCTTCTGACATGTCTGTCTTGTCCTCGACTCCCACGATGTTTCTTTTCCCTGAAAGAACTATGTGGCGTCTTGGCTCATCGTCTGATGTATTCGCTTCCTTATCTTTTCTTTTTCTCGGTCTGCTAGACATGTCCTTCACATAGAAAACCTGAGCCACATCATTGGCTAGGACGAATTGATCATTGTCGTACCCAAGATTCTTCTGATCCACTGTTGTCATTCCGTACTTCGGGTCTACATTCACGCCTGACAGGTTGAATCATTTGCACCAGAACAAAGGGACCTTAAAGGAAGGTCCATAGTCAAGTTCCCATATCTGCTCTATGTAACCATAGTATGTGACCCTTTGCCCGTTGTCGTCTTTTGCATCAAACCGGACGCCACTGTTTTGGTTGGTGCTCTTTTTATCTTGGTCTGCCGTGGAAAATATGTTACCATTTATCTCGTACCCTTTAAAGGTCAATACAGTCGAAGATGGTTGCTTGGCCAACAAGTATAGCTCATCTTCAACAATGTTGTCATTAATGAGACGTCTTTGCAACCAACCGCCGAAAGTCTTCGCGTGTTCTTTAGCAATGAAATCTTCAGGTTGCTCCGGGTATTCCGAGCGTAAAATATCCGTGTGTTCCTGGATATATGGAGCCGCCAAGCTGGAATTAACTAGAACTGTGTAGTGTGCTTGAGTGAAAGATTGCTCGTCCATACATGTTGTTGATTTCTTTCCTAGCGTGCCTTTTCCACGCAGTCTCCCCTCATGGCGTGACTGAGGAACACCGATCGGGTTCAGGTCAGGAATAAAGTCAACACAAAACTCAATGACCTCCTCTGTTACATAGCCCTTGACCATGCTTCCTTCCGGCCTAGCACGGTTTTTAACATAATTCTTCAAGACTCCCATGAACCTCTCAAAGGGGAACATATTGTGTAAGAATACATGACCGAGAACGGAAATCTCTTGGACTAGGTGAACTATGAGGTGCGTCATAATATTGAAGAAGGTTGGTGGGAACACCAACTCGAAGCTGACAAGACATTGGACCACGTCCTTCTGTAAACTTGGTAGAGTTGCTGGATCGATTGCCTTCTGAGAAATTGCGTTGAGGAATGCACATAGCTTCACAATGGGTACTCGCACGTTTTCTGGCAGAAGCCCCCTCAATGCAATCGGAAGTAACTGGGTCATGATCACGTGGCAGTCATGAGACTTTAGGTTTTGGAACTTTTTCTCTTCCAGGTTTAGTATTCCTTTTATGTTCGACGAGTAGCCAGACGGGACCTTGATACTGCTCAGGACTTGGAAAAAGATCTCCTTCTCTTCCTTGGTAAGATCGTAGCTGGCAGGACCTTTGAAATTCTCTGGATTCATCAGGTCGTCTCGTTCGTGCATACGTTCGTGCATATTTTTCGTCACGTGCATCACGTCGATCGCAGAGCGAACCTCTAGGAATTTCCAATAGGGTAGTTCCCATAATATAGATTTCTTTTTCCACATGGCTACGTGGTTGTCGGCGTCATTCGGAACAGATTGTGCTCCAGGACCCTTACCAAAGGTTACTTTTATATCTTTGACCATGTCATATATATCAGTACCTTTAGGGAGGGTTGGCTTCCTCCGTGTATCTGCCTCGCCTTTGAAATGCTTTCCTTTCTTTCTTACGGGATGCCTGTCTGGAAGAAATCGACGATGCCCCGGGTACACATTCTTGCCTATATGTATACTTTCAGTCTCGCCTAAACAGTGTGTGCATGCGCTGTATCCCTTGTTTGACTGTCCTGAGATGTTAATAAGAGCGGGCCAATCATTGATGGTTACAAACAGCAACCCTCGTAGGTCAAATTCCTCTTGTTTGTACTCGTCCCACACACGTACACCTTCGTCAGCCCACAACTCTAAAAGTTCATCAACCAGTGGCCTCAGGTACACATCAATGTTGTTGCCAGGTTGCGACGGGCCTGGGATAAGCATTGGCATCATAATGAACTTATGCTTCATGCATAACCAAGGAGGAAGATTATAGATACATAGAGTCATGGGCCAGGTGCTATGACTGCTACTCTGCTCCCCAAACGGATTCAGGCCATCTGTACTCAGACCAAACCTTAAGTTTCTTGCGTCACGTGCAAAGTCCTCGTACTTATCGTCGATGTTTCTCCACTGCGACCCATCAGCGGGGTGTCTCAGCATATCGTCTTCCTTACGGTCTTCTTTGTGCCATCGCAGCAACTTGGCATGCTCTTTGTTTCGGAACAAACGTTTCAACCGTGGTATTATAGGAGCATGCCACATCACCTTGGCAGGAACCCTCTTCCTGGGGCGATCGTCGCCCTCAACATCACCAGGGTCATCTCGCCTGATCTTATACCGAAATGCACCGCATACCGGGCAGGCAGTTAAATTCTCGTGCTGACCGCGGTAGAGGATGCAGTCATTGATGCATGCATGTATCTTATGCACTTCCAATCCTAGAGGGCAGACAACCTTCTTTGCTTCGTATGTACTGCAGGGCAGCACGTTATCTCTTGGAAGCATCTTCTTCATTATTTTCAGCAGATTTTCAAATCCCTTGTCAGATAATCCATTCTCTGCCTTCCATTGCAGCAATTCCAGGGTGGTGCCCAGCTTTTTCTGGCCATCTTCGCAATTTGGGTACAACAATTTTTTGTGGTCTTCTAACATGCGCTCCAACTTCAACCTCTCGTTTTCACTTGCGCAGTTTATCTGTTCTTCACGAATGACCTGACGAAGGTCATCATCAGACTCATCAACAATGTCCTCAAGTTCAGGCTCGTCTTCCCCAATTTCAGTATCACCGTGTTCACCGAACATAGGATAATTATTGTCGTGGGATAATCACGGCAGACGTTACCAGGGGTAACTGATCTTTGGGCAAGACGACACAAGTGTTTGGGAGAGGGTTTAGCTCAGAGGAAGACATGATGATATTAGATCTGGTAGCCAGCAATCAAGTCACCGAGTCACCGATCTTAAGATAACAACTCAACTCTCTTGTTACACTAGATATTCGATATTAGGCGATAGTGCTATATCTCTTGGATCTCTCTAAACTAAACCTAGGGGCCGGCTTATAAAGCACCTGGACCCCCTGGCTTGCCCTCCAAGGCGCACCATGAATCCTACTCGGACGCCGTATACAAACCCTAACTTTCCTTATCGTAACCCACAATCCGGGTTACGAGGCCTACAAGCTTGGGCCTTCCAGAAGCTCCTTTATGCTTAGCCGGATCTTGCACAGCGTCCTTTGGGCCGGATTACACCTTGGAGTTGGCCTACCGGGTTATTATCCCTCCATCAGTAGTCCCCAGAATAGCTAGGGCTTCACAGGTTCCTCCTTGAAGCGCTCGCTATTCCCTGCAAAAATATCAAATGCACAAGTCCATGGAGGCCGGGTTAAGATGCTTTCATAAATAGCTAGGCCTAACTCCATGGTGGCCATATAATAACCCGGCTTTTTCAAGTGCTTTGCTTAGCTTTCCGGGTCATAGCCCTAATAAAAAAAACGTCAAGATCCTGTACTTTACTCGATAATTGATCCTGATGTTGCGAATAGGATCTCCTTCTCTTTTTTGTACGAATATCCCGTTCGGTACTTAAAGCACACCTCGCAAAATCCGCGCAGATAGCCGTTACCCCCAAAATTTCTGGCTTCCGCTCGTTGGAATAGGTTTATCCGCCCGCACCCTTATAAATAAGGGCTTAGGGGTAAACCTAACTTCAACGGCTCATTTTACCCCTTTCTTCTTTCTCCTCGCCTTTGCGCTCAAGCTCACAGAGCATCGTCACGGAGAACTCACGCGCATCTCCCGAGCCAATCTGTCGCCGGCTGCGCTCCGCCACAGTTCGTCCCGCGCCGCCGCCCAGATCCGCCACTGCACCCCCGACCTGCCCGCCGGGAATCGCAAAGGGGCATCAAACTTGCGCTATTTTCCTCCGTCGAGCTTCACTTCGATCTCCCTCAGTAAGTCTCTCTTATCCACTAACTTGCCCTTGCAATTTCTCGATTTTTCTCAGATTTAGATCTAAGTCAACCCGCTGGCCATTTTTCTCGATGCGCCGAATTAGATCGCTCAAATCCATTTCAACTTATCCAATAGATTGAATATAGACTTCATTTCACTCCCCTACTGCCCGTAATCATTAATTTCACCACAAATCCAGAAACGGAATCTCTAATCTGGGCTCGGGCCGCCCAAATTGTCCGCCCTTGTCTCTGTCACCCGGAAAATCCTTCCTTTCCCAGTTCTTTTGTTTGCAATAGATACATGGGCAACCATCCAACCTCCTCAAACACCCTTTCAAGGCACAAGCCTCCATAGTTTTTATAATGGTGCTTGACACCCGGATAACTTGAACCTTGCTCCACAGAATGATAACCGGATAGTATTTAGCTTCCATGTTGTCTCGATATCGCTCGCCAATATTCGACCAACTCACGGTTTCCGAGTCTCGTTTCTCATGCCCTTCTACCTTGTGCTTTGCAGGTTAATCCCATGGCTCCCAAGAAGCAGGGGAAGCAGCCGACCAAGGCCAAGACTACCACCTCCATATCCGCCAACTGGGCGCGATCTTCGGTTACCAAGGCCAAGCTAGAAGAACTGGTCGAGTTAGGGGTTCTTCCCCCTCTAAAGGACATTAATTGGAGGGTGCCGGGTAACGAGACCCGGCCTACACCGGCAGAGGATGAGGTAATATGTTTTGTGGAACACGTGACCCGGGGTTTCCGCCCTCCGGGTCACCCATTCTTTCGTGACATTCTGAGCCACTATGGCCTTCGAGTATTTGACATAGGGCCTAATTCTGTGTTAAATATCTCCCACTTCATCGTTCTTTCCGAGTCATACTTGTGCACTCCGCCAAGTTTGGCTCTTTTCATCGAACTTTTCCAGTGCAAACCGTGCCGCGAAAGCGGTGACGGGGCACTTCTCGCTTGCGGCGGGGTTTCTATCCAGCGCCGCAAGAATTCTCTAATGCCACCTCTCACCCTCAACTCCCACGTCAAACATTGGCAGCTTTCATACTTTTACTGCCGAGACACTTCCCCACCCGGCGAAAAGAAACTGCCGGGTTACTCGGAAGGCCTACTCGATATCTCCGAGACCTTCAACGCCATTGCCTCTGACTCGGACAGGGAAGCAATCCTGCCTTTATTGGCCAAAATCTCCATTCTTTCGGCCCAAGGCCTCATCGGGCTTAACCTGGTGAAAACTTGGGTCGATTTCCGAATCCATCCCAACTCCATCCGCACAATATTAATGTGCGAGTATTCGGGGCACACTACGGACTCACTCCGGTACTCCACCAACAGCTTTGCACCCGGCGACACCAATAAAACTATCAAGGGCTTTCTGAAAGAAAAGCTGGAGGTATTCCGGAATATAGCCGGATTAGAGCCCTTCACACGCGAGAACCCGCCCCCCGCGGTAAAGACCCGGTTTTCATGTTTTCACCTTCACTCTTTCAACTTGGCACAGCTGATAACCCTTGTTCTTATGCCTTCATTTCAGGCCGACGATGATTTCTGGAAGATTGAAACTCCTCCTAACTCCGAAAATCCGGAGGAGAAAGAGGATGCCGTTAACTCGGATGAAGGTGCGCTCCGAATTTCACTTAGTTCCTTTGAGTTCGTCATGCCTCGTTCTTCATTTTCCAACTGTAACCTCGATAACTTCCAGAACAAGAGGACAAGGACGAAGAAGAAGAAACTGACGGCAAGGTGGAATCTGCCAGTGACGAGGATGAAGCGGAGCCGATGATCAAAGTCGGATCTAAGAGAAAACCCCGAGGGGTCGTTTTTAAGGTTCCATATCGTTTCCTTGCGTCCAATTCATATTCCATTGATAACATGCATGAGCCAAACTTGACGTTACCCCACTGGCCGTATTTGAAGGAGTCGCCTATGACCAAGCGCAGAGCGACTCGAAATTACCCGGGTGATGGTGCTCTTAACCCGGGTATTCCATCGTCTCCGGCTTGCCGCGCTGGTATTTACCTTGTCCTTTCTTGAGTGAAAAAGTCTTCCTGAACCGTTCCCTTACAAAGTCTTGCTTGATGCTTTTCAGTTTCGTCCGGGTCCAGCAGCGAATTCCCCTCGGACTATGCAGTGAACCCCGGGTAAAATTCCTTTCCTGACACTTTATCATATTTTCATCACCTTTTTCTAGTTATGTGCTAACCGCTCATTCATACTGTCTATAGGGCCGCGGTCATTGTTAGCGACCAAGAAGATATGGAGACCGATGACCCGGGTAAGGGGAACCCGATTAAAGATACAACAGCTGCAGCTAGTGGCGAAGAACAAGTGCCACCGATAAACCCGGCCGGACAAGAAGCCGCGTACCCAATAGCCTCGCACGCAAGCGAGAAGGATAAAGCTGCAACTTTGGGTGCGGGAGGAGGGGCATCGGATTCCAACATTCGGATGACCCAGATGCCTTCTCCCGTTAATAAGAAAACTCCTTTTCCGAGTTTCCAAGACCCCGGGTCCTCTAACTCGGGTAATGATACTTTTGATCAGCTGATGAGCACTCTCCTCACTATGAAAACCTCAGAGAGCAATATTCTAGAGCGCATGGCCGCAGAACACC
This sequence comes from Alopecurus myosuroides, assembly GCA_028641055.1. NCBI lineage: Eukaryota > Viridiplantae > Streptophyta > Magnoliopsida > Poales > Poaceae > Alopecurus > Alopecurus myosuroides. The sequence continues at coordinate 161,916,920 of CM054059.1, read as the reverse complement.
AGGTAACCATACTTGATATCTCTTAGTATACGCCTAGTCCCCAAGTTCCGAGCATAACTTGTTGAAGTTGTGCTTGGTACTTTATGCAATACTCGGCTTGCCATGATACCCGACTGATACTCGTGCTATTTGTTCCTTACAGGCGCAGATGACCCGGTCTGATGAGATTTTGCTCAAGACCGAACAACTTCTGATTGCCGATGTAAAGCGGAGAGAGGCCCTTGAAGCTGACGTGGAAACCTTGAAGAAGGATGTTTTCAAGTACAAGAAGAAGTGCCACACTGCTCAAACCGCACTGAAGAAATTATCGGACCAGGTTACCGATACCTATCGCATCTTGCTTAGTAAGTTTTTGCTGCCAACTGACTTCATGCCTCTACTTTATTACATGATACCCGGAATTACTGATATGTCCTTCCTTTGTTTCAACTGCAGGTGCCAACCTTGCGGCCCCAGAAGAAGATGCTGTTACAAAGGCTAAAACTTTAAAGACTGTGCTCCGGACTTTCTTTGCCGGCACCAAGTTCATATTGGATGCCGTGAAGTGGCCTACTGAAGTATACCCGGGTGAATAAAATATTATCCAAGCCTGCTCCACTGTGCCTGCATGGATCGAGATCTGGAAACGCTCAGCCTGCCGGATCGGTATGACCCGGGCCTTTGCGCTGGCTAAAGCTTACTTTACTAAGCTTGAGCCAGCAAAGGTGATATCCGGGTTTCCCGAATATAAAACGGATGGCTCCAAGTTTGGGCCCAAGGACTTCAAGGCCGTTCAATCAGCAGTGCGTCACTCGGCAACCACTTTGGCCGATAGTATGGATCTACGTACACTTATGAGTTCGTACGATGCCAAAGGTAAAATCGTGAAGGAGGACGCACCCCCGCCCTTTGATATTTTGGAGAAATGGGCTGCTGACTCGGCCAGGAAGAGGGAAGAAACCGCGAAGAGGGAGGCCGAATTAGGATCACAGCCCTCCACATCTACATCGGTTGTCCTCCCGCCTGTCCGTCCTGATGCGAAGAATCCGGGTGACGATGCCGGAAGAGCTAAGGAGCAGGCCCAGGACCAAGACCCGGAAGGCAAAGGCAAGGCTGCGGACCCTACTCAGGAGGCCGAGTAGACAGATGCCATCATAATACCTCGATCATCTGATGCTTTTATTCAAAACAAGTACTCTTTTGATGGTGCACCTGTGCACCCTTGATACTGGTATCGCAATTTGTAACGTACTTTAATTCCGTGATATACTTCGTGCCTTTCCTGGCCTTTGATGAATTTGATACGTGCCTATTTTTGAACTTATTCTTGATACCCGACTTTCTTTATGGTTCCTTTTGTGAGACCCGGTTTCCGAGTATAGCGGGTTTTGACAAGTGGACTTTTCTTTAAGTCCCCAACTCCCCGAGACTCGGATGCTAGGGTCTTTCCAGCTTTGATAGCCAAGCAGCTTGTTCCTGTTTCGAAATCCCCAGTCCCCATGGCCCGAAATCCGAGTCTGGGACGTGTGGTCTTTCTAAGAGAACAAAATGTTTTTTATCAATCCCAAAACCTAGCGCCGTTTCACATAGGTACTGAAGTTATGCTTAATAAGCATTGAGTTTCCGGCTATTAGCCCTGTACTCTGCATAACTTGTGGTTTAGATGACCCTTTTGACTATCTTGTACTGTAAGCCGGCTTTCGCGTGGATACCATGTTGTTACATCTATACGAAAACAGGGTCAGGCAAGTCCCATTGGGCTTCATGGCTGATTGTGATCGTAAGCGAGCAAATCATGCCACTTTAGTGCGAGTCGCATCGAGCTTAAGTAAGAAAAGTCAAGAAAATTTGGCTCCTTTGTCCGGTTATAAGATTGTAGCCGTACTCGTTTGCGAGTAATCGGCCCTTATAACTCATAGGCATCAAGGCCGGGTCTTTGGATTTGTGACTGTGCTATTCAAGCAATCAGCCCCGAAGACCTATATATATGAAACATACTTGATGATACTGATGTACTGATAGCGATGAATACTGCTTACCTGTAACCGAAGTAAAGGTCATAACAAAATAAGGCTTGATAACCATCTCTTTATTGATATGAGAAAATTTGGGTCAGCAGGCCGCCTCATTAAAAACCTTCCAGTCCCCTTAGGTACCCTGGATAGGAAAAGAGTGCGTCTGAAACCTGCTGCCCGTTACATTGTTTAGTTCTTCTTGGGAATCGGTCCGGAACTGACGTGACCGACACACATTCTCCACTTGTTAGCCTTTTTCATAATAAGTATCGGGTTTGCTAGCCAATCCGGGTGAGGTGTTTCCATAACGTAGCTGGCTGTGAACGGCCGTGCAACTTCTTCTCCTATGCCAGTTTGTTTGGAGGAATCACTCTTGATAAAAGCCACCATTTTAGCATGTTGTGCTGCTTTGGACTTTGCTCTTTCGTCTTCAGTACTCAGCCTTTTCGGTGCTGCTCTATCATCCGGGTCTGCTTGAGACCGGTAATGCTTGAGTTCCTCTTTTCTACAGGCTTGCTCGGCCATTGCTGCATCTCGTTCATCGCACTCGGCTGCTATATCCAGGTTTCCATGTATGGTGATGGTCTTCTTAGGACCCGGGATTTTTAGCTGCAGATACACATAACACGGCCTTGCCATGAATTTAGCGTAAGCCGGCCTTCCGAACAGCGCGTGATAAGGACTGCGCAACTTAACCACCTCGAAAGTAAGCCACTCAACTCGATAATTGTCCTTTGATTCCCCAAAAGCTACCTCCAATGCGATTTTTCCCTCGGGGCACGCTGAATGACCCGGCACTATCCCATGAAAAATTGTTGTACTTTTTTGTAGCTGAGATTCCTTGAGACCCATGCGTAGGAAGGTTTCCCAGTACAGGATATTGATGCTGTTTCCTCCATCCATCAGGACCTTTTTCAGCTCGTACCCATTGACCTGTGGTGCAACTACCAATGCTAAGACACCCGGGTGTTCTATTCTTTCCGGGTGATCTCTTCTGCTCCATGTTACATCCTGTTCTGACCACCTCAGATACCTCGGGACGGCCGAAGAAACTGAGTTTACCGCTTGCTTCAGTATCTTTTTGTCCTTGTTAGAGCCTCCTGTAGTATGCACGTGATATTGACCCAATTGTTTGGGGTTAGCCTGGAAACCTCCAGCTCCCCCTTGATTGTTGCCCTGATTTCCTGTTGCCGGGTTACCGGCTGGGGGTGGGCCGTTGCCCGGGTTTCCACCTGGACCCGGTCCTCCTCCCCGACCCGCACCTCGCATGGCTCTGTTCACTTCCTCGTTCTTCCATCTCTGTAGGTCGGCGCATTGCTCCAAGGAGTGGTTAGCCGGCCTACCGTTCCTGCTGTGCTTCGGGCACGCCATCCTGAAGATGTCCCAATTGTTATTTGGCCTTGGAGGCCCTTGGTAATTTCCTCCATTGTGATTTCCATTATTGAAATTTTCTTCTGCCCTGAGTCTGGAAGATCCGGCTTCAGTGTTGCCGACAAACTCGGAGCCTCCCTCAAATGGGCGCTTGTTCTGGCTGTTTCCGTTGTTACCCGGCGCTGGTCCATTGCCGGTTCTTCCATTATTACTTGTATTTGCTTTTGCTTTTTTATCATCAGTTTCCTCTTCCATAGTGTCTGTCGCGGCGTGTTTGTTGCATGCATCCATCAATTCTCCCATCGTGACCTCTGAAGCATTCCGACTGGATTTCATGCGAGTTAACTTTTGTACTAAAGGTGTATACTTGCAGGTCTTTGCCATAGCTTGCAGCGCATCCTTGGGCTGAATATCTGTAGATGAATGAAGTATTTCCATAACCCGGCGCACCCAACTGCGCGCCGATTCTCCCTTCTTCTGAACGCATCGCTCTAGGTCATCAATAGTGAATAACTTTCTGCACGTCCCGTGAAAGTGCTTAATAAACGCGGTTTTCAATTCTCCCCATGATTTGATAGATCCTTCCGGTAAATTGGTGAACCATAGCTTTGCTGCTCCTTCTAACATCATCAAGTACATGAACTTGGCTTGGAGATTCTCGGATGCATTGCGAATTGACATGGCCATCTCGTAACTGCTCAACCACGTTTCTGGATCCATAGTTGGCTCGTAATTCACTACTTTGCCCGGCTCTTTGAACTTTTCCGGGTAAGGTTCTGCCCTGATGCTGTCCGAAAGACACTTAGGTCCTGCAAGAATAGTCGAAGCTGGCCTTACTCGGGAAACATGTGATCCTGCAGGGGGCACGGCTGGACGCGATACTGCTGGCGGCCCGTGTGCTGCAGACCCGGCCGCGGCCCTCCTGGCTCTGGAACTATCCACTACAGCCTGTGCTGCTGATGCTGCTGGTATTGTCTGAACACGGGGAGGAGGCGGCATTTGCTGCTGCTCTTCCCTCCGCCGCACTGAGCTTGTCTGGATATTGGCGGTATTGCCTCGTTGCTGACTAACATATGGTGTTCCGTGCATTCCACTTCTGTGATCCGGATAATTAGCTTGCTGCGCCACTGCAGTGTGCAACATATCTATCGCCCGCCGGGTCTCCTCTGCGTGGGGTGACTCTCTCACGGGGATTCGATTCAATGCGAGTGTTGCTGCGTATACGTTATACATGGGGTTGTTGTAATGACCTGCAGGTGTGTGAAATCGTGACGGTGGTGGTGGTGGTGGTGGTGGTGCGTTGCCTGTCACAACTCCAGTTTGTGGCACAGGTAACCCGGCTTGCACGTTCGCCGGCTGTGTTCCCACAATTGCCGGTTGAGGGACGGTTCCTTGATTTGCCGCTGGAATCGGCTGATCCTGAGGCGTAATAAATAGCACAACCGGGTTTATGACTCCTCCCAATGCTGGCAATCTGGTTTGGTGCCTTTGATGTATTCTAGTCGTTTCCTCTCGGAGCCGGGTTTCCAGTGCATCCAGCTCGCGTTGCCGTGTGGCCATCCCTTGTCTTTCTGCTTCTACCTGCCTTCTCTGCTGCTCCAATGCGCGACGGGCTACGTCCAAATCCCTAACACGTTCCGCTGCGTTCTCTGGAGTTATAACTGTGGCAAGAACTGTCGGATCTAGGATCAGATTGTTGTCGAACAGGGCCGGGTGTTGTGGATTGGAAGGACCCGCTCCTGGCGTCCGGTTTGCTAGGAATCCAAATGTGTTCGCGTGTAACTCGTTTTCTGGCGCTTGACTAGTAACTAAGGCCGACTCTCCGTCAACCTGGGCCAAAACTGTGTTTCCGTTGGCCGGTCCTTGCCGCCGGGTCAATGCTTGTGCTGCCCCGGCCGCGGCCGCGGTTACGTTTTCTTGGTTGAGATTGGTCGCGGGGGCTGTGTAAACCGCAACCCGGCGCATGATGCTTGACGCGAATCCATACTGTTCCTCTTCGCTGCTGTTTTCCTCATATCGGTTCTCCAGTAGGTGCAGGATAGATTCGGTGTCATCTTCTTTCTCGACCCAGCCACGTGGGGTCCATGCCGGCTCCTTCGGCTGTTCCCACTCCGTGGCGGGCTCTTCTGTCGGGTTTGTTGTCCCGACTGATTCTTCTCCATCTGACTGGATATAGGTGGTCTTCCCTGGCACAGAATCAAATCCAAAGTCGTCAGGGATCGAACCGGAAGTACGTACCATACCGATGAAGACGCTGATCTGGCCGATTGTCATGATAGATCCGGTTTCGAGGTGATCCGACTCTGGCCCCCAGCCGGAATCGTCCACCATCTTTTCTCCTTCGTGGTCTATGTAGATCTCGCCGATGACTAGATTCTCCATGCTCTTCCGAGCTTCTCCCGTGACGTAAACACCTTTGGACGCATGCCCCACGGTGGGCGCCAACTGTCGTGGGATAATCACGGCAGACGTTACCAGGGGTAACTGATCTTGGGGCAAGACGACACAAGTGTTTGGGAGAGGGTTTAGCTCAGAGGAAGACATGATGATATTAGATCTGGTAGCCGGCAATCAAGTCGCCGAGTCTCCGATATTAAGATAACAACTCAACTCTCTTGTTACACTAGATATTCGATATTAGGCGATACTGCTATATCTCTTGGATCTCTCTAAAATAAACCTAGGGGCCGGCTTATAAAGCACCTGGACCCCCTGGCTTGCCCTCCAAGGCGCACCATGAATCCTACTCGGACACCGTATATAAACCCTAACTTTCCTTATCGTAACCCACAATCCGGGTTACGAGGCCTACAAGCTTGGGCCTTCCAGAAGCTCCTTTATGCTTAGCCGGATCTTGCGTAGCGTCCTTTGGGCCGGATTACACCTTGGAGTTGGCCTACCGGGTTATTATCCCTCCATCAATTATCATCATCCTCTTCTTCTTCATTGTCTTCCATTACAACCCCTTTTTCTCCGTACTTGGTCCAACAAAAATAACTGGGCATGAAGCCTTCTTGCAACAGGTGGGTGTGTATGGTTCTTGAGTTATGGAAATTCCTCTTATTCTGGCATTTTTTACATGGACAAAAAATAAATCCATTCTGCCTGTTTTTCTCAGCCACATTGAGAAAACTATGCATGCCATTAAGGAATTCGGGACGACGTCGATCACTGTACATCCATTGCCGGTTCATCTGCATTACATAAATTTATCAACAACCATTATGCTAAATCATCATGACTACATTAATTAATTAATACAAAATGTTCATCACATGTTAATACTAAACTAGCCTATAGTGACCATACATATATAGTTCTCATAAAAATACACACTGAAACCATCCATAAAAACTCTCTCTAATTAATGCATTTAAAAACAACAACAAATGCGATCAAAATCGCAACAAAGGTAACAATTGACCCGACGGCATAATGATACCAAGCCTCTTTACTAATTGCATATTTCCTAATCTTTCTAATCTTCTGGCGCATTGCGTCCATCTCGCTCTTGTGACCATCGACGACACCGGCAAGAACCTTTTCCAAGGTCATCTTCTCTCTTTCAGTTTTTTCCAACCTTTCTTCAGTTTTTTTCAATCTTTCTTTCAAGGCAAAATTTTCTTGTTCAACTAAGTATAACTTCTCAACAATAGGGTCGATTGGCATTTCCGGTTCCACTACCTCCTAGATAAAAATATCTATGTCAAGTTAGTCTGCGTAAGTAATTGTCGTATAATCAGGAAATGAAAATATGTAGTGAAAAAAGATAATACACCACATCCGAATCATAGACTGGATGAGGGCCAACGGGGACGGATATCAAAACCATGGCGCTATGTATATAAAAAAATCTTACACAATAAGAAAATTATATACAAGTAAATACGTAAATCATACAAATCAAAATTTGTTTTGGTAAATAAAAACAATAGGCACACCAAGGTTGTGTCGGTGATGGGGCGATCGACGACAGTGAGGAAGGGGACAAGGCGCGCGACACTAAAAAAACCACAAATCATAATTAATTTTGAGCTCAAATTGCATCAATTTGTATACATAACAAAATGAATAACAAATTCTAGCTTAGGAATTTCATCAAACACCTAGCTAGCACAACAAAAATGAAATGAGCAAGAAAACGAGCAAAACTTGCAATGCCGGAAGAGGGAATGTTGATGCTAACCGTAGAACCGATGGGTACCAACAATCTTGACAAATGGTGGAGAAAAATGTGGATGGATTAGACCTCACAAGAGGAAGGAGAGAGCAAAAATGGAGTTGAGCTCGAGCTGGAAAAAATGGAGCTGAGCTCGGGGTGGTATGTAGGGTTTAGGGGAGGGCTTTAGGACCGGTTTGTGTTACAAACCGGTTCTAAAGGATATGACAGCGGGACCCGCAGTTGCTGCAAAAAATGAGAAAACCTGGAGAACCGTTTTGTGATACAAACCGTTTCTAAAGGGTCTGTCCCCTGGGCCCCCCTCCCTGCAGCAAATGGCCCGCAAGGCCTTTAGGACCGATTTGTAACCTCCCTGCAGCAAATGGCCCGCAAGGCATTTAGGACCGGTTTGTGTTACAAACCGGTCCTAAAGGCCTTGCGGCCATTTCCTGCAAGGGTGGGGCCCAGGGGACAGACCCTTTAGAACCGGTTTGTATCACATCCGGTTCCATTGTGCTTGGCTCAATGCCCTGTTTTCTACTAGTGCCAGTCCTTGGACCCACGCTTCCGGCGCAAGTTGGGGCCTCGTTACGCGGGTCCCTTCAGTGTGCTGGAGCGCATCGGCAACCTCGCATACCGTCTTCAGCTGCCCGAGGGATCGCGCCTCCACGACGTCTTCAACGTCGGCCTCCTGAAGGCCTACCGTGGCGACCCTCCGTCTGCACCACCAGCTCTTCCACCGATTTCGGATGGTCGTCTCGAGCCTGCCCCGGCAAGTGTGCACTAGTAGAAAACAGGGCATTGAGCCAAGCACAATGGAACCGGATGTGATACAAGCCGGTTCTAAAGGGTCTGTCCCCTGGGCCCCACCCATGCAGCAAATGGCCGCAAGGCCTTTAGGACCGGTTTGTAACACAAACCGGTCCTAAAGGCCTTGGGGGCCATTTGCTGCAGGGAGGGGGGCCCAGGGGACAGACCCTTTAGAAACGGTTTGTATCACAAACCGGTTCTAAAGGTTTTCTCATTTTTTGCAGCAACTGCGGGTCCCGCTGTCATATCTTTTAGAACCGGTTTGTAACACAAACCGGTCCTAAAGCCCTCCCCTAAACCCTACATACCACCCCGAGCTCAGCTCCATTTTTTCCAGGTCGAGCTCAACTCCATTTTTGCTCTCTCCTTCCTCTTGTGAGGTCTAATCCATCCCCATTCTTCTCCACCATTTGTCAAGATTGTTGGTACCCATCGGTTCTACGGTTAGCATCAACATTCCCTCTTCCGGCATTGCAAGTTTTGCTCGTTTTCTTGCTCATTTCATTTTTGTTGTGCTAGCTAGGTGTTTGATGAAATGGCTAAGCTAGAATTTGTTATTCATTTTGTTATGTATACAAATTGTTGCAATTTGAGCTCAAAATTAATTATGATTTGTGGTTTTTTTAGTGTCGCGCGCCTTGTCCCCTTCCTCACTGCCGTCGATCGCCCCATCACCGACACAACCTTGGTGAGCCTATTGTTTTTATTTACCAAAACAAATTTTGATTTGTATGATTTACGTATTTACTTGTATATAATTTTCTTATTGTGTAAGATTTTTTCTATATACATAGCGCCATGGTTTTGATATCCGTCCCCGTTGGCCCTCGTCCAGTCTATGATTCGGATGTGGTATATTATCTTTTTTCACTACATATTTTCATTTCCTGATTATACGACAATTACTTACGCCGACCAACTTGACATAGATATTTTTATCTAGGAGGTAGTGGAACCGGAAATGCCAATCGACCCTATTGTTGAGAAGTTATACTTAGTTGAACAAGAAAATGTTTGCTTGAAAGAAAGATTGAAAAAAACTGAAGAAAGGTTGGAAAAAACTGAAAGAGAGAAGATGACCTTGGAAAAGGTTCTTGCCGGTGTCGTCGATGGTCACAAGAGCGAGATGTACGCAATGCGCCTGAAGATTAGAAAGATTAGGAAATATGCCGTCGGGTCAATTGTTACCTTTGTTGCGATTTTGATCGCATTTGTTGTTGTTTTTAAATGCATTAATTAGAGAGAGTTTTTATGGATGGTTTCAGTGTGTATTTTTATGAGAACTATATATGTATGGTCACTATACGCTAGTTTGGTATTAACGTGTGATGAACTTTTTGTATTAATTAATTAATTTAGTCATGATGATTTAGCATAATGGTTGTTGATAAATTTATATAATGCAGATGAACCGGCAATGGATGTACAGTGATCGACATCGTCCCGAATTCCTTAATGGCATGCATAGTTTTCTCAATGTGGCTGAGAAAAACAGGCAGAATGGATTTATTTTTTGTCGATGTAAAAAATGCCAGAATAAGAGGAATTTCCCTAGCTCAAGAACGATACACACCCACCTGTTGCAAGAAGGCTTCATGCCCAGTTATTTTTGTTGGACCAAGCACGGAGAAAGAGGGGTTGTAATGGAAGATAATGAAGAAGAAGAGGATAATGATAATTATCCTATGTTCGGTGAACACGGTGATACTGAAATGGGGGAAGACGAGCCTGAACTTGAGGACATTGTTGATGAGTCTGATGATGATCTTCGTCAGGTCATTCGTGAAGAACAGATAAACTGCGCAAGTGAAAACGAGAGGTTGAAGTTGGAGCGCATGTTAGAAGACCACAAAAAATTGTTGTACCCAAATTGCGAAGATGGCCAGAAAAAAACTGGGCACCACCCTGGAATTGCTGCAATGGAAGGCAGAGAATGGATTATCTGACAAGGGATTTGAAAAGCTGCTGAAAATAATGAAGAAGATGCTTCCAAGAGATAACATGCTGCCCTGCAGTACATACGAAGCAAAGAAGGTTGTCTGCCCTCTAGGATTGGAAGTGCATAAGATACATGCATGCATCAATGACTGCATCCTCTACCGCGGCCAGCACGAGAATTTAAATGCCTGCCCGGTATGCGGTGCATTTCGGTATAAGATCAGGCGAGATGACACTGGTGATGTTGAGGGCGACGATCGCCCCAGGAAGAGGGTTCCTGCCAAGGTGATGTGGCATGCTCCTATAATACCACGGTTGAAACGTTTGTTCCGAAACAAAGAGCATGCCAAGTTGCTGCGATGGCACAAAGAAGACCGTAAGGAAGACGATTTGCTGAGACACCCCGCTGATGGGTCGCAGTGGAGAAACATCAACGATAAGTACGAGGACTTTGCACGTGACGCAAGAAACTTAAGGTTTGGTCTGAGTACAGATGGTCTGAATCCGTTTGGGGAGCAGAGTAGCAGTCATAGCACCTGGCTCGTGACTCTATGTATCTATAACCTTCCTCCTTGGTTATGCATGAAGCGTAAGTTCATTATGATGCCAGTGCTTATCCCAGGCACGTCGCAACCCGGCAACAACATTGATGTGTACATGAGGCCACTGGTTGATGAACTTTTAGAGTTGTGGGCTGACGAAGGTGTACGTGTGTGGGACGAGTACAAACAAGAGGAATTTGACCTACGAGGGTTGCTGTTTGTAACCATCAATGATTGGCCCGCTCTTAGTAACATCTCAGGACAGTCAAACAAGGGATACAGCGCATGCACACACTGTTTAGGCGAGACTGAAAGTATACATATAGGCAAGAATATGTACCCGGGGCATCGTCGATTTCTTCCAGACAGGCATCCCGTAAGAAAGAAAGGAAAGCATTTCAAAGGCGAGGCAGATACACGGAGGAAGCCAACCCTCCCTAAAGGTACTGATATATATGACATGGTCAAAGATATAAAAGTAATCTTTGGTAAGGGTCCTGGCGCACAATCTGTTCCAAATGACGCCGACAACCACGTAGCCATGTGGAAGAAGAAATCTATATTCTGGGAACTACCCTATTGGAAATTCCTAGAGGTTCGCTCTGCGATCGACGTGATGCACGTGACGAAAAATATTTGCGTGAACCTGCTAAACTTATTGGGCGTGCATGGGAAGAAGTCGAGAGATACACCAAAAGCACGGCTGCACCACCAACGTATGCACGAACGAGACGACCTGATGAATCCAGAGAATTTCAAAGGTACTGCCAGCTACGCTCTTACCAAGGAAGAGAAGGAGATCTTTTTCCAAGTCCTGAGTAGTATCAAGGTCTCGTCTGGCTACTCGTCGAACATAAAAGGAATACTAAACCTGGAAGAGAAAAAGTTCCAAAACCTTAAGTCTCATGACTGCCACATGATCATGACCCAGTTACTTCCGATTGCATTGAGGGGGCTTCTGCCAGAAAACGTGCGAGTACCCATTGTGAAGCTATGTGCATTCCTCAACGCAATTTCTCAGAAGGCAATCGATCCAGCAACTCTACCAAGTTTACAGAAGGACGTGGTCCAATGTCTTGTTAGCTTCGAGTTGGTGTTCCCACCAACCTTCTTCAATATTATGACGCACCTCATAGTTCACCTAGTCCAAGAGATTTCCGTTCTCGGTCCTGTATTCTTACACAATATGTTCCCCTTTGAGAGGTTCATGGGAGTCTTGAAGAATTATGTTAAAAACCGTGCTAGGCCGGAAGGAAGCATGGTCAAGGGCTATGGAACAGAGGAGGTCATTGAGTTTTGTGTTGACTTTATTCCTGACCTGAACCCGATCGGTGTTCCTCAGTCGCGCCATGAGGGGAGACTGCGTGGAAAAGGGACGCTAGGAAAGAAATCAACAACATGTATGGACGAGCAATCTTTCACTCAAGCACACTACATATTTCTAGTTAATTCCAGCTTGGCGGCTCCATATATCCAGGAACACACGGATATTTTACGCTCGGAATACCCGGAGCAACCTGAAGATTTCATTACTAAAGAACACGCGAAGACTTTCGGCGGTTGGTTGCAAAGACGTCTCATTAATGACAACATTGTTGAAGATGAGCTATACTTGTTGGCCAAGCAACCATCTTCGACTGTATTGACCTTTAAAGGGTACGAGATAAATGGTAACATATTTTACACGGCAGATCAAGATAAAAAGAGCACCAACCAAAACAGTGGCGTCCGGTTTGATGCAAAAGACGACAACGGGCAAAGGGTCACATACTATGGTTACATAGAGCAGATATGGGAACTTGACTACGGACCTTCCTTTAAGGTCCCTTTGTTCTGGTGCAAATGGTTCAACCTGTCAGGCGTGAAGGTAGACCCGAAGTACGGAATGACAACAGTGGATCAGAAGAATCTTGAGTACGGCAATGATCAATTCGTCCTAGCCAATGATGTGGCTCAGGTTTTCTATGTGAAGGACATGTCTAGCAGACCGAGAAAAACAAAAGATAAGGAAACGAATACATCAGACGATGAGCCAAGGCGCCACATAGTTCTTTCAGGGAAAAGAAACATCATGGGAGTCGAGGACAAGACAGACATGTCAGAAGATTACAATAAATTTGATGAAATTCCTCCCTTCAAAGTCAAAGATGATCCAAGCATTCAGTTAAATGATGAAGATGTTCCATGGTTACGGCGCAATCAGAAGAAAGGCAAGAAGAAAAATAGAAACGGATCGTCCCTTTAGTACCGGTTGGGGACACCAACCGGGACTAAATGGGTTAGGGTTTCGTTTGGACCAATCAGATAGAATCACACGGATCGTGTGTTTCTTTCAACCGCTTGTGAGTCGTTGGATCCGGGGTGTGTTTCTTTCCAGCTGTTTGTGAGCTGTACGATCAGGGCTACGGTGTGTTTCTTTCGAGCTGTTGTGAGCCGTTGGATGAGATGTTTCTTAACCGTTGGATCAAAACCCTAGCTCAACACTTTGTGAGCCAGAGGACCCTATATATAGCCCAACTTCATACACCATTCAGTTCATCTCCCAAATACAAAACATCCGGATTCGCCAGCATACGCCCTGCTGTGCATTTGGTATGCATATATGCACCCAGTAGCCACGGTTGGGCTGTATGACGGTGATACCGTCTGTTTTGTTCTACACCCCCTTTAAGGTTTGATACATCATATATTCAGTTCATCGAGCAAATACAAAACATCCGGATTCGCCGTCATACGTCCAGCCGTGCATTTGGTATGCATCTATGCACCCAGTAGCTAGCCACGGTTGGGCTGTATGACGGCGATACCGTTTGTTTTGTTCTACACCCCCCTTTGGAAACAGAAAGAAGAAAAAAAGAAATGTGTGCCCCCCTGTACAGGCCTTTAGTACCGGTTGACACTAACAACCGGTGCTAAAGACCCTTTAGCACCGGTTGCCGTTAACAGCAACCGGTACCAAGAAAGGCAAGAGTAAGATTGTGACGACCGGTTTCAAAAAGTGAGAAACAAAGTAGCAGCGGGCTAGTATACCAATCGCTAAATCAATCGACCAAATACAAAACCCCCTTTAAGGTTTGATTCATCATATATTTAGTAATCCAGCAAATACAAAACATCCGGATTCGCCATCATACGTCCTGCCGTGCAATTGGTATGCATATTGCACCCAGTAGCCACGGTGGGGCTGTTTGATGGCGATACCGATTGTTGTGTTAGGGTGGAGCGTGGCGCGGGAGTTGACGCGTGGCGCGGGAGTTGACGTGTGGTGCGGGAGTTCACGCGTGGCGCGGGAGTTGTGACGCGTGGCCAGGAGGGCGCGGTATAAACTGTCGCGCCTCGAGCGCGTCTTCTCCTCTCCACGCGCCCACTCCTCTCCACGCACCGTCGCGCTTCCGCCATGCCTCCGAGGAGAAACAGCACCACCGGCTTCTGCGGCGTCCGAGCACGGCAGAACGGAATGTTCAGCGTAGATATCCGCTGGGGGACGACCGCATCCCCCTCGGCTCCTTTGCGACGGCGGTGGAGGCCGCCCTCGCCTGGGACGCGGCGGCCTGGCGCCTCAACCGCCCGCGGTCGCTGATGAACTTCAACGACTGCCACACCGTCTGGGAAGCGGAGGCCAGGGCGCCAAAGCCGCAGATCGTCACTGCCGCCGACCACCTCCACCTCCGCCACCGCGCGTTTCAGGGCCTAGTCGACGCCATGGAAGACCGCGTCGTCCGCGAGTATTACCGGAACAACCCGGGGGAGGAGAGCGCCAACGAGGAGCTCTGGAAGACCCGCGCGGCTGAGCGGGCGGAGCGCCGCCTTGAACGCCACCTCGCGTTAGATGCCGCTCGGGAGGCGAGGACGAATGCGCTGCAAGAGCTTCGTCGGGCCGACCACGCCGGCGAAGTCTGGGCCTCCGACGATCCGAGGTGGGGGCCTATCTCGGACATACCATCATGCACCTCCAACGACGACGAGGAGGTCACCGACGAGTTCGACAACGACGATGACCCGGAGGACGTCAGCGACGAGTTCCCCGACGACGACGACGAGGAGTAGTGTTCGTCTGTTTTCTCTTTTTTAATAAAAGAATTTGTATTCCGACGACACTGCGGCGCGCTAGCGCGTCTGTTTTCTGTTTTTAATAAAAGTAACCTTCTGTTTTCCATGTTTTCCATGTTTTATAAATCAATGTAAAAGAAAACAGGAAAGTGAAACAAAAAAGAAAAATAAAAGAAGAAAAATCTACATGTATGGTATCTCGCTAAATCAATCTATATATATATGTATCCACGATATATATGCTCGATGTATCACTTGCGCTCTCACTTCTCTTTGCCTTACTCATTACCCACCCTAACTTACCACAGGCGCATAAACTCCAAAATTCGCCTGGGGTAACTTTACCGCAGGCGCACAGAGGACAAATGCGCTTGGGATAAGAGCAGTACCGCAGGCGCATTTGGTGTAGTGTGCGCCTGGGGTAAGTGATCAGATTTTTCCCTTTCTCCACCATATTCTATATCTTTGTTTATGATTTTAGAAATCAACTACCAAGTTATAGGATGTATTCCCATATTGTTTGTTGACTAAAATGTTCTGTTTTGGTGAACAGATATATAGAAACGGTATTTTTTCTGTTTTGTTTTCTTGATGTGTTTTTGTTTGTTTTCTTGATGTGTTTTTGTTTGTTTTATTGATGTGTTTTTGTTTGTTTGTTTTGAAATGTGTGTTTGACATAATATAGAAATAGTATAGCTAGGAATTAATATAGAAATAATATCCATTACATAATAATATATCGATTACATACTAATATATCCATTACATCCATATATCGAACGCAAGATGCGGTACACAAACAACATCTACTCGAGCTCCGTCGAGTAGATGCGGAACAACTCGTAGGAAACGTATGCATCTATGGCTGCATAGTTGATGTTGGTCCGGTCCAGTGGGGTCTTCGCCCAATACGTATGATTCTTGGAGGGGAAACCAGAGTTCATGGTTTCGTAGCCCTCGTGGATGAAGGCAGTTGCCATCGGAGCCATCCCGGTCTTGGGCCCGGGCAACTCATCGAAATGGATAAGGTCCTGAAGATCAATGTAGTGATCTTCAGGTATCACAATACCCAAGCGCATCAACTTCTGACGGTCTTGAGTGATGTCAACGCTGCAGAAGTCATACCCCTTGTTGACAAGAAAATCAACAAGTGCCGGAGAATGCTTTGAACTACTGCAACAACAAAATTTTGATACATGTTAGATATGTTGCAACACATTTATTCTTCAGATGCAACAAACAAATCGAAAATGCAAGATTGTACGTGTGCGTTACCTTGATCATTGGAAGACCGAAACAGCCTGTTTGAACGCAATCTGGATGACGGCAACATCCTCTTGATCCGTCGTATACTCTAGATCAAGCCCGAAGAACCGGTGTTCATCGGGAGAGGAGAAATAGAGATCGGTCAAATTCCCAAGAGCACCGGGGAGCCTCTCGCAATTGTCGGTGTAGCACACGTCGAGACTCTTGCCGCATGGTGTGGCCACATCATATCTCTTCCAAACTTCAGCCATGGTGCTTGGTGGAGGAAGATCAAGAGAGGAAGAAGAGAAGACAGAGGAAGAAGAGAATACAGAGAAGAAACAGAGAGACTCGCGATCGGGCCGGTGCGAACTGTAGCAATAAAACCGCCGCGCGCGGGAGGCGAGCAGTTTGTACAGAGACCCTTTAGCACCGGTTGTTAACACAAACCGGTGCTAAAGGTCTGTACAGGGCGCGCAGTCTGAATGTGGCCCCAAGTACAGACCTTTAGCACCAGTTTGTGTTAACAACCGGTGCTAAAGACCCTTTCGCACCGGTTGTTAACACAAACCGGTGCTAAAGGTGTGTAGTGGGGCGATATCTCCAGGACTTGTGAAATTTTTCGCTCATTCTTCTTTCGCGCGTCTTCTCTCCTTCGCACGTACGGCGAAGCCCTGCTCCGGTCGCGCCTCCGTCCGCCTCGTCGCCGTCCGCCTCGCCGCCCCGGACGCGCCCCGACGTCGCGCGCTGCCCTCTGCCTCCGTCGCCGTCGCCGCCGCTGCCCTCTGCCTCCGTCGCCGTCGATCCCCCGCGGCCCCGCCTCCGTCGCGCCGTCGCCGTCCGTCTCCGTCGCCCCGCCTCCGCCTCTGCCGCCCCGCCTCCGCCCCGTCGATCGCCTCTCGCCCCTCGCCGTCACCCCGTCGCCCTCTGTACGCGTAGGTAAGATTTATTTTTGTTTTTACAATTTTGATTAGTGTTAGAATTTTTAGAGTTAGTGTTATAATTTTTAGAGTTAGTGTTAGAAATTTTTAGAGTTAGTGTTAGATTTTTTTTTAGAGTTAGTGTTAGTTTTATAATTTAGTGTTAGAAATTTTTAGAGTTAGTGTTAGATTTTTTTAGAGTTAGTGTTAGTGTTAGAATTTTTTAGAGTTAGTGTTAGATTTTTTTTAGTGCTTTAATTTGTTTTTACAATTTTGTTTAGTGTTAGAATTTTTGTGTTAGAATTTTGTGTTAGAAGTTAGTGTGTTAGAAAATTTCACTAAGTTTGTGTTAGAAAATTTCAGAAAGTTAGAATAATTTCACTAAGTTAAAAAATTTCACTAAGTTACCATCTTGTTCCTGTTTAACTTTCATCTTATTTCTGTCATATTTCTCAATTTACTATTTTTTACTAAGTTAGAAACACTAAGGTATTTTACTTAATTATGGAATATTTACTTAGTCCGAGCATGTTTTTAGTTCATGTCTATGTTGGACCCGCCGGGCGATGTCCGGGACTGGGCCCCGCCAGGCTGGCACTGGGAGCTCCTTAGTACCGGGGCACGCGGCTTGGTGAGAAATCCGGGTGACGTGGTCGACCCGGATATTCTTTGGTGGCCATCGCGTGGGCCACGCTCGGTGCGGAGAGAGCCGGCCCCTGAGGAGGTGGTACAACAACGTATCAGGGAGGAGGACGAGCACGTCCGTCGCTACATGTACTTGCTCGATAGGCAGTATAGCAGCAGTTGGTCGATTATTCGGAGGGTTCCTTACCACGTGAGCTATGACCCTATGAGGGTTCCTTATCTATGGATGCGTAGCACCCGTGACTCAGCACCCCGCGGCTTAGGACCCGGTCGGAGTTAATTATTTTGAGAGATGTCACGGGACTATGTATAAGTGATATTATTCGATCGTGATGTATTAGGGTTAAAAAAATTAACCCGAGCTATGTAACTCTTGGTGTGTCCAAAACTATTATTTCATTAATATGTCCAGAACTATTATTTTATTACTGTCCGATGAAATAATTTCGCCAAGTGCCCGATGAAAATTTCGCTAAGTGTTCTTCATTTTATAAATTTTACTATCAGGTGTTGAGCTATGGATCCCCAAGAACCTGCACATGATCCGCACGCCGATAAGCTCACGGGAATGGGTGAGGCGGAGAAGGAAAAATACATGTGCGAGATGATTTTTAATAATGCAACGGCCATATATCGTGATGACGACGGTGGACAGGCGTTTAGCAATCAATTTTTGAACGACTCCGGTGACGGAGCTCAGAATATAGAAGATGTAGTAGATGATGACGACGACAACGTCGAGGATGAAGAAGTGCCCTCCAGAACAAACTCTGCCAATGTATATCTCAAGTCACTGTTCACGCAACAATTAATTTGTATTGCACTTACTAACGAATCATTATTTTCCCGTTTAGGCGCCCTCCGGAACATCTAGCGCAAGTACTAAGACAAAGTCGAAACGAGGCCCGGCCGCAAGGTTGAAAGACACCGCAAGGTTCCCGATCGATACAGTTGCTGCTGATGGCAAACCACTGCAGCCCCTAGAAACTTATCGCAAATTCGTAAATTAGTGCGGAGTTGTTGTAAGAGACCTGGTCCCGATCAACTTAATAGAATGGAATAAGCCGAAGACCGGGGCCAACGTTGGAGCTAGTTATGTCGATGAAAGATTGAAAAAAATTCTTTGCGAAACGTATGGCTAAATTTCAGCGTAGCGAGCGATAAGAAGAAGAAAGTCGAGCAGTGGGCTTTGAAGAAGATGGCCACACAATTCCAGAGGTGGAAGAAAGAACTGTGGAAGAAATATAAGGACGAAGATCCTGTTTTCACTAGGAACCTAGTGAAGATAAGAGACGCTTGGGATGATTTTAAGGCGTACAAGAAATCGGGTGTCTTTGCATCCCGATCGGCCACAAATTCGGAGAATGCGAAGAAGAAGAAATATCACCATATTTTGGGGTCAGGTGGCTACATGACTGCCCTGCCTAGGTGGCGAAGCTATGAAGATGCGCTTGTGAAAAGAGGTATCATTCGACAGACACATGACTGGCCCGATAGGTCCAAGTTCTGGTTGTTCGCGCATGGGGCAACGTTGGACGCTAAGACTGGGATGATTGTTGCGGAGGGACCATGGTCGGAAAAAATAACAAATGTCGTAGCAGAACTAGAGAAGGCAATAGAAGCTGTTCGAAAAGGAACTTTAGTTCCCGATAGAGAGAACGACGAGCTGACGAGGGCACTCAGGAACCCCGAAAAGTGGGGACGAACACGAGGCTTTGGAGCCAGTACCCCGTGGAGCCAAGGGTTTGCAGCGGACATTGGCACTTACAGAAGCCGTGATAGAAGCAAGAAAAGGGCGATGGAACGGATATCGACATTAGAAGAAAAGGTGGATTTTCTCTTGAAGAAAGGGGGACACCCTATACCTGACACTGAAGAGGAGGTAGAACATCGTCCTGCACCTGATCAGCTGCAAATAGAAGACGATCATGTAGCAGATGCCGTCCCATCTCAGCATAGAAGCAGCGTAGGTTCCACGCACCTGCAGCTAGAAGACGGTCGTGCAGTCGAACCGTCGGCGCCTCACTACCCCGTGGATGATATCACGGAGAAGACAAACTGTGCGATACATATGCCAATGGGGAACATATCCTTCAGGGTGGCGTCAGGCTATGCTTTACCGAATCAACCTGGAGCAACCTACCATGGTGGTCAGATTCCAGCATCCCATGCTCGTGTCGGGTTGTCAACAATTACGCCGGGATGCCATTCAATTGAGCTCCATATTCCTGGAGGTGAAGGCGAGAAGACACTGGGAGAAATGGAGCTTGGTATCATCTTGTGGAATAAGAAACACATCGTGTTTCCTAACTCGGCGCCAAGGCCACCGACTCCTCCAGGTACAAATGCACCATACCTCCATCAATTACTGAATGTTGCACCACATGTAAGCTTATTTTTATTAGTTTTTTCACTTTCGTACAGAGAATGCACGACCTCCAAGTCCACCCCCAACGCACCTCCAAGTCCACCCCACAACGAAGATTGGGAGCCCGAGGCCGAGGGTCCATCGCCCGTGCACTCCCGTGAGCCGACGGATGCGCCCACTACGGGTACGGCAAAGCGGAAGCTGCAGTTCAGAAGAAACGGGACTCCTCCCAAGAAGAGACCAAGGAAATCCAAGAAAGTCGAGACTCCCCCGAAGTTACCAGGCCTGATGACTCAGGAGGAACTAACCAATGCCGTGAAAGCCAAAACCCGCGCATGGTTTGCACGGTTTCCCCTGAAGGCCCCTCCAGACGTCTGGAAGGAAACTCTGAAGGACATCCCAAAGTGGAAAATTGAGCGGACCATCGACAACTTATATTATCCTGCACCGCCGCCACCGCCGCCCCTTTCAGACTATGAACGGTACATTGAAAAGAAGCACACCGCACAGATGAAGCAGGCGGAGGAGATGAAGCAGGCGGAGCAGACGAAATGCGGGAAACAAGTTCCCCAGCTCGGACAACAAGAAGCACGGTCAATTGCCCCGCTCAAGGTGTTATCTGACCAGGCTTCAGTGTCCGGTCCACGCATGGGCGACGTGGGTTACGCTATTGCTGATGTGGTATATACATACAAGCCCGGGCACCCTCTGGTCGAAAATCCTACTGCTCTAACAACCCAACTACGGAGTTTACATGATTGGTACTTGGAGGCCGCAAGGCAGAAGAGAGACTGTATCATGGCTCAAGTTCAGGATCAACACTACTTCGGAGATTACGGTGTCGAGCTTGGGTTCGATGATTTCTTCCAGATGTACAATCAACGTGCCCTCGACAAGTCTATCCTCATCTGCTACTGTTTGTAAGTGATTTATTTGTGTAATTTAATTATTTAGTTAAGCTCGCGTTCGTTGCCCGTATAATTATCACTCACGACATTCTTTTTGTACGCTACTATGCAGAATGAAGATTCGTGAATGCAGGCTGGCAAGAATCTGGGACTTTGGGTTCATTGACCCGTATTCGTATCATCAAAACACAATAGAAAGGTTCAACAAGGATACACCGGATGATTTCCTAAGGTTTTTGAAGCGACAAAGTACCAAAAAAGAAATACTTTGGCCCTACGGATTCAAGTGAGTGTTACTGTCTTGTAGACATTCCATTTTGCTTACCTGATGTTAAGTGTAATTGATGAGTATGCATGACTGCGTGTGTACACTTGCGCAGTTCCCACTTCATATTGTTCATCATTAGAATCGATAAAGGACAAGTTGAAGTCTGGGACTCGTTAACCTGGGGCGCTGACACATAGAAGACCGCGCGTCAGATGCTTCAAAAGTATATATATATATCGGCCTCTTTCGTTCATCGGCCTCTTTTTCGTTCATTTCCTGATATCAAGTAAGTAATAATTAACTCTTCTATTCATTTTTCTTTTGTCATCCAGGGTTTGGCAAATGTTCATCAAGGAAGAACCCGGTACATGGGCAGACAAGCTCCACTTTCAGATTAACAAAGTAAGTAGTACTACGTACCCTGATTTCAATACCATTACCATTCTCTTGATTATTATTAATTTGACTGAATTATGTTTCTCGTATATAGAAAGTCCCGCAACAACCACAGGGAACTGATTATTGTGGATACTACGTTTGCGAGTTCATTCACAGGACGATCAATGAGAAATCCCGTACTTCCAGAAATCTAGAGGTACGTAACCGGATCTTCACAACTTTATTTATGTTGCCATTAATTATGTTTAGTTTTGTTCATAACTTAATTGTTTTCATCTACTTCTTTTAAAGATGGCACGAAAGCGGGCGCAGCTCAAACCAATCGACCGTTGCAAGGCTATTGCAGAGGAATTGGCAGGATTTCTTCTCACGCAAGTCATAGCAGAAGACTGAGAATTTTTCCATCCTATGAACCAATAGCCAGCTCCCTTCTCTATGCAAGTATACAGCTATTGAAAACGAACTTCAGATTATGTAATTCTCGGTCGATTACTTCGTGTTACATGTATATATATATATATATATATGTGTACTTTTATTTGGTGCATCAACATTTAATCGCAAACACGGAATCAGAAACACTTAACCGCAAACACGGAATCGGTGTTTCCGGATACGTATTTCCGATTACGTGTTTTCCGATTCCGTGTTCGTAAAAAACAAAACACGGACACACGGAAACGGAAACACGTAAACGGAAACCCTGAAAATACGGAACACGCCCTAAACCCTAAACCCTAAATACGGAATCGGAAACCCTGAAAAGAAAAGGAAAAAAAAAGAGAAAAAAAAGCTTTAGGACCGGTTGGTGTTACCAACCGGTTCTAAAGGTCCTCCGCCTGCGCGCGCTCTTCGGCGCCCACGTGGAGGCCTTTAGAACCGGTTAGTGATAGACCGGTTCTAAAGGTGGGGGCCTTTAGTCCCGGATACGTAGCACCGGATTTGTATCCGAGTCCAAAGGCCCTTACAAACCGGTGCTACTGCCCTGTTCTCCACCAGTGGTGGCTCGCGTGCTGAAGGCCAGCAGCGCCGTGGAGTCTGGCACGTCTTGGTGCATTGGACAGGCATGCCAGAGGAGGAGGCAACCTGGGAGAAGCTTGAAGATCTCCGCCAGCAGTTTCCAGAAGTTCAGCTCGAGGACGAGCTATTTGAGAAGGCGGGGAGGGATGTTATGGTCGGATTACAGTATACACGCAAGAAGTTGGCTAGTTGTGGGCTTAGCCCAAGGAAATTAGGGGGCTTAGCCCAAGTAAATTAGGGTTAGAGGAGGCCGTCCTCCTATATAAACACATGTATCCCTTCGTGATTGAATAGACAATAATCAGTATCATACTGTCTCGTCTCCTGAAGGGAGACGGGAGACCCCCAGCCCCAGCCGCACCAAACCCTAGCCGCCGCCCTCCTTCCTCCGCGACAGCGCCTCGCCGCCGGCGCCAAGCCTCTCAATCTCTCCGCCCTCACTTCAACCCCTATAATCTCCGCCCTAGATCCGGTAGAACCCTAGCCTCTACCAATAAAACACATGTATTTCCTTCTAACTAATGCAATGGCATCACCTTTGGTGCACACGTCTGTTGTCATTCTTTCTCCTGGTAGGAAGAAAGAATTTGAGCGTTGCATTCTAAAACTAATAATATGTAAGTGCATTAAAGCTAGCAGAAGCATTAGCCATTTGAGGCCAATTTAACGGATCAATCCAGTTTGCACATGTCATATACATTCAAAAAAACACAATAAAAAAAATGAATAGTTCGTGATGAACCATACTCAGTCGGGGAAAAAAATCCCCAAAGGAGAACAATGGTGAAACAAACAGGTCTGGAACGATGGCGCCAGCTCGACAATGTTGTGTAGTTTGTTGGAATGTTTATCTTGCAACGGGGGACTAAAATTGCAAGGGGGTTTAAGAATTGAGGTGGACCTAGCAATGGTTGTTAATGCACATAAAAGGACGTATCCCCAATTAAATTAAAACAGTTGACTAAAAACAAGTTGTGATTGGATACAACGGCAGCCAAGGTGCGTCTCTCTTGCCTTACGCCGTTCTTCATCTTTGAAATCAAGGTGGTGGGTTGGAATCTTATGTCTATATCACAAACAAGAATGATAGTATTCAACATTATAATGACCAGCACCCAAAACAAAAATAAACTCATAGCAAAACAGAAATACACTTTACGAATAACTAGGACTTATATATCTCTAGCACGGTTCTAGAAAACTATTTTATGGTGTAATTGACAGGTATGGACCTACATACAACACACAAACTAACTTTTCCCAATGTTTCAGGAGTGCTGAAATCAACGACATTATCCCACCGCGTTTCTGACTAATATTCCACCTTGGGAGTGCTTCTATGCTTGCCAGTCGCAGGTATTCAGTTGCAAATCAACAGATAATTGCAGTAAACACCATACATAATTTAATAAATATTTATAATCAATAAGGAGATATGAACACCGATGTTTTGACCTTAGTGGCAACAACACATCCTTGGCCTTAGTGTTTGTTGTCACTCGAGCCCATACACAAAGGATGTGTGAACCTATATCTTTCACAAAACCCTCTCTTGGGGATAGAAGAAATCACGTGGCCAAAGTAACCACATATAAGGAGATGCCAATTGTAACAAGTTTTGGAATACTCTCTAGCTAGAAAAAAAAATCCGGTTACTATTCTATCTCCAAGTTCATTATTAATTTTATATCATCATGCTATAACCACTATAATACTTAAAAGTGAGTTTTCGAAGAAAACCTTTGTACGGGTGTGAAGATACATAAAAAAGAGTTATAAATATTGTCTCCAAGATTAGCTTATGAGTTGTGAGATGATGACATTTTCCTGATCATGTACTTTAATAAGTCTAGAAAATATAAGAGTTCATTATTAGGGTAACAATAGTACTGAACCGGCCCAAGTATATGACCGTACTAAGAGACAGGTGATGGTGCAGGGTTTGCACTCGTTGGGAAACCCAAATAGGAATGTATGAAGAGTGCAACAGCAAGTTTTCCCTCTGAAAAGAAACCAAGGTTGAATCGACCAGTAAGAGGAAGGAGTAACTTCAGAAAGTTGATCCAGTTGAGATGGCAGGGCGCACTACCATTTCAGCAGCAACGTGGAACCTACACAACACAATCAATTCACTTTGCCCCAACAATGCAGTGAGGTTGTCAATCTCACCGGTTTTGCTGATAACAAATAAAGAGGTTAAATGTATGGTGTAAAAAATATTGGTAAAACAATAGGAAAACAATAGCAGAAATGTGAAAACAGTGGAAACAATAATTGCAGTGATTGTATTATCAGTATGAGAAAATGGACCGGGGTCCACTATTCACTAGTGGTGTCTCTCCATAGAAGATAAATAACATGTGTGGTGAACAAATTACAGCTGGGCAATTGATAGAAAAGAAGGCTGCACCGTAGGGCATATGCATGACATGATGATTACTATGCGACTCATGCGGGTATTACAACAAGATACATAGAACGTCATCCAACTACATCTATGAATTATCATCCACCCTCCGAATATTATCCGAACAAACGTTGGGTATTAAGTTGCAAGTAGCAGATAATATCAGTAAGCAAAGTGTGTAATGTAAATAATGTAAACATCGTTGTTTTCTCCCTAATGGCAACAACACATCCTCCATCCGCCACATTTCTGTCACTCGAGCATAGATGGAAATGAGGCATGAACCCATTATCGAGCATAAATACTCCCCCTTGGAGTCACTAGCATCTACTTGGCATGAGCTTCTACTAACAACGGAGAGCATGAAAGATCATAAACAATATATACATGAAGATAACATGATAGATTGATAATAAAGAGACATAGCATTCAACATTATTGGATCCCAACAAACACAACATGTAGCATTACACACTACTACAGAAAATATTATAGTAGGCGCATATTTTTTGCATTCGAGGCGCCTATAAAATGAGCCTACAGCTCCAAGCCTTGCGTATATGGTTATGTGAGGCGCATATTAGCTCCTATACCTGCATATAGGAGGCACATTTCATTATGCGCCTCCTATATGCAGGTATAGGAGGCACATATTAGATGCGCCTCGCATACGTATAGAAATGCGCCTCCTATAGTTCCCCATATGCGCCTCTTATAACTCGCATTATGCGCCTCCTATAACATTTTCGATTTTTAAAATTTGCAGAATTACTGCTTAATCCAGAATACACAATATACATGTATATAGATGCAGAAATACAGTACAAAGTCCAGAATTTCAAGAAACTGGAATCACCATGAATACAAGTACATCTCATGCACATCAACTTGAATCAATTGCGACATACATATATACAAGTTCATTTATACGAAGTACATCACACAACACAAGTGTTTGTGCCTCCGATCGAGTACAAAATCACAATCACGTTACAACTCCGGCGACGGATCGAGCTCTCGCTAGCTTAGGTGAGAGTAGAGCACATAGCCTACGATAGATAGCAACAAGGCGATGATGATCACGATGAAATTCCTCCAGTTCTTCCTCTCGTGCCTCCACTTCTCTTCCGCCACCTCTCTTCCGCCACCTCCTCCACTTCCTCCACTTCTCCTCCACTTCCTCCACTTCTCTTCCACCACCTCTCTACTTGCATAGCCTTGGTAGAGGTTAACCGAGAAGGTGTTCACTTGCTTCGCACAGTCTTCCCACTCCTCGTACACACCTGGAATCCGACCGATGTACACGACATAGCACTTCTTCTCCATATCCTACACACACAAAGAAAGATGATATTCAGTTATATGTCAGTGGAAATAAATAGCTAAAATAGCTGGTAGTTGACAATACAGAGTCATGCATATATATGGGTCCAACAAGACGATCACCGGCACTACGAAGAAAGACCGAAAGAATGCAAACCAAGAATGACTTGGATTCGTGCGTCATACTTAGGTTGGGCACGAAAAATGACAATGTCGTTGTTTGATCTTGTGCGGCAAATATAATCTATGCCTAAATTACTAGTCTACTCGGCACACGAGATCAAACAACGACATTGTCATCACACATAACGCCACAACACGTTCTAATCATCGGCATTTCAAAGAAAGACAAAAAAAGCAAACCACAAGAAATAGATCGGCAACAACGAATGAAAAGAAACAGAGCACTTAGGATAGTTCATAACACAAATAAATTACTAGTGTCGCTCACAATCAAGTTTACAACATAGTGATAAAGAGTTTACAACACGAGTTCGGAACTAATAGCTAGCTACCTAGCTAATGCAAGCATCAAGACTTCTTCGCCTGTTTTTGAGACGTCGTCGGCTTGTCGTGGCCAGCATGGAGCAAGCCCTTCTTATTGGCCGCCATCATCATCATGGACTTGTCGTCACCCTGCATCGCCAAGCGTTCCTCTATGACTCTATTAGGAGGTTGATTGCCAGCGTAGAACATGCCCCCGGATCCGATGACTCCGTTATGCACGAGAGTCGCCATATCCTCCTGGATCTCGAAGAAGGCCTGTCTAAGAGAGAGAGTTGGCGTGGTTGCAAGCCTTTCACCCCACTTGGCGACGTCATTTGGCAGTGTTAGCAGCTCCATCTCATGGACGTACTTCTTCATGTGATAAAGGGCGTAGAAGGCATTGTCGTGGGATAATCACGGCAGACGTTACCGGGGTTAACTTGTCTTGGGGCAAATCGACTCTGGTGTTTGGGAGAGGGTTTAGCTCAGGGAAAAACATGATGATATGCGATCTGATAGCCGGCGATCAAGTCGCCGAGTCTCCGATCTAGATGTATTAACTCAACTCTCGTATTACACTGGATACTCGATACCTAGCGATCTCGTTCTAACTCTTGGCCCCCTAAACCTAACCTAGGGGCCGGCTTATAAAGCATCCGGACCCCTGGCCTGTCCTCCAAGGCGTACTCTGAATCCTACCCGGACACTGCTTACAAAACCCTAAACTTCCTTACCGGAACCCACAATCCGGGTTACCAGGCCTACGATCTTGGACCTTCTAGAAGCTCCTTTATCCTTAGCCGGGTCTTGCACAACGTCCTTTGGGCCGAGTTACACCTTGGCGTTGGGCTACCGGGTTATCATCCCTCCATCAGTAGTCCCCAGAATAGCTTGGGCTTCACGGGATCCTCCTTGAAGCGCTCGCTATTCCCTGCAAAAATATCAAACGCACAAGTCCATAGAGGCCGGGTTAAGGTGCTTTGATAAACAGCTAGGCCTAACTCCAAGGTGGCCATATAGTCACCCGGCTTTCTCCAAGTCCATCTCTTATTTCTCCGGGCTAGTGCCCTGGCTATGACGCCAAAGATCTGGCTTACTTCACTTAACAATTGATCCTGATACCGCGGGAAGATTTCCTTCATATCTTGTCCGGATATCCTGTCCAGCACTTAACGCATATCCCGAAAAATCCGGCGGATATCCTTTATCCCGAAATTTCCGGCTCTCGCCCGTTGGCCCAGATTTATCCACCCGCACCTTATAAATAGGCACCCAGGGGTTAACCTAACCCCAACGGTCCATTTCATCTTTCTTTTCCCTTCCTCCATTTCCGCGCTCGAGCTTACAGAGCACCACCACAGAGACCACACGCGCGCCGCCGGAACCTATACGCCGCCGGCTACGTTCCGCCACGGCTCGTCCCGCACCGCCGTCAAGCTCCACCTCCGCGCCCCCGACCTGCTCACCGGGAATCGCAAAGGGGCACCAAGACTGCGCCATCTGCCGTCATCGAGCTTCACTTCAATCCGCTCCGGTAAGCCTTTTACTTCCATTGATCTAGCTCCGCAATTTATCGATTTGTTCTAGATTTGATCTAGGTCAACCGCGGGGCATTTTTCCCGCCGCGCCGGCTTAGATCACCTAACCCCACGCTAGTTCGTCCAACAGCTTGATAGATGATCACACGTCACTCCCCTATCATCATTAATCACTAATTTCTCCACAAAATCATCCGCAATTTTTTCAATCTAGATCCATCTCGCCCAAATTTTCCGCGCCTACCATTGACACCCGGAAAATCCTCTTCTTCCGGTTCTTTTGCTCGCAGTAAATACAGGGGCAATCATCCTTCTTCCTCAAACACTTTCCAACACGTAAATACCCCATAATTTCTATTCTGATTCTTGATACTCGGACAATCCATGACTTTCTGCTCTTTTCAATGATACCCGGATGATTCTTAGTTTCTTTGTCTATCTGATGCCGTTTGCCTATACTCGGATAACTCACGATTTCCGAGTCTTATCTCTTATATCTTTTGTCTTGCGCTTTGCAGGTTGAACCCATGGCTCCCAAGAGGCAAGGGAAGCAGCCGGCCAAAAACCGGACGACCCAATCAATATCCGCCAACTAGGCGCGATCAACAGTCACCAAGGCCAAGCTGGAGGAGCTGGCCGAGTTAGGGGTGCTCCCTCCTCAGAAGGATATCCACTGGAGGGTGCCGGGCGATGAGACCCGGCCCACTCCTGCCGCCAACGAGGTAATTTGCTTCGTTGAGCACGTGACCCGGGGGTTTCGCCCTCCGGGTCACCCTTTCTTCCGCGAAGTTCTGAGCCATTATGGCCTCCGGGTGTTCGACATAGGGCCTAACTCTATGTTGAACATAACCCATTTCATCGTTCTTTCCGAGTCATATTTGTGCACTCCGCCAAATTTGGCTCTCTTTATTGAACTTTTCCAGTGCAAACCGTGCCGCGAAAGCGGTGACGGTGCACTTCTTGCTTGCGGCGGGGTTTCTATCCAGCGCCGTAAGAATTCCCCAATGCCGACTCTTAACTTGAATTCCCACGTTAAGCATTGGCAACTCACCTATTTCTACTGCCGAGACACCTCTCCACCCGGCGAGAGGAGACTGCCGGGTTACTCGGAGGGGCTCCTTGATATCGCTGAGTCTTTCAACGCCTTCGCCCCTGACTCGGACAGTGAATCCATTCAACCTCTCTTAGCTAAGATAGCTGCTCTCTCGGCCCAAGGTCTCCTTGGGCTCAACTTGGTGAAAACTTGGGTCAACTTCCGGATCCAACCCAACTCTATCCGCACTAAGCTAATGTGCGAGTACTCGGGGCACACCACAGATTCCCTCCGATACTCATCTAAAGATTACCCGGCCGGTGACACCAACAAGACCATCAAGGGATTCTTGACGGAGAAGTTGGAGGTAATCCGGAATATAGCCGGGTTAGAACCCTTTACACGCGAGAACCCAGCACCTGAGGTACAGATCCGGCTCTCATACTTTACTTCCATGCTTTTCTTCCTGATACAGTTGTTAACTCTCGTCTCCGTAATCTTATTTCAGGCTGATAACAACTTTTGGAGGATCGAAACTCCCCCTAGCTCAGAAAGCCCAGAGGAGGAAGAGGACGTGATTAACTCTGAAGAAGGTACATTCCGAGTCTCACTCGCTTTCCACAAGCTCATTGTTGCTCACTCTGTAATTTTCCGACTATATGTATTGATAACTTTCAGAACCAGAGGACAAGGGCGAAGAAGAAGAAGAACCGGAAGGCCGGGTGGAATCGGCAAACGACGAAGAGGAAGCTGAGCCGACAGTCAAGGTCGGAGCAAAGAGGAAACCCCGAGGAGTCGTTTTTAAGGTTCCATACCGCCTCCTTACTTCCAAACCATTCTCCTTTGATAACATGCACAAGCTAAACCAAGAGTTATCCGACTGGCCGTACCTGAAGGATCCGCCCTTGACCAAGCGTAGAATGACTCGGAATTTTCCGGGTGAAGGCGCTCTGAACCCGGGTATTTCATCATCTCCAACACGACGCGCCGGTATTCATCTGATCCTTTCTTGAATATCAAAGTTTTTCCAATTTACCCCTTAGTAGAGTAGTTCCACGTCTTACTAGCTTGACATTTTCAGCTTCGTCTGGGTCTAGCAGTGAGCTCCCCTCGGATTACGTGGTGAATCCCGGGTAAGGTTCTTCTCCTGATGCTCTATCGCCTTTCCACAATCTTTCCCCAGTCGTATGCTAACTACTTATCTATACTGTCCATAGAGCCACGGTCACTATCAGTGACCAAGAGAATGTGGAGACCGATGACCCGGGTAAGGATAACCCGACTGATGATACGACTACCGCAGCTGGCGGCGAAGAACAAGTGCCACCAACAAACTCGGCTGATCAAGAGGCCGAGTACCCAATAGCCTCGCACACACGCGAGGAGGAGGCCGCCGCCTTGGGCACGGGAGGCGCACCAGAGTACGATACTCGGACAGCTCGGGCGCCTTCCCCTACCGCGGAGAAAAATCCCTCGCCGAGTTACCAAGGTCCCGGGTCTTCCCACTCAGGCAACGACACCTTCGATCAAATGATGAGCGCTCTCCTTGCCATGAAGGCCTCAGAGAGCAGTATGTTAGAGCGTCTGGCAGTGGAGCACCAGGTAACGTTACTTGATATCTAATAATATCCATCTAGTCCCCAAGTTCCGAGTCTAACTTGTCAAGGTTACACTCGGTACTTCTTTCAATACTCGGCTGACTGCGATATCCGATTAGTTTTTAACTTTCCATTTCTCTAGGCGCACGCATCTCGGTCCGGGGAGATTTTGGCCAAGAACAATCAACTCCTGGACACTGAGGTTAAGCTAAGAGAGGCGCTTGAAGCTGAGGTGGCAACCTTGAAAAAGGATGTCACAAAATATAAAGATAAATACACCACCGCCCAAGCTACGCTGAAGGAGCTATCAGCTCAAATTTCCGACGCTTATCGTGTCCTTGTTGGTGAGATTTTGCTTCTTACCGGTTCGTGTCTTGGTTTTTTTTTCTTGATACGTGACACCCGGAATACTTGAAAGTAACCTTTGTGTTGTGTCCTGCAGATTCCAACCTTGCGCCCTCGGAAGAAAATGATATCCAAAAGATAATGAACTTGAGGAATGTCCTCCGGAGGTTCTGTGCCGGCACTAAGTGGATCCTGGACGCCATTCAGTGGCCGACTGAATCGTATCCGGGTATGGAGACCCTAATCCATGCATGTTCCACTATTCCTGCGTGGATTGAGCTCTCGAAGCGCTCGTCATGCCGGATTGGCATGACCCGGGCCTTTATGCTGGCTAAAGCTTACTTTCCCAAACTTGAGCCGGCAAAGATGATAGCCGGGTTTCCGGAGTTCAAAGCGGATGGCACAAGGTTTGGGGCCAAGGATTTCAAGGCCGTGCAAGCTGAGGTACGACACTTGGCGACTACTCTTGCCGACAGTATGGATTTGAATAAGTTTATGTCCCCATACGATGCTAAGGGCAAGGCTGTGATGGAAGACACGCCCGTGCCATTCGATATCCTGGAAAAATGGAACGCTGGCTCGGCCAGGCGAAGGGAGGAAGCTGTGAAGAAGGGGGCCGATTTGGAATCAGCACCAACTACTTCTACGCCAACCGTTCGTCCGCATGTTCTTCCTGATGCTGAAAATCCGGATGATGATGCCGCGAATGCTTTTACGGAGCAAACTCATGATCAAGACCCGGAGGACAAGGTTGGAGATGTGGACCCCACCCGGGAGGCCGAGTAGATTATTATCTGATGTCATCTTGATACTTTGTTTGCCCGATGCCTTTGTAAAAGCATATATTCTTTTGATAGTGCGCATGTGCCATTTTGATATTACCATCGCATTATGTAGACACATTACGAAACTTTTAACGGCTTCAAAGCCCTTTCTAGCCTTTGGATGGACTTGATGCACGTCTGCCTTTAATCTCGTTTATTCCCGATTTACTTTATGGTTCCGTATGTGAGACTCGGTTTCCGGGTTTCGTGGGTTTTGATAGGTGAACTTTTCTCTAAGTCCCCAAGTCCCCAAGACCCGGATGTTTGGGTTTTTTGGGCTTAGTGACTAAGCAACTTTGTTTCTTTTTGCGAAATCCCCAGTCCCCAAAGCCCGAAATTCCGAGCCTGGGATACGTGGTCTTCCAGAGAGAACAAGTTGTCTTGTGCTAAGCCCGAACCTAGAGCCGTTTCACATAGGTATTGAAGTTATTCTTAATAAACGTTGAGTTTCCGGCTGTTAGCCCTATACTCTGCATAACTTGTGGTTTAGATGACCCTTTTGACTATCTTGTACTGTAAGCCGGCTTTCGCGTGGATATCATGTTGTTACATCTATACGAGAACAGGGTCAGGTGAGTCCCATTGGGCTTCATGGCTGATTGTAATCGTAAGCGAGCAAAGCATGCCACTTTAGTGCGAGTCACATCGAGCTTAAGTAAGAAAAGTCAAGAAAATTTGGCTGCTTTGCCCGGTTATAAGATTGCAGCCGTACTCGTTTACGAGTAACCGGCCCTTATAACTCATAGGCATCGTGGCCGGGTCTTGAGTTTGCAACTGTGCTTTTCAAGCAATCAACCCCCAAGAGCTAAATATATGCAACAAACTAATACAGTAAGGAAACAAGGAATAACACTTACCTGGAAGAAAAGTAAAAAACCTGGCAGAAGGATAAAACTTGATAAAGCATGAAAAAGGTGTATTGCTGAACCATCTCTTTATTGATATGAGGAAGCAGGCCGCCTCATTAAAAACCCTCCAGTCCCCTTAGGTACCCTGGATAGGAAAAGAGTGCGTCTGAAACCTGCTGCCCGTTACATTTTTAATTCTTTCTTGGGAATCTATCCGGAGCTAACGTAACCAACACACATTCTCCACTTGTTAGACTTTTTTGCTATGAGTACCGGGTTTGCTAGCCAATCCGGGTGAGGGATCTCCATGATGCGGCTGGCTGTCAGCGGCCGTGCAATTTCTTCTCCTGTAGCAGATTGTTTGGAGGGATCATCCTCGATGAAAGCCACCATCTTGGTGTCATGTGCTGCCTTGAATTTTGCTCTTTCATCTTCAGTAGTCGGCCTTTTCAATGTTGTTCTGTCATCCGGGTCTACCTGAGACCGGTAATACTTGAGTTCTTCTTTTCCGCACGCTTGTTCAGCCATTGCTGCATCTCCTTCATCACATTCGGCCGCTATATCCCGGCTTCCATGTATGGTGATGGTCTGCTTGGGACCCAGGATTTTTAGCTGTAGATACACGTAACACGGCCTAGCCATGAATTTAGCATAAGCCGGCCTTCCGAATAGCGCGTGATAGGGACTGCGCAACTTGACCACCTCGAACGTGAGCCATTCAACCCGGAAATTGTCCTTCGATTCTCCAAAAGCTACCTCCAATGCGATTTTTCCCTCGGGGCACGCTGAGTGACCCGGCACTATCCCGTGAAAGACTGTTGAACTTTTCTGTAGCTGAGACTCCTTGAGACCCATGCGTAGAAAGGTTTCCCAATATAAGATATTGATGCTACTTCCACCGTCCATTAGGACCTTTTTCAGCTCATAGCCATTGACCTGTGGTGCAACCACCAAAGCTAAGACTCTTGGATGTTCTATCCTTTCCGGGTGGTCTCTTCTGCTCCATGTCACGTCCTGTTCTGACCATCTCAGGTATCTCGGAATAGCTGAGGAAACCGAGTTTATCGCTTGTTTCAGTATCTTTTTATCCTTATTGGAAATTCCTGTGGTGTGCACATGATATTGTCCCAATTGCTTGGGGTTAGCTTGGAAGCCTCCAGCTCCCCCCTGATTGTTACCCGGATTTCCACCTGCCGGGTTACCGGCTGGGGGTGGGCTGTTGCCCGGGTTTCCACCCAGACCCGGTCCTCCTCCCCGACCTGCACCTCGCATGGCTCTGTTCACTTCCTCATTCTTCCATCTTTGTAGGTCCGCGCACTGCTCCAATGAGTGGTTGGCCGGTCTGCCATTCCTGTTGTGCTTTGAACACGCCATTCTGAAGATGTCCCAATTGTTACTCAGCCTTGGTGGCCCTTGATAATTTCCTCCGTTGTGATTTCCAGTATTGAAATTTCCTTCTGCCCTAGGTCTCAAAGACCCGGCTTCTGTGCTAGCAACAAACTCGGAGCCTCCCTCAAACGGACGCTTGTTCTGGTTGTTCCCATTGTTACCTCCATTGTGACTCGGCGTTGATCCATTGCCGGTTCTTCCACTGTTATCTGTGTTCACTTTTGCTTTCTTGTCATCGACTTCCTCTTCTGTAGTATCCGTCGCGGCGTGCTTGTTGCAGGCGTCCATCAGCTCTCCCATCGTAACCTCCGAAGCATTCCGACTAGATTTCATGCGAGTTAACGTTTGCACTAAAGGTGTGTACTTGCACGTCTTTGCCATAGCTTGCAACACATCTTTGGGCTAGATATCCGTAGATGAGTGAAGTATCTCCATAACTCGGCGCACCCAGCTGCGTGCTGATTCTCCCTTCTTTTGGACGCATCGCTCTAAGTCGTCAATAGTAAACAGCTTTCTGCACGTCCCATGAAAGTGCTTGATAAACGCAGTTTTCAACTCCTCCCACGACTTGATAGATCCCTCTGGTAGAGTATTGAACCATAACTTTGCTGCTCCTTCTGACATCATTAAGTACATGAACTTGGCTTGAAGATTTTCAGTTGCATTGCGAATCGACATTGCCATCTCATAACTGCCCAACCATGTTTCCGGATCCATAGTCGGCTCATAATTCACTACTTTACCCGGTTCCTTGAATTTATCCGGGTAAGGTTCAACCCTGATGTTATCCGATAGACACTTAGGCCCAGCAAGATTAGTCGGGACTGGCCTAACTCGAGAAACGTGTGATCCTGCAGGGGGTGCGGCCGGACGCGGGACTGCTGGTGGCCCATGCACTGCAGACCCGACTGCGGCTCTCCTGGCTCTGGAACTATCCACGATAGCTTGTGCTGCTGATGCTGCTGGTACTGCCTGAACGCGGGGAGGAGGCGGCATTTGCTGCTGATCTTCCCTCCGCCGCGCTGAACTTGTCTGGATATTGCCGGTATTGCCTCGTTGCTGACTGATATATGGCGTCCCATGCATTCCACTTCTGTGATCCGGGTAATTAACTTGCTGTGCCACCGCGGTGCGCAATAGATCTATTGCCCGCCGGGTCTCCTCTGCGTGGGGTGACTCTCTCACGGGGATTTGGTTTAATGCGAGTGTTGCTGCGTACACGTTATCCATGGGGTTGTTGTAATGACCCGCTGGTGTGCGAAAACGTGATGGTGGTGGTGGTGGTGGTGGTGGTACAGTATTACCGGTAGTAACTCCAGTCTGTGGTACGGGTAACCCGGCCTGCATGTCTACCGGTTGTACTCCTCCGGTTATTGGCTGAGGTGCAGTTCCTTGGTTTGCCGCTGGGATCGGCTGATCCTGAGGCGTGATGAATAGCGCAGCCGGGTTTATGACTCCTCCCAATGCTGGTAATCTGGCTTGGTGCCTTTGATGTATTCTAGTTGTTTCCTCTCGGAGCCGGGTTTCTAGCGCATCCAGCTCACGTTGGCGCGTGGCCATCCCTTGCCTTTCTGCTTCTACCTGCCTTCTCTGTTGTTCCAATGCACGACGGGCTACGTCCAGATCCCTGACACGTTCCGCCGCGTTTTCCGGAGTAATAACCGTGGCCAGAACGGTGGGGTCTAGAATCAAGTTGTTGTTGAATAAGGCCGGGTGTTGCGGATTTGAAGGACCCGCCCCTGGCGCCCGGTTTGCCAGATTTCCAAACATGTTTGCCTGCAACTCACTGTCCGCCGCATGACTGGTAACTGATGCTGCTTCTCCGTCAACCCGGGTGAGAACCGGGTTTCCGTCAACCGGATCTTGCTGCTGGGCCAATGCTTGTGTTGCTCCAGCCGCGGCCGCGGTCGCGTTCCCCTGATTAAGATTGATAGCCGGAGCCGTGTAAACCGCCACTTGGCGCACGAAGCTTGGCACGGATTCATACTCTCCCTCTTCGCTGGTATTCTCCTCGTACCAGTCTTCCAACAGATGCAGGATGGACTCGGTGTCATCTTCTCTCGTAACCCGGCCACGCGGGGTCCATACCGGCTCCTCCGGCTGTTCCCTCTTCGTGGTGGGCTCTTCCGTCGGATCCACCGTCCCAACCGATTCTTCACCATCTGATTGAGCGTAGGTGGCCTCCCCTGACACAGAATCAAATCCAAAGTCGTTAGGGATCGAACCGGATGTACGTACCATACCGATGAAGACGTTGATCTGGCCGATCGTCACGACAGATCTGGATTCAAGCAGATCCGATTCTGGCCCCCAGCCGGAATCGTCCACCATCTTCTCTCCTTCGCGGTCGGTGTAGATCTCGCCGACGACGAAGTTCTCCATATTCTTCCGAGCTTCTCCCGTGATGTAAACACCCTTGGACGTAGGCCCCACGGTGGGCGCCAACTGTCGTGGGATAATCACGGCAGACGTTACCGGGGGTAACTTGTCTTGGGGCAAATCGACTCTGGTGTTTGGGAGAGGGTTTAGCTCAGGGAAAAACATGATGATATGCGATCTGATAGCCGGCGATCAAGTCGCCGAGTCTCCGATCTAGATGTATTAAATCAACTCTCGTATTACACTGGATACTCGATACCTAGCGATCTCGTTCTAACTCTTGTCCCCCTAAACCTAACCTAGGGGCCGGCTTATAAAGCATCCGGACCCCTGGCCTGTCCTCCAAGGCGTACTCTGAATCCTACCCGGACACTGCTTACAAAACCCTAAACTTCCTTACCGGAACCCACAATCCGGGTTACTAAGCCTACGATCTTGGGCCTTCTAGAAGCTCCTTTATCCTTAGCCGGGTCTTGCACAGCGTCCTTTGGGCCGAGTTACACCTTGGCGTTGGGCTACCGGGTTATCATCCCTCCATCAGTAGTCCCCAGAATAGCTTGGGCTTCACGGGATCCTCCTTGAAGCGCTCGCTATTCCCTGCAAAAATATCAAACGCACAAGTCCATAGAGGCCGGGTTAAGGTGCTTTGATAAATAGCTAGGCCTAACTCCAAGGTGGCCATATAGTCACCCGGCTTTCTCCAAGTCCATCGCTTATTTCTCCGGGCTAGTGCCCTGGCTATGACGCCAAAGATCCGGCTTACTTCACTTAACAATTGATCCTGATACCGCGGGAAGATTTCCTCCATATCTTGTCCGGATATCCTGTCCAGCACTTAACTCATATCCCGAAAAGTCCGGCGGATATCCTTTATCCCGAAATTTCCGGCTCTCGCCCGTTGGCCCAGATTTATCCACCCGCACCTTATAAATAGGCACCCAGGGGTTAACCAGGATCAATTGTTTTCCCTTCCTCCATTTCCGCACCCACCGTAGGCCCCACGGTGGGAAAAGAAAGATGAAATGGACCGTTGGGGTTATGTTAACCCCTGGGTGCCTATTTATAAGGTGCGGGTGGATAAATCTTGGCCAACGGGCGAGAGCCGGAAATTTCGGGATAAAGGATATCCGCCGGACTTTTCGGGATATGCGTCAAGTGCTGGACAGGATATCCGGACAAGATATGAAGGAAATCTTCCCGCGGTATCAGGATCAATTGTTAAGTGAAGTAAGCCGGATCTTTGGCGTCATAGCCAGGGCACTAGCCCGGAGAAATAAGCGATGGACTTGGAGAAAGCCGGGTGACTATATGGCCACCTTGGAGTTAGGCCTAGCTGTTTATCAAAGCACCTTAACCCGGCCTCTATGGACTTGTGCGTTTGATATTTTTGCAGGGAATAGCGAGCGCTTCAAGGAGGATCCCGTGAAGCCCAAGCTATTCTGGGGACTACTGATGGAGGGATGATAACCCGGTAGCCCAACGCCAAGGTGTAACTCGGCCCAAAGGACGCTGTGCAAGACCCGGCTAAGGATAAAGGAGCTTCTAGAAGGCCCAAGATCGTAGGCTTAGTAACCCGGATTGTGGGTTCCGGTAAGGAAGTTTAGGGTTTTGTAAGCAGTGTCCGGGTAGGATTCAGAGTACGCCTTGGAGGACAGGCCAGGGGTCCGGATGCTTTATAAGCCGGCCCCTAGGTTAGGTTTAGGGGGCCAAGAGTTAGAACAAGATCACTAGGTATCGAGTATCCAGTGTAATACGAGAGTTGAGTTAATACATCTAGATCGGAGACTCGGCGACTTGATCGCCGGCTATCAGATCGCATATCATCATGTTTTTCCCTGAGCTAAACCCTCTCCCAAACACCAGAGTAGATTTGCCCCAAGACAAGTTACCCCCGGTAACGTCTGCCGTGATTATCCCACGACAGGCATCCTTCTTGTTGTTTGTCGGCTGCTTGGCGCAGGGGAACTTCATCAGGTGCTTGAAGACGTGCGTGCCGAACCTTACATGAGGCGTTTACGGTGGCGTGCCTCCCTGAGCAACGTAGGCGGCGAGAGCACCATAAAATACAGTCTTGATCGTTGTGTAGTCCTTTGGGATCAAACTGTTGGAGTCGAGGTACAAGGCTGTCGAGCGCCTCATGTTCAAGCATATGAGCATGCAGCCTTGCAAAGCAGCCGGCATAGTGGGATGGTAGCGAACGAGAATCGCAAGCCTGTCTGAGTATCTTTGCATGAAGGTCGTCAGATAGTTTGTCGCCATTCCGATTCCCTCCTCAGTTCCCAGTAAGGCATCACGAAAGAAGTAGGGATACACTACCTACAGGAGCGGGATGTTGTCTCTGGTAATCGCCATGAAAGTATTGAGGGAGAACAGCCGGACCAGTGTATCGTGCAGCCGGGACCCGTTCAAAAAGTCGAAGATGTCGGTATGTCGCGGGAAGAAGATATCCCTTGGGGGGACATGGACGAAGCACACCTCTTTCTTGTCCGACACCTTAGCCATCATAACCACGTACGACGGGTCGTTCACTTTAATGCGGCGGTCCTCTGTATACAAACACATATGATGAAGATTGCACATATTAGAGCCCGCGACGTCGAGCATCGATGGACACATCATCCCTACACCTGCCACGTGCACCATGGGCTTGTTGGCTTGGAACGCAGCGCCATCCTGAGCCCGAAAAACAGGATTCAGAGCATCCTTGCCCTTCTTTGCTGGCCTTTTGCGACCCTTCTTTAGCTTTCTCTTGATCTGTTATGCTAATCAAGTGGTTTTGTTATAAGATCTCCGTAGACACTTTGATCACGGTGTTAAGGTGTCAGTGTGTGCACCGCGTGGTTTAGCATGTTATTTATATCTTGTGTTGAATGACCCTATGAAATTGTGGTGTTTGTCTAGTACCTTCTATGGCGCTCAGAGTGACAGCGTGGGGTTAACTAGACATGGGAATTTGAGGAGTGTTGTTACAACCCTACGCAATGAATTGGTGTTTTTTATTTGACCGGAGAGTGGTTCGGAGTAGCATAGTGAAGAGATGATATTTATGCATTCAATTATGTTAGCATTGTTGAGAGTGTCCACTAGTGAAAATAGGATCCCTATGCATTATTTCCAAGCATTGAAATACTGTTTTCAACCAGTTCTGCTACATGTTTGCTTGCTGACATTTTTATTTCAGATTGCTATTATCACCTATAACCATTCATATTACTTGTATTTCACTCTCTCTTCGCCGAACTAGTGCACCTATACAACTGACAATTGTATTAGGTATGTTGGGCACACAAGAGACTTTTGTGTGTCGTAATTTTATTTAAAGCAATACTATAAGAAAACTAACCTAGTTTCTATGCCTAAGTATCCTTCAAATAAATCCTGGAAGCCGGAAATATAAAGAATAGAATTTGGAGGTAGGTTATGAGGTTGAACTCCATAGTGTTGGAGAACCTGGAGGAATAAGGCGGATGGCGGAAACCCCATACCTCTCAGAACGTGGGAGGCAAGAACGACCTGCTTCCGTCATTCGGCGTTGGCTCGGTGTCCTCATTTTCCACCCGCCATTTGCCCTTGGAAATAAAGTCGAACTTCTCCAAGCTATTCATCAGGGCCAGTGCGGTATTGCACTGGCTCCAATTGATGGAATCCCCTTCGTCATCTTCTTCACCTATAGTAGCGGCTCCGGCCCCTGCGTCTTCGCCGGCGCAGGTGGAAGTTTCCTCGTCTCCCGATTTGGGAATGGAAGGAGGAGGTGGAGGAGTAGTGGAGGGAGGCAGCGTAGCTCCGGTTGCGAGGTCTCCGCCCGCCGGTGCGCTCACGGGGATCTCCGGCATGGTTGAGGGAGCACCCGGAGTAGGCGTTGCAGCAGAGGAGGATTGCATATCCGCCCTAGGTGTGGGGTCGACGGTGGCCCCAGCCGTGCGATAGTGTCTATCTTCTCATTTATTGAGCAAAATCGATCAGAGATATGTTTTCAGACTTTGACTGAAACCAAACATTCATGACGTAAGCATAGCTGTTTCCTTTCTCTGCGAAGAATTGTGGAATAAATGCCGGATTCCGGAAATACGGGTTTGGCAAAGGAACTTTCAAGAAGAAGATTTAAGACTAAAAGTGCCGATTTTTCCGAAATGTATGTAATTTTTTGAAGAGGTGGCAAGATGAATTCTTAACTCTCCTTGGGGGATACTGTCGGATATATGACAAATAGGGGTATATCCGGCATTGGCCAAAGGCCAGGTTACTAGGTGGCTCACAGGCAATGGAGCAAAGCCCATTGGGCTGCCCAGTAAAGCCCAATACATGGTCCGGCTTGAAGAAGAACCGGGGTGCCTTACTTTCCAAGAATAGAAACACTTTGCGTAGTCTTCTAGGTTTCCTTCCTATAAGCCCTAGTCCGACTATCTATATAAAGCCGGATGGGAGTGATCGAGAAAAACATAGAACAAGGGTTCGAATAGCTAGAATTAGCGAGTTAGCGAAACCATACACACAATAGAGCCATGAAGTTCATCCTCGCCGAGTTAGCGAAACCATACACACAATTGTAGTTTGTATACTTCTGGCTTCATCCCTGATTCAGCAAGATTGTAGGAGTAGGAACGTCGCCATAGTTGCGACATGCCGAACCTGGGTAAAACCCGTGTCCTCGTTTCCACTCTCCCACGTTTCCACCCACAGTTCTATCAGCAGGCTTATGGAACCCCCGTCCATGAACCTAACTAAGAAGACTCGACAACTATGGAGATAACAATGCATGCCCATACATGTAATGATCTAGTACCATGACTAGCCGGTAGCGAAAGATCTATGTAGTTGTAGTAGATCCTGAGCAATCGTGGTCCTCACAACTATAGGCCTAGTTGCAAAAACGTTGCTGAAGTTCCCTCGTCTAGGATCACACATGTAATCTATCTTATAGTGTGCACGCGTAGAACTCCAGTAAACCCACAATGTTCTGCCATCTAGTACTCAGAACCGACAAAGAGGGATAGCCTTTCGGCGTTGCTAATTGGTAGATCTAACCACTATAATTGGAGTTATATGATTCTGAAAGTTCTCAACACATGAGATATATATATTAAAGTTAGATCTAATTGGGAGAGGACACCTCAAAACCCCAATTAGAAGTAGCTCCCATTCAATTAAAGAGGCACAAATTAGAGACTCTAATTCTACTATATAGAGAGGCACGAGAGCCAATTAATATGTTTTCATTAATGTATTGGGATCAATTTTTATAGGTGGAGAAGGGACAGACTTTACTAGGAGGGTGTGGGAATTCCCTCCCCCATTCTACAACCCCATGGAGGTGGCGGCGTTGGGTTCAACAATCTTCTTGGAGATTATTTTTTCCGCCGCATGTATAAGGCAAATAGGCCTAAAGTCGGTCACCTCTTCGGCTCCGTATTTCTTGAGAATAAAGAGATGTTCGGGGAGTTTAGCCAATGAAGGTTATTGATGTGACGGATGGAGGATTGGTTGATGGCCGCAAAGAGGTCACTCTTGATAGTTACCCAACAAGCTTTGAAGAAAGCCCCGGTGTTTTGTCACTTGCGGTTCCAAAAATCGCCTCTTTTATCTCCTCCTCGGTGAAACCCTCATCAAGTCTCGAAAGGTCACTTTGCGGTTGAGGAATGACCAATCGGTTAAAGTCCAATTTTCTTGGGGGACCTTTCATTATAGTCTTGGAAAAATGTTTGGGATGATTCGCTCTTTTTACTTGTGGTCCGTGACCCAACCATTGTTATGGTTCAACCTATGGTTGTGGTTTTTCCTTCGCCTCGCATTAATACAAAAGTGGAAATATCTTCTATCCGCAAGTTCATATTTAAGGTTAGTAACCCTGAGCCGCCGAATCTCGCGTTCATCAGCGCTCAAAATCCTAGTTTTTTGGGCAATGTCAAAGCGGAGGATGATCTCATTGGCCATATGGAGCTGAATGTTTGCCTTAGAGAAAAGCGACCTACTCCATTTTCGAATGTCTCGACTTGTATGCTTGAGCTTATGAAAGAGGATGTGGCATGGCTCAACATGAGATACTTCCTCATTCCAAGCAGTCTTCACACTGTCTTGAAATCCTAATATTTTTATCCAAAAGTATTAAAAATGGAAAGACTTGGGTCTTTTTGGGCCACTATCGTCTGGAAGAAAAAGAGGGCAATGGTCGGAGAGAGATGATGAGAGAGCATGTAGGATGTTCGTTGGGAAGGCCATGTCCCATTCTTAATTGCAAAAGAAACCATCAAGTTTGCTCATAGTAGGATCGTGTTGTTCGTTGCTCCACGTGAACTTCCTATTTTGGAGATGGATGTCTCTAAGCGCACAGCTGTTGGGGGAATTTCGGAAGCGGGTAATGCGGGAGCGATTGGAGTTGGCGCGGTTCTTGTCTCTAGCGCTATAAATTTGGTTGAAATAGCCGGTCACAAGCCATTTAGTTCCCGGAGGTGATAATGATAGTGACCACAACAGAGAGGCATTAGGTTGTAGATGAAGTGTTAGCAATAGTGACAGGACATTCATCCCAGAGAAGCAACATCCCTCCTTT
This sequence comes from Alopecurus myosuroides, assembly GCA_028641055.1. Taxonomy (NCBI): domain Eukaryota; kingdom Viridiplantae; phylum Streptophyta; class Magnoliopsida; order Poales; family Poaceae; genus Alopecurus; species Alopecurus myosuroides. The sequence continues at coordinate 161,873,566 of CM054059.1, read as the reverse complement.
TGTACCTATGGAGGATTTTCAGGAATTTGTGGAGCACTTAAATAGGCTGTGCCATATTTGGGCTAAAATTCCAACAATCCCCCACAAGATCCTAGAGGCACACAAAATTTGCCTTAGGTTCGAAAACACTGTTTATATACCGGTTCTACAGTGGAGACTGTTAAGTTGAATTCCACCAAGAACTCTGTGTTACACTGGTTTGCAACTTGAACAGTGGACCGTGCCTTGAACTACAAGTTTTCTGCGAATCTAGCTTCACACAAAGTCTTGACCGATACTTGACTACCATGGGACTTCCCCGCGGGTGGAGCTTATATGTCATACTCCAAGACCTTTCACGAGTTTACTAGAGAGAACCCAATTCTCATAGACTGTGACATTTAACAGTCGAACTCATGTAGGTGAATTCCTCAGAAGATGTCCTGTAGGTCAACATCTTTGCTTACAATGAAGCCTCTTGGAAAACATTAAGATTTATATCGGCCTACCTTGCAGTATAGGAGAGTATTGCATCTTCAACAAATGGTATTAAATAAATGTAAGGATACTCTCCTCTCAGTTGATCAACAGTTTTGTCTCCCAATTCTACTTCACGGGATCTCCGATCACATACAGTGGGTTGCCGTTGTGAAAAACTCATGCAGTGGGTCTCATTCCCATCTCCTTTGATGCATTATCGATCACATTACGTGAAAGACCCTTTGTGAAGGGATCTACCAAGTTCATAGATGTTTGGATATAATCCAACGCAATAACTCCAGAGTTTTTCTATTTTCTGACATATTTTAATCTCCTCTTCACATTTCTTGATGACTTCATATTATCCTTGGAACTGTTCACCTTGATTATCACAGTCTGATTATCACAGTTCATTAGAATAGCGGGTATTGGTTTTTCAACCACAGGTAACTCCATCAAGAGCTCACGAAGCCACTCTGCCTCAACAGTTCATGTGTCTAATGCTGCGAGTTCTGCTTCCATAGTTGACCTCGTTAAGATGGTCTGCTTGCAAGACTTCCAAGAAACAGCGCCACCACCAAGTATATAAACATAACCACTTGTGGCTTTAATCTCATCAGCATCAGAAATCCAATTTTAATCACTATATCCCTCAAGTACCCTTGGGTCCCCGGTATAATGAATTCCATAGCTCATAGTGCCTTTTAAATAGCGCATAACTCTTTCAAGCGCATGCCAATGATCATTTCCTGGATTTGAAACAAATCGACTCAATTTGGTCACAGCAAACGAAATGTCGGGCCTCGTGGCACTAGCTAGATACATAAGCGAGCCAATAATCTGAGAATATCTCAACTGATCCTTAGTAATCCGTCGATTCTTTCGAAGTAAAACACTAGGATCATACGGCGTTGGAGAAGGCTTGTAACACCTGGGGTGTTACCCTATTAGAGAGTGTTTGTTTTCTTTTTGCTTGCATCATATGCATCACATGAGCATTGCATTCTGTTTTTCAAAACAACTCAAAATTCAAAACAATTTAAACTTTTCCCTTGCTCCAAGTTTCCAATTTCAAAATTGCAAACTAAACCCCTTATTTGTTTTGCAATAGTTGAATTTGTTTTAATCCAATTGCTTGTTGATAAAATTTTCCCTTTTATTAAAACCCTAATGGCAAGTTCCAAAAATCCAAATCAAATCAATCTTATGTATCATATTTCAATATGGGTTTAAGTATTAAAAATGTGGCAAACAAATTAAATCAAATAATGTTTGTGATTGCTTGAATTTGTTAAATAAAACTTTGCCTATTTCCAAAATTTCCCAAATCAAACCTTGTTTGAATTTCACCTAACACCTTTAAACCAAATTAAATATGCAAAATTATGAAACAATGATTAATTCTTGCTTTAATTATTTGTTTTGGAAAATTTCACAACTAAGGCCTAAAAGAAAAAAAAAACCTAACCCTTCTCAATTGCCCTCTTTTATTCTTTACAAAAAATCAACTAATAGAAAAATAAAAAAATAAAGCAAAGCACAAGGGCCAGCCCAACCCCATCTTTTCTTCCCCAAAATCCTTTTTTTTTCCTTTCTTCTCTCCTTCCTATTCTTTTCTTTCAATGCAAAAAAAAAAGAGAGAAAAGAAAAATAGAAAGAGAGGAGTGGGGAGGCAGGCCAGCCCACAAGGGGCAGCCCACCTACAACCCACCTAAGCCCACACCTCTTTCCCCTCTCACCCCAGCCCCCCGGCCTTTTCCACCTAGCCCAACAGCCCGCTTACCTCTTCTCCCTCGTACGGACGCAGAGGAGAAAAACTGACGTCGCTGTCATCCCCTCCATGGACCCCCCCTTCCTCACCTGCTCCCGAGCCCCTACAAGTACCTAGTGCCGTGCCCTAACCCTAGTCTTTCCCCCTCCTCTTCCTTCCGCGCCGCCACCAGCTTCCCCTCCTTCTCTGTATCTCTTCCTTCCACGACATCACCGAGGATCGTGTCCGCTACGGGAACATCACGGTGAAGCCATGGCCGCCTCGAGGCTCATCCGTTCCGGGGAATGGAACAAGGACTGCGTCCTCGCCAAGTTTGCCGAAGAGAGCCGAGCCAGGTACCGCTCTCCCTCGCCGATTCTCCCTCTGTCGATCATCAGTTTCCAGTTTCAGCTCGTGCGGTTCGTCAGAAACTCCAAATCGCGCAGAGGCAGTACAAGATCGTTTTTTCCCGTGGTGCATCAACCCTCTCGTAGCAACGTAGTGGTAGGTCTTGTCGTGCTCACGCTGAGAGGACCATGGATCGATCCCTCCCCGACGTGAGGCCGTTAATTTTGTTCTGTCGCTGCCTGTAGATGAGAGCCTGCACCGATGTTTCTGTCAAAAGGTTCAGTTAACTCGATGTTCACATCTTATTCCGTGAGGCTCGTGGTGTATCACCAAACGCTCCGTAGCCCAGTGGCTGGGCATCGTTGCGCTCACCGTGAGGGCGGGGGATCGAGTCCCCGCTCGGGCAAATTGCCCAATCCTTTTTACCATGCCGCGCTGCGCTGCGGGCCCCCCTCGTCAGCGTCTTTCTAGCGCCACGTTAGCTGGCCCCGCAGGTCAGCCTCTGTGGCTGGCTCTGCCTGGGTGCAATTCGCCCAGATCCAGATCTGGATCTGGAATTTGCAGAGAGGCCCCTGCCCCCTGTTTCCTTCACCTCTAGGCCCTCACAAATTACAGATTGGTCCTCCACCTTAATTTGTTAATAACTTTTATTCTATAACCCCAAATAAAGAAAATAAAATATGTGTGCTGGTCCAAATTTAATTCTCTAGCTAATGGTACCAATTGTTTCCTGTTTTGAACTTTCAAAATGCAATTCAAATTTGAATTCAAATAATTCAATTGTAATTTGCAACAATTCTTAAATAATTCATACTAATTCCAATAAATGCAAATAAAATATGTTTTCCATGCCAATTTGAATAACCTTTTCAAATATAAATTTTGTTTTCTGTTATGAATAATTAAAATTGCCTAAACCATTTAAATCTTGTTTAATTCAATTAAAAATTGTTTAATATTGTTTAATTCATAATTAAATAATCCTAAGTCCAATTTCAATATTTGAAACATGTAATCCAACTAAAATTTGATAACCTTTTCAAAAATCAACTTTGTTATTTGTTTTGAACATTTTAAATGGTTGAAAACAACAAATACTTGTGTGTTCCCTTTAAGGCACCCAAAATTCCCTAAAATTAATAATAAAATTCTAAATTGCTACACCCTATTTTAATTTGATTCTAATGTTGTTATTTTGCTGTTTTCCTCATCCATGCATCATGCTAATCCACTTTCACCTATTGGTTAGTTGGAAAACAATTGTTTCAACCATAATTCATGGGCTGTTCATATGCAACTCAAATTGCATATGGGTCCATTCAAATTTGTTTATCTTGTCAACTAGTTTACTTTGATGCATCTTTAAACTTGTCATGCATCCATACCTTGATCATGCTGGGTCTTTTGCCGTAGTAGTAATTGTTGCATCCGGTGTTTGTTCGAGGTTCATTGCTTCTTCCCGGATAGGACGTTGAGATGATGTGAGCAACGACAAGTTCTGCTACCTTGCGGGATCTCAGGCAAGTATACTCACTTGCTGCCATATGGCTGCCTTTCATCACTTGTTACCGATTCTTTCCGTTGATTCTTTTCTGCTAGCCTTAGTAGTAGTTGCTTCTGTTACGAACCTATCACATGAATCCTTTAACCCTGATATTGCCTCACCTCCACTCCTATAACCTTTGCTTGAGCCTGTGTCTTACTATCTTGCTTAGGGTTGTTTTGCTCGAGTCCGTTACCCGTTACTTTCTGTTATTACTTCTTTATGTTCCGGGGGCTCGATGTTTAATCACTCAATCAAACATGCTAATGTTACTATTGATAATAAATTTGATGATAAGGCACCGGCAGGAGGCCCTTGTGGTTTTGAGGCCTGCTAGTGTCGACCCTAATAGGAAAAGGGTCTTGTCTACTGATCCATGATGAGCGCACTACCCGCATTTGGGGAGTATGGGCTCCCCCTCAGTTTGACCCGATTCGCATCTCGTCCAAATCGCCTCATTTAGTTCGGGTTTTCCATTTGCTGCATGCATGATCTTGCGAGCCCTTGGATCCCGGGTGGAACTTTCGTAGTCGGCATATAGGGGGACACGGTCTTAGAGTGCTATGAGGGTCCATTTTCTTCTGGGCCCGAGTAGCCGTGCGCCCAAGGTGCTTTGGGCTTGATGCGAAGAAGGGTTGGATTGTGTTGAGTGCCCCGCTTGGTGGAGTGGCCGCTCCATCTGGCGGGTTATTCATGAGTACGGCTAAATTGGTGCAACCCTGCAGGGATAATCTTCTCGAGAAGCCGTGTTTTCCGCGGTTATGGATTACTTGGTGAAAGTACTGGCTAACAAGTACTCAGGACAACTTTAACATAATGATTAACCATGTTACACCCCATGATTAACAACTTGACTAGTAATAGGGTTATTCACACAATAACTTGATTCACCTTTAATACAACTGTGTGAGTTATCCTCGGATTGCTTCTTTGGCTAAAGGGGCGAGATCCAGGATGGGTTTGTTTGAAGTTATCCTTCAGTTGGTTACTACTACTCGATCTTATCCCCTTTCTGATAGTTGGAAGTAATAGAATCTCTGTAGTTGGTTAGTGCAGCCTGTTGTCGCTCATTTGCAGTAACCCCTTCCTTTCCAGTGATCCTAAAGTTTTGGTATCTTGTGATGACTGGCTACGCCGGTATTTTGTGAGTATGGGTTTTATTCCACTTGCCAGTACTTAACCGTACTGACCCACGAATCTCTTTCGTGGCTGCAAATTCCAAATTGCAGTCAACAGGTATGAAGTCTGACGACGTTAGCTTGGGAATCCCTCCGGCTTGGCCTGGGCAGGGATTGGATGCTCCCGGTTATCTTCAGGACTCTTAGTCCAATTTGGATCCTGTCCGTAGCCGGACGTTTGTTTCTTCCGCTGTTATTTGGATCTTTGTATTGTATCAGTTGTATCCCTGGAGCGTTGAGTCATCTTGTATCTTTCTGATTCTGTTGTAATTGTGGATTAATCGTGAACTATTGTAATGTTATCATAAATGGCAACCTGGAATCGGTTATTATGTGGATTTTGGCGGGAATGCTGAAATCTGCATAGTGCCCGATCTCGGGGCGTCACAAATGGTATCAGAGCCTTGGTTCCGATTCCCGAGATTGTTTCGATACGAATGGTTATCGAAGCAACGGGTCCGCAAAGCCTGTAGGTTAACCTAGCTAACGGTCGTTGTTTCTAGAGTGTCAAAAGCTATTTCAGCTAAACTATTTTGGAAAAACATCTCAATAGGATTCTTGTTTTCTCCTTACCCCTATTCTATTTCCCCTCCCATCTTATTTGTTTTGGAGTCTCCCCTCTTGTCTATCTTTCAAAGTGTTAGGATCCTACGTGGGTGGACGTTTTCTGAGCCCTTAACCTAATAGGTTCGATCATCGGAAGATTCCTGGTGGAAGAACATCATCGTCACTCCGAGCAAGAATCTCTTGTTAGTGGTGTCGAGGAGATCAACCGGAAGCACGAAGAATCGATAGTCGAACTTCTTTCCCCTCCCGGGTTAGCAGGTGGATTGCGAGGGCGCAATCCCTTGTTAGTGGTGTCGTCTGTAACACCTGGGGTGTTACCCTATTAGAGAGTGTTTGTTTTCTTTTTGCTTGCATCATATGCATCACATGAGCATTGCATTCTGTTTTTCAAAACAACTCAAAATTCAAAACAATTTAAACTTTTCCCTTGCTCCAAGTTTCCAATTTCAAAATTGCAAACTAAACCCCTTATTTGTTTTGCAATAGTTGAATTTGTTTTAATCCAATTGCTTGTTGATAAAATTTTCCCTTTTATTAAAACCCTAATGGCAAGTTCCAAAAATCCAAATCAAATCAATCTTATTTATCATATTTCAATATGGGTTTAAGTATTAAAAATGTGGCAAACAAATTAAATCAAATAATGTTTGTGATTGCTTGAATTTGTTAAATAAAACTTTGCCTATTTCCAAAATTTCCCAAATCAAACCTTGTTTGAATTTCACCTAACACCTTTAAACCAAATTAAATATGCAAAATTATGAAACAATGATTAATTCTTGCTTTAATTATTTGTTTTGGAAAATTTCACAACTAAGGCCTAAAAGGAAAAAAAACCTAACCCTTCTCAATTGCCCTCTTTTATTCTTTACAAAAAATCAACTAATAGAAAAATAAAAAATAAAGCAAAGCACAAGGGCCAGCCCAACCCCATCTTTTCTTCCCCAAAATCCTTTTTTTCCCTTTCTTCTCTCCTTCCTATTCTTTTCTTTCAATGCAAAAAAAAGAGAGAAAAGAAAAATAGAAAGAGAGGAGTGGGGAGGCAGGCCAGCCCACAAGGGGCAGCCCACCTACAACCCACCTAAGCCCACACCTCTTTCCCCTCTCACCCCAGCCCCCCGGCCTTTTCCACCTAGCCCAACAGCCCGCTTACCTCTTCTCCCTCGTACGGACGCAGAGGAGAAAAACTGACGTCGCTGTCATCCCCTCCATGGACCCCCCCCTTCCTCACCTGCTCCCGAGCCCCTACAAGTACCTAGTGCCGTGCCCTAACCCTAGTCTTTCCCCCTCCTCTTCCTTCCGCGCCGCCACCAGCTTCCCCTCCTTCTCTGTATCTCTTCCTTCCACGACATCACCGAGGATCGTGTCCGCTACGGGAACATCACGGTGAAGCCATGGCCGCCTCGAGGCTCATCCGTTCCGGGGAATGGAACAAGGACTGCGTCCTCGCCAAGTTTGCCGAAGAGAGCCGAGCCAGGTACCGCTCTCCCTCGCCGATTCTCCCTCTGTCGATCATCAGTTTCCAGTTTCAGCTCGTGCGGTTCGTCAGAAACTCCAAATCGCGCAGAGGCAGTACAAGATCGTTTTTTCCCGTGGTGCATCAACCCTCTCGTAGCAACGTAGTGGTAGGTCTTGTCGTGCTCACGCTGAGAGGACCATGGATCGATCCCTCCCCGACGCGAGGCCGTTAATTTTGTTCTGTCGCTGCCTGTAGATGAGAGCCTGCACCGATGTTTCTGTCAAAAGGTTCAGTTAACTCGATGTTCACATCTTATTCCGTGAGGCTCGTGGTGTATCACCAAACGCTCCGTAGCCCAGTGGCTGGGCATCGCTGCGCGCACCGTGAGGGCGGGGGATCGAGTCCCCGCTCGGGCAAATTGCCCAATCCTTTTTACCATGCCGCGCTGCGCTGCGGGCCCCCCTCGTCAGCGTCTCCTAGCGCCACGTTAGCTGGCCCCGCAGGTCAGCCTCTGTGGCTGGCTCTGCCTGGGTGCAATTCGCCCAGATCCAGATCTGGATCTGGAATTTGCAGAGAGGCCCCTGCCCCCTGTTTCCTTCACCTCTAGGCCCTCACAAATTACAGATTGGTCCTCCACCTTAATTTGTTAATAACTTTTATTCTATAACCCCAAATAAAGAAAATAAAATATGTGTGCTGGTCCAAATTTAATTCTCTAGCTAATGGTACCAATTGTTTCCTGTTTTGAACTTTCAAAATGCAATTCAAATTTGAATTCAAATAATTCAATTGTAATTTGCAACAATTCTTAAATAATTCATACTAATTCCAATAAATGCAAATAAAATATGTTTTCCATGCCAATTTGAATAACCTTTTCAAATATAAATTTTGTTTTCTGTTATGAATAATTAAAATTGCCTAAACCATTTAAATCTTGTTTAATTCAATTAAAAATTGTTTAATATTGTTTAATTCATAATTAAATAATCCTAAGTCCAATTTCAATATTTGAAACATGTAATCCAACTAAAATTTGATAACCTTTTCAAAAATCAACTTTGTTATTTGTTTTGAACATTTTAAATGGTTGAAAACAACAAATACTTGTGTGTTCCCTTTAAGGCACCCAAAATTCCCTAAAATTAATAATAAAATTCTAAATTGCTACACCCTATTTTAATTTGATTCTAATGTTGTTATTTTGCTGTTTTCCTCATCCATGCATCATGCTAATCCACTTTCACCTATTGGTTAGTTGGAAAACAATTGTTTCAACCATAATTCATGGGCTGTTCATATGCAACTCAAATTGCATATGGGTCCATTCAAATTTGTTTATCTTGTCAACTAGTTTACTTTGATGCATCTTTAAACTTGTCATGCATCCATACCTTGATCATGCTGGGTCTTTTGCCGTAGTAGTAATTGTTGCATCCGGTGTTTGTTCGAGGTTCATTGCTTCTTCCCGGATAGGACGTTGAGATGATGTGAGCAACGACAAGTTCTGCTACCTTGCGGGATCTCAGGCAAGTATACTCACTTGCTGCCATATGGCTGCCTTTCATCACTTGTTACCGATTCTTTCCGTTGATTCTTTTCTGCTAGCCTTAGTAGTAGTTGCTTCTGTTACGAACCTATCACATGAATCCTTTAACCCTGATATTGCCTCACCTCCACTCCTATAACCTTTGCTTGAGCCTGTGTCTTACTATCTTGCTTAGGGTTGTTTTGCTCGAGTCCGTTACCCGTTACTTTCTGTTATTACTTCTTTATGTTCCGGGGGCTCGATGTTTAATCAATCAATCAAACATGCTAATGTTACTATTGATAATAAATTTGATGATAAGGCACCGGCAGGAGGCCCTTGTGGTTTTGAGGCCTGCTAGTGTCGACCCTAATAGGAAAAGGGTCTTGTCTACTGATCCATGATGAGCGCACTACCCGCATTTGGGGAGTATGGGCTCCCCCTCAGTTTGACCCGATTCGCATCTCGTCCAAATCGCCTCATTTAGTTCGGGTTTTCCATTTGCTGCATGCATGATCTTGCGAGCCCTTGGATCCCGGGTGGAACTTTCGTAGTCGGCATATAGGGGGACACGGTCTTAGAGTGCTATGAGGGTCCATTTTCTTCTGGGCCCGAGTAGCCGTGCGCCCAAGGTGCTTTGGGCTTGATGCGAAGAAGGGTTGGATTGTGTTGAGTGCCCCGCTTGGTGGAGTGGCCGCTCCATCTGGCGGGTTATTCATGAGTACGGCTAAATTGGTGCAACCCTGCAGGGATAATCTTCTCGAGAAGCCGTGTTTTCCGCGGTTATGGATTACTTGGTGAAAGTACTGGCTAACAAGTACTCAGGACAACTTTAACATAATGATTAACCATGTTACACCCCATGATTAACAACTTGACTAGTAATAGGGTTATTCACACAATAACTTGATTCACCTTTAATACAACTGTGTGAGTTATCCTCGGATTGCTTCTTTGGCTAAAGGGGCGAGATCCAGGATGGGTTTGTTTGAAGTTATCCTTCAGTTGGTTACTACTACTCGATCTTATCCCCTTTCTGATAGTTGGAAGTAATAGAATCTCTGTAGTTGGTTAGTGCAGCCTGTTGTCGCTCATTTGCAGTAACCCCTTCCTTTCCAGTGATCCTAAAGTTTTGGTATCTTGTGATGACTGGCTACGCCGGTATTTTGTGAGTATGGGTTTTATTCCACTTGCCAGTACTTAACCGTACTGACCCACGAATCTCTTTCGTGGCTGCAAATTCCAAATTGCAGTCAACAGGTATGAAGTCTGACGACGTTAGCTTGGGAATCCCTCCGGCTTGGCCTGGGCAGGGATTGGACGCTCCCGGTTATCTTCAGGACTCTTAGTCCAATTTGGATCCTGTCCGTAGCCGGACGTTTGTTTCTTCCGCTGTTATTTGGATCTTTGTATTGTATCAGTTGTATCCCTGGAGCGTTGAGTCATCTTGTATCTTTCTGATTCTGTTGTAATTGTGGATTAATCGTGAACTATTGTAATGTTATCATAAATGGGAACCTGGAATCGGTTATTATGTGGATTTTGGCGGGAATGCTGAAATCTGCATAGTGCCCGATCTCGGGGCGTCACAAGGCTTGCAGTCGCTATACCCAAAACGACTCAAGACTTTTTCCACATAGTGGGATTGAAGCAGAGTGATCCCACTATTGTCGTCTCTTAGTAGTTTGATGTTTAGTATAACATCAGCTACTCCAAGATCCTTCATCTCAAAGGATCGAGATAAGAAATCCTTGACCTCCTTAATTACGTCAAGGTTGGTTCCAAATATCAGTATGTCATCGACGTATAGACACAGAATAACTCCCTCGCCCCCACCATGACGATAGTTGTCAGCTTCGTTTACAACAAAGCCTTCAACAGTCAAAGTCCTCTCAAACTTTTCATGCCATTGCTTAGGAGCTTGCTTGAGTCCATACAGTGACTTGAATAACTTACAAACCTTGCCTTCATGTCCTGGTACTACAAAGCCATCTGGCTGCACCGTGTAAATTTCCTCATCTAACTCTCCGTTAAGGAAAGCCGTCTTAACGTCCATTTGGTGAACGAGAAGACGGTGTGAGGCAGCCAATGAGAGTAGTACCCGAATGGTGGTCAGTCTAGCCACATGTGAGTAGGTATCAAAGAAGTCTTCTCCTTCTTTCTGGGTGTAACCCTTAGCCACAAGCCTGGCCTTATATTTTTCAATTGTACCATCAGGCCTAAACTTTTTCTTGAACACCCACTTGCATCCTACAGGTTTGCACCCATAAGGACAATCAGTGATCTCCCAGGTTCCGTTAGCCATGATAGAATTCATCTCGCAACGGACAACTTCCTTCCAGTAGTCAGCACCAAGAGTTGCATACGCTTCTGAAATAGTCCTCGGTGTGTCATCCACAAGATACACAATGAAATCATGTAACACCCGGGGGATTTTCCCCCAAATAGGATTTGGTTGTTTTTCTTTTTTTTTGCATTGCATCATGCATTTTGCATTGCACTTTGCTTCAAAAACATTTCTGGAAAATTCAAACAAGTTTAAACTTTCAAACATGCTCAAATGGTTCCAATTAAAATTCCAAACAAATCATTTTGGGAGTTGGGAATAATAAAAATGGGTTGGTTTTCAAATTGGTATTAAATGAAACCCTATTTGAAATTCAAATAGCAAATTCAAAACAAATTGACATTTCAAATTTTTGAAATTAATGTTAACATGCTTTGACTTTACTGTTTTGTAAATCAATAAAAATTATTTCATAAAAATAAAACCCTAACACCTATTTCTATTTCTCTCATTTTCTTTCCTACAAAAAAAGAAACAAAAGAAATAGAAAGAAAACCTCTCGGGCTGGGGAGGCAGGCCAAGGCCCACCTACAACCCAGCCCATCTCCCTCTCCTTGCAGCCCACTTCCCCTTCTTTCTAGCCCGCTACCCCCCTCCTTCTTCCCTCCGTACAGAACCACGAGGAGGTCGATGTCCTCCCATGGTCCCCTCCCCCTTCCTCCTCTCTCCCATAAAGCCGCACCCCCTTCCCTCTCCTAACCCTAGCCCTCTCCCTCCTAGTTCCTCTCGAGCCGCCGCCACCACACACCCTCGCCCCTCCTCTGTCCGTGTTTTAACTGAACCTTTCTGAACCCAGCGAGAGCAGAGCACGCTACCGTCGCCGCGCCACTGCTACGACCACCACCGCGCTCATCAGAGACCTTCCACGGCCGTGTCTCGTCGCCCTCGTCGTCCCCAGCAAAGGAATTGAGCCGGGAGCGCCCCGATCGTCGGCGCCATCCTCTTCTTCCACTCCGGCAGAGCTCCTTCTTCGGCGAAATTCGGCGTCGACAGTCTTCTCCGAGCACGATCGGCTTCCCCGACCCTCTCTAGGTGAGCTCCACATCCGATTCCCGTAGTTTCCCCTCTGTTCGCTCGCGGATACGGTCGCTGTCATATGTCCTTTTCGCTGTCCCCCATGGAAGCAAGCAGCTTTGCTCCTCTGCTGCTCATGCCCGGTAACCCACGACTTCCGTCCGCTAGGTGCTGCACACACCCATCACCCACAACACGACCCCGCACCCGTTCAACACCGTATCTGCATCCTCTGCACACATCAAACGACACGGGTTCATGGTCACGGTGGATCATTCCCGTTCGCCCTTGTCGATCTGGAACAGAACTCACGCACAGACTGAAACTTTCAGTTTCGTCAGTCAAACGCGGCCGTTTGCCCCTTATTCTGTCACGCAGTGATCCTATCACAACTCGCACGCCTACCCCAGTGGTACTGCACCCTGCACCGCGCCGCGAGCGCCCGGGATCGAATCCCACCCGGCCGATTAAAGGCCAACCTTTTTGGCTGTTTTTCACCGCGCGGCTGGCCCACCTGTCGGTGACGCTGGTGACCACCGTGGCTTCCACCCGCGCCCAGCTAGCGCCAGCGTGGCCTGGGCCCGCTGGTCAGCCGCTTTGGCTGGCTGCAGCCCCGGTGGATCTTGTTTCCAGATCCAGATCTGCGCCAGCCTTTCACACACAGGCCCCTAGCCCCTGTTTTCCTTCCACCTAGGTCCTCCAAAATTACAGAAACACCCCTAAAAATTCTTTTGCCCATATTTTTCAGACCACAACTCCAAATAATTCAAACCTTATATGTATTCCATGCTAAATTAAATTCTCTACATGTTTAAACCATTTGTATTCTGTTTTGAACATTTCAAATGGTTTCAAAAATTCAAATTCAAGCAACTCTTTCAAATTTGATTAGATTCATAACTATTTCAAATTTAATTCAAATGGCACATATAAAATATGTTTTACATGCAAAATTTGAACAAGCTATCCAAATATAAACTTTGTTTCCTGTTTTGAATAATTAAAATTGGTTAAATAATTTAAATCTTGTTTAATTCATTTAAAATTGCTAAATTAATCACTTGGTCAAACCAAATTCTTTTTCAACATGTAAAATATGTTTTCCATCCCATTTTTCATGAACTTGGCAAATATAAACTTTGTTTTCTATTTTGAATAAATTAAATTGCTGAAAACAACTGTTTCTTAATTAAGGCATTTAAAATTGTCAATTTAATAACTTGCTCATTTTAAATCCAAATTCCACAAATGAAATATGTATTCCATCTAAAATTTTGTGTTCTTTCCAAATATAAATTTGGTTATCTGTTTTGAACATTTAAAATTGGTGAAAACAACAAATGTTTGTTTAAATCATTTAAAATGCCAAAGTTCATAACTTGACAAATAAAATTCCAAACTTGGTAAACAACATATCCAACTGAAGCTATTCTTGTTTTCTTATTGTTTTCATCATCCATGCATCATTCTAATCAACTTTCACATGATGGTTATTTGTAGATCATTTAATTCAACATTAATTCATGGGCTTTTCCATATGCAATCCAAATTGCATATGGGCCCATTTAAATATGTTTACCATGTCGACTAGTTTATCTTGATGCACCCCTTAACTTGTCATCCATCCATATCCTGATCATGCTGGATCTTTTGCCGTAGAAGTAATTGTTGCATCCGGTGTTTGTTCTAGTTCGTTGCTTCTTCGCGGATAGGACGTTGAGATGATGTGAGCAACGACAAGTTCTTCGGATGTACCTCTACTTGCTGGATGTCAGGCAAGTATACTCACTTGCTACCTATGGCTGCCTTTCATCACTTGTTACCGATTCTTCCCGTTGCCTTTATTCTAGCCTTATGATTCGATGCTTGTGTCTCGATCCTATCATATGTTTACCTTGCAGCCATGATATAGCCTTCCTTCCACTTCCTATTAACTATTGCTTGTTTACCTTGTTGGCCCTCGTGTCGTAGTTGCATGCTTAGTGTTGTTTGCGCTCAAGTCTTGTTGTCCGTCTTATCACCTGTTTAGTTTGATAGTTGGGTTTCAATTCAATCAACAACATGTTAATGTTTTGGGTAATAATAATTTGATGATAAGGCACCGACAGGAGGCCCGACGTGGTTTTGAGGCCTGCTAGTGTCGACCCTAATTAGGAAAAGGGTCTTGTCCTCCGATCCATGATGAGCGCAGTAACCGCATGTGGGAAGCGAGTATGGGCGCCCCCCGCATGTAACATCCCAAGTATGAAAAACTCCCTTTAGAATGGTTGTTTCTTGTTTTATTATTGTTTTGCATCATGATATCATCATTGCATTTGTTTTTCAATTGTTCTCATTTGTTTTCATCTGTTTCACTTGTTTTCCAATTGAAATTCCAAACCAACATTCAAATAATTGTTTCATACTTGTGCTGTCACAATTTACCAAATGAAAATTCCAATTCAAAACATTACTTTGTTTCCACTAAGCTATAAAATTCAAACTATTAAATGGCTTAAGTTCAATAATTGAATTAATATCAAATTCACTTAAATTTAATTAATTTCCCAACAGCAACATAAATTAAAATGGTTGGGAAACAAAAGGTTGCACATTGCTGTTTTTATAATAAATAACTCATACAATTTTTCCTAAAGTTTCTAATCACCAAAAACCTCTCCTTTTTCAGCAAAAAAAAAAGAAACAGAAAAATAAAAACAAAACAGAAGAGAGGGGGAAAGGGCTGGCCATCCCAATTGGGCCAGCCCACCTAGCCCCTGGCCTGCTACCCCCTTACCTTTCTTCCACCTTCGTACGGCCGAGCATCCATCCTGTCCACGTCGCAGCAGCAGGCAAGCAACGGCCATCCGAGCCTCCCCCTCCTCCTTTTAGCTCGAGGCCGAGCCCCCCCCCTCGGTGCCCTAACTCTCCTCCTCTCTTCCTCTCTCCACCGCCGCCAATTCCTCCATCTCCCCCACCTCTGCTCTCCCTCTGTTCTCTGAACCCCACCGAACCACCACCGCGATTTCTCTCCGGCGATCGCCGCGCCACGTTGCGCCACCGTGCTGGATAGGGCCGGGAACGGATCCCCCGTACCCCCTCGTCATCCTCGACCCCTCATCGGTGACGGAGGTCCACCGGAGCGCCGCCGCCGTCCTCGTTTTCGCCGCCGGTCGCCACCACCGCGCCAAGCCGACCTCCTCCTCCGTTTTTCCCTCACGGTGAGCTCCTCTTCTCCTATCGCCTCTCTGCCCCTCGTGTCGCCCACGCGCACATCCGCACGCATCCCAGCAGCTATCCCCGACGAACACGCAACAGCAGCGAGCCGCAGTCCGCCGTCGACCGCGACTCCTCCGTCGAGGTTCAGTAACCGCACCTGCAGAAAAATTCAGTTAGCCACGCTATCTGAAGGTTATACCCCCCCCCCCCCCCCGCAGCCCTTACCTGACACGAACTCGAGTCACACACCAGTGGAAGCACACCCTCGCTCGCACGCCCACGGGCAGGGGTTCGATCCCCGCGGGAGGCATTTAGCCTCCCATTTTTTCCCTTGCACGCGCACACGCTGGGCCCGCGCGGCAGTGGCCCTGGAGGCCACGTCGACCCTCAGCCATGCCACCTAGGCGCCACGGAGGCCTGGCCCACTGGCAGTGGCCTATTCTAGGTCACTGCGCGGTGCAGTTAGTTTTTCTGCCCCAGTTTTCTTTATTTTAGGTCCCTGGCTTTTACAGAATAGCCCCTGCCTCTAAAACTCAAATAACTTTTGAATTACAACTTCAAATAATACAAATAAAATATGTTTACTGAACCAAATTTAATTCTCTACCTATTTAAGTCATCTGTTTTCTGTTTTGAGCATTTCAAATGTTTTCAAATTTCAAATTCAAACAATTCTTTCCACATTTGCTTAATTCCATAACTAATTCAATATTAATTCAAATGTCACATATAAAATATGTTTTCCATGCTAAATTAAACCACCTTTCCAAATATAAACTTTGTTTCATGTTTTGAATAATTAAAATTGGTTAAATCATTTAAACCTTGTTTAAATCATTTAAAATTGCTAAACTCATAACTTGCTCAAATTAAATTATTTTTGAACTTATAAAATATGTTTTCAAACAAAAAAAGTTTAAGCTTTTCAAATATGAATTTGCTTTAATGTTTTGAGAAAATAACAATTCAAATAAATTCATACTTGAATTAAATTCATTTAAATCTTGTTTAAACTTGTTTAATTCATAAGTAATTCATTCTAAATCCTTTTTCAACAAGTGAAACATGTATTCCACCCAAAACTTTGTGTTGTTTTCAAATATGAACTTTGTTATCTATTTTGAACAATTAAAATTGGTGAAAACAACAAATGCTTGTGTAACACCTTTAAGAAACCAAAATTTCATAACTTAATAAGTAAAATTTCCAAACTTGGTAAACCTTATTTCAAATTGCACCTAAGGTTGTTTTCTTTCTGTTTTCCTCATCCATGCATCATGCTAATTCACTTTCACATGATGATTAGTTGTAGAACAATTATTTCAACCTTAACTCATGGGCTTTCCATATGCAATCCAAATTGCATATGAGTCCATTTAATCATGTTATGTTATCATGTCAACTATCTTATCCTTGATGCATCAATTAAATGGTCATGCATCATCCCATGATTGTGCATTATGCCATGTTATTGATTGTTTGTCTCTCTGCGTTGTTTGTTTGCTTCTTCTCGAATAGACGGCGACGTTGAGACAGACGATACTTACGACACCCCTTCTGAGGATCTAGCTCAGTACCAGGCTGCTGAGTTTGCAGGCAAGTATTCACTCACATGAACCATTGTGTTCCTTTCAACATTGGATACCGATAGTTTCCGTTGTCTATTCTGCTAGCCCTATGAATCGTTGCTTCTGTTCGATCCTATCACATGTTATCCTTTAACCCTGATATAGCCTCACCTCCACACCTATAACCCCATTGATTGTTGCCCGTGTCTTACTAGCATGCTTAGGGTTGTTTTTCCTCGAGTGTGTTGTCCGTTACTTTCTATTACCATATTAATTATGTTCTGGGGCTCGATGTTTAAACAATCAACCTGTTAATGTTTGAGGTAATAATAATTTGATGATAAGGCACCGGCAGGAGGCCCGGCGTGGTTTTCAGGCCTGCTAGTGTCGACCCTAATTAGGAAAAGGGTCTTGTCTACTGATCCATGATGAGCGCACTAACCGCATGTGGGAAGCGTGTATGGGCGCCCCCCTCAATTCGATTCGATTCGCATCTCGTCCAAATCGCCTCATTTAGTTCGGGTTTTTCCATTTGCCGCATGCATATGCAGGTGCGAACCCTTGGTACCAGGGTGGAACTTTTGTAGTCGGCATTTAGGGAGACACGTTCTTAGAGTGCTATGAGGGTGCCCTTTTCGTCGTGGGGCTTGATTAGCCGTGCGCTCAATTGCACGGGGTTCTTTGGGCTTGATGCGAAGAAGAGTTGAGTTGTGTTGAGTGCCCCGCTTGGTGGAAGGGCCTTTCCATCTGGCGGGTTATTCTTACGTGTACGGACAAATTGGTGCACCCCTGCAGGGTAAATCTTCTCGAGAAGCCGTGTTTTCTGCGGTTATGGATGACTTGGTGAAAGTACTGGCTAACAGGTACTCAGAACAACTTACACCTAACTAATGATAACTTGACCAGTAATAGACTTATTGACACAATAACTTGAACCATCATTAATCCAACCGTGTGAGTTATCCTCGGATTGCTTCTTTGGATAAGGGGCGATATCCAGGATGGGTTTGTTTGGAGTTAGTTGGTAGTTGGTTACGATACGCTATCTTATCCCCTTTCTGTTAGCCGGAAGTTGTATCAGGTATCTGTAGTTGGTTAGTGCAGCCCGCTGCCGCATCTTTTGTATCACCCTTTCTTCCGTTGAACCCAAAGCATCTGTGCTTGGTGTTGACGGGTACACTTTGGTGAATTGTGAGTCTTCCTTGCTAGTATGTTTATGTACTGACCCCTTTGGGGCTGTGGTTTCCGCAAACTACGTATCCGAGGATCCCCGTGATGGCTACTACGTGGAGTATGACGAGGCTGCTGACGAGTAGATAGCGGACCTGGGCAGGATCCGAGACTTCGTGGATGGGCTCCGTTTCCTTTTCGTTTCCGGCCTCTTAGGCCTATTTGGATCTTGTCTGTACTCAGACACTTTGGATGCTTCCGCTGTGTTGTAATGATGAATTGTTGGGACATGTGTCCTCTGGATGATTGTATTTGCTATCTCTGCTCTAGTGAGAGCTATTTGCAACTTATTACTGTTTATTTGTGTTAGAGATATGTTGTGATATCAATTGTTCAAATGCCGTTGACGTACCATGTTTGTATGTTATGAAGTACGTCAATGGAAGTATCTGGATTTCTATGGGATGGTTTGCGCAGACGATGAATAGTAGAGAATGGTTGTCACACGTTTACGTGTTGGCCTACTCATATTGAGATGCGGGTGCCGGTATGCCCCGTAAGACATTTATCTACTGTTTAACGGACTGTGAGTATCCCCTAGAAGTCAGGGTGCGACAAATGGTATCAGAGCCTGTCTGCCTGTAGGATCCCTTTTACTGGTCGCAGTTGAGTCTAGAAACTATTTTGTAGCTATATAGGAAAAATGAAACGCGAGAGTAGGAATTCTGTTCTTTTTTCTTCTTTCCCCACCCACCCTCCCTTTTCTGGTAAGGAAGTGCAACGTTGTTTTTCCTTCTCATCTAAACTTTCAAGTTAGGTTTTCACGTCTCCTGGTTTCTCTAGGATAGTTATATCTACTAGACAATAGGAATGGAGGTGGTTGTGACATGATTCATCATGTTGCCTACTCACGATTGAGAACGGAGGCGTGTAAGCCCCGGAAGCAGATCCTCTATTCCTTAAGCAGTAGATATTGATCCTTTAGAAGCCCGGATGGGTTTTCCGTAGTACCTCAGGAGTGTTTTGGCCTCGTGTTTCCCGAATGTTGCTTCGATATCCTGTTCTTCTCAACATCCTTTTTCGTTCGTTAAAACCTTGTTGTTCCTTCCCACTTCAGTTCTTCTACCGGCGTCTAATCAATAAATCTGTTCCACCCTTCTGGCCAGATAGTCTATTCTATAAATGAATCAAGTTCTATTCAACTATACACCCTCGATGCAAAACCTCTACCTCTACTCGAAAATGTTCCGGTGGTTTGCGAATTCCCTGACATCTATCCAGAAGAGTTGCCAGGGATACCTATCGTCTTGAACTTCCATAAAAACTATCCAAGGTGCACGATGCGTTACACGTGTCACAGCTCAAGAGGATCTTCGCAAGAAGTATCCGGACCTTTTCTCTTCTCAGTAGGAATCTCGGGGCGCGATTCCTTCAAGGGGGGGCGTTTTGTAACATCCCAAGCATGAAAAACTCCCTTTAGAATGGTTGTTTCTTGTTTTATTATTGTTTTGCATCATGATATCATCATTGCATTTGTTTTGCAATTGTTCTCATTTGTTTTCATGTGTTTCACTTGTTTTCCAATTGAAATTCCAAACCAACATTCAAATAATTGTTTCATACTTGTGCTGTCACAATTTACCAAATGAAAATTCCAATTCAAAACATTACTTTGTTTCCACTAAGCTATAAAATTCAAACTATTAAATGGCTTAAGTTCAATAATTGAATTAATATCAAATTCACTTAAATTCAATTAATTTCCCAACAGCAACATAAATTACAATTGTTGGGAAACAAAAGGTTGCACATTGCTGTTTTTATAATAAATAACTCATACAATTTTTCCTAAAGTTTCTAATCACCAAAAACCTCTCCTTTTTCTCCCTATTTCCTTTTTCAGCAAAAAAAAAGAAACAGAAAAATAAAAAAAAAACAGAAGAGAGGGGGAAAGGGCTGGCTAGCCCAATTGGGCCAGCCCACCTAGCCCCTGGCCTGCTACCCCCTTACCTTTCTTCCACCTTCGTACGGCCGAGCATCCATCCTGTCCACGTCGCAGCAGCAAGCAAGCAACGGCCATCCGAGCCTCCCCCTCCTCCTTTTAGCTCGAGGCCGAGCCCCCCCCCCCTCGGTGCCCTAACTCTCCTCCTCTCTTCCTCTCTCCACCGCCGCCAATTCCTCCATCTCCCCCACCTCTGCTCTCCCTCTGTTCTCTGAACCCCACCGAACCACCACCGCGATTTCTCTCCGGCGATCGCCGTGCCACGTTGCGCCACCGTGCTGGATAGGGCCGGGAACGGATCCCCCGTACCCCCTCGTCATCCTCGACCCCTCATCGGTGACGGAGGTCCACCGGAGCGCCGCCGCCGTCCTTGTTTTCGCCGCCGGTCGCCACCACCGCGCCAAGCCGACCTCCTCCTCCGTTTTCCCTCACGGTGATCTCCTCTTCTCCTATCCCCTCTCTGCCCCTCGTGTCGCCCACGCGCACGTCCGCACGCATCCCAGCAGCTATCCCCGGCGAACAAGCAGCAGCAGCGAGCCGCAGTCCGCCGTCGACCGCGACTCCTCCGTCGAGGTTCAGTAACCGCACCTGCAGAAAAATTCAGTTAGCCACGCTATCTGAAGGTTATACCCCCCCCGCAGCCCTTACCTGACACGAACTCGAATCACACCCCAGTGGCAGCACACCCTCGCTCGCACGCCCACGGGCAGGGGTTCGATCCCCGCGGGAGGCATTTAGCCTCCCATTTTTTCCCTTGCACGCGCACACGCTGGGCCCGCGCGGCAGTGGCCCTGGAGGCCACGTCGACCCTCAGCCACGCCACCTAGGCGCCACGGAGGCCTGGCCCACTGGCAGTGGCCTATTCTAGGTCACTGTGCGGTGCAGTTAGTTTTTCTGCCCCAGTTTTCTTTATTTTAGGTCCCTGGCTTTTACAGAATAGCCCCTGCCTCTAAAACTCAAATAACTTTTGAATTACAACTTCAAATAATACAAATAAAATATGTTTACTGAACCAAATTTAATTCTCTACCTATTTAAGTCATCTGTTTTCCGTTTTGAGCATTTCAAATGTTTTCAAATTTCAAATTCAAACAATTCTTTTCACATTTGCTTAATTCCATAACTAATTCAATATTAATTCAAATGTCACATATAAAATATGTTTTCCATGCTAAATTAAACCACCTTTCCAAATATAAACTTTGTTTCATGTTTTGAATAATTAAAATTGGTTAAATCATTTAAACCTTGTTTAAATCATTTAAAATTGCTAAACTCATAACTTGCTCAAATTAAATTATTTTTGAACTTATAAAATATGTTTTCAAACCAGAAAAGTTTATGATTTTCAAATATGAATTTGCTTTAATGTTTTGAGAAAATAACAATTCAAATAAATTCATACTTGAATTAAATTCATTTAAATCTTGTTTAAACTTGTTTAATTCATAAGTAATTCATTCTAAATCCTTTTTCAACAAGTGAAACATGTATTCCACCCAAAACTTTGTGTTCTTTTCAAATATGAACTTTGTTATCTATTTTGAACAATTAAAATTGGTGAAAACAACACATGCTTGTGTAACACCTTTAAGAAACCAAAATTTCATAACTTAATAAGTAAAATTTCCAAACTTGGTAAACCTTATTTCAAATTGCACCTAAGGTTGTTTTCTTTCTGTTTTCCTCATCCATGCATCATTCTAATTCACTTTGACATGATGATTAGTTGTAGAACAATTATTTCAACCTTAACTCATGGGCTTTCCATATGCAATCCAAATTGCATATGAGTCCATTTAATCATGTTATGTTACCATGTCAACTATCTTATCCTTGATGCATCAATTAAATGGTCATGCATCATCCCATGATTGTGCATTATGCCATGTTATTGATTGTTTGTCTCTCTGCGTTGTTTGTTTGCTTCTTCTCGAATAGACGACGACGTTGAGACAGACGATACTTACGACACCCCTTCTGAGGATCTAGCTCAGTACCAGGCTGCTGAGTTTACAGGCAAGTATTCACTCACATGAACCATTGTGTTCCTTTCAACATTGGATACCGATACTTTCCGTTGTCTATTATGCTAACCCTATGAATCGTTGCTTCTGTTCGATCCTATCACATGTTATCCTTTAACCCTGATATAGCCTCACCTCCACACCTATAACCCCATTGCTTGTTGCCCGTGTCTTACTAGCATGCTTAGGGTTGTTTTTGCTCGAGTCTGTTGTCCGTTACTTTCTGTTACCATATTAATTATGTTCTGGGGCTCGATGTTTAAACAATCAACCTGTTAATGTTTGAGGTAATAATAATTTGATGATAAGGCACCGGCAGGAGGCCTGGCGTGGTTTTGAGGCCTGCTAGTGTCGACCCTAATTAGGAATAGGGTCTTGTCTACTGATCCATGATGAGCGCACTAACCACATGTGGGAAGCGTGTATGGGCGCCCCCCTCAATTTGATTCGATTCGCATCTCGTCCAAATCGCCTCATTTAGTTCGGGTTTGCCGCATGCATATGCAGGTGCGAACCCTTGGTACCAGGGTGGAACTTTTGTAGTCGGCATTTAGGGAGACACGTTCTTAGAGTGCTATGAGGGTCCCCTTTTCTTCGTGGGGCTTGATTAGCCGTGCGCTCAATTGCACGGGGTTCTTTGGGCTTGATGCGAAGAAGAGTTGAGTTGTGTTGAGTGCCCCGCTTGGTGGAAGGGCCTTTCCATCTGGCGGGTTATTCTTACGTGTACGGCCAAATTGGTGCACCCCTGCAGGGTAAATCTTCTCGAGAAGCCGTGTTTTCCGCGGTTATGGATGACTTGGTGAAAGTACTGGCTAACAAGTACTCAGAACAACTTACACCTAACTAATGATAACTTGACCAGTAATAGACTTATTGACACAATAACTTGAACCATCATTAATCCAACTGTGTGAGTTATCCTCGGATTGCTTCTTTGGATAAGGGGCGAGATCCAGGATGGGTTTGTTTGGAGTTAGTTGGTAGTTGGTTACGATACGCTATCTTATCCCCTTTCTGTTAGCCGGAAGTTGTATCAGGTATCTGTAGTTGGTTAGTGCAGCCCGCTGCCGCATCTTTTGTATCACCCTTTCTTCCGTTGAACCCAAAGCATCTGTGCTTGGTGTTGACGGGTACACTTTGGTGAATTGTGAGTCTTGCTTGCCAGTACGTTTATGTACTGACCCCTTTGGGGCTGTGGTTTCCGCAGACTACGTTTCCGAGGATCCCCGTGATGGCTACTACGTGGAGTATGACGAGGCTGCTGACGAGTACATAGCGGACCCGGGCAGGATCCAAGACTTCGTGGATGGGCTCCGTTTCCTTTTCGTTTCCGGCCTCTTAGGCCTATTTGGATCTTGTCTGTACTCAGACACTTTGGATGCTTCCGCTGTGTTGTAATGATGAATTGTTGGGACATGTGTCCTCTGGATGATTGTATTTGCTATCTCTGCTCTAGTGAGAGCTATTTGCAACTTATTACTGTTTATTTGTGTCTTAGAGATATGTTGTGATATCAATTGTTCAAATGCCGTTGACGTACCATGTGTGTATGTTATGAAGTACGTCAATGGAAGTATCTGGATTTCTATGGGATGGTTTGCGCAGACGATGAATAGTAGAGAATGGTTGTCACACGTTTACGTGTTGGCCTACTCATATTGAGATGCGGGTGCCGGTATGCCCCGTAAGCCATTTATCTACTGTTTAACGGACTGTGAGTATCCCCTAGAAGTCCGGGTGCGACACCGCAACTCTGATTCGATTCACATCTCGTCCAAATCGCCACACTTAGTTCGGGCTTTCCATTTGATGCATGCATATGCAGGTGCGAATCCTTGGCGCCAGGGTGGAACT
This sequence comes from Alopecurus myosuroides, assembly GCA_028641055.1. Taxonomy (NCBI): domain Eukaryota; kingdom Viridiplantae; phylum Streptophyta; class Magnoliopsida; order Poales; family Poaceae; genus Alopecurus; species Alopecurus myosuroides. The sequence continues at coordinate 161,849,554 of CM054059.1, read as the reverse complement.
TTTGTAGTCGGCATTTAGGGCGGCGTGGTCTTCCAGTGCTATGAGGGTCCCCCTTTTCTTCGTGGGGGCTCGATTAGCCGCGCACGCACAACACGTGGTTCTTTGGGCTTGATGTGAAGAAGAGTTGGGTTGTGTTGAGTGGCCTGCTTGGTGGGTTTGCTCCCCGCCTGGCGGGTTATTCTTACGTGTACGGCCAAATTGGTGCATCCCTGCAGGGTTAAATCTTCTCGAGAAGCCGTGTTGTCCGCGGTTATGGATAACTTGGTGAAAGTGCTGGCTAACAAGTACTCAGACAACTTACACTCAACGATGATAACTTGACTTGTAATATAGATTACCTCCACCATAAAAATGAATGTCACCTTAATCAACCGTGTGAGTTTCCTTGGGTTGCTTCCTTAGTAGGGGGTAACATTGGATGGGTATTGTTTGGTGAGTAGTTGTAGTTGGTTCTGATACGCTATCTTATCCCTTTCTTTTAGCCGGATGTTGTAGCGCGTCTCTGTAGTTAGTTAGTGCAGCCCGCTGCCGCTTCTTTGCAATAATCCCTTCCTTTCCGTTGTACCCAAAGTATTTGTATCTTGTGATGATTGGTTACGCTGGTATCTTGTGAGTATGGGTTATCCACTTGCTAGTACTTAACCGTACTGACCCAAGAATCCATTTCGTGGCTGCATATTCCACATTGCAGTCAACAGGTTTGAAGTCTGACGACGTTAGCTTGGGAATCCCTCCGGCTTGGCCTGGGCAGGGATTGGACGCCATCGGTTATCTTCAGGACTCTTAGTCCAATTTGTATCTTGTCCGTAGTCGGACGCTATGTTGTTTCTTCCGCTGTTATTTGGATCTTTGTATTGAATCAGTTGTATCCTTGACTCGTTTGAGTCGTCTTTTATATATCTTTTCTGTTGTTGTTGCGGAATATTCGTGAACTGTTGTAATGTTATCACAAGTGGCAACCTGGAATCGGTTATTATGTGGATTTTGGCGGGAATGCTGAAATCTGCATAGTGCCCGATCTCGGGGCGTCACAAATCATCACCAAAGGACTTTGCAGTCCTCTGTCTTTTGCTCCTTAAAGAGACTTCATTGTTATCTACGGGATTCTCAACGTGTTCTATCGGAATGGTGGGTTCGGGAATTATAGACAATTCCTGAGTAGATGAATTAGGTATCTCATGATTCGATGAGCTAGGCATCTCCTTTTTGGGAAAGATGTCTTCAAATAAAGTTGCATCATTCGACTCCATGATTGTACCGACATGCATGTCTGGTACCTCAGATTTTATTACCAAGAATCTATGATCAATGCTACGGAACGCGTAGCCCAGAAGAACACAGGCCACGGTTTTGGGTCCAAGCTTGCGCTTCTTGGGAATTGGTATACTGACTTTCGCCAAACAACCCCAAGTTTGAAAGTAAGAGATTTTTAATCTGTTCTTCTCCCATTCCTCGAATGGAGTTATTTCTTTGTTCTTTGTGGGAACTCGGTTTAGGACATGACAAGCAGTCAATATCGCCTCCCCCCACCATGCCTTGGAAAGTCCTGATGTATCTAACATGGCATTAACCAAATCTGTTAGAGTACGGTTCTTTCTTTCGGCCACCCCATTAGATTGAGGTGAATAGGGAGGCGTCCTCTCGTGGATTATACCATGTTCCGCACAGAAAGAATCAAACTCGTTGGAAAAATACTCTCCACCATGATCAGACCTAAGTCTCTTGATTTTCCGATCAAGTTGATTTTCTGCTTCAGCTTTATAGATCTTGAAGAAGTTCAAAGCTTCATCTTTTGTTTTCAAGAGATACCCATGAAAATAACGAGTGGAATCATCAATGAACGTCATGAAATATTTCTTTCCACCTTTTGTTAACACGCCATTCATCTCACAAAGATCTGAATGTATGAGCTCAAGTGGTGTCAAGTTTCGTACCTCCGCAGTCGTATGAGACTTGCGAGGTTGCTTTGCTTGCACACATACTTGACACTTAGAGCCCTTGACAATAGTGAAATTTGGGATTAAATTCATTTTGTCCAGCCGAGTCATGCATCCAAAATTAATATGACAAAGACGTGAATGCCAAACATTTGATTCACTATTGGTGGAAACATGATTTACAACTTTATTACAAACGTCTGAAAGAGATAAGCGGAAAAAGCCTCTGCAATCATAACCTTTACCAACAAAAGTTCCAAACTTTGATACTACAAATTTATTGGACTCAAACATTAACTTGTAGCCATCTCGACACATGAGAGATCCGCTAACAAGATTTTTATTGATAGAGGGCACATGATGAACGTTGTTCAGGCGCACGATCTTCCCTGAAGTGAACTTCAGATCCACCGTACCAACACCTCGAACATAAGCATGCGACCCGTTTCCCATCAGCACGGAGGAAGTCCCTGCGAACTGGTATGAAGAAAACAAGGAGATATCAGCACATATGTGTACATTGGCACTAGTGTCAATCCACCAATCAGGAGAATGACATACTGAAAGAATAGTAGGAAATTTACCGTACCCAGCATGCTTCATCTCAGTATCTCCAATGTCAACATTAACATTCTTGCCATTCTTCTCAAGTTCTCGCAGCTCATACCATTTAGGGCATTTCGGAGCCCATTGACTCGGGTCACCACAGAAGTGACAGGATCCCTTCCTTTTCTTGAAGTTGGTGGTTTGTGCAGGCTTGTTCTTCCTATCATACTTGCCTTTGTACTCAGGCTTGTTCTTGTTCTCAGGCTTGTTCTTGTTCTTGGGCTTGTAGGACTGAAATTTCTTCTTCTGAATGAAGTTTGCACTAGAACCTCCCTCAAGACCTTGAGCACGTTTGTCTTTTGCTCTCGCCTTCTCTTCCACATCAAGAGAACCAATGAGATCCATAACGGAAAACTCTTGTCTCTTGTGCTTCCAAGTGGTAGCAAAACTCCTCCATGAAGGAGGAAGTTTGGCAATGATGCCTCCGGCAATAAACATGTCCGGTAACTCACAAGATAACTGCTCAAGTTCTTTGGCAATGGACTGTATTTCATGAGCCTGCTCAACAATGGAGTGCTCATCATTCATTTTGTAGTCGTAAAATTGCTCCATGAATACAATTCCCTGCCTGCGTCCGAGGCACCAAACTTTGCCTCGAGCGGATCCCACATGCCCTTGCCCGTAGGAATGGTTAGATACAGGTCAATCAGATTCTCATCAAGAACCCTGAGAATAGAAGCCCTCAGAAGGGCGTCGGCTTCCTCGAAAGCTTTCTCATCAGCATCAGAAAGCTCTCCTTCAGGCTTGCCCTTAGCGGCGTCATAGCACCTCATGGTTTGAAACCAGAGAGTGGCTCTCGCACGAAACCGCTTGAAATCCTTCCCTTTGAAAACAGGGGGCTTCATAGAAGCAGCAAAGCCAACGATTGAAAATTGCCTAAAATAAGGTTTTTGGATTGTTGAATATATGAGCAATTTTCCAAATGATTTAATCCATGAAAAAGATAAACAACATATGGCTAGAATAACTGGAAATAAACTTGTCATATGATTTGCATGAAAACGCGACATAGACAGGTTCAAATAGATCGGTACTAGAAGAACATGTATTGAGACATGAAGAAAAAACATGAACACATACGGTGCAGACGAAGAACCGTTGACGTTGGGCGCGTCAGACATGTCGCCGAAGAGGTTGTCGACATCTATGAAGAAGTCGTCGTTCGGGAAGTAGTCGTCGGCGTCCGTGATGATGATGCCACTAGTCGCGCCGCAGCGCTCCCCAAAAACCTTATCTCCCTTCTCCCGTACAGGATCCGAAGAGACGCGGTTCCGGAGGCCTACTGTCCCGTCCCGCGGTACACGCCGCGGCACGGGATAGAGATGTCCTGATCGGTGGCGCAGTGCTCGAAATGGGGTAGAGGTGTGGATCTTTTGTCCGTATCTCTGGAGAGGAGCAACCTCTTATTTTATAGGCACACAGCAGGAGCCGAACAGGCCATGCGAGAAATGAAGCGAAGAGTCGGGAAGGCAGACATGCAGCAGCCGAAACTGAGCAGCCTCCGTAATCAAAATGTTTCAGATTCTTGCGCCTGAGAGAGAGATGCTCTCGGCTCGAGGCATTCCCGCAACCCGTGGCGTGGCGTGGCGTGGCGTGGCGAGGCGAGGCGGGCGACGGAGTAGGAGCGCGCGTGTAGTCATCTCCTTGTCATGCTCATACAACAAGTGGAAAGGCCTCCCTTATAAACAGTTAAAACTTCCACTCAACTAGCAATCTGGGACTAAACATTTGTCTCACCTCTTGCCATACACGAATGGGCCACATGGGTCTCTAGGATTTTCAGAAATTTGTGGAGCACTAAAATAGGCTGGGCCATATTTGGGCTAAAATTCCAACGGTGACTACCCAGGTAGGAGGCGGAGTAAGTATCCACATTCTCTAATTTAGTCTCATGTAAACATACTACTCACTCCGTTCCTAAATATAAAATGTTCTACCTATTTCTCATGGTTACTAGATACACACTAATATGAGTGAACATGTATACTAAAAGTTGTCTAGATACATGTAGACATATGTGAATATGGAGAAGAGCTAAAACATCTTATATTTAGGAACAGAGGGAGTATATGACACGAAGAAACCGCTACAGTAGCGTGCACGACATCGCATCGTTCATTTCCATTCAGACCATGGACATTCCAGTTCAACAAATTGACAAGTTCTTGGATGCCTATCATTTAGGACTAGAGATTACATCACACAGGGGCATCAAGCAAGGGCTTTCCAAGGCAGTACAAAGCTGATAAAAATGACAGCAAATAGTGATCAACTAAAGCATCTGATAGGGTCCGTAGTAGGCCTTGCCAAGGCAGGGTAGGACTGCCACACTCGGCAGCAAACAGGCAACAGAGCATCAGGTTCGAGTTTAGCTAACATAAGTACTAGAACACATCAGTTAGTTGGAGCTGCAGATTAGGACGCCTCCGAGGCAGCAGCCCCTGAGAGGTCGACAGCTGTAGCGCCTCCATGCTCCCGCAGTGGGTCTTCAATGGCGGTGGGGAGGTTGCAGTCCATCTGGAAGAGAGCTCGGAGCGTGGAAATTGCAATGTATGGAAGACGACCTTCAAACATGGCCACAAACTTGGTAATGGCCGCCTCAGCGATGGGCTCGCCGTCGCTCATCACAATCCCTAGACGCTGGTAGATCACCTTCTCCGCTGGCTCGGCCACCTTGCTTCCCTTCGAATTGGCAAGAGGCTCTGCGTATACTGCAGAGGAAAATATTTGGAGAAAGCAGTGGTTGTTTTGCAACACTTGCAAACAACAAGTATATACCAGAGTTCAAAACTAAGCCATCATTTACCTGTAAATGGTAGTATTTGCGGCCGAGCCTTTACATGTAATTTGGCATTTCGATGCATATCTATTCTATTCTATTTTATATATACTAAAAGCAATATAAGAGAGTTTTTCGAGGCACCACGTTGATCCACATCATGAAGATTATTTAGACAGACAGATTTAGCCTTAACCACTATGATTGTTCGTTATAGTATAACGGTTATCAGTTACGTACACATGTTGATTACATAGTTTGGTTATAAACACGTCAAGGTAATCAAGTAGCCACGGATTGAGAATCTATAGAAAAGAAAAAACA